>ML675601.1:13029324-13222582 GCA_007922155.1 Mesoclemmys tuberculata
TGCTAAATCCAAACATAAAAAAAATCATGAGTCAAACCTAAAAAATCAAGTTGTTAAAAACATGATTATAAAAAGCCCATACATAAATTTTGGGTTCTTTTTATTTGCCTGCGGATTTGTGAGACTTTTGAATTCACATTTTCAAACTGTTCTCTACAATCACAGAGGCTAGAAACATACTTTTTTCTTTCTCCTATAATCATGATTCCAGGAGTAGAGGGCTTTAATAAAATCGCCGCACATCTCTAGATGGTTGTCAAAATCGCAGCGGTTTGGATTACTGTTTCATATTAACTCAGTCCCTAGTCTCTTGACTGAGGGGCCCACTCCAGACTTCCTTAGTCATTGAAGCACTGACATTGTCATGTATACCCTTCTGATGAAGTTGTGTGTAAAGAATTCTGTAATGAAGCAGAATATTCCTGTGCTCCTGCTTGTGTGTTTAATATAACTTTTAATGCTATAGCTGTAATTTTTCTAATTCACATCCAACTTTTTTAATGTTAGTGGTGCACACTGTGGTGTTGTGGTTCTTCTGAACATCTGATATTTTTCTTTTAGCCCCAGATTCTGAAGTCATGTGATTGTGAGAACCTAACTTTTATTTAAAAAAAGAAAAAAATGTTTCCAGTTCTCATATTTGTGGAGAAAAGCTTGAAAATGTGAACTTCAAAGGATGAAAACTTAGAAGGCAAATAAAGAACCTGTCATTTATTATAGATTAAGCCAACCTCATGACCTTTTTGTGCACCTGATATGATTTTTGAGCACTTACTGATGCAATGTGATGCTGTTGCTGCAAATGAAACTATATGGATATATAGTAGCTGAATGTATGCTAGTAGCTTAACTCAGGTAACCAAACTCTTATTCCATAAACCACTAAATTGTACCGCTTTCACTAATGTGGGAGGGATTTGAATTGTTGATATTAGGTCCTGATCCTGCAATTCACTCTGCACAGGTACACCCCTACCTTTGCATCGGGCCCCTCTGAAGTTACTGGGGCTCCGTGCAAGCCCTGGGGTCCCATTATTGCCAGGCCCCAATGTTCATCACAAATGGTAATAGCATACATTGTGCAATTACAAATGTGATCCCAATTACGTGATGTTAATGCTGAAAATTATAAATAGATTTTACATTAAAATTGCGGGCAGCTCATGGTAAATTAAAGGGATTTTCACCTAAAAGTTGAAACATTCAATTTATCAGTAGTGTCAGAAGACTCCTACAAGTTGAGCACCATTTTAAAAAAAGAAGACTCTGAAGTTGTCCTCCTAAATCAATGGCCTGACTTTCAAAAATGCTGAGCACCGAGCAGCTCCCACTGATTTCTAGATGACCAGTGAGGGGTTACAAAAGTGCAGAGGCTAATCAGAGACAAAAGGGACACAATCCGCTCTTACTTCGTAGTAGAACATACAGTTCTTCCTGCACGGAATTTATTGCCAAAGAGATGATTTTTTTGTGCTGTGCCCTATACCTGTATTCACTTAAGAGAAAAAAATAGTCCCCACAGTGACTAGTAAAATTATTTTCATTCTATCTCCATTTGAGGAAGCTTTATTCATAGAAAACATGGACAAGGAGGAAGATGCAGCCATATAATTCACTACTTTTTTGAAGGCCCATGGAGAAAGTCCTGCTGACGGAACAAACATTTAATCTCCGATGTTTGTCTACACAGATCATGATCACGTGTAATGCCATCCAGCAGGATTATTTTTTTTTACACAGATGTGTTCCCATGTTCCGGGTGGTGGGATGGAGGTAGCACGAGGGCACGATAAGAAGGAAATTCGTAGTTAAGGCCCTGCACTGGGATTCAGGGGATCTGGGTTCAGTTCCTTGCTCTGCTGCAGAGTGCCTGTGGTAACAGGGCAAATCCCTTAGGCTACATCTGATACACTATTGGCAATGGCATGGTAGTGTCCATGTAGCTACAGGTCATGTGAAAAGCCTGTTATGTCTACACTGCAGTGTGTAGCTAGATGTGTCAGGGAAAGACTCTGGCAGGGGGAGACTACTGGGAAAAGCTTCAGCAGTTTTCACTGCTGGATGGAGCCTTCACTTTGGCAAGGAACGGCTCTGGGAAAGGGGAGAAGGTAGGTGGGGAAGCCTGAGAAAAGCTCTAGTAGTGGGGAGATGCCAGAAAGGGCAAGGCTACAGAAACATGGAGAGAGTAGAACACTACACTGCTAAACATAACCATGTAGGTGAGGAGACATGGCTTAGGCAAGTAGAGAACATGTAGGCTATGTACTCATGTACCTACCCACGTGTTCAATTGAGTCTTTATTCTACTTGCCTAAGTTGTGCCTCACTGGCTATGATGCTATTTAACTTGTGCTGGGAGGACTATGAGGATATGTATGCCACTTACCGCTGAAAGAAGCACTCTCTCTGCCTCAGTTCTCCATCTGTAAAATGGGGACTAATACATCCTTCTCACCTTTGTTCTTGCCTAGTTAGTGCATGCCCTGAAGTGTCATCAGTGTATCTTGTGATATATATAGTGCAGTGGTTTGTATAATGGGAGTCTGAGATCATTTGGGGACTGCAGGCTCTACTGTAAGATAGGTAATAATGCTTTGCTATTAAATTTTTAGATACAGATATTATGACTGATAAGGCAATTTCGTGCCTTATCCTTGGGAGACCTCGTTGAATTAAGTTTGTGTTTTTGGGGTCCATTGCATTAAATTAATGGTTTATGTATAATCATGGGTCAGGATTGTGTGTAATGTTAGAATAACAATGCTGATGCATATCAATTTCTTTGTTCAGTGGGTATTACTGAACATTGTAAGATGGCGGTTCCTTGGGTTGCATCTAGGACTGGAGATTTTGGATGGGGTCATTCTGTTGCATAATCCAAAGAGTGGCTGGCTAGAAGCATTCAATCACTTAGTTGGGAGTACCTTACATGCTGGAGGCTGTGTGTGAACAGCCCAGGGTGGGGGTTCTCACAGTAGAGCAGAGTAAGACAGGCTCCAGAAGTGGGAGATTGGGCTGACACAGTAATATACTAGTCCAGGTTGCACAATGGGAATGTCACAGGGGAATTTGCCTTCACCTCTCCCTATATATTCCCCAGGAAATTCTCACATGTATTGTCCCGAAAGTCCATTCTTAGCTGGAATATTTTCAGTATAGTCTTTTGAACTCCCAGGTCTCACAACTGTCACATTTTCCCAGCTCTTTAATTTCACCTGCCGTTTTGTTGCTTAGTCACTCACTTTTGTAAGATCCCTTTGTAACTCTTTGCAGTAAGCCTTGGACTTTGCTATCTTGAGTAATTTAGTATCATCTGCAAACTGCGCAACCACTCTGCTTACTCCTTTGTCCAGATCATTTATGAATCATTATGATCATGGCAGATGGGAAAATGTTGTGAATATGGGAATACCAATCCTGTATTTCTAAATTTGCAAGAGTTATAACAAGTATTTTTAGTTAGTCTGTGTTGTTGAAAAAGTGGTCCAAATGTCTATTTTTATATTTTTAAGTTAATAGTGAATGGTGAAACCCAAAGTAGTTTGAGTGAATCATGTAATTTGTTAAAATGCCATGGGGCAATAATATCAAAATAGGAGAAAGAAATGCTTTACTGAATCAGGGCCTCTAATGCTGAAGGAAGTGTTTAAATGGGATTTAAGAATGTGCTTTCATGAATCTGGGCCAGAAATCAGGTGATGTTTTTAACGGGTCCTTTGAAAATTGGCATCAAGCAATTAAGACTTCACTTCTATGTTCCTGGCTGTAACTTCAAAAAAATACTGAAGTTACACAGTTACAATGCAGTGCAGATATTTTATGGCACAGTGCAGGCAATATTGTTCTAAGAAATTGATAAAAACTTTGTGAAACCAGAAGTCAGATGCACACATTTGTAATCTGATTTTCAGACATACTAAGCACCATCATATATGTAAGAATAAAAGAATTGCTATACTAGACTAAACTATACCCGTGGCCTATATAATCCAGTGTCCTCGTAGTCTCAAGGACCAGATTCTTCTGTGGAAGATGCAAGAAATACTGAAGATGCAAAATAATCTCCCCCCCATGAAGGTCTAGTTCTAATCCCTAGAAGTTAGAGATTCTTAAACCGCAAAATATGAGATTTTTGCCTCCCTTTTAATGCTCTTTTTGTTGGGATTATATTTTATAACTCTATGCAGTGTTGTCGTAGCTGTTTTGATCCTAAGATATTAGAGAGATGAGGTGGATGAGGTAATATCTTTTATTAGATCAACTTCTGTTGGTGAGAAAGACAGGCTTTTGAGTTTACACAAAGCTGAAGACCTGAAATCTGAAGAAGAGGACTCCTGTAAACTTGAAATTTCTCTCAGCAACAGAAGTTGGTTCAATAAAAGGACCATCTTGTCACCCAAGATGTCTCTCTATTGCAACTCTGATATTCTTGTTAATCATATCAATGTCCACTCCCTGTTTTAAATTATTGGCCTCAGTGACACCTTGTGGCAATGGGTTTCAGTCTAACTATATATTGGTTGGAGAAAAAAAATGTTTTTTATCTGTGAAAGGTGGAAAGTTCAAAGTTTTCATTGAATGTCCCCTTGTTCTTGTGTTAGGAGACAAGGAGAACAGAAGCAACCAACATATCTCAATACCATTTGTTATTTTATATATTTGTACAGGTGGATAATTTGACCATGAAAGTCTGTTTCTGAATTTTAGCCTGAAGCAGAAGTGGAAGTGCCAGAGAAAAGCTGTCCACATGCTAATTCTAGCCACAACGCAAGTCCCAAATATCTCATGAGAACGCTTCTTCTCTTGAAGTTCCAATTAAATATAGCAGATTTACAAAATTCAGATAGTACAGGGAAGCATCCAGACTTTTAAGGGTTCACCAATCACTTATGTTAAAGCATGAACAGCAACACTAACCTGAACTAGAAAATTATAAAGAAGTTATGATCTATCTCTTGGGATCCAAATAATTTCCTGTGAGTTAATGATGTATATTTTAATTAAGTTTAGCTGATTCCATGCTCCTGAAATTGAAAAGACTCAAAGCTATGCCAAAAGTTCAACATTCTTTGGGTTCTTGTAGGTCAGGGGTGTCAAACTCACTTCGTATGGCGGGCCACATTTTAATTAAATTAAGTTGAAGGGGGCCACGCATTACATAAAATCTAAGCACCTAAACACCTTTAACAGTAAACACAGTAAACACTAAACACATACGCTAAAACACCTCATGCTCTATTCCACTTCACATACTCTACTCTCCTACTCTCCGCCGAAAAATTTCCCCGCGGGGTGAAATTCGTCGGCAGAGTAGGAGAGTGAGACTCGGAGCAGGCACTCACCGGTGCTCACAGGCTCCACTCTCCGCCTGCAAATCTCCCTGCAGGCTTAAATTCGGCGGCAGGGTAGGAGGAGACTCAGACGGCCTTTTCCTTTCTGACACGAGATCTCGCGGTAGCATGCGCTGCCGCGAGATCTCGCACTCTTTTGCTGCCGGCCAGGATACCACAAGCCGGCGGGCCGGATTCGGACCGCGGGCCGGATAACACAAGCCCACGGGCCGGATTTGGCCCACGGGCCTTGAGTTTGACACCTGTGTTGTAGGTGGTGGTACAATATCCCATTCTAGTTACAAAAACTAACGTTCTGTAAATATCGTTTCATTCTGTCTTGATTTTCTGTCATGGAAGACAGAAGGCCAAATTCTGCTTTCATTGACTGATGTAAACCCGAAGTAATTTAATGGATTTCCTGGGAGTTGTTCTGGATTTTACACCAGTGCAAGTGAGAGATAATTTGACCCCAAACATTTTACAAATAAGATTTTATATAAAGCTTCAACATTTCCTGCTTTCTAGCTCTGCAATGATCTCATTTATTTTACTTCACTTTCCTTAGATTCTTAGCCAAAGTCAGAGTTGCCACAAAGCAAATTTGCAGCTGATCCTGCTATTAAACCAGAAAGATATTAGTATTATTGTTGACATCTCATTTATTTTATTTACAAGAACCTGTTTCTAATGATCAATGACTAAACCTATTGGAAGTTTTACGTTAATGTCCCATTTAATCTCTTTTGTCAATGCTGTTTTCTCTGTTAAACATTTATTTTACTCTGCAACATGAGGAATGGTTGAAAGCCCAAATTTTCCACCAGTCTTGATTGCCAATATCCTCTGGGCAAGATTAACTTTCTTGTTCATGTCTGTTTCTGCATAACTGAGGAAATAACCATTTTAATAGGGACTTCAGCTGGCATAAACTAGGTTGCAGATGACCAGAGAAGTAGGTGACGTAGGGGCATGGCTAGGATACCTAGCATTGTTCAGCACATCCCTACTGTACCTTCCACCAATAGGTCATCTGTGGAGCCCAACACAAAAAATAAATCTGCCTTCCCTTTGCATAACCTCAAGAGTGGGCTCTCTTTACAGAGCCTTACCCCATTACCCAGTGTAAATGCTTTTTGGAATGCTTTGATGGGCCAGGGAACTGCTCAGATACTATAGAGACAAGGTCTGTATTTGAACTTAGTCTATCTACATTGGAGCTAGTGGTGTAATTTCCAGCTTGTGTAGACATAACTACATTAGCTCTCCTCAAGCTAGTGATCTAAAAGTAGCAGTATAGCTGTGGCTGCATGGGAGATAGGAGAAGATGGCCTTCCCAGGTACATACACTGGGTTACAGCAGGGATTATGTTCAGAGTGACTAGCCAGTCCCATTGCTCATGAAATAACAGTGGTATTTTTAGTGTGCTAGTGTGAGTGTCTTCCCATGCAGGAAACTACCCCTTCAACTTCAATGTAGACCTATCCTTTGATTCAGCTTCTTGTGCCTGATGAAGTGAAACTGGCCTCCTTTTTATAAAATAGCATATTTCCAATTGAGGTTTACTACCTAATGTCTGTCAATATGGGAATTTAATATGTACTGCTGCCACTGACTCCATTTGTGTCTCAGATTGGTAGAGTAAGCAGCTCTGCCACTCACGTTTGATTAAATCAATAATTCTGTCTTTGTTTGTTTGTCAGAGACAATGTACTCATGCCAAGCTTTCTGCTACACTGGTTAGTCTAAATCTCTTTCTTTGTTTTCTGTTGTACTGTAGCAGTTTTATACTACTCAAATCTGAATTTTTCTGTTTTTCATACAGTGTAGCTGCAGGTTTATATTCTTCCCTCAAGGAACTTTTTCATTACATAATTGTTTTGCAGATAATCAGTGGGAGATAATGTTTTATTACATGATCCTTTGGGTGTGTATTGTTAAAAGAAACAGATTACTTTACATATATTTACATGTGGTGGTAATATTCATGTGATAAATAGCAGAGCTGTAAGGCTATTGGGAACTGCACAACTTTTGTTTCACTGAGTGCACAGGAAGTTATATTTTGGGGAAATGCTGTTAGTTGTGGAGCAGTTCTGTTTTAGAAGCTGTTACCTATACTTTAGACAAGTTGATTCACTATATGCGTGTCTCTGACTGAACCATTTTTTAACGTTGTCTTGGCTAGAAGAATACATATTGCTCCAAAGTTTATCCATGGCTTTGTTACCAATGGTTTGGATTAATTGTTTTAAATTCTGACCACCTCTCTCTCTCTTGTCACTGGATGTTTAGTTATTGAATATTGTGTGTGTTTCTGGGGGCTAAATTTGGTTTCAAATGTATCATTCTTGGTCAGTTCACTGGAAGGCCTGTTTGTGCATTAGAAGGCAGAATATGATCTTTATTTCCAAATGTAAGACAATAGTCTTCCCTTCCCACTTCCCAGCCTATTAAAACTGTTTTTGAAACATTTTAAACAAAAACCCATTCTAAAAAATATCTAAATCAACAAATAATCCTCTGCAAATAATTTTGCATTTGGGTTAATCAAAAACCTTTGTACCAGCTATTCCATCAACTGGAGAGATCATTACGTTATTATGTTTTAGTCACACATGTTTTCCCCCACAAGTAGTTGTAGCCCTTTGCTAATCTCCCCTTTTGGTTTTCTTTTTATTATCATTTTAATGCACACTCATATTTAAAATATTTACTTTAACACTCAAGAATTGAGTTAATTGCAACATTTCACTGGCACAGAGTTCATTTTTTTCTGGAACTGTCAAACTTCTTTAATATCCTGGTACCTGTAAAGCTCAGAGAGAAAAAGTGACCAAATTCTCATAATAAGAAAAACAAACAAAAATCAATTCAGACCTATATGTGAAATACCTTGCCACAGTTAATCAGAACTGATCCATCAAATCATATGTTTTGTTTAGTTTCTGGAAAATAAGTTCTGATGATCTTCAGCTTGAGGCAGTTAATTTTAAATTGGAAAATAGATAACATTGCATGCAGGGCTTCTGAATTCTCAGTACACGAAGCACAAAAGCAAGCGATCTAATCGAGTGAGTAATGGTTTCACTCTTATACTGGGTCTTCTAAAAGGCACTCTTTTTAGAGTTCTTTCATGCTGGCATCTAGTGTCTATTGACTAAGAATGAGCATTTGAGGAAGGATGTGAATTGCATAGAACACAGATTGCTCTGGGGCCTCACAGGAGTGTGGATATTTTGCTTCTTGCACTGTTGTTTTGATGTTTATTCCTCAATTCCCAAAAAGCAAACAATATAGAAAAATAAAAATAAGAAATAGAGATGGACTGGTTACTTCTGAAATCTCCTTCACAGATTCTGACACTTCCAGGGACACGATGACAGTTCAAATCGATCTTTACCATAATTCAGTTCACGTCAGTAGAGTTACTAGGCATGAGTTTTGCTCTTTGATGTGTGTTCATAATGTTTTAAAGGATATGCAAGAGCTCTGGTTATCTCTGATTCTAATTAGACTTGTGTTTTGAATATTTGAGAGAAATTCTGTACACAGTGAGCAAATGAGTGTAGTGCCATCACAGGTCCTGTTGTTGCTGCTTCAAAACTAGTACACTCTGGGCTAAGATGCTGATTTTTGTGAGCCACAGAATCATGGATGTTAAGGTCAGAAGGGACCTTTATGATCATCTAGTCTGACCTCACCCACAGGCTACAGAACCTCACCCACCCACTCCTGTAATAGACACCTAACCTATGACTGAGTTACTGAAGTCCTCAAATAATGGTTTAAAAATTTCAAAGTACAGAGGATCTACCAGCAAGTGGCCCTGTGCCCCATGCTGCAGAGGAAGGTGAGAAATCTCCAGGGCCTATGCCAATCTGTCATGAGGGGAAAGGTCTTCCCAACCCCAAATGTGATAAGGTAAACCTTGATCATGTGGGCAAGACTCATGAGCCAGACACCTAGAAAGAATTCTCCATAGTAACTCAGAGTATCCCTTCAAAGGGCATTTGCATATCTACCACCAATAGTCAAAGATCAGTTCATTGACAAATTAGGCTGTCCCATCATCATACAAGCTCAACCTTGAAGCCAACTAGGTGTTTTTCCCCCACTGCTCGCCTTGGAATGCTTCACCCCTTGAAAACCTTCATCTAATTTCAAGTCTAAACTTCCTGATGGTCAATTTATATCCATATGTTCTTGTGTACACATTGATGCTGAACTTAAATAATTCCTCTCCCTCCCTAATATTTATCCCTGGTGTTTATAGTTAGCTATCATATTCCCCCCTTAGCCATCTTTTGGTTAGGCCTAACAAGCCAAGCTCTTTGAGTCTCCTCTCATAAGAGAGATTTTCCATTCCTCGGATCATCCTAGTAGCCCTTCTCTGAGCCTGTTCCAGTTTGAATTCATCCTTCTTAAACATGGGGGACCAGAACTGCACATAGTATTCCAGATGAGATTTCAGCAGTGCATAGTATAATGGTACTAACACCTCCCTGTCCCTACTGGAAATACCTCACATGGTGCATCCCAGGACTGCATTAGTTTTTTTCACGGCTAGATCACATTGTGGCTCATAGTCATCCTGTGATCAACCAATACATGCAGATCCTTTTCCTGTGTAATTTCCAATGGATGCATCCTCAGTTTATAGCAAAAATTTATTGATCCCTAAATGCATGACCTTGCACTTTCCACTATTAAATTTCATCCTATTTCTATTACTCTAATTTACAAGGTCATCCAGATCTTGTTATATGATATCCTGGTCCTCCTTTATATTAGCAATACCAAGTCATCCACAAACTTTATTAGCACACTCCCACTTTTTGTGCAAAGATCAGTAATAAATAGGTTAAATCCACTAGTAACCTCCCTCCAGCTTGACAGTTTACTTTTCAGCATGACCCTTCGTAGTCTCTCCTTTAACCAATTCCTTCTTCACCTTTCTATTTTCATATTAATCCCAACTTTTCCAATGTAACGAATAATTCCCCATGTGGAAACACATCAGATGCCTTACTGAAATCTAGGTAAATGAGATCCACTGCATTATTTTTGTACAAAAAATATCTGTTTTCTTCTCAGGAAAATGAGATTAGGTTGATCTGGCATGATCTATCTTTTTATAAAACCATATTGTATTTTGTCCAAATTTTTTTCCATCACCTTACTGATGTCAAACTAAAAGGCCTGTCATTACCCAGATCACTTTTTTTTCTCTCTTAAATATAAGAACTGTGTTAGCAATTCTCAAGTCATATGGTACAACTCCCAAATTTAGAGATTCATTAAAAATCCTTGCTAATGAGCTTGCAATTTCACATGCCAGTTGCTTTTATATTCTTGGATGGAGATTATCCAGGCTCCCCCGATATAGTTCCATTAAGTTGTTTGTTTGGCTTGTACATCAGATGTGATCATTTCTACCTCCGTATCCTCACTCGCTTTAGCCACCCTGCCGTTATCCCTAAGCTCTTAATTAGCCTCATTAAAAACTGAGGCAAAATATTTGTTTAGATATTGGGTCATTTCTACAGTATCTTTAATCCACACTCCATCCTCAGTGCTTAGCAGTCCACTTCTTTCTTTGTTTTCCTCCTATTTACATGGCTATAGACCCTTTTACTATATTGGTTTTAATTCCTTTTGCAAGGCCCAACTCTACTTGGCTTTTGGTATTTCTCACTTTATCCGTACATGTTCTGACCTCAAGGAGGTAGCTTTCCTTGCTGATCACTCCCAGCTTCCACTCCTCTTAGGCTTTCTGCTTTCTCTTAATCACCTGTCTGCGATGCCTATGAATTTTTTCTGCTTCCTTTGGATGCAGGCTTCAGATATTTTCTGCAACTTTGACTTGAAGTAATTCCAAGCTTCCTCCACCTTTAGATCCATGAGTTCTTCAGTCCAGTCCACTTCCCTAGATAATTCCCTTAATTTTTTAAAAATTATTCCTTTTAAAGTTGAAGACCCTCGTTAAATTTTTGTTTATCCTTCCATTTATTTTGAACTGAACTTTCTCATGGTCACTCAAACCAAGGTTGTCCCCTACAGCCAGTTCTTCTATGAGGTCCTCATTACTCACCAATAACATGGCATCTAACATGGCATCCCCTCTTCTTGGTATTTTAACATCATATTCTGCTAGCAAGATGCTTAACCGTGCTCCTTATTGTGTTCTAGAGAGCAATTATTCAAATTGCATGAATAGTGGTTGTAATTATTCAGATGGATTAAAATATCCATATATAGTCAATATTCATTCTATTCAGGATGCTAGTTATTCATTTCACCTACACCACAAAACTATACAATGTATTTTGCAAACTATTTAAAAGTGCCTTTGAAGTCCAAGTTACATATCATACCTCCATAATTAATAAGCAAATATTAGTTTTTCTATACTAAGGAATTTTTCATTGCAGCTTAAATTTGTTTGCATCTAATATAACTGCTGAAATAACATAAACAAAAATCATTAATATTTTTGTGGATAAAAAGAGTGAATTCAATTGACTGCTGTTCATGCCAGCCATTTAATAGGCTTTAATCAGAGAACTATTAATTTTTTGTGAATCCAGAAAAAATAACACATAGTAGCATGCATAATTATGCATCGTAATATTCATATTAGAAGTACTTTATTTATTAGTGGCTATCCATTATTCATCATCCACTGTTCATTATTCTTTTCTTTTTATTTTTTTCTATATTATAATCAGGGAGCAGAAACAATAACCTGTGACTTAGGTAACTAATCACTCTCCATGACTAATGAATAGTTAACAGACAAATTGGACAGTTAATGAAAAATATCTTGTATGAAAATTGTTCAGTATATTACTTAATGGATATTCACAAATAAATACATTTGCTGAAACCAAGCATAGTTTACAAATAATTAGGGACCATAAAATGGGTTAAATTGGTAATGAAGATTATACCCAGCACATAATTCAGTTAGCTCTAGGCCAAATTCCACTGAGGTCAAGTGAGTTGGGCCATTTACACCCAGGAGAGAATCTGGTCTGCTGCCTCCACATTAATAATGAACTGCTATTAACTGCTGGAGTATTAACTTAAGACAGACAGTCCTTAAAAGTCCATTAAAATCTTCTGAGTTTTTCATAGGCACTGTATTTAAATATGATCAGCATGTTGTTAAGGAGGGGGGGGAAATTTTTATTGGACCCTGAAAATTTTATTAGAAGAGAATTCATTCAAAAAATAAAGTGCAATTTCACTTTAAACTTCATAGTTATTAAGATTTATTACTACCCTGATGACTTGTATATATTGCAATGGTCAATGCAATTTACCTTTGTATGATAACCTATTGAATGATCAAGCCCTTTCATGAAGCTGTTTAAAATCAACAAAGTACATCTAAAAAAGCAGGTCAGTGGAAATGTGCTATGTCACTTGCTAGAAAAATGGTATCTATAAATGCTTCCTTACCTATATGTTACCCAGAACACCTGCCTTCCTCTCCTTCATCCACAATGGACTGATAATGACAAAAATATTGAAAAGTGAAAGGGAGGAGGCCGAGATGCACAAAAAGTACAAATTTTGCACCCTCCTCCCTAATCTTACTGAGCGTTATATTTGTAATTTGGAGCTATTCTGTTTGGCTCATTTAGGTTTATCCTAAAACCTGAGAGCAGGTTCCCAACCAGTGTACACTAGCCTAGCTTTGCTGAAGTTAGTGGGTTAGGCTTCAGATTCTTAGCTGGTGCAGTGTGTGTGTTCATCATGGTATTTCTAGGTCATCCATTACTCCAGCATCTGGTGGCAGAATATTTTCAGTAAAGTGTTTGTGAATTGGAAATAGCAGGCTAGCTAAGATTTGCTGGATGTGCCCTTAATTTTGTTCTTGAAGCATTTATCAGATCTCTCCAAAGGATAATAAGTCTGTGAAGGTTACAACTGCAGAAAAATGTTCCCACCTATTGAGATTATAAACTCAGCAGGAGAAAGGGTCCCTCTTGTGGAAGTTATAAATGCTACAGCAGCATAAAAAGTTAACAGAGTATGTGCTTCTGCTTTGAAATCTTTCCACACACAATGTTTTCTATGTTGAAAATATTTTGCAAAGGCTATTAACTATGATACCAGCTCTACAGTTAGTATCGTAAAACCTTAAATTTGGGGCAATTTGGTTTTATATGACCAGGAGTTACACAATAATGGCAGACTACCTGCTTTCCTTTTGGAAAAGGTGTTTTAAAATATGGACTCCCTTGAGGTTTTATAATGCAGCTGGGATTAGGTTTATTCCTAGATTCTTCCTCCCTCTAACCTGGGGAACAGGGAGATTACCCTTCCCCTGGATTTTGCACTTTCTGTGAGCCCTTGACTCATTATATTCATCAGCAATTTCTGTTGCCTCCAGAACTGTGGATTTTTTTATTTATTTTTTGGTCAGACAGCTACTTTTACCTCATCAGTGACCATCTACAATAATTGTTCTTTTTCATATTTACCTTCAGCCCCCATCCTATTATCCATTTTCTTCATAAAATTACACAATTTATGCACATATTTGTCATGAGTGACATTGTCAAACATTTTAAGGTTTCTATACTTGAGCTGATAGGATTCTGGGGTATTCTTAAACCTTTTCAATATTTTATCTTTACATTTCTTAAACACTGTAACATCCTCCTCCTCCATATTATTAAAAATTAGTCTTGCCTTCCCAGTTAATCAAAAGGATTGGCATCTACTTATCCTCTAGAATTTTGTGGATCCCACAAAGTGTCTCACAGGTAGACAGGAATTCATTGCATTCAGTCTCTTGATAAATTGGGCAGGCTTTCTGCCATTCATTGGTGCTGGGGGGTGAACTCACTGGCTGAGGCTGCTGCTTTTGCTGCTCCATTACTTTGAGTTGCAGTGTGTGAGTTTTCTGCTCAATTTCTAGCTGTTCCATGTGTTTTTGGTGGGCTCTCTTCTTAACCTCTTTGGTTTCTCTGGCTGCTGCTTGGATTGCCTTAGTCTGCCTGGCCCACAGCTCTGCCATCCTTTCCTCGTGCCCACATAATTTCTGGGCTTGTAGGTGCTGCTATCAGGCCTGTTCCCCTGTCGTATCTGGGGCAGCAGGGCCCTTTGGATGCCTGGTGAAAGCCTGTGAAGAAACCAATCAGTTCCTTATCCGAGGCTTTCTTTTTATGGGATATTACCCTATTTTTGCATAACTTTTAAAGGTCTTTTGTCTCAAGACCGTCATATGATTGTGATTCACCCATTGTGATTAATCCTTAACCCTTAAAAAGCCCAAATATTAAATTTAAATTTAACAATGCTGCCGTTATGATCTATAAACCCAACTGACCTGTGGTATATGAAGCCTGCTGACTATGCCAATTGTCATGTTGTCTGGAGTGGCTCGTGACTGTGAGTACCTGCCTAAGGGCAGACTGCCAAAATAGGGCACCATAAACTGCTGATGGGTTCTATAATTAGGTTTTGGCAGACTAGTAACAGTCTTACCATGGAGTCACAAACAGTTCTCTTAGATTCTTCAGTCTATCTTACCATCCAGGCAAGCTGAATTTGGTGACAAATGATCCCTTACAACAAAAATCACAAAATATTTAGGTTACTTCCAATCCCAAGAAACCAGCCATTTACCCCAGATCAATTGGTACTCTAGATTTTATGCCAAAGACAATGCTTGTAGCCAAACCTGCAATAAATGATCTAAAGGTTTATTAACTAGGACAAAGAAATAAGAGCTATTTACAGATTAAAGCAAGCAAACATATACACATAAAGGAGTTGCAATCTAAATCCAAAAAGCAACAAAGTTGTAGTGATCTGTCAATTCAAAATGTCGTTCAGGGTGGACCCAGGAGTAACCACTGGGGATCTCTGCCTTACTTTAATATTTCTGGCCCTGTGAGAATTCCAACACCAAAGAGATGAAAAAATCTTCATATCAACCATTTTTATTTCCCTCTTCCAGCATAGAAACCAATGGAATGAGGCCTTTTGCCCGTACTTCTCCATGGATAGATGGGTCAATTAACAAACCTTTTGTCTTGCAATAGCCCACTTAATTTTGATGTTCTTCCTGAATGGGCGGAGACTACTCCCAGGCCTGAGTTCACAAGTTTATAGCAAACATTTTCATATAAAGCAAAATTTACATATTTCCTTATAGCATAGAATACAGGCATTACAAGTGAGATTAAGACATGCAGCCAACTTTCAAGCCTTTCATGGAGTCTAAATACATGATGAATACATTATTATAAGACCTGTGTTGAACAAAGCTAACATATAAGTGACCTGGTTTGGTTTCCGGCTATGAAATCTTAGCTAACAGCTAAGTACGTAGCCAGAGCTGGCACTTTGGTTAACAACATCACAGACACTGTCACGCATATATGCATAAGTCAATTTTTAAAACTTGTTCCTCTGTTACCAAGTTATCTGCATATAATGCACTAGACTGTGGTCAGCCTATATTGGAGATGGGAGAGTAAAGGGGATCCATTTTTGTTTGAACTCCTGTACATGGACCAGCTACTGTTGTCCAAAGTCTGCTCCCCACTACTGCCCTCATGGAGTAGGAGTAGGGGAGGGATGGATCATCATGCCACTTGCCCTCCACACCAGCTAGCAGAACAGGTTGGATAAGGAAAGGAGCAGATAGTACAGTCTGTTAAGAGGTGTAATAGCAAATGTGTCAGATTCCCATGCATACAAGGGGATTGGGCCTCTGAAGGCTAAATTGACATGGATAACGTTTTCTAACTGACTTCTGAACCCAAAGTCTCATTTGATTTCGGTGAGACTATCCACCTGAGTCCAAGCCTGCCTGACCTTTTGGATCCGAATTCATGTGGTAGCCTGAGCTGCCGCTGGTGTCCACACTGCTGTTTTCAGTACACTACCTCAAGCTGAGCTAATGTGAGTGTGTGTCTGCGCTGGGAATCTGCAGTGTAGACATGCCCTTAGGGTATCTGCAGTGTAGACATGCCCTTAGGGTCCTAGTGGCTCAGTCACTTTTGAAAAGACGTTTTAGGTTCCTAAATAATTGAGGTGCTTTTGGAAATGTTATCCCATATGTCTTGGATGTTTATATAGTTTTCTAGCCCTGGTCTGCACTTACCTGGAGATTCGGCTGCAGTCAACGGGAGTTACACAAGCTATTCTGCGTAGCTTGTGTAACTCCCGTCGACTGCTGTGCTTCCCTTCTGCATGTCGTCTTCACTGAACTATGCTGACAGAAACCATGTTCCCATCGATGCAGAACTACGCTACTTGAGGGGATGGTTTTATTCAGTCAGCTTCCTGACTGCTCCCTGGGTCCACACTGACTGCTCAATCGATCCAGAAAGATCGATCTGGCGGCAGCAACTTTGCTGCCATCAGTATAGACAGATGCCTAGTGTCCTGCAATGCTTTTCAGGACGTGTGAAATGTCCTGGGTTTTTTTCTTTTTGTAGTCAAAATATTTTAGTATTTTATCATTGAAAAATGCTTCTTCTGGATGGATTCCCGTAGTGTGTAGAATTTGCTCTGGGTTTGCCAGGAACAAATAATCCAGTGATCGCACAATGAGTGATCAGGGTGACAAACAGCGTTTTGGGTGATAAGGAAAGTCAAATGAGCATAGACATACACAAAGCTGTTCTTTCCATCAAAGTGAGGGTTAACAAAACGTCTTCAGCATTTCATGATAAATTGATTCAGAACCCTGCACTACTGGGGAAAAACTTAATTCTGAGCAATATGCACAGGGGGAGTCTGCTGGCGGCAATAGCAACTCCAACAAACTTACATCTTTTGTGTAACTGTTTCACCACAAAAATGTCATAGTTCTTGTTTTGGAAAATACAGGGCATCTTTCTTTCTGTAACTGTCATTGTAGTGGTTCAAATCCACGTTACACTCAATGCATGAAAAACAGCAACATGAAGACCAGACACTGAAGTTTCCAGTTGTTCCTGAGCTGTTAGAGAGGATCATTAAAATGAGAAAAAACATGCATTTTAATCAACATCACAAATTACAGAAGTATCTGAAAGGATTTTATCCAATCATCCAATTAAATGCAGACCAAACATGGCTGCAATTAATTGTACCAATAATAGTATCCATTTATAAGCCTACCCATTGATTGCACACAAAAAAATCAATAGTTAGGTGCTTAAATGGGCACGTGTCCACTCTTCATTTTGTGTACAATTTGTGATCACATTATTGAGGCTCAGGTAAGAATCTGATTTGTACGTTAAATCTGGAATATTTGCGACAACCAGACTCCAAGCCCCAGAGCAGAAGCTACAATAGGTTAAGGTAAAGCTAGAAATCAAGCCTATGTCTTTGTAATTTTGTCTCTAGAATGTGTACATCTTGGAGAGAGAACACTTCTACTGATACTCGCTAGTTTAAATACAAAGAAGTTCTCTCAAACCAGTAGAATATTTCAAAATTGAAGAAATTTTTGAAGTGTGTGTAGGGAGGAGAAGGGGGGAACTTTCAGTTGCTTTGCACAGTCTCCTCCCAATCTCTTGAATCGCTGTCTAATAAATTAAAAGCAAAGCTATTGACTAGTATTTGACTAGTCAAATTGCCTTTGACCACGCCTAGAAGAGTAAACCCATTTTGAAAAACACATGAACATGTATGTCAACATATATGTTGAGAGAGCACAATAATTTACTTTTTCAATAGTTTGACTGGCTCCTTTGCTTGGAAATATTTGAATTTTCTATGTGATTGAATTTTGTGTGTTGGAGACTTGGCTTTTATATGTCCACTGGACATGTTCTGACTCAAGCTGAAAGACCCAACCAGCAGGTAGCCTGCAGGTTCCAAGGAGCATGTTTAGTAGGTGTTTATCAGCCTGGTGAACAGTTCTCAAGCTTTACTCTGTGTCCTCACTAAGTGACAGGCCCAGCTCAGTTTAGCAAACAAAGCGCTTTACTTCCAAGATTTTACATTGTGATTAATCCAATTATCTTCCCTTCTGTAGGACAGAACTGATTATATTGGATGGTTTTGTTTCCTGCAGTAAAGTAATTTTCTGCATGACCAGCAATAATGTAATGTGGGAGATTTTAATAAATGGCAATTATTTTTTTTTAAATTAAACTTTAAACAGAATGCAGATTGTAATTATATGGCAGAGATGTGCACAAAATTAGGAACCACTCTTAAAACTGTTAACTCTGAACTGTGCTCCAGTACAGGATAGTTATGGCAACAGGAAAATATCTCACCCTGCCCTTCCACACCCCAAAAAATCAAAACAAAACCAATTTTGGGGTTGGATCTTGCTCCTGTTTGTCTTGATGCCAATAGCCAAATTCCAATCTATACATTATTGCACCCAAAGACCTCTGTTAAAAAGATGGTTAGTAAGGTTGCAAAATCAAACACTCAAAAGTTAGGAAATGCCATAATTAAGGTGGCCTATGCAATTCTGCATTTCCCAATTTATGAATGCTTGAGCTTGCAATGTTTAAAGAAAATTAATATAGTTGTGGGTAATTTCCTAACTTTTTTAAAAAGCAAACTGGAAGATGGAAAGGAATTCCTTCATCTGACATCTTGACACCCAGATGGTTCATCAGCAGGATTGGAATCTTTAAATCGACGGCACAAACTTCTGCCACTTGAGCTAATGGAGTAACTGAGATAGTAGTAAGTAGATTATCATCCTCTATGTGGCTCAACAGTAGAGGGGGCTCAGACATGCACTTTGCCAGTGGATTTTACAGATAATTGCTGACATTAGAGGAACGTGTTCTAGTGGACACACTCTCTTCTGCCTGTTCCCCACAAACTTGACACCTTTCTCTCCTGTTCCACTCCTGTTTTTTTTCCCTGCCCCTGCTCCTCATCCCAGTCTCATTCTCCTTGGCAACTTAATCCCATGATCCTCTCAAACTTCCCATCCCAGTCCTAGTCTCTTTGCTGAGCTGGTTCTAAATTCCCCCTTTTCCCCCCCCACCACCTACATGCTTACTGTTGCAATCTTAGTCTCTACTCCCAGACTCTCCCTGTCCCCACAGCCAGATCCAGTTTCCTTGCCCAGCTAGTTCCAGTTTCCCACTCCCCAGCTCACTATCCAATCTGTCTTTCCCTCTTCCCCCAGCTCCCAGTCCTGGTCTTCCTTCCCAGGATAATCATCCACTCTAAGTCTCTCCCTATACCCTCTCCCTGGTTCCTTGCTTCAGTTCTTCCATGACATATTACCCCTATTCCCTCCGCTGCTTCTTAATAGAGCTGACTGGAAGATGAAATTCTGTTTCCCAGCAACTTTTGAGGCTTCAAAATTGTTCCAATGAGGAACGAATCCAAAACTTTTTCAAATAGTTTGGCTAAAAAGGAATTGTCAAAATGTCTGTTTTTTAGTTTAAAAAAACCCAAAAACCTGATGATCCTATCTTTGTTAGAATCCTCACCAGGAAGAGTCTACATTTCAGAAGAAAGTGCGCATTGGGATAAAGAGTTAACTAGAAAATTTGACATTAGAAAGCTAATAAGTCCCTAATGAAAGCTCCATTACACTACTTTTACTGATCTTTGTTGTGGTGTGTTACCAGATTTGCCCGTCACCTTGGGGTATGCTTATTTATTAGGGTTACTTTCCTGGAAAAGGGGGTGTGATTCTATTAGTGTGCTGCTTGTGTTACTTGTGTGTCCATAGGGTTACAAGTCCCCTCCAATGGAGCTATCCTGCAGGCCCAAGGTTTTCAGATTCAAATAACCCCCCCACAGATACACACAACCATTCCAGATGAACTGAGTGCGTCTGAGCAGACCGGGCTATCAGCACTCTCAGCTGATCTCTTATACATCCCTGAACTCAGCAGGCTGGGTGACACAGCACTGTCAGCTGTTACCCTCATGTGCCCGTTGCACCGCACCAGAATGGAGCACACTTATGAGCAGGCTGGGTCCAAACAGCACTTTTCAGCTGTTCCCCTTATGTGCCCCCTGGACTCAATCAGGCTGGGTCAAACAGCACTTTCAGCTGTCACCCTTATGCGCCTCTGGACTCCGTAGGCTAGGCAGAGCAGCACTTTTCAGCTACCCCCTTTATATGCCTCTTCACAACACAATTGTTCTAGCAGTAACCCCCTTGATAAGCAAACCCCATATGATTTTGGGCACTCCAGGGATCTTTGGCTTAGGTAAAAGAAGCGTTGCTGCAGAGCAAGGTAGGGAAGCCAAGAACACAAAGAAGTAAATGTATTTAGAGAGAGAGAAACTGGCAACCAGCTTGATTACAATAGTTAGTTTATTGCCAGGTATATAAAACTTATGATACTAATAGTGATGCCATACAAGGAGAGAAAAACAATCTAATACTTAAATACAACAAAATTACAATAGGGGTATTGGAGAAAGCTAGCCCAGGTTGGCTTACAAAAGTAGAAAGTTATACCTGGATTAAAGAGAGAGAGAGAGAGAATTGGGAAAGATGGGGGGGATCTCACCACTCCTTGCAGCTCAGAACTTCCCAGGAGACAGGCTGTTCAGCTTAGGGTCAGGAACACTTGAGGGAGAGGCAAACCCCACAACAGGATCAGTCAGGAAAGCATGTGGGTCCAGGCATCAGAAGAGGAAAGCAAGAGAGGGTTTAAACTTGGGTAGGGGTTTTTTCTAGAACCAGGTTTGTTTGTGGGTAAACAATGTCTCTTCAGGGAGGTTTTCTTTATGCTAGACAATAGGAGCTGATCACTCCCAGCTATGGTCAATGTTCCTTGGGGGAGCTCACAATGCAACCAGGCAGATTCAGTGTTTTGCATGTCAATACTCGAATGGTCAGATAACTGCGGAGCTGGATGGGTGTAGGTGTGAGTTCATTTACATCAAGAGCAGAGATCTACCATAATGCAGTGTGTCCCTGCCTTGCCAATCCCAGAAGTCAGTGCGATTCCTGCTTTGGAGCTTGGTTCTCCATTCTTCATGCTAATTCTTGTTCCATCTTCGATGTAAATGAGGCTCCAGTTCTCCATTCCATGTGCTAATTGAGATGCCTCTTTTTACATCTTCCATGTAGATGAGGCTTGGGGAGTTGTCTTAATCCTATCACCCTTGTTGGGAGGGTTTTAGGTGTATCTCCCACAGCCTTTTCATAGCTTTTGTTTCTGGTGCAAGCAGAGGCTGGGGGGATTCAGGTGAGCCAGAAATAGAATAGGGGTTTTTCACCCTGGTTCCCCAAGAACAGAGAGCTGCCAGGTAACAGGTGACTGGTTTCTACTGTAGAGTCAGTAACTCCAGGAAACAATAGATTGATGGATTCATTGTTCTATTTCAAAACCCACTTGAGAAACTGGAACCAACTGAAAATCTATCTCTACAAGGAACAGCAAAAGAAAAACATATCACACTTTTTCTCCTCACTGAAGTAGCTAAGGACAGACAATAATGAACAAAATATTAGTAGACGAAGAAGATTCCTTCACCTGTGGGTATCTCTACAGAAGTCTTAGGAGAGTACATGCTTTCTGGCAGTGCCAGCTGAAGTTGTACATGACCACCAATTGGAGAGATGAGAATGTCTGGCTCTTCAAGGCTGATCTTACTCCTATCTGGTAACATCTGTTAGGTCGTTATCTTTATTACTTTCTGAAGAAGACTGCAGAAACTTGATTCAATTCACATTACTTTATATGGAGTAGAAGCTTAAGCTTCAAATGTGTAAACATATTAAATAGTTTTACTTGAAAAGCAGGAAGAAACCTCAGGTAAGCTTCTTTTTATGAAAACACAAATTGAGTAATTCATTACAGACCATGTATCTTTCAAAGAATGGAAAACATGTTTTATAAATATTCAAAATACACTGCTTGTGAACTTTCTCATTATGGACTTGATCCAAAGCCCATTGAAGTCAATTGAAAGACTCTCACTGAAATCAATGGACTTTGGATCAGCCTCTATATCACCAGGAACTCTAATAACCAATTGCCCCTTCAGGTGTTTAAAATAGATCTCAAATAGGTGCTTGAAATTAAAAAGGAATCTGTACCTCAAATAACCAAAGCCCTTTTTAGTTCATCTTACAGTGTTCACCAACATCAGAACAGGAGACTTTTAAAGACATATAAATGGTAGCTAGGGACCTACCTCCCATTGAAAGTCAATAGGAATTATGCACCTAACAGCCAATTATGCTTTTGAAGATCACTCACAGTACCTATTACTGATCCAGGTTTTGCTCAACCATTAGATTTGCTCTCAAGGGACACTGGTAGTGTGGCATTTGTCTTTACAGTACATCAAACCAAGAATGAATTTTATGACTAGAGAGATGGTATAATGGAAATATTATTCAGTGGTTAGGAGAAGAAAAATCTTATTTTAACCTTTTTGTCAGAGGATTAAACATGAACTATAAAAGGAAACTTTAAACTCCGGTTCTCCCGTTGTTGCCACATGAGATGAAATGGCAAAGTGCATTTGTTTTATGATCCTAAATAGTGGCCTGATTTGTGTTTCTTAAGAATAAAGCTTTCAACAATCAAAAAAAGTCTTTCCTCGACCCTACACACGCTCAGGTCCAATCTAAGGAACAATTTTTGAGGAAATTGTAAGTGACATTTCTGTTCCTTCGAATTATTTTTGGTGTTCTCTCTCTCCTTGAACGTAGAAATATATATGTTCAGCATGCGATTGACAGTTTTATCATACAAAATTAAAAATTGAGCTACAGCATGAAAGGAAGATTGTTGTATATTGATAGCTTTGCTTTATTCCAACTTTTTAGGTTTCTGTACTATTAACTCGAGTTCATGAAAATATATCAGCCCAGATCATGCAGAGACTTACACACATACTTAACTTTACATCCTGTGAGCAGGATTTCCACAAGAATATTCACAGTGCTGAAAGTTAAGCACTTGCATAAGTTGCTGGAGGATTTCAGTCCTTTTTGTTAACCTTTTTGTTACTGTGTATCCCTGCTTGTGCATTTTAGGGAGATTTTCAGTATTGTGAGTGGCTATTAAAGATTCTTACAGAAGAAAGTAATAAGAGGAAATAATGTTTTCAGTAAAGATTTCAAAAGTGCCTAAGTCTCAGTGAAAGTCATTGAGACTTAGATGTGCTTGGACATTTTAAGGTACAGGGCTGGTAGTCCAAATCATAAAACTGGCCAACGATCTTCAGAACATCTGAAGTAGCACTCACTGAGTAACTGTCCAAACTTATCCAGACAAGATATTGCAATTTTCCTAACATGAAATTTTGCAGTGGTGAGTCCAAATGATCGTACTGCCTTATATTTGTTTTGAAGCGCCAATGGTGTGGTTTTGTATGCTTTTATGTACAATTTTCCAAAAGTGAGCTTGGCTTTTCTGCAAGCTCTTATATTTATTTTCCCAATATTCCAGACAGACTTGCCAATATTGTTTAGACTCCTGTTACATAGCTCTACAAGCAGGGGAAGTAATATTTTAAGGGGGGAAAGGATATTATTTCAGTTCGCAAATCAAAGGTGCACGGTGGAAACCTGCAAGTTGGAAAATACCTGGGAATTGTTTGAGGTTTGCAAACCCAAAGCACAGTAATCGAGCTTTAGCTTATGCAATATCACCCCTGGCAAATAACCAAATATTTTATTGTCAATATAGTCAAGATCTTGTCCCTGGGCTAACAAACATTTGCAGCAATTTTGCAAGGTCATATTACATACAATATATTGTCTTGATGTCACTCAAGAGTGTACTGCCTCCAAAAATCCTTCTAACTTCCTTGCTTAAATATGCTTCCTTGCTTTCCTAAGAAAGTGGTCTTATTCATTTTCAGTCTTAAATTCTGTCTGTTTCTAAAGATGGCCAAAGAATGTAAAAACAGTGCTCACAAATATTTGTTTGTTTTTCCAAACAATGACTCAGTTCAGCCATGGTGCAGGCACCTTTTCACTTGCTGTTTGCAATCCTTTATGTGAGTGCATTTTGTGTTGTAAGAATATTTGCAAAATGGCTGTTCTTAGAACAAATCATACACAAATATTTACCTGCATTCAAAGGTATATGTGCATGAAAACCTGTTCACTTTTCATTATTCACGAATTGATAGTCATTATTTGCCACCGGCTCATCGACTCTTTAAAATATTTCAGACAACCAGGGAAGCAGCAACATTGGCACATGACTTAAGTGGCTCTGCAAATAAAGTATAAACAATAATGAACAGTTGAAATGAACCATTTGCAAATAACCTGTAATGTGAATATTATTTGTCAAAATTACTCAGTAATGACGAATACATTTAGGTGAACACAGTAAGTGCTGCACTGGATCAGAGCCAAGCTCCAGGTAGCTCTCTGACAGTGTCCGGCTTGAGCTTCTTCAAAGGAAGGTATAAGAACCCCACGGTAGGCAGGTGTGGAATAATCTGCCCTCCTCATTAGATCTCATCTTGTTAGCCAATAGTTCGAGAATAAGCCTTAAAACATAAAGCCTTCCAATTACGTTAGTACCGATAACAATTGTAACTCCAGATAGCCTTGTTATCCATATAAATATCCATGAAATTAACATGGGTATGCAAACAATTCAGAAATGAGAAGGGGCCTAAATTGGTCATATAGTTTATTTTCAATAAAGAAGGCCACATCTTTCATTATTTTATTTATTTGTGTTTCAGTAGGGCCAAGAGGACCAATGTCCATTATGCTAGGCACCGTTCAAACATATAACAGAGGACTGCTTCTGCCTGCAAGAATTTACAATCTAACTATGAGACTGGAGACAACAGTTGGATGCAACCAACATCCACAATGAGATGATTTGTTTCACTTTGGTGTTGTCTACACATACAGAAAGTCCATTTGAAAGTTTAATGAAAGTGTTAGTGCTTAGGTGATAACTTGCAGTGGCAACACATAGAAAGGAAATGTGGAAATCACTTAAGTGTCAAAAATATAATTTGTTCCTTCCCCTAATACGCTGCACATAGTTTATCTACTCCACTGTTCTTATGAAGCGTACTGAACAAAAGTTCAGGATGGTAATAGATGAATGAGACATTTGTCACAATATAAATGAGGAAGTTAGCAGACTTACATTACTGTAAATTACAAGATGGATGAATGTAATTTCTATTTTGGCGCCTTGAATTTAATTCATCAGTGTTACCAGGATAAAATGTATTACTGGGAACATGCTTCAAGGGAATTTGGATTATGGTTGTATTAGGACTGTATAACTGGAGGTGTTATTTACTATGGATCGTTGCAACAAAAAATGAGGGCCCAATTCTGTGACATTCTAGGCATTTTGACAGGATCAAGCTCTTTCTTAATAGGAAAATCAAATAATTTCTATTATATTTCCATCTGCTGAAAAGCAGGTGTAGTAAAAGTATGAAGTTATGGGGGGAAGAACCCTGCATCATTTCTGTGTTCTTAAATTTCTTTAATTTAAAATCATCACTTCAAAAAAAATTAAGAATGTAGAAAACTTAGTATTTTATGTAGGCAATAATACAGTCATAATCACAGAAGCCAGAAAATTCCCTAATTCAGGAAAATAAGCTTGATTGCTTTCCTAGGTAGAGATGAATTTAATCATGTGGTTAAATGCTTTCCTCAATAAATACCATTCTTTTTATCCATCGATCTTGTAGCATACAAGAAATAGGGTAGTTAACCAGTCTATGGTACTCACTCTGTTCTGTGGTTAGAACCGAACAGAAGCAATGCAGCGCAGCATTATGTAGGTGAGGTGGTGGAATTTCCATTCTTAGAGGTTTTTAAGGCCTGGCTTGACAAAGCCCTCGCTGGGGTGATTTAATTTGGGTTGGCCCTGCTTTGAGCAGGGGGGGTTGGACGAGATGACCTCCTGAGGTCCCTTCCAACCCTAATCTTCTACGATTCTATGTACCTGTAGCTAAGCACTGCATTATGTGATTATTTAGTAAATACATTTATCTGAACAACACCATGCCTACATGAGTCTTTTGTATTATGTTTATTTTGTAAAGCGCAAAAGACACAGTAGAGATTGAAATGCTTTACTAAAGTATTATCCTCTTCTCACATGTAACCCCTTGGGATTATCTCTTAATCCTGAAAAAGGAATTGAGCACAGCCTGTGCTTAATTAAGACTTTGTCTACAGATGATATTATACCACTTTACCTATACTAGTATAGTTCAAACAGTGTAATTACTCCTACTGTGGAAACAGTTACACCAGGAAGGAAGGAAAATAAATGAAACTAGCATAAACACTTTTATACTGCTATAACTGTGTCTATACTAGGGGTCCTAATGGTATGTTATGGTGCTTTTTTGTTTGTTGGTTTGTTTGTTTGGTGTTTTTTTTAAAAACAGTATAGTAACACTGGTACAATATCTCTGTGTAGATCAGGCCAAAGAAGTTAGATCCTGGATACCTGAACATGGTTCAATAAAAGTGGCAATATTTGATCTTGCAGCCTGTTGCCACTCCTATTTTCCCAGGTGAAGAACTGAAAAGTGTGAGAGAGGGAAGGATGAATAAGACATTAATAGGAAAAACATAACATACTTTTGTGAAGGGACAGAGAAAGACAACCCTGTCTACACTACAGAGTTACATCGACTCAAGGCAGCTTGAGTTAGGCAGCTCAACCTAACTCTGTGGTGACAACAATAAAATATTGCTCCCACCAATGAAACTCAAACACTGTGAACTTGATAATTCCACCTCTGTGAGAGGCATAGTACCTGGGTCAATATATTTAGGTTGCTTAGGCCTGGTCTACACAACTGCCGGCAGTCGATGGGAGATACGTAAGCATCTCCACTATGCTGCATTTACAGGAGACACCCTCTGGTTTATGCAGCCTTACTCCTTCCGAGACGTGGATTAATGTCATCAACCAGACAGCACTTCCTGGATTGATTGAGCAGGTCTCCACAGCCCACTCAATTGATCCCACTGCACCAATCCCTGCAACCTCGGAAGTGTAGACATACTCTTACGTCTACTGTTGCTGGCTTTCAGAAGCCATTTCACAATGCCCTACTCTGACAGTTAAATCAATGAAATCACTCCTGATGAGAACATGCACCGCCGATACAAAAAGCGTAGTGTGAACATGCCCAAGTGATTTAATTACTGTAGTGGCTATATATTGATGTAACTTAAGTTGACATAATTTTGTACTGTAGACTTCACTTTACTTTAGAACTCCTGTCTCTGATAGCTGGAAAGACAGCAGGAATAAGTGAAGGCAGAGTGGGAGTCAAAAATCTGTTCTTCCTGTTACTTTGAATTTTAAATGAACCAACAATGAGTGTTTCCTAATTTTAAGGTGGATGGATATTAACTTATGGAAGTAGGAACAGCATTTTAATGAGCAATCCAAATGATTCCATTTGTGCCAGTTAGCCTTTCAAAAAAGGCAAAAAAAGACCTTGCTGGCATTCTGATACAAGTATTCTTTATAGCTATTGATATGAAAATATTTCTTTGTCAAGAGCAAAGCACCAGATGACAGTTCATGTATTTACTGAAAAAAATATCAACAGTTCTAATGTGCAAGAAAATGCTGAACCATGATTACTCTTTAAGTTTGTCTTACTAGCTGGATGATTAAAAGATACCTAAAATGCTTTGCTTTTATTATATTTTACATTTTTACAGTCTTTTTGTGCCCCCCTTTTTCCCTTACTTGGTTACTAAAGCAAAAATGTAATTGTGCAAACAGCAATCTAGTGCTTATGTTGTAGGTCAAGAAATGTCTAAATCAAAGAGATGTACTTGACTGAAATGTTCTTTGTGGATTATTTTTATTCCATTTATTTTAACAGGATGAGGAACTGTGAAATCTGAAATGTCTCTTTTATAGGTTCATTCCATAGAGAAGGAAAAAACCACACACAGCAGTAGTCAGAGATAGATGAACAGTGCAAATACAGTGAGTTAAAATTCTGCCAGTCCTTGGAAAGACAGGAAAATGAAATTTCACAAAAAGATTTGTGGGGGCAGAGCATAAGTTACTATAATGAGAATTTCCAAAGAAGCAGAGTCAGAGGTCCTATCCTATTATATACCTTAAATACTTTCCCAAAGGTTATCCCAACAATGGTTAAGAAATTCTTTAAAGAGTGAAAGCCTCAAGGACATCATAATTCTTGAAGGGAGACAACCTCTTTGATTATAACTTTCTCAGAAGGGACAGCTCCTTATCACTACAGAAATCTTCCTTCATTCCTCTTACTTTTCACTTTCACAATAAACATTAATAGGTAAGATAATGTCTTTGAAAGAGGCTGTGTTTTACTATTTCTGCAGTATCTATTTCAGCTGTGATTGAACCCTCTGGTTATTGGAAGGCTACTGACTGAAAGGGAGAAAGAGAGAAGTGATTGAGTGAAACTTCTGAAACCACAACAAGAATGAATAATCAGTATTCTGAGGCATCTGGTGGAGAATTGAGAGGGAAAGAAATACATCTCCCAAACTAACACAGATCTTGGGTCTGCAGCACAGTTTGTCTCTCAATATTTCCTAACCAGCCATGGCATATGTGTAAGGACAGATCCAGCTGTTCTTCCCCAGGCCACCTTCAGCATCCCTCTCTGCGCTGGCCAATTTGGAACTAACATGTAACTCTCTCCAACAGAAGACAGAGATAATGGAATTCCACCAGCACAACTGCTCACCCTGTTCCATCTTCCCTATGGCAGGGGTACCACAGGGATTCTATGTAGAGAAGAGCCTCCAAACAATGGGCAAATTTTGTCCTCTGAAAATAAAGTAAAGCTCTTTCAGCATTGAAATCCTTCATCTAAATTGTGCTCACCTCCATACTAAGGACACAAATTCCTGATTACTCACAGCTGCCTTCCTCTTACCTGATTATGGATTTATTTCTATAAGGTGTTCCATAAGAGATTTTCATTTTTGTGCCATCACAAGAACACCCCTTTGCACTGCTTTTGATAGGAATCATATTTTTCCCCCCAAAAAGCAAAGCCATATTACCAGTATCTCCTCCAGTGTCACATCTTTGAGAGACCCTGTTTAATAAATAAGTAAATAAGTCTCTGGGGATTTAATCAGCCTTACTGGGACCCTATAAATGGTAATTTATGGCAATCATCTGAAGCAGTGGAGGTCTTGCAGATGTGCTTGACCTTTATTCATAAATAAAAGGAGCTTGTATTAGAACAAAGCTTTATAACTTTTTTCAGCATGCCATAAAATTTACCTTAAGAGATGTTCTTATTTATAAATGGTCTATAGAGTAAAATTTCTTTTTAATTAAATTTTGAATGATCTCACATTAGAAGAGTTTTGAATGAGCTATGTGACTCTAATTATATTCACTGCATAAAATTATACTGCATACCCTCTGAATTACTTTAAAACTGAGCTAACAATCTCTTTAAGCTACTATGATACTGTATGTTGTTGTAATGGCCCCAAATGCTATGGAGAAGAATTTTGGATCTGCTCCTTTCCTTTTCGGATACGCAGACAGCATAAAGAGAGCAGAGAGTCCCCCTACCCTTCCTGCCAGAGAATTCCCAGCAAACATAAAGCTGGTACATTGGGCCAGGAGAAGCCCAGTGGGTGGAAATAAGGGTGAGCAGGGGCACTGGAGAGTACAATATACTCTGGCAATCACCAGCATGCATGTAGTGGCTTGGAGAGTAAAGCTGGTTGGCACAGCACAGTAACCAGCTGTCTTGTAGCCTCTTCATCTCTGTTGCACCCAGCAGAATCTTGATACAGCAGAGATTTTTTTCCCCCACCTTTTTCCTTTTCTTCTCCCCCCCACACACATTTTTCCTTTCACCCAGAGAGTCCTCTGCAACTTTTCCGAATGGAGAACATTTTGAAAAGTTGCAGAAAAAGGAAAAATAAAAAGCCTATTCTTTCTATTTCAGACAGTGGCAAAAACAGAAATAAAGGAAAAAAAGAGAGAAACAAAAGCCCAAAATTTAATTGAAACAATTAAAGAAGAAAATTTCACTTTGAAATGAAAAGGTTAGTTTCTCCAGTGTTCAAAAGAAAATTTTCATCAAACAAAATTTTCCTGAGGGGAAAAAATTGGTTTTGTCTAGGGTTGAGTCATCCTGCAGGAAATTTTCCTGGCCTGTAGGAAATTCAGATATTTCAATATTTGTTTTTAACTCAGTCTGGATCAAACTTCAAATTGTCAAAACTTTGAACAGAATGAAAACATTAATTAAAAAAAAAACCAGAAAAGCTGAAATGTTTCATTTTATATTTTTGATTGAAAAAAAATGTTTCAACAATCCTTAACTGAAACATTTTATATTGGTGTACTGAATTAAGTTTGGGTGCCTTGTGACCTCATTGACTGGTCTTCTGGGATGCAGTACATCTTCGATTATGCACCCCACTAGTATAACCTCATAACATTGTATGGCTTGGACAGAGAAGAGACCGTGGGAGATGTAGTTCCTCCAGGGAGTCTGGCCAATAAGGGAAAATAGAGGCATCACGGAACCAAACTATGACACCCATGTGGCATTAAATCATTATAGGTAGATTATTTTAATTCAGCCTTTTGATTCAGTCCAACAAACTGACATTTTTCAATTTGGGTTCAACCGAACCAAACCAATATTTCCTTTTAACTTTGCTGATGGAATTTGAAACATTTAGACAAAATCTAAATTTCCACAGGGTTTTGCATTTTTGTCAAAAATGATTTGACAGAAAATTGTCACCTATCTTGATTTTTGACTAAAACTCTCTTTTTTGCCAGTAAATGTTATAGTTGAAAAATGTCAACTCAAAAACTAATGTTAAAGGGCTTCATCCAAAGCAGATCCTTTCCTGTAAAACTCTGCTACTTTGTGACAGTTGGATTGCAAGATCTTAGCATTGATTTTGTGCCTCTCCCACCAAAAAAATTTGACCTTTCTGATTCTGTATTTTGTCCATCTTTGAAACTTCACTTTGCCTGTGGAATCAGTAAAAGCATTTTATCATTTTGGGCAAAGCAACTGATACATATATTTTAAAAAGAACTTCAGAGACAACTATAATACTTCCTCAGGGTCTGTTTCTTTTGTAAATCTCAACCATTTACTCTAATGGGCATAATTAAGTCTGTTTCCTTAGGAGTTTTGTGTGCCTTAAGCAAGACTCATTATATCTGAGTGAGACTGCATATTTTGTCTGGACACAGTCACAGCCTTTCCAGCCAGTGAGCTACTTTGATCAATTATTAATTATACGCACAGTAGAGATTGCTGCCATCCTGTGAAGATTGGCCTGCCTGATTTGTTTTCAGCTTTGATTGAGCTATAGTGCTTTTCCTGGTATTTATATAATTTGATTGCTAAATGAGATTTTATTTGCTGTTTACAATTTTTTTTTTTAGTAAATTTCCACTTTTATTTTCTTTGAAGGGATCCTTTTGGCTATAATTTTATTTCCCTGAATGATGATGCACATCTGCTGAAATGTAAGTGACTACCTTGACGATGATGATTGATGATGACAAAAATCAGTCAGACCTAAAAATGTTATTTCTCAATTGAATAGAGCTGAAAAAAAATATTTGGGGATTTTTTTTTTTTTAAATTCTGTGGAAAAAAATCAAGGTTTCAAATAATTTCCCCATCCTGAATCAGGATAAAAAAACCAAAAACTCAAACTGAAAATAAATAAATAAATCTGGACAACGATTAAAATTAATAATTCCATTTCAGTAATTCTAAATTTTTTAATCTTTTAATTATTCATTATAATTCGCTTAAATTTCAAAACAAAAAATGTTCAAACCAGAAAATTAGTTTTTCACTTTGAAAGTGTCAGATGTTTTATTCTGACAATCTTATAACTTTTTTTAATTTTTTCAAGTCAAGATGTTTATCTAAGCAATCCCTCTCCAGCAAAAATTTAAATAAACAATTTGAACAAACTCATGTTTTACAATGTCTTGTCAAAGAATTCTAATCCAGCTCTACAAACGAAAATATTTTTTTATTAAAATATGATTTTTTAAATAAAAAATGTAGCTAAAATTGTTTTTTCCTCTCAATATTTTTTTTCCCCACAGTTGTGGGGTTTTGAATATTTTTAACTGAAACCATAATTGATATGGTATCAATTTATTTTTTCATTTTCCAGCAATCAGTAAATTAAAATGCCTGTATAGGTTCACTGGCAGCTCTAAAAACACAGACAAAAAATCTATTTTTTTCAAAAATATTTCAGTTTTTGTTGAATAAGTTGGGAAAATTGTATTTCAGGTTGAAAAAGACATTTCATTCATCACAAAACTAAGGAAATGAAGAGTGAGAGTCACAAAAGTGGTGGTGATGGTGGTGCCACCCTTCACTTTTAGCATAATGGTTACAGCACTCACCTGAGATGTGGGAGACTGAGATTCAAATCCTTTGTTTTGTGAGAGACTGAGGTTCAAATCAGGAACTTGAATCCTGGTGCCCTATATCCCAGGTGAGTGCCCTAATCACCAAACAGGGTGTTCTAGGATGGGTCTCATTCTCTTCTGTTGCAATTGTTTGATTTTTGTATAAGTAATTAGTCCTTGGCTGAGAAAAATGTCCCCCTCTCAGCTGTCTCCCTTTACCACCAGGCTGTAGAGTCATATTCTCTCTCTCTCTCTCTCTCTCTCTCTCTCTGTCCTCTGCCCTCTGCCCTCTGCCCCCCAACAACTGTTCAAGAATATTATATAAAATGGTGAAGATACAACCATTGTATAACCTCATCTCAGTTTACAAATATATGAAGAGTTTAAATACAAAATACAGAACCTATTCAGCATACTAGAAGGGGGTGTAATGTGGAGTAACGAGGATAAAGTTAAGAAAGGGGAAAAGTAGGCTGACTCTCAGGAAAACTGACTTGTTAGGCCATGAAATAATTTCTCATGAGAAATGTTAGAAGCCTGATGGCTTGGCACTTTCAAAACTAGATGTGATAAAATTTTAGTAAATATACAGTACAGGATACTCCCTGTTATCCAAAACTTCCAATTATCCGAATCCCTTCTTTGTCCCCCAATCTTAGATTCGATCTCTACAGGCACAATGTGAGGGGGTAGAGAGAGGCTGTGGTTCTGGGGGGGGTGCGAGGACTGTGAGGAGAACAACAAGCCCCCAAATGTAAGGGAGTCCACCCTACTGCTAAATAGCTTCTGCTCCCTCCATTATCTGAACTCCCAATTATCAGAATAAAATCTCTGTCCCCTATGCTATTTGAATAATCGGGAGTATACCATACTCCTGAAGAGATGGAGTAGTAATATAGTAAGCCTGTATTCCTTGGGACAAATGCTTGCATAGCTTACAGTTCTGTGAGAAGATAGAGGTATGTTGTGCAAAATCTATCCCTTCCCTTACACTAAGGCAGCGGTTCTCAACCTGTGGGTCGCGACCCCGGCGGGGGTCTAACGACCAAAACACAGGGGTCGCCTAAAGCCATCGGAAAATACATATTTCCGATGGCTTTAGCCGCTGAGAAGTCGTGCTATCATCTGTAGCAGCGCTATTCAGCTGGAACGCACACCGTTATGGATGCGCGTTCCAAACTGAATGCCTGCGCGCATGCGCAGACGTGATTGCATCATCCGTCCGGGGCCTAAGGGGCGGGGGAAGCGGGGGGAACGCTCCACAGTCCATAGCAGCGCATTACGTGTGTCCGGCGCTTGCTGACGTCATCAGTGGGCGGACACAGCAAGCGCCGGAGGACAGAAGCCTAGGAGGCGGAGAGCCAAGAGGCGGAGAGCCAAGAGAGCCTGCGAGACAGCCTGCTGGTGTAAAAAAGGTTAATAATGTAAAAACAGTACACACACCATACACACAATACTGTGTAAGTGTAAGGTGCTTTGTGTGTAATCATTATACAGTACACAAAGCAGCTTACACTTACACAAAGCACCATACATTTACACAGTGTGAACTACATCGGTCTTATACTATAAGAGACCACTATAAGATGTAGTTCACACTGTTCTATATAGAAAACTTGCCACTAATCTGGAAAAAAACAGATCCATTAGTTAAGCATGTGAATACGGCCCCCTGGTCATAGTAACAGGTGTGTAATAGAAAACAACACAGGGAATAGTAAATAATAGGAAACTTTAACAAACTATTTAGACGCGACCATCTTTTATTTTTTCTTTAGCAAACCGTCTCATGACAATGGATCGTGTAGACAAGAATATTAGGAAAAGAAAATATACTGAGGATTTCTTGCAGTATGGTTTTACCTCAATAATTACAGCAGGAATTGAGAAACCACAATGTGTTATTTGTTGTGAAGTTCTCTCAGCTGAATCTATGAAGCCGAACAAACTAAAACGCCATTTTGATAGCAAGCACCCAAGCTTTGCTGGCAAGGATATCGACTATTTTAGAAGCAAAGCTGATGGACTCAAGAAATCTAGATTTGACACTGGTGGCCAGTACCACAAACACAATGTAGCAGCTGTTGAAGCGTCATATTTGGTGGCACTCAGAATCGCCAGAGCTATGAAACCTCACACCATTGCTGAGGATTTACTGTTGCCAGCTGCAAAAGACATAGTTCGAGTGATAATTGGAAATGACTATGTTCAGAAATTGAATGCAATTTCCTTATCTAACGACACTGTCCGCAGAAGAATAGAGGACATGTCTGCCGATATTCTTGATCAGGTGATCCAGGAAATTAAATCTGCACCACTACCAATATTCAGTATCCAGCTTGATGAATCTACAGACGTGGCAAACTGTGCACAGTTATTGGTTTACGCGAGGTATATTAATGATGGCGATTTTAAAGATGAGTTTCTTTTTTGCAAACCGCTTGAAACAACAACAACTGCACATGATGTTTTTGATGCAGTTGGTTCTTTTCTAAAAGCGCATAACATCTCCTGGGAAAAGGTTTGCGGTATTTGCACAGATGGTGCTCCTGCTATGCTAGGATGTCGCTCAGGATTTCAACGTTTGGTACAAAATGAATCGCCAAAAGCAATCGGAACACACTGTATGATACATCGCCAAATATTAGCGACTAAGACACTGCCGCAAGATTTACAAGAAGTAATGAAAAGCGTCATAGCATGTGTCAATTTTGTTAAGTTGAGCGCCTTAAACAGTTGGCTGTTTTGGCAACTGTACAACGAGCTAGATGCGTCAAACAATGCTCTGTTATTTCACACTGAAGTCAGATGGTTATCAAGAGGAAAAGTTTTAAAACGTGTCTTTGAGCTTCGTGATGAACTGAAAACATTTTTTAAACAGAAAACAAGACCGCAATTCGAAGCACTTTTTAGCGATAAAACTGAGCTGCAGAAAATAGCTTACTTGGTGGACATCTTTGTCATCTTGAATGACTTAAATTTATCACTGCAAGGACCAAATGCAACGTGCCTCGATTTGTCCGAAAAAATTAGATCATTCCAAATGAAACTTCAGCTTTGGAAAAATAAATTGGATAAAAATAAAATTTACATGTTTCCTACATTATCTGTCTTCTTTGAGGAACATGACATTGAGCCAGACAAAAAAATTATGATGATAACTTCTGTGAAAGAACACTTGCACATGCTTGCAGATGAAATTTCATCATACTTTCCTAATCTACCTGACACCCCATTTGCACTTGCCAGAAGTCCATTCACAGTGAAAGTTGAAGATGTTCCGGAGACAGCGCAAGAAGAGTTCATTGACCTAATTAACAATGATGCAGCGAGAACAGATTTCTCTACGATGCCACTGACAAAATTCTGGATTAAGTGTTTACAGTTATATCCTATTCTGTCTGAGACTATGCTGCGCCTTCTTCTTCCTTTTCCAACAACATATCTTTGCGAAACAGGGTTTTCCAGCTTGCTGGTAATCAAGTCTAAATACCGAAGTAGACTTGTTGTGGAAAATGATATTCGCTGTGCCCTTGCAAAGACCGCCCCAAGAATTTCTGAATTGGTAAGCAAGAAGCAACCACAACCATCTCACTAAATTTGGCAGCATACTGTTGCAAAATATTGCACTGTTGTTTACTGTTATATTACTGTTATTATATTTAAACCCATGCTATGCCATGGTGAAATGTTATTTATTTGGAATTGTTGTTATATTTAAACCTATGCTATGCCATGGTGAAATGTTATTTATTGGAATTAGTAATAAATATTTCTCAACATATAATTAAATATTGTTTTTGTGATTAATCACTATGTTTAAATTATGTTTGATTTGTAGCAATGAGAATACATAATGCATATCAGGTATTTACATTCCGAATCATAACTGTAACAAAATTACAGTTTTGAAGTAGCCACCAAAATTATTTTTTGGTTTGGGGTCACCGCAATATGAGGAACTGTATTGCGGGGTCACGGCATTAGAAAGGTTGAGAACCACTGCACTAAGGGAATCAAGTTTTGCCAACTCCTGTAAGGTAGGGAATGTCATTGGGAAGAAGCTTCCCTACAGTTTTACCCTGGCACACTTTGAGTGGTCCAGCCATAAACTAGTCCTTAGTATGTAAAATCTTATAGATGTTAGAATGTAATTCCTTTGAACTGGGTGCTGTGGCGACCTTCAGTGGTTCTAATTGCTTTATCTACTCCAGTACAAAAAGAGAGCCGTTTAAGACTTTGAGCCTGCCTCAAGAAAAATGCATGTTAATCTCTCCAGTGTTACCTTGCATTTATTTTATGAAAGTTCTAAATGAAGAAATCATTAAAGCTGTTTCTCCGCATATGAAGGCTTATTAGAAACAATCAAGTGTAATCAAAGCTGAAAAGTGACTCAGTTGACAGTATATATTGTAGCAAGTTATCCACCACGGGCCTGATGTTGATTTCACTTTTCCTGGGTCTAAATAAGTGTAACCACACTGACTTCATTAAAGCTATTCCTGGTTTATACTCTTGCAACTGAGGTCAGATCTATCCTCTTTAGGTTCCTAAAATATCTTCATCACTGTGGAATGTGTCTTCCAGTAGTGCATTAAATGACATAACTAACATTTGTCACATTTGGTTTATTTTCTCTATAGAATTCTTTCTACAGGGGGGATAATTGTGTGTGTAGTGTAGCATTCAGTTTTTGTTGTTTTATTTTGAATTAACATGTATATGCTGCCATGCGTTTATATTAGAGAAGGCAAAGTCAAAGAACTGTGCCTTGTACTTGGAGCAGGAGGTGGTGAGATTAGTGAAGGATTTTAGTTCCTGTGGGGGAGCTCCTTCCACAGGAAAGCCACCAAGAAAGCTTTGTGTCCCACACAGAGCTTTACCTTATGGTAGAAAGTTCCGTTTTGCCGAAGCAGCAGAGTTAACCACCATGGTATTCATTGCAAAACTTTAGGAGATATTTTAGGTACCCTAGGCACTGGCGTTGAGCACTTTGATGCTAAGGATTAAGATCGTGAATTTAATTTAGTATTCTCTGGGAAGCCAAAATAAAGAGCAGCAGGTGGGTTTGGTGGGTTTTCTGGTAGTCCCAACAGGTGAGTGCTGCAGTCATGAAGTGCTGGAATGCATGAACTGTTAAATGCAATTCTGGCTACCTAAAAAAGTATCATTCTAGCAGGACTCGATTACTGGGTAGCCAGATTTCTGAAAACACATGCCGAAGCGTTCTGTACTAGCTAGAGTTTAAGCATCAATGGCTTCGTGACCAGGTATGTTACACTGATGTGGCCCAGACGACAGGAAAAGAAGGCATGGTCATTGTTTGTGGAGATGAGATGGAGTTTCCTGGCAGTAACTGAGTCTTTTCTGTGTCCACTTATTTTCACCCACATATGGAACTGCGAGTACAAATCACAGCATTTGTTCTTCCAGTTACATGATGCACACATACTTAGAGATAAAGAACAGTTAGTGCTCCCAGAATGCTGCTATTCTTGCAAGTTCACCCATAAAGTTAACTCTGCCTTGTTGAGACATTATGGTTAAGTGAGACTCAGATTGTGCATATCTTCATAATAGGATTCTTCTTCTCCTTTCGTAGATGTTACAATCAGCAGCTGAACAAGTTTAAAATGGTGATATTTAAATAATCACCATTAGTTATTCAAGTTAAAAATTTCCTGTGATTAATGGGACAATTCATACATTGCAGAGTATATGTTAAAAGCTGTCTGCAAGACCAGGCCCAGAATATCTAAAAGAGCTCCTAAAGCTCTGGTATGAATACCATGGTGGTGAACTCAGGCAGACGTCACTGCAATGGTTGTACGTACTTCAAGTTCTGAAGGTTAGCTTTGCATCCATAAACCCTAGAGTTGTCATAAAAAAAAAATAAAACCAACACTATAATTATGGAGCACAAGACTGTAGTTTGGAGGAGCTGAACAAATATAATATACCCATACATTTCCAGTTAAAACCCAACCCACAATTCAGTTATGGATGCATAAATTCAGGCATGCATTTTGTGGGCACAAATTACTTCAGCAAAAAGGCAGGTTATATTTTACATATTTGTTCCAGTTTGTATTTTATAATGAATTACATACTGAAATAATTAAACTTTGTACGGTACAATAAGTCTCTACTATGTCTGACTCATCACTGATTTATTTCAGTTTTATGCCAGTATCCTAGGATATTAACCAATCTGTACTATACTTGGCACTGTACAGGACCAGCATTAACTGTGTAATGATTGTGTCCATAAAACTTCTTCAACTGTGCAACAAAGAGCTATAAAACTACAGGCTATAATTTCCAGAACAAATTAATGCAGTTTTCTTATGTTTAATATTGAGTTTCTCCTGGAGAATAAAGATGGTTATGTGAACCTTCACCACTGCATGTGCAGAACGGTTAGGTAGGCATTTAACTGGTCGTTTGTATGCTCAGTTGCTACACAGACATACAAATGAGGTGTGCAATTGCACTTGAATTTTTCTGAAAATCTGGCCCTTTACATTCTAATTGTAAACATCAGACCTTGTACTAAAATTGTGGGCCAATTTTTTACACCATGATCTATCCTTGATTTTCTAATTTACATATATAAGTAAATCAGACTTTTTCTCTAGTAATATCAACACTGACAATGCATTTGAACAATTAGTTTTCTTTGAATGTATGTAATCATTAATAAATAAGTGTGCGTGTGTGTGTACATACACATAATTACAGAAAGAAATATTGGGTAGGATTTTTAAAATACAAAAGGAGTGCAAGGCCTTTTAAAAGTCAAAACTTTCCTCCTAAATTCAAACTTAATTGCTTTTGAAAATCTCACTCAATTACTAAATTTTTTTATGGTGACTATCATGAAGAACAAGTGCGTAAATAAACATCTTAAATCGAGTTATAGAACAGTTAAGGAAATAAGTCTTACTATTACTTATATCATTATTGTTTAATCCAAACATATTGGGTTTGGTACAAGAATTACTGGATGAAGTTATATAGACTGGAGATAAGACTAGATGATCACAATGGTCCCTTCTGTCCTTAAAATTTGTGGGTGAAATCTTCGCCTTATTGAAATCAATGGAGTTTTGCCATTAACCTCAGTGGAGCCAGGATTTCAGCCATGAGTCTATTTTCTCACCTATTTTGTTAAGTTTCTATTTGAAATGAGAAAAGAAAATAAGGAAATGCTTATTGGACAATAGTCAGTTTTAAGTGCCTACATTATGTGGTTGGTGACTCTATCTTATAGGCACCCACAGCTATTCTATCTATAGTAAATCTCCATTTATATATATATAAAAAAAACCCAAAAACAGTAAAAAGATAGTGCCTGCCTAAAGGATTTACAGTCTTAACAGGCAGTTCAGACAAAGGGAAGAGGAAAAAGAGAGATTAAGTGACTTGCCCAAGATCACACAGCAGCTCTGTGGCTGAGTCAGGAATGCAACCCAGGTTTCCTGACTCCCAGACCAGTGCTCTATCTACTGACTCAGGCTCGCAGGATGTGGGCTGTAGGGCTGCTTAACTGCAGTGTAGACTTCTAGGCTTGGGCTGCAGCCTGAGCTCTGGGACCCCCTCAGCTCACAGGGTCCTGGAGCCTGGAATTCTACACTGCAATTAAACAAACCCTTAACCCGAGCCACACAGCCTGAGCCCTGTGAGCCCAACTCAGTTGGAATGGGCCAACCACCGGTGTCTAACTGCAGTATAGACAAACCTTAAGGGGCAAAAGATTCCTAAACATAAGCATGCCTAACGTAATGGACATATAGAGCTGGCATATATGAACAACTTTTTCACCATCTAAATCCTAAGATTTCAGCTTACTTTAGCATGTGTGTGTCTCTGTTTTAACCTTTGGGACTAGGAGTAACCTGACTATTTTATGATCTCGGGCATAAAGTGGCCATCACAGTGTCAAGATCAGAATGCCCAAAGGGACTGTCTGAGACTCTATTTTAAGGCTGTATAGTGCCTGCGGAGTTTGCAATTGTTACTTGGTTGGTGAAATCTAATATACAACTCTCAGTCAGTTTGGGGTTTGTGCCCTGCTTCTTAACAGTCTGCCTTAAGGTTGATATTCTTGATCGTGAGTCACTCTAGACAGCATGGCAAATGGCAAGACATATGGAATAAACCCACTATCTGAAGCCTGTCTTCACTCTGCTCTAAGACTCATTGCGCAAAGCACTGTTCCATACTCGTATGTGAAAAAGAAAGCAGATAGTTTATATGGGGGGAACCGTGTGATAGAACGGAGTAGGAGTGATTGAAAATTGTTAGAGATCTGCAACAGCAATAAAAAGGGAAAATATTGAAAGATTGAGGAAAAAATATTGAAGGTCCTGCGATAAGTGCAGGTGTCTGGACTAGATGATCTCTGGAGGTCCCTTCCAGTCTATGATTCTATGAAAGGGAGGAAATAGTGACAAAGGAGCAATAGGAGAGAAGAGAACGACTGAAAAATGAAAAACAGAGAAAGCAGCATTTGTAAGCAAAACCGCTTCACATACAGTAACAATTTAATGTCAGTATATATTTTGCCTCCAGGAAAGGGTTAGATTTTGACTTACACTGTGCATCTGCCTGGGGAAACAGAGCTCCTCTTGTGCAGGCTACTCAAACCTTGTGTCCAGGCATGCAGGGTAAGTTGACTGTGGCTGGTGTAGGTCAACAGCAAATTACTACCACTGTTGAAAGGGAGGATGTAGGGAAGGCGTTCTGTCTGAAGCACAATGCTTTACATATCACCCATTACTCAGGTTATGTCTCCACTGATGGCGGCAAAGTCGCCACCGTCAGATCCACTTATCTGGATCGACTGACCAGTCAGTGAAGACCCAATCAGTCAATCCAGAAGTCGACGAATTAAAACCACCTCCTCAAGTGGCGTAGCACTGCATTGACGGGAACACGGTTCCCTTTGACGCAGTGCAGTGAAGACAGCTCCCAGAAAAGAAGCACAGACGTCGGCAAGAGTTACGCAAGTCAACTGCTGCCAAATCGCCGAGGTAAGTGTAGACCAAGCCTCAGAAGAAGCAATATCACAACTGAATATGCATCATGCATACTGTGGAGGAACCCAGTCTCAGGGGTCCTTGCTTACACATCCGTTGCCCAGCATATAGTCTAAATAAGCCAGACAGCAGTTTAGCAAAGCCAAGAGTTTATTCCTTACACAGGGAAGGTGCCTCCCATTGCTAGGAGAGACCTTGAGCATACATTTCTAAAAGCTTTTATAGTTTTTAACAGTCAATACGTCACAGTTTCCATAGCAACAGTTTCACATAACCTCTGATACAAAAATTTCTTACCCCAACAGTTTCAACTTACTCTATCTAGGAATAAGCTTCCCTTTGCATTCCATTCCTGCCTACCGTCCTGAGCCAAATACCTTATATCTTGTTATATCTATGTAATATCTTGTTATTGCTAGATATTCTAAGGTTAAACATCTGCCATTGAAGCATATTCTGTTCTAGCCTGCACATTCCATCTCAGGCTCTCAGCCATATTTCAAACTTGTTCATGGTGAAAAATAGAGACTTCATCATCTTTTCCTTCCACAATACTGATGTAAAAAGCCATGATTCAACAAAGTATTTGACCATGTGCTTAATGTTAAACAAATGGTTGAGTGTACTAAATGGAGGCCTAAAGAAGGAGTGCCCACAAGACTGTCTTGTGCTTACAAGGGCTCTGAAAGTACCCCCATTGAAAACATCTTTGTACAAGTGGTATGAGTTGTCAGGAGTCCTCCCCACTGAGGCCCAGCTGCAGCGAAGGTCTTGGCACTTGCTGGAGTTTCTGCCAGGGTGGGACAGCTCTTCACCACCCCTCGAGTGGGCCTGTTCTCTAAGAGATATGCTTGAAGCCTAAGCTAATGTGACTTTTGCTGCCACATGAACAGGTCCTCTTATTCCCATCCTCTGCCCTAACCACAATTTATCCTTCTTCCCATTCTTAAAAAACATAGTATGAAATGAGTGAGGTATGCATCTAGTTTCAATTTTCTTTCAAATTTACTGTTTCTGAATACTTGGGCATTTTAATAAAATGACAAAAGATTGCTACCCTCCCACAAAACATGTATAGATCCCTTATTATAAAAAAACAAACAAACACAAAAACCCGCACAGTCCTCTATTGCTCTATATAATGGGCAAAACACCTGAGTAGCTGGAACATTTGGTGTCACTACTGTAGAATACTACATTATTGTTTTGTTTGTGTGCTTGTTTCATAAAGGAAAAGCCGAGTTTCATGAGCTTTGAAGATCAGTACCTTTCATAATTAAACATTTGATGTCTTGCAACCATTGACTTTTTAATACCTTTTCTCTAGAACTGGACTGAGAAGTCTGATATAAAATTTATATAAATTAACTATTTATATATATAAAAATTATATAAATTTTTATAAAAATTAACTAATGCTATTTTTTCCTACTGGGACAGAGGGTTTAATTTGTTTGGTAATTTTATATTGGTTTTAGTCTTTGCATAGGGAAAATGCATTGGTGGTTGGTGGTTTACTTAGGTTAATCTGGGTTACAATTGGTTCTTGCACTTGGATTTGTTTGGGGACAACAATTTATGTGTAATCACTTGCTTTTTAGTAATGTTCTGATAAGGCCCCCAGAATCCTTTGAGAATGTCTGTCTAAAATCAAAATATTTTTTTTCTGCTTATTATTGGTTATATTATTAACTGATTTATACTGTGGGCTTGGGTTTCTTCACATCTGTGCTTTGAATGTTTCTGTAACTGGTGTTCCTATGATTCAAGTGCCTAACTCTCATAAGGGGCTTCTACATGACATTAATGCTGACCACTGGCTGTCAGTGTTGTTCAGTTCATATGTGGTACCCCTTAGCAATGCTTAATCTTTCTGCTTATATCATGGATCTTTTCTTCCCCTACATGAAAACTCTGTAGCAATCCTGTGTAGAGTTAAGTGGGGTATTTTTTTAAAGTGTGTGTTTAGCTAGTTTCTATGGAATTGTGTGTGTGTGTGTGTTAAAGACTAAATAGATTGTGAAAATGGGTATGGCATGCCGTACCTCATACTAGCTGCTGAAGATATCTCATTTCTAGGAACTTCAGCCTGGTAAAATGACAATTTCTCTTCACCACCCTCATTCACCCCCTGCCAGCCTTCAGCCATCTCTGTGACAAAACGTAAGTACTATTATTGCACCAATCCTGTCCTGGTGCAATGCTGCAGTGATATGTGTTACCTTAAGTGTTACGTAGATGGAGTTGCTGTTTGTGAGAACAAATCTACCTCTTTTTCTCCATCAAACTGCAATGCTTTTACTCTGTTTTCTTGGAAATCTAGCCATTGCTTGCGTGCTTGCTTGCTTGCGCCTTCGTGCAAGACTCTGGGGTGGTGAATTTAATATCCTTCTGTCACTCTTTTTTTATACTGTGCTCATCACTATGGTATCTGAGTGCCTATGAAATAAGAGTAGAAAATATATAGCACTTTCTCTAACTTGTTTAAATGTAACCTGTTTACCTTATTTCTCTCAGAATAGATTACCCACATCCCAGTGTATTTCACAAAATATAATTCAAAGCGTGCGTGCATGTGTGTACGCACAAATTTTCCTTTTTGTTAATTGTTTCTTATTCTGTTTTAAGATTTCCCTTTTTAATAGATTCTGGTATGAAAATTGCTACAAGATTTACTTTGGGCTGTGTTTGAATCAATTAGATTGCTTCCTGGGATCAGAGAACAAACTTACTCAGGAAGAAAAGGTATAATAATACATAGCTTGAATGCATTCTTCAGTTCTCCTTTTGTCACTGTTCAGCTCTGTGCCCCAAAACTGCAAGGAGTTGTGGATATGTTTAATTTTATGAGACTCCTCATGGGTGTAAGTTAAGCAAGAGATTTAAAATGTAGTTACCAGTTCTTCTACAATCACTATTCAATTTGAACAACGTGAATTATGAAATTTTTGGTTTGCAACTCTGAAAAAAATAGTTTTGGCTCTAACTGAAAATGTCAATTTTTTTGACATTTTTTGGTGAAGTGCAAAGTTACAAAAAGTGAGTCAAAACAAATAAAAATATTTCAAGATTACTGAAATGAAAAAAATTTGAGTGGAAACACTTTGTATGATGTCAAAATAAAATGTTTGGTTTCTTGTTGAAACATTTCTTGGCACACTGGGGACTCCACCCTGTAGTATCCTTTTGAAGGTAGTTCAGGCATACACACAGGTAAAAGTTTAATGCTTTTTTTCTTAGCAGAGTTCCAACAGTAAGCCACATAGCTCCATCTCTAGTCTGATATCAAGCAATTCTGAGGTTTCTCATATTACAGTATGGTGGCCTTAAAGAGACCCATCATTACAAATCCTAACAGTGATAGGTTAAATCTTGAAATAAACGAGTGACATTTACTGCGGTGTAAAGAACAACTTGTACTGACCCCAATATTTAATGTTGTTTTAATTTATTTTACCACAGAAATGTTAAACAAATATTAGGGCCTGATCCTGCATTCTTTGCATACATAGTGGCTTCACCAGGATGCTCAAAGAACGCATGATCAGGTTAATAACAGGCCTGGTCCAAAGCCCATTGAAATTAATAGAAAGATTTCATTGACTTCAGCGGATGCTGGATGAGGCCCAATATTAAACAATAAACGTCACTGAGTTTTGTCGTATTGTCACTCAAATCTTCATTATGGAACAGCTTCCTTCCAGAAGAGAGCTCTCAAGCCATACCATAATTTCCTGGTGTGTTTGCTCCAGCTTTACGGAGTTCAGGGCTGTGCTTGCTTTCAAAGCCAGCTGCTGCCAGATTTTTCTCTTGATCAAGCTATTGGGAGCCAAGAAGTGTATGGCAAGCAGGATATTTGCCATTAGGAAACAATGTGCTTCACACCAATCAGTGGAGGTGACGACTATTTCCACTTTTGAAATATTTTCAAACTGCCACAAACTAAAAGCTCAAGTCATACAAAAGCAGATAGATGGTGATTGGGGGGTTTGAGGAGTACACAAAAAATCAAATAGGTCTATTTAAAAACATACCGTAACTTATGTTGATTTGGTGCAGTTTTTAAGTCTCAGTTGCCCATTGAAATGTGTTTCTGTTATGCATTCCTATACCTCTCAATAGAATGGATTATGCTTCTGTGACTTTCTTTTAAAATTTTCTGCAAGGGAATCCCTTCTGTTTTAATGTTTGAAATTTAGCTCCACTCACTTTCTATTCACTAAAAACACTCTGGATAACCTGTGGAATACCATTGCTTGTCTTGTCTGGCATTAAAAGTAATGGCACTGTCTTAAAGTGATATGGGAGTGGTTAAAAAGCCCAAGATGATCCCCAGAATTACTCTGCTCTTCAGCTGCTGCCAAAACAAAGCAGCTGTTTAACTACTCGTGTTTTCAGACAGCTGATGATATGGCTCCTTGAAATGAGGGTGAGGGGATTACAAGGCACAAAATGCCTGCAGCCAACACCATGAAATCAGTTTAGATTTCCCAGGAGAAGAAATTATGACATGTACACTCTCTTGTGCATCATTAATTTTACCTGCAAGAGGTACAGAGACACTCATGTTGAAAAGCTTTTTTGACTTCACCGAAATAATGGAAAGAAATTCTAAAATTGAATTATTGGCTCAGATCACCTCCTCCTGTATTATTACCAGTGTGGAATGTGGGTTTTTCATGGGAGTTGTTTTTTATAGTAGTTAAGTAACTTCCTGTTGAGTGAAAGTGATATGAATGACTATAAAGAATCACAAAAGTAATAAGACAAAGTTGGGTTTTCTTGAAGGACCTGTAATAAGAAAGTACTTCTTATTAGAATTTCCTTTCTAGTCTGTCCAGATTCTGATACAATGAACATCACTATAACTGAGTGCTTTAGGAATCTCTTTGAGGATGTTCAGATTTTAGTCAGATTGGAGAAGAAGGTCATTGTTGTGTATTTGACTACTTGAGAGATTGTAGGGCTTTGTCATTTCAGAACTTAGAATCATAGAATATTAGAGTTGGAAGGGACCTCAGGAGGCATCTAGTCCAACCCCCTGCTCAAAGCAGGACTATCTTCCTGGAGGACTAACTTCTGAAGGCTTACGTGATATTTGGGATCAGGACCTCTAATCATGCATCAAAAAGAAATAGTGTTCTCAGCACCCATTTGTAAAACTTTCCCTCCTTTACAAGTCACCAATGGTTGGTGCTCTGTCAGGGCAGATGCCAGAAGGGACATTATCTTGAGGTCAGGGCAAATAATTGATTTGTTTATTTCAGTTGTTAAAACAAAAAATAAAATTAAAGAAATAATAATTTCAGATCCTATCTAAACAATAAAATCAGTTTTTCATGGTAAAATGAAAAACACAAAACAAAAATTGGTTTGGGTTGAAGAAAAAATATATTCAGTTCATTTTAGGTTTTAAAAAATATTTGTAATGGTTTTTAATTAAATTTAGGTAAATTTTGTGAGAAAAAGTCTTCCTGCGATGAAAAGTCAAAATGGTTGGTTGGTTTTATTTATTTTTTTTTAAATGCCAAAATGAAACATCTTAACATTCCTGAAATTAAATATCGACCAAAACTATTTCCTGACTTTAACCCAAAATCATGAGTCGTTTTGGTCAACCTAAACCTGAATCTGTATTTTTTTGGCAAAAAAAAAAAAATGCCTTTTAGCTGTATTCAGAATGACCCAAGGTTGTTACAGCCTGTATGTGAGAGTAAGGTTACAGGATTGTGTGTTGTTTGAAGTAGAACATGAAAATACCCAGTAAGATACCTGAAACTAGTAGTCTGTACTGTTGTATGTGGAATTTGTAATTGTGAGGTTTTTTGCTTTTTTTTAAAAAAAGCCAAAAATTGGGTCTTTGTTCCATGTGCTCTGTTGTAGAGATCAGTGTTGCTATGTGGACATGTTTCCAAAAATTTGTGCACAGAACTGCTATTATGTTTGGATCCTTGGAAGCTACTTGCACTCAAAGAGAAACCAGCAGACAGGCACTCAGGGAGATGTAGATTCATACAGACTGGATTTATTATTCTACTGTAAGACCAGGCAGAACTGGCTGATCTATCCCATAATAGGCTAGCTACATCACACATCATATTCTTCACCCCTTAATAAAAACATCCATTTAACAGAACAATAATTAAACAAGGGAATGAGGATAGACTGCCTCATTTCCTGGCTAACCCTAGGGATTATTCTGTCCCGTAAACATGGGTTTGCTCTAGTTAGATTCAACCGTTGAGGATACCTTCTTTCTCTTGGTAGATTATGGCGGACTTCTGGTGCTCTTTGACATGAGGCATTACTGGTGTGGGTCTAACAATAGGCTTAGGATTTATAGTTCAAACAGGTGAGGGGGCTGTATCTGCTGCAGAGGTAGATGGAGGAATAGAGTCAGGAATGGGTGACTCTTGGCTCGAGGATATCTCACCTGTAATGGTGAAGTCAGGCAGTTCAACAGGAGATGTGCCTTGGGACTTGTATGACCTGGCAACAACTGATGTTGTCACAAGATGAGATCATTTGCAATCTGGACAGTATAGGAAACAGGTCCTGTGTGGGTGATAACTGTAACAGGGACCCAGTTAGCTCCACAAGCATAGTTTCAAGCTATAACAGGCTGTCCAGGACAGAAGGGTTAGTCTTTTGCTCTGTGTGCACATCTGATGACTTGGTTATGCTGTTGATGTTGCAGAACTTGCTATGATTTGGAGGGTTTCAGTAGCTCAAAGCAAATGCACAACTGTCATCCCATCATTAGAAAGGCCAGAAAAGCTCTGGTCATAGCATGAGATCTGTTTCTGTAGGGTATTTAAAAGGTTTCCAGACGCTTTGAATGGTTGAAAGTCTTCATGAAGATTTTAAAGATTTATTGTCTGCACAAACCTTTCTGTTAATCCATTGGTTCTGAAGTGATATGATGTATCCCATTTGCTTTCAAACTCCTGAGAGGCGAATTGCGGTCCGTTGTCACTCACAAGCTGTTCTGGAAGACCGAAATGATTACAGACTTCATGCAGTCTCTGGATAGTAGCTTCAGCAGTAGCGGAGAGTATTAAAGATTTCAGGCTATTTGGAGTGGGCATTGACAGCAACCAGGAACATGCTTCCTTCAAAAGGGCCGGCAAAATCAACATGAATACGCTACCATGAATTTTGAGGCCAGTCCCATGGGCATAGGGGTGCCAACTGAGGTGTGTTCCTCACACTCTGGCATGAAGTAGAAGCTCTTGCCCTTCTCTTCAATGACACTACACAGGCCAGGCCACTAAAAGTAGCTTTCTGCAATTTCTTTCATGTGCACTATTCCACAGTGACCTGAATGTAGCTGTTCTAACATCTGCATCACTAGTTCCGTAACTTGGGACAGTGCTGGGTCAACGTGAGTTGCCTTCCTTACTTGTGTAGCAATGATGGGTGTGTTCTCTACCTGTTCAAAGTAGAAGATTTCTTTCTAGCCAGTGTCTTGATGCTTAACTGGTAAAGGCAGTCTTGAGAGACCATCTGAATTGCCATGCAAACTGGATCTCCGATATTTGATCTCATACATGTGTGTGGAAAGCAACTAATGCCCATTGATGCATACAACTAGCAGCCAATGATAGAATGCCTGTGTGTGGTCCAAAAATTGATGTTAGAGGTTGATGGTTGGTGAGAAGTGTGAACTTCCATCAAAAGAGATACTGGTTAAATTTTCAAATTCCAAAAATGATTCCCAGTGTTTCATATTCGATTTGGGCATAGTTAGTTTCTGCCTTGCTTCAGGTGCGTGATGCAAAAGCAATGAGTATCTTTTCCAGAAGGCATAATGTGTGACATGACTGCTCTCATGCCATAAGAAGATTCATCGCAGATGAACTGTAGAGGTAAGGATGTGTCAAAATCTCTGAATTTAGCTATGCATGTTCAGCCTCGTTAAATACAACATCATAGGCTTCTTTCCACTTCCAGACTTTGTTTTGGCTGAGGAGTTCATGTAGCAGTTTTAGTAGTGTTGCTAACTGTGGAATACATTTTCTGTAATAGTTCAATAGCTGAAAAAGAGAGAAGTTGGCTCATGTTTTTAGGAGGTGGAGCTTCCACAATAGGCTTGACTTTTGCAGGAGCCTTACTAAGGACAGTAGCATCCATGATCTGTCCCAAATATTCAACTGAGGACTGGAAGAATTCACATTTGTTTTTTGTGGAATTGTAGGCCATATTCTTCCAGCTTTTGCTGGAACTTGGGCAGCATCCAAGTTCTTAAGGTGATCTTCTTTATTCTTGCCAGTGACCAGGATGTCGTCAAGATAGCACTGGACTCCTGGCAAGCCATTCAAGAACGGGTCCATGTCTCTCTGGAACAAAGTTGGAATAGATATTATTCCAAAAGGCAAAAGATAGTATCAGTACAGCCCTTTAAAAGTCACAATAGTCAACAGCTCTTGGGACTTCTTATCGACGTGCAGCTATAAATACATCTAACAGATCAATTTTGCTGAACTTTTGTCCACTAGCAAAGCCAGTGAAAAGGTCACTGATGTGGGGAAGAAGGTATTGCTCTGCATACAACACCAGGTTAACAGTGATCTTAAAATCCCCACAAATTTGAATTGAACCATCCTTCTTCAACACTGGAACAATTGGTGTTGCCCATTGGCTGTGGCTGACAGCTACTAGGACTCCATTCTTGACTAGGTGCTCCAGATCAGCTTCAGCTTTTGGCCTGGTGACATAAGGCACAGTTCTGGCTTTCAGACATTTTGGTTGGCTGTCAGGCTTAATGTTCAGTTTCACAGTGATTCCTTTCATATTTCCCAAGTCCCCTCCTAAAAGCAGCAGCATGTTTCTTTAATACAGCTGCCAGACCTGTTTCTCCCTTAGCCATCATGTGTACTTTTACCCAGTTCAGCCGGATATTCTTAAGCCATGACCTTCCCATTAAGGCAAGGTAATTATTTTCCACCACAAAGAGTGGCAATTTAGCAGTCTGTCCATTGAGCTCCACCTTAACATGAGTAGTGCACAACGTCGGTCCAGCTTCTCTGGTGTACGTCTTCAGAACAATTTTTGTCCGCTTAAGCACGAGATGCTTTAGCTTCTCCTTATATATAGTGTCTGAGGCCAGCAAAACTGCTGCTCCTGTGTCCAGTTCCATGTGAACAGGTTAACCTTCCAACAGGGGTTACCCTGTGTTCATGTGAGACAACTGCCATGGACAAGACATGGAGTGGCACTTCTAAGTGGGTCTCACTTTGGTCATCCTGAGCCTGCTCTACCATGTGCAGATTTTTCTTTTTGGTCTGTCAGACAGCAGGTTTCTTTTCCTCCTGTTTACTGTTCTTTTTGACTCTTCTTTCTTATGTTTGCAGGCATGTTCAGCATGCCCTTTTGCCATATTGTCAACACATTGTCTTCACACCAGCATTCTGATGCATGGTCACCAGGCTTTCCACAGTGGTAACATTCCTGGCTCCCCACTTGTGACATCTTACTCACCCTGCTTGATGCACGTAGTTGTTGAGCTTCCTTTGCTGCCACTTCCATGGAAACGGCAATTTCAGTGGTCTTCTGCAAGGTGAGCTGGGCCTCTGTCAATAGGCACTTCTGTATTGCTTCACTGTGCAGACCACAGACTAACAGGTTGTCATTTAACACATCAGTAATTCACAGTGCTCAGCAAGCTTCTTAAGAGCTGTTACATATTGGGCTATTGTTTTACCTTCATTTTGATTCCTTTTGTGGAACCTAAATCTCTCTGCAATTACCAGTGGTTTTAGGGAAAAATGTGCCTCCAGAATTTTCACAATGTCACTGTAAGATTTTGTGCCTGGTGTCATGCAGACTGGATGGGGAGGGGAGGGCATTTGTGTTATTTGACATTAATATGTCAAAATTGTAGTGATTCATGTAAGACATACCATGTCAGGTGCGGTTAGAAAGGTTATGATATGCTGAATAAGATGATAATATTTGTGTTCAGGTGTAATATGTGTGAGGAAAGTTATGGAGATCTATGTTATACCTGTATTTCAAACTGTGCTGTAAAAGACACACTCCGGACAGAGAGGCCACAGAACAATAGCCCGCTTAATGGCCCATCAAGACCTTTACAGAGGCCAAAGGCCCAGGAAGAAACTAAAGGCATACCTGAAGAGTTACCAGGATTGGCCCATGTGACTATGGACTCCATTTTGGTTCCTGTAAAGTTCCACAAGCCACATGGCCAGTAACAGAGGGTATATAAGATCAAACGACAGAAACCATTTTGTCTTTGTCTTTGTCTTTGTCTTCGTCTTGTTCCTTGTTCCTGTCCAGCTGCGGACACACCTCTGGATCAACACACTTTGCAACTGAACTGAAGGACTTAGACCCATCCAGGTACTGGATGTACACCAGAGGGACTATACAACTCCACAATTGTTCTAGAAACCTGATGTATATGGACTTTCAAATCGTTTGTATATATCTGATTGCTTTAAGCCTTTAACACTTTTCTTATTGTTTGTTTTTCTTTTATTAATAAACCTTTAGTTTTAGTTACTAAAGGATTGGCTGGCAGCGTGGTATTTTGGGTAAGATCCAAGCTTATAGTGAACTGGTACTGTGGCTGATCCTTTGGGATCAGAGGGAATCTTTTAGTAAAGAGCATAGAGTTCAAACAACTGGTCTCTTTACTGGACCTAGTGTCAGTTTGGGAGCCAGAGACTGAAATGCAGTAAAGGGGGCTGTGTGTATTTGCACAGTGGCTTCTTGATAACCAGAGTGGGGGAATCAGAAGCACTGTTTGTGGCTGGTTGGGAAGTCTGACTGCAGTGTCCCCCACCAGTGCTGGGAGAATTCGCTCTCCTTTTACAGCCTGCCCTGACCCTGGCATTATCAGTGGGCTACCCTGGGCACGGACGGGTTACACCTGGATTATTAGATTGCACTAAACTGCACGGTAAGCTAAATGTTTTAGCTCCCACAACACTTAAGAAAGTTGCCACCTTTTTATCATCTGCAATTCCATTTTGCAACAACAAAAAACTTAAAAGTCTCAGTATATGACCTCCACTGCTCCACAATTTCATCAGAATGTCCAAAGGGCCCAGTAAGTATAGCCATTGCTGCCTTTTTTTCTTTGCTTTTAGTGTCTTTTATTCATGTGTGTTGGATTTCATTCATGCACAATTACTAGTAATTTCCTTTTATTAGCACTGCTTCCTTCTTCCCCAATCCCAATTTGTCGGCTTCATTTTTGGTTTCTGCTGTGAGCAGGAACAGCACAGCCACCCAGAACAGTAAAGGGTTTTCCTTACATTTTCCTTTTGCATTTTTGCTAGTGGCAGTACTAGTCTATCATCCTCGTCGCCACTTTATTATGTTTGGATATATGGAAGTTACTTGTACTCAGAGAGAAACTAGCAGCCAGAAACACAGGGAGATGTAGATTCATACAGACTGGATTTATTATTCTACTGTAAGACCAGGCAGAACTGGCTGATCTATCCCATAATAGGCTAGCTCTGTTAGCTATGGCAAGCTAGGCAGGACTCAAAATACACAATTACTGCCCCTGTCTGAAGGCACTACCCAACTTTCCAGGATCAGTTGTCACATTCCAACTGCTACAGAATCTTTGGACTCCAGCATGCCATATGGTTCTCACATGTCCCAGTGATCACTGAACCTGGTGGTATACTAGACAAAATGAGCTGCCAGCCTTGCTTGTGGCTGTTTACATCACTTCACACTGACTCAACACACATTATGTCCTTCAGAATGATGCACAGAATTGACAATCCTTTAAGATTTGTATTGATTAGTGCAGGTGGCGTATGAGGACAATGTACTGCAGTGAGAGGCTAAGTTTGTTTGGGATGATTGTGTATGCTGGTTGTGGTGTTGTGTGGGTGGTTGTGCTAACTTGTGTTTAGGCAGGGTTGTAGTGGGAGATTTGTGTTTATTTGTGTGGGTGGCTGTTGGGCCCAAATAATCCACCATTCAGACAGTCTTTCTCTTACAACGAAGGAGCCTGTTGCATGCTAATTAGCTGTAGAGTAAGGGTGTTGATTGATTGAGTTACCACCAATATTGCAAGGATCTCAAACTCTCAACATGACATAGAAACATGCCTTACTGTACTTGTACACCACATAAGTGTAATTTGTAAAGTTGAAATGGTAGATAATTTAAAAATTGGATAACAGACCATGAAACTTTGATTGACTGTGGTGATATTCTTAACAAAAATAATCCATAACCATGCTTGTACCTACTTCCAGGACTTTACACTGATTGAAGGGACATAATAGTCTTCAGAAAGACAATTGTTGAATCTCATTGTATAGATGTCAGTGGTCTTCTGCCAGGCTTTCAGATCCTGGCATTAATGATCCATGCTGTTAAGATAAACTATTTGAAGTTTGATAAAATACCCTATGACTTAGAGTACCAAACACTGTTAACCATTTGAGAAAGATTTGACCACATGACTGAAAACAAGAGGAGTATGCTAATTTTCATTAACTGAGTTGTCCCTGTTGGTATTTTAATGAACAAGATACATTAGTGAGGAGCTTAAAATTAACTTTAGATTAAATCATAATGCTCAGGGAACTTTTGATTTGATAAATGATATATAATTTAATTTTATGATAATTACTCTTAAATTAATGAATTATGCTAATTTGCTCTCACTATCTTTGAGATTCATCATAGATTTCAACATCTGGAATCTGCAATAAACAGAAATAATACTCATTTATTTTAGTTACTACTTCTGTATTTATTGACTGGTGAGTCCCTATTAAATGTGAATTGACTCTGTATTTGTCGCCTCCTCAAACCCTCTTATTTCCTTTTTTATTTTTTAACCTAATTTACATTTGTTCTATGTGTATTTATGATCACTTTGGTGCCGTGTATGTGTGTGTGTGTGTGTGTGTGAAAGAGAGAGAGAGACAGAGAGAGAGAGAAGTACTGATGGAATACAAAAAAACTGATGGCAAGCTCTTTCTCTCATTAACACCTTTTTTAAAACAAACAAACAAAAATCAAGCAATGGGAAAATTTAATTTGTCATACTCATTTAAATGCACTTACTTCAAGCATTGGGTACAGAATATTGGGACCGAACATGCAAATTATAAAGAGAATCATGAAAATGTGCATTTGGTTTCATAGGGCTTTGAAACATTACTTGCAGTTTTAAAGATTTCATTGCCCCATCCAGTCAATTCCATTCCTGGACATTTAAGGCCAAAAGGAACGAAAGCTGGACAATGTTTTCTCGGCAAATAGTAAAATTGCCAAAAAATGCATTTTCTGGAGCCAGAGAACTATTCATCAATTCAGATTGAATTCAGAGAATAGTTTTGACAGGAAAAAAACCCAATATTTCAGAAATGTTGAAATGTTTCATTTTGACATTTTTGTTTTGAAATAATGTTTTCAAAAGAAAATGTCAATTCCAAAAGACACCTTTGAAAATTTTGTTTCAAATCAACAATTTGTTTTGAAAATATTATTTCAAATTGACCCAAAAGATCTTTTAGGTATTTCATCTCAATGAGAAAAATTGAAATAAATTGTATGTTTCTATTAGAAAGTAATTTTTTTTCTTTTTCTTTTTTAATTTGACCACCCAGCCAAAAAGAAAGTTATTCATTTAGCTCTAAGAGCAATCTTTATGATAATCTATTTATCCTCCTGCATAACACAGGCCATAGAATTGCACTCACCTTAGATGTTCATTTTTGTATATTGGACATATCTGCACCTCCAGCAGGGTCTCTAACATTTTCCCAAACTCCAATTTCATGTGTCAAACTGAACTCATCTTTCCTCCTAAACTCTCCACTCTGTTAGCAACTCAACCCCAACCTTACAATCTTACTTCTCTCCTCCTCCTTTAATTAAACCTCATTAAATTCAGGTTGTATTTCCTTGACAGCTTCTCCAAAATCCATCCACTCTTTTTTCCTTTCTAACTCTGAAAATCCTTTTAAAGGCTCTGATTATTTCTCATTTTGACTATTTTGAGATGATTCATTCACTGTTGTGATTCTGTCATTTGAGGTGCTATAGGGCTCCATCTTATCACCCCTCTTGCTCCTAGTATATATGAAGTTCTAACGGATTAATGAGGAGGCATGCTTTGAAGTGCTCTCACTATGCTGACTGCGCATAAGCATAATGTCTATTTCAATCAGTCCAGTCGGGGTGGCTGAGCACGTTACTCAATGTCTGGTAGAGACTGGGGCATGGGTGAGAGCCTGCTTGCTAAAGCTTAATTCAGATGTGATGGAAGTGATCATTGTAGGTTGCCATCAAAGGATTTGGTGAAGATGCTATCTGCACTTTTGATTGTGGGTGTGCATCTGCCATTCATTGCCCGATTTCATAATTTGGGGTATGATTAGAAGAGCAACTGCTTTTATCTTAGCAATCAGCAACTAAAGACATCTTTTTACCCATTCATGGTTGATCAGAAGAGTCCAGGTTATTTTTAACTGTAGAATTTGCTACTGTAATCCATTTTGTTATCACTTTGAGATTAGACTGTTGTGATATGCTGTTTATGGGGTTACACCTGAATTTTGTTCAGAAATGTAAACTGGTAAGGAGTATAGCCTCCCACTTACTGAATGAAGTGTCTCACTGAAAGAATGTAACACCATTGCTCTGTGATGTGGACTGGCTGATGGTTGGCTTTCAGGTAAAATTTAAAGTGTTAATTTTGTGCCATATAGTCTTAGATTCCCTTCTTGATAGAGTGCATCTCTCTCCTTGCATCACTGCCACAGCTGCACTCAGCAGATATGTTTGCATTCAACATACCTTGGTTTTACCTTTTAGAGCATGCTACAAGGACCATCTATTGTTGCAGGCAATTCGGAAGTGTATATAGGGAGTGTGAGAAGGAGCTTTGAGGTGTATTGGGGTACTGGTTTGTTCATTCTGTTACTGTACATTCTGTTACAATTTTGTTAAGGGTCAGGATGATTGGTTTGGCTTTTCAGTATTAAACAAATGTGTATGTGGTACTTTAATGTAAGGACTGAGAATAGGTCCTTTTTTAGATAGCAAAAGAAAGTTACTTTAAACATTAAAGAGTACTGCTACCTACTCATCTCTGATTTTTTAGATATCACCTTGCTCTTTTCATCCCATCCAAAATGCAGTCAACTATCAGACTTCTTGGATGTGCTGTGGTATGAAGCCCTTCTTCATTTCCTTTCATTGGCTTCCCATCATCCTTGGTATCATTTAAATTCCCTCTTTTTGTCTTCGAAGGCCATCCTTTACCTGCTTCCCCTGCATACCTCTTGTGGTTTCATTTCTTTCGACTGCCTTCCTTGCCCCACATTCCCTGAAGAATCTCCATTCGTATCATCTCACTCTTGTCTCCGCAGAACTTTTTTATACATGGCCTGCTTGTATTCAGAATCTCCTTCTTTAACCAGTCCACTCTGTCACAGGCAAAGGAGAAGGGAAGTAGGCACAATGCATATGTTTAGCTCCTGATTTCCTTGAGCGTGCTTCCCACACATTTTCATTTAATGACTAGGGCTGAAGAAATAAATGTTGTTTTTTTTGTTTTTGGTTTTGGTTTTTTTTTTCAGTTCACTGAAAAAAATTGGTGGGAAAAAATCCTTTCATATCAAACCAAATCCAAACATTCTGAAAAATGTCAGTGTTTTAGGTCAAATGAAACATTTAATTGAATAGTGGCTTTGAAGACCTGTTGGGGCAGAGAATTAAAATGACCAGCCTGGTGTTTAGGACTCTCTCCTAGTACCAGGGAAACTGAGGTTCACGTCCTTTCTCCAAAGAATTTTTATTTATACAAAGTAGAACAGTTTCGACTGGAGACATTGAAAGAGACCCACCACAGAATAGCCAACAGTCTGGTGGTAATGGCACTCCTGGGGACAGCGGAGACCCATGTTAAGTCCCTGCTCCACAGTGGGAATTTGAACCAGAGGCTCCCACATTCAGGTGAGTGCCATAACCACTGGGCTAAAAGCTGTAAAGTGGCCATCACAACCACTTCCTTTGCCTTTTTGTGAATCCAGTCCCAAAAAAGAAAATCTGGACAAATCTATTTGGTAAATAGTTCAGGTTGATTGAAGGCCTCAAGAGGGCTAGGAGGTCTAAGATACAGGTATGAAGGGGGAGTCAACTGGCTTGTTCCCTCCATTTTCCCTGTTCTTCCCTTATGACTCTGTTCTAATGCTCTTTGGGGAGCCTTTATAGCATTTTACCCAACTTGGAATGGGTGTAGATGGGGATGCTTTCAACAGCACCAGTTGCCCAATCTCACTACACTATAAACTCTTTGTGGCGGGGATATTTTCTTCATACCTGTATGTAAAGCCCCTAACACGCTGCTTGTGATATACACCTAAATGATAATATACTAGTATTTTAAATAGTTGTCCCAGTGTTTATAGTAAAGACTTGTTCTCTGATGCTGTAGAAAGTGGAGAAGTAGCCCCCTCCCTACCCCAGCCCTTGTAAAAGGCAGACTGTCAGCAAGGTAATGCCACTACAAGGTCCTGAGAGGGAGGTTCTGAGAGATTCTGTGGGAGCCAAGGCTGTGAATGAGATATAGAAACTGTCACTCAATTGGGAGTGACTGGATCTGACTGTGAAGTGAGACAGTTGTCATTAGAAGCTTCAGGAGAAAGTATTTGGATATAATTGCCACCCGATAGCTTGCCTGTCCTACTAGTACCACTTTTCAAGATGACCTGGGGTGTCTAGCTTTAGCCATTCCAAGAAAAGCCCCAAAGCATTTGTTGCAGCCTTTTTTTTTTCCCATAAGAGCCCTCAGAGCCACTAAATCCTTTTAGATGGAGCCACATTAATGAAAGAGAGAAAAGTTGTAAGGAAGTAAATAAGGAAATCCCCATTGAGAAACACTGCTATCATCTTTCTAGTGCCACAGTAGCTATTGCTTAGTTAAATAGAAAGCTAAAGTTGAAGGCCAGCAAGTCAGATTAATCAAGAGCATCTGGAGAGAATAAAATGACACAATAGCCTTTATTGCCCAGCTGGAGTGTTATGCAGAGGCTGACAAAAAGCTAGAATAATTACTGCTGCCAGCTGCAAAAGAGTGAACAGTGTTGGTGTTGGTCTACATAGCCTCTTATTTATAGAATTAACTAGTGTGAGCTGCTGTGCATTTGCAACTCTCAGGCTTTGGCCTAGTTTCATCTTCAAAATGCTGTATATGTATCAATGAATTAATCATTGTATGAGGAAGGTGATCAATAATTGCTTATTTGTGCTTCTGCTTTCCTTAAGGAACCATTTGACTGGATTCCTACTCAAAGGTCTCAGATACCTAAAGTCAGAGAGGCCCTCTATCCCCCTAAAGTTCTCTAAGAACTGATAGCCCCGAATGAAGCACTTGCTTTGTGAGATCCATTCTGAGACCAGCTGCCAGCACTGCAGTGTGTATTTCTCTACATTTAGGAAAAAATCAAGGATTGGACTGCACCTTTGTAAAGTGAAGTCTTGACTATACCAGAGATTAAAAAACTCATCTTGCTAAAGAGTCTGTAATAATATTCTCTGTCAAAAATGTTAATGGAAGAAAAATTCTCCAGTAGGACAATCAGTTGCTTCTAGCATATACCACAGAAGTTCCTTCCTCCTCAGCTTCTGCTCAAATCATGGGAGCACTTTTTTTTGTCTCTCCCTCTATATCTATATATGTATATGTATGTATGTATACACACAGTATACACATTTCTTCTCTAAATATAACCTACTCTTTGTGTTAAATGCTTGTGAAGCTCTGTGCATGCCTTCAGACTTCTAACCGTTCCCTGAACAAAGTAAACAGTCATAAGACTGTTACCAATCCCTTTTTTTTTTGTAATCTTTAACGCACAGCAGCTTTGCACCAATAAAACTGATTAAGTTTTCTGATTGTCTAGTACGTATAATATTGTCCTGTGATATCAGGCTTTGGGGAAAAATAGTTGGTTATCAGGTTCAGTATAGTAAATTTTAATGTTTTCTCTTAGGTTATCTCTGGAATACTATTACTTAGTTTAGGGGATTAACTTCAGCCATTGCATATGATAACATTTCCTTCTTAAAAATTCTTAATCCTTTGAAATGTACTGAATGATGTTGCTGCAAAAAGTTACAAAGCGCTATTTGAAATGATTAAAAAAAAAGTACCTACAGACTCTGCAGAGAAACTAGACGTTATCCATTTATCAAATTGCATGTGATTCCAATCTTTAGGCAGATTAGCACAACATTAAATATTAAACTAAGAAAGTTCATCTTTCTCCAGAGCTCTTAAATACAGTTGTAAAAAAAAAATCAGTGTAGAGCCATTAGCTTTTGCAAACTGTTTGGATTTGTCTTGTCTTAATCTCCCAATAGAATAAATAAAATTATTCTTAATGCTGAAGTGATTGGCACTCCAAAGCAAGATTTTTGTCAAATTATATACAACTCCTTGAGGGAAATCCTGGCAGTTACACCATTAAAGATAAGCTCTGTTGTTATCAACCATATTCCAGGCTGTAGTACAACTGTCCATGGGGCTATGGAATGCATTCATTCAACTACATTTTCTATCCAGAGGAACACAAAGGGATCAAAAGGATTATGACATTGAAAGAGATTTTTTTAAATTCTAGATTGGAGATGAGCCAGACTGCTTCAGCAATATGGCGTATCTCCAAACTCTGGACATTAGGAACCCACCAGTAACTCCAAAATGCTGCTACTGGACCACTTGAACTCAGATTAATTGCCCAGGCTATTGGAAGTGTACAAGGCATGAAGATTTAACAAAAAAGAGGAAGCTCTGCTATTACAGCTTTGTTCTCTAAAACTTTTTCATTATTTCAGTGTTTTCAACTCATCCTTGATTGTGACAAAGCAATTTTTAGCCTTAAATTATGAAGTTCTGGTCAGCTGAAAAATACGAAGTTAAACATCTATCCATCTTGCCTTTATTACTGCAATATATCTAAAGTATTTTAAATTAAAAATAGGTTTCTATCTCTTTCTTCCTTCCCAGCCTTATAAGAGAAATGGTGTGATTAGTTTACTTGTGCATGTATATCTGTGAATAGAGCTGACTGAGGGAAAGGCAGGGGAAAGAGATGAATTATGCATGATGAACATGGCATATCATCTAGATGGTGCAATTCATATGATAGTGTTTCTGAACAGTTTTCAATGTACATGCCATACTGCTTGATGTCTTCATATTCATTATAGAAATTATCTTAACTTTTTAAATGGTTAGGAATTTTTTGCCTAACCTTTTCAGTTTGAAAACGCTGACTAATTGTCCAAACCAAAACTATTCATGGGAATGAACCAAGTTCAACAAGTTTAATCAAGAAGTGTTTCTTGGATACATCAAATTAATTGGATACATTAATCAAATCATCAAAACATCTAGTCAAAACAAAATCAGACAGAACAGGTATATGATATCTTAAGTGCACTAACCATCAGGCTATTGGCTATTTTTGAGTGGGTAACTCCTGTTAGAGCTGTTTCCCTTTGTACAAATAATATGTTATTGGAGCAGGGGCTTGAATCTGACTCTCCTATCCTAGGTGACAGCCTTAATCACTGAACTATCGAGTTAGGCTGGGTCTACACTGACAGCAGCAAATTTGCCGCCGTCACATTGATTGCTTTGGATCGACTGAGTGATCTGGATTGACGCGCTCAGTCGATCCAGGAAGCGATGCAAGAAAACCACCCCAGTAAATGGAGTAGTGCTGCGTCGAAGGGAGCGCTGTTCCCTTCGACGCAGCGCAGCGTGGACGCCGCGCAGAGGAGACGCTGCAAAGTCGACAGGAGATACACAAGTGATTTACGTCACTTGCGTATCTCCCGTCGACTGCCGCCAAATCGCAAAGGTGAGTGTAGACCAGGCCTTAGTCTCTCTGTCCCTCCCCTTCCTCCAACTGAAAAACTTCAAAATGTCTGTTTTGTCCTGATGTAAAATGGGACAAATTTATGAACTCTTGAAAATATTCATGAAATGGGAAATCTGTTTCCTGCCCATCTCTACTTCATATCACTATAAGATTTCTCCTTTTATAACAGCAAAAAAGATTTTAGTTCCCCAGACTCAGCAAGTCATCTAAAGTAATTATGTAGGGTGACAGTAAATCCTCAAGATAGAGTTTTTGATTTTTTCAAAAAGCGTGTGCTAGTCTTCTGTGTGAAGGGGTAGGTTTCTCTTATACTCAATACTCACCCTAAAGCATTTTTTATGGTAACATGCAACTCCACAACCTGTGGACCTTATGGATTCTTTGTGTGTTTAGCACCTGATCATAATAGTTGCTGAGCACCCAAAATGCTCACTAGGTTAATTGGACATTGTACATTCTCAAAAAGTACTTAGCAACTCTTTGGGGCAGGCCAAAGGCCCGAGTCCTACTCTAACTGTGATTAAGGACAGATATTCCATTCATGTCATTTAGAGTAAGCATAGGCCTTATTCTGTGCCCATTTAAGTCAGTGGGAGCCTTGCCATTGATTTCAATAAGTGCAGGATCAGACCATGCATTAGCAGAGGGTTTTCTAATGTGTGTCCCTTTTGTTGTTTTATTCTCTCTGTGAAAGTACTGTTAGAATTTTTATTTGAAAAGATCACTGCATCTATTTTGCACAGTTCAGCCAACTGAAAGTTGAAAAGTTCACAGGGCAAAGTATTGTCATCCTGAATAAACTTTGAAATGTACTTGAAAATAAGGTTTTTAATTACATTTGACATTTTTAAGCCTTCTGCTGGTTGCAGCTATCTCATTATAGTCACATGATTTGTGACCCTGGCAGTATGGGAGAAGATAAGTTGAGATATTACTTTAAAAAAACCTGTTAAAAATGAATAAATTAACTTCTGAATTCTCTCTCTCCTAACATTTTCCCCCAATCTTAAAGCAAGTATCATCTGGTGCGAACTGTGCAGCATGATCAACTACTAAGTAATTGAAGTAGACGATCAATGAACAGGCCAAAAGTTTGAATAGGAGGGCCATTTTTTTCAGCTGAAGCTTCTTTCACCAAAACTTTGCAGATTTGGGTCAACCAAAACATTTTGTGAACTTATGTTGAATTCATCAAATTATTTTGGTAGAAAAAAAATCCAAATTCTGAACAAAAGTCAAATGTTTTGTTTTGAACTTTTCAAAATGAAACATCACGTTTTCAATTCAAAATTACTTTGTTTCCAATTTTCACTCAGTTTTATTTCACAAAATAGAAGGGGGAAGAAACACTTTAAAATCAAAATGAAATGTTCTGTTTGCTTAGAATCAATTTTTATGGTGTTTTGGTAAGGCCAGAGAACTGAAAAAGCAGTTATTCTTGCTCCTCTATTTATCAGTATCTGATGGTGGTTTCACTGAAATACAGAATTGCGGTACCATACATCACCACACCAAACATGAGGTCATCAGAAAATGAATTAAGAGGCATTCTCAAATTGTACAGTGATTGCAGATAACCTGGTGGATACAAACAGAGCAAAACTTGAGTGCCTGTGGTATCTGGGAATTAATGAAAACAAGTATTTTTGGGAGCATGAAGAAACATATTTAAGAGAAACTGTTTCTCCTTTTTCTCAATGCCATATAAAGTCCTCTTGACATAAATATGCACAGTAAAGGACAAAAAGAAATCATGGAGTTTTGAAGGATTCATGATTTGGGTTGCTTTGTAGCTCTCCATTTATGCAACTTTCTGTAAACTCCAGAAGCCTGTATGTATTTGCCTGCTCACCAAGTCAAACTATTCTGGGGAGGGTCTGTCTGATATACTAAGGGAGGGGGAGAGAAAGTGATATTTATTCTCAACAGTCACATTATTCATAAGATGCCAAATTATTCCATTGTTTCGTGCCACCATCATTATTGCTTTAAAGATTTAAATTCCAATTCAGCATAGCATTAGACTATATGCATAAATCCTATTGAAGTCAATGGAACAGAAGCATGTGGTTAAAGATAAGCATGTGCTTAAACACTTGACTTAATAGAGCTGTGTTTAAGTATGTGATTTCATAAATTAATAGAACTTTTAAGGCTAGAAGGAGTAGTTATAATCGTCTAGTCTGACTTCCTGCATAACACAGACACAGTAATCGTCATTAAGCCCATAATGTATGAGCTATAGCCTATTTTTTAGAAAGACATCCAATTTTGATTTAAAGACTTGAACTGCTGGAAAACCCACTACATTCTTAGGTAAGTTGTTCCAATGGTTAATTACCCTCACTGTTAAAAAATTTCATTTTATTTCTAGTCTGAATTTGTCTCTATTCAGCTTTCAACCACTGAATCAGATTATGTTTTTTCTGCCAGATTAAAAGTTCTTTTACTATTAGACTCTTTCCTATTTTAGGTATTTGATCAAGTCAGCTCTTAAACATCTCTTATTTTATATTAATTAAATATATTGAGCGGCTATAAAGTATGTTTTTTCAGACCTTGAATCGTTCTTGTTGGTCTTCTCTGAATCTTTCCTAACATGATTTCTGAGGCGTTGACACCACAGTTGGAAACTGTATTTCAGTAACAGTCCCAGATGTGCTTTAAGCTAAGACCTTGCTTTGATAAAATTGATCCCTCTGTGGGTGAAGAATCATCCGAAAACAAACTTTAAAAAATAGAACTTCTCTCCACTGAAAAAGGTTTATGTGGATTATTGTCTCGTTCACAAAGTCAAGCACTTTGATCATAAATGTAGAAATTCAAAACAGACTTAAAGAACTAACTCTGGTATTAGTTACAAGTAGGGAACTGTGATTTGACTTAAATTCTGAAGTCTACATAGTTATATGAACACTTAATAGAATCACAAATGATGCGTAGAGAGATGTGTTGATGAAGTACTTGGTAAGAATTTGAGGTCTACATTGGTGAATTTGTACCTACCTGCCAACCATTACACCTACAGAAGCCTCTTATTTATGCTAGTCACACGCAACAGTCATTGTAACTGAATTCTGATTTGGCTGTCCGTTATTCTTGGCTATGAGTGAGATTTGGCCTTCCTTCAGTCTGGTTGTATAGTGGCCTCTTAAGTAGTCAAAACAGATTTTTCCTGAGTATGAATCCAAATTATAATCATCATCCCTGGGCATGCAATATAAAGTGACAAAACTCTGTCCTTTTGGCACAATGGCAATTAATACTGATTGATTACAGTGCACAGAAAGGTACTAAATGCTTGACAGAACAAAAAATGTGTAATTTAATTTAGTCCATGTTACTTTATATATGATTTCTGTACTGTTATAGCAATAGATTAACAGGTTGATTTATGCTGATATATGATTAAAAGTCTTCAGTTGGATGATTCACTTTACTTGTCAGAAGTCTGGAGCCTAAAGGAAGATTAAATGTACCGAAAAGATCGATGGCTGATGTAAATCAGCAAAGCTCCCTTGATTTCAATGCAATTATGCTGATTTGCACCATCTGGGAATCTGGCCCTGAGTATTTATAACTGGATGAAGAATTATTGCTTTGAGCCACTTTTAATGGCTAAAAACAATTATTTAGCACCTTTTATCTTCAGATGCCAAACAATTACTAGGTAGTGATAACATCCCTGTGTGGGGAAGATATTTTCTTTTTACACCTGAATAAATTTTAGGCAGAGAGGAGTTGTATAATTTGCCCATTTGCTGCAGATTGATTTAAAGAGACCCTTGAGAATGAAATCTTGCATCCTGACTCCCAGTCCTATTCTCTAACCACTAAATGATACCTCTAATGGAAATAGAAAAGTGTCCTGGGTGGCTCCACCAACATATAGGAAGAAGTATTTCTTGAGCTACTCATGATATTTGGAAAGATTGCTTTCAAAATAGATAATGAGTATGTTATCCAAAGCAGGTGAAATTTTGGGTACACTTTATGGGTTGATGTGGATAGTGAAGGTTGCAACAAGCAACAATGAGACAGCTTTCAATACTATCAACAGCTTTTGAGTGTTACCCAGGGTTCCTAAACACAGTAACTTTTAGTCTCTGAGAGTCGGTATCAGGCAATAAACCAAAGAAAACACTGCTATAACTGACACAGACAAGTCTAAACCAAGTGCTTTTAATTTAAAACTTTACTTCAGCAGTCTCTAGCAATTCCAATGGGAATCACTTTTACTGAAAGTGTCCACTTATTAGTCTTATGCACATACAAATACAATAGGTGGTTAGAGTACCCCAGAACTTAATAGTTACCCCACAACTCTGAGGCAGTTTTCGGGTTAATCAGTCACAGATTTCCAGATTGTCGGTCCTTCCATCTGTGCCTGGAGATCCTTCTAAATGTGTCCACAAAGTGATCTCTAGACTTGCTACCTCCCTCTTATACCCTGAAAGTTACAGAGACATGTCAATCAAAAGAATGTTTTATAGTTGACCAAGCAAATAAATCAATCACTAGGCAAAAGCAGGAGTTAGTCATGTCATAAAAAAATTTAAGCAAGCATCCTTAAGCTGTTAGTCTGATAGCTAAATTTCCCCATACCAACAATTCTAAAATATATCCAGACTTCCGGTTTTTCACAGAAATTCACCTCAGCATATTCAGAGAAAGAGAGCCCACAGAGCCAGGCTCACTTCCCGTGTTCATGGTCTATCTCCCCTCTCCCGGTTTGCCTCATTACGCTAAGTTCTTGCAAAGGCCTGAAAATGGCTAAAAGCAACAAGCAGAATAATTGATAATCCATCCCAATAATTGGCAGTGACTTGGACACCCGGCTGGTTTCTAAAACAACCCTGTACATTGACAAAGGGTGTCATTCTGCCCCTGGTGGGTAGACCTTCCATTTGTCTAATAACCCTACGTCAGTCACTTTGATTGAGTGTTTTTTTTAAAAAATTGAATAAGACTAGAACTTCAGCTGCTTTGAAATGATCAAAGAGTCTAAGTTCTTCATGTGTTAATTAATATGCAGAAGTGAGTAAAAATTACTTCATATTAAGGTCAGTTTTGTTTCTTAGGATCGTTTTGCCAGTCTTTGAAGTCATGAGTGAGCTATTAATAACAGTGATACATTCCATTATAATAATAGGGAAATGTAGATGTATATACTGTAGCAACCAGAGTCCTTTCACAGTGATCAGAACAAATATTGACATACATATTATTAAAACTCATTACCAGGAACAAAGTTGGAAGAGCGGGCTTGTGGGAAGCAGATGAAATATTGAAAATGAAAGTAAGATGAAACTTAACAGTGTATATAAAATGGAGATTAAAGTCCATGCAAAGCAAAATAATTTGAATGATGGTCATTAAATATAACATGTACAACAAAGTAAATACAGGCAGTGTTTAGAAGGTCTTAGGAGCACAACCCAAAAAAAATTTCCTATGATTGAGAGGTCTGAGCTATGGGAGCTCTACCGTCCTAATCAAGAAAAGGGGGATAAAGTAATGTTTAACTATAAGGAAAAGCTAAACTCTAAGGGTTTATCTACCCAGCAAGAGCTGTGCGCTAGCTAGCCTACCTGAGCTATCTTGAACCAGTTAGGGTTGGCAACAGCAGTGAAGACAGTGATGTATGAGCTTCATAATATCCTGAAATGGATTCTGGGTATGTATTCAACTCACTAGCACACTCTGAAGTCCAACTTGCACTGTCTTACCTGCTGTTGTTACCCAAGTTAACTTGTGCACAGCTTCTGCTATATAAGCATGATGTATGCGAGCCTGCTTTAAAGCACTGATGTAACCTTGACCTTAATTTTGTTAAAAAGTGAGTGTCAGTGATAGACTGGCAAAAAATATTTTCATACTTTAAGCACGTGAATAACAGTTCACAGGATCAGAACCAGCATCTGTATTCAGAAGAAAAGGAATTAAGGATGAATCACTTTATTTCTATGAACACCAGTTTGAAGGGAATGATAAGATTAATGCCACACAGTTATTTAAGTGAGTAACAAAGATGCATGTCTGAATCTAATTTCAAAGACTAAGAGAATAGAGAGATAATTTTGTCTTAGATTATCAACATTAGTAAGAGGAAGAAAAGAAATTATGAAAATGTTTATTAAAAGGAGTTAAACCTGTGAACATAACTTTAAAAAAAGATTTTTAATGTTTTCATTAATTTACAATATTATGTAAATGTATAAAAAAAACAAAGCAGGCTGGTCAATGAGTGAGTAAACAACGACACTACCTCACTCTATAGTTTCACGCAACACTCATTGAAATCAGTAGGAGACTTTCATGGATCGGATACTTTCTTCCTGAGATACTATAAAAAAGCATAATTGCCAAAATTAAGTTACCATATAGCTTTTCCTAGGTAGCCACATTCATTTTTAGGTGAAAACATTAAAGAAAAAACATATTTAAAACAACTTAATTTCATGCTAATAAACTTACAAACTATCAGTCCACTTCCATCAAGGGCTCTGGTGAGTGGTCACAAGTTCATCACAGGTATTAGCTCAGAAAAAGTATCCTCAGGAGTCGGCGTCACTTCCTTCTGTCATTTGGGTAATTGATCTGTCCTCAAGTAACAGGTGATCAGAAGACAAAAGGTCCTTTCATCCTGGTGAAGTTTAAGAGGCTGAGTGTGGGGGTGGGAAATTTATATTCCCTTTCCCCAGCTATTCCCACTGAATTTTAAAAGTTCACATGATTCCAAATAGTTCTCTGAAGCTCATGACACTTCCCAGGGTTTAAATTAGTCAGGTCAGTTCCTTAGAGATGTTACATACAATCACAGTATGATACAGTATGAAACATTTGCCTTTTTTTAATACATGGAGCTCCTAAAATACTTACTCTTAGCACAATAAAGTTTCACATAATTCAATAAAGTTTTGTCTAGGAGATTGCAATATCTGTCACAATTATTGCTGCTTGGAAATTTGTCACCACACAATGTTTTGTGAAAACATTCAGGGTCAACAAATTTTTTTGAATCACAGACGGGGTTCCAATGGTTTCTATTGTTAATGACTCCAAAAGACAACAAACAGTCATGGAAAGAAAACGGGTGACGCTATAGCCTGGTAGTTAGGGCACTCATATATGAAGTTTCTGTTGCTATTGGATGCTTAGTGATCAGTGTGAACACCAGTGAGACATGGTACGCCTGATTTGCAGATCAATAAGGTTTAATGTGCAAGGCTTTCTATAGATACAATAGTTCCATATAAAGCCTAAAATTAACGACAATATATCATACTCACTAAGCCTGGAAAGCTAAGCAGTCTCTCAGAAGGCTGTATACAGGAACAGCTTTCTTCATGGGCCATGCCAGGGAGTCCGTGATCTCTGGTCTGACTGGCAGCACCTTCAACGGAGTCAGGTGTTGATGGAGCGCATCCCTTTGTCTAAGTGACTTCTTATACCCTTCCATAAACAACTTTCACCTAATTACCTCTCTGTTCCTTATCATATATGTTAATTACCTATACTGGTTTTCCACCCTTAACTGCATTCCATGGTAATTTGGATAGTCAAAACAAGATCTGGTGATAGGAGGGGTGGTGTAAAAATATGCCCCTTGGCAATGAAAAAGTGTACCCTCCAACATTCAGGATAATTTCTTGTTCCCATCAGAGTTATCTATGCAAGCATACATGTTGTGTATTTTGTCTTGTTATGTGCCATGGTATGCAGAAACTGAGACATCTACAAGGTCACTTCAGTAGTCCTATTCACCTCTGCCTACTAGAAGATGTCATGTTACAAGGGTCAGAATAGCCAAGCAAACAACTGAAGTTATGCTGGGCCCGTAGGGCTGTGGTCAGGCAACTGAAATTGCACTGGGCCTTCAGCAGTTTTATGTTCTAGTCCTCCTATTCCAATTAAGCACAGTAGAACAGTTTCAACAGAAGCGACTCAGGGAAACCTGCCCTCAAACACCTAAACTGTTGTTGGGGCACTCACCTGCAATGTTAGGTGACCCAAGTTCAAATCCCTGTTCTATATCAAGCAGAGTGGGAAACTGAACCCGAGCCTCCCACCTCTGATCATTGGGGTAGAAGTTATAAAAAAGATCTGCTGGATGAAAAATCTATTTCAGATTGATTCATTTGACCCCTGAATGGATTGTTTCACAATTTTTGGATTTTGATTGGGTCAAATCAATTTTTTTTCTATTTTTGTTTTTGGATGCCAGTGATCCAAAAAATCAGTTATTTGCCCTTATCTAGTGGTACCAAATATCAAGTATCTATAGTGGTTGCAGGCAGATGCTTACATCATCTTGTGGGTAAGATTATTACTGGGAGTGTTTTGAAAGAAACGATTTCAGATACTGTAACTTTGAGGGGAAGACATGGTTTTGTAGGGCTCACAGTAGAGGTTGTGAAGACTGGCTTGAAAGCATTTTGGATTCAGACCGTAAGAGTAATCCAGATGCATGGAGAGAGAAATTGAGATGGGATTGAAAGAAGGAGCATTGTTAACTTGTGCAGTTTGCAGCAGAAGGGGTGGCGAACAATGCAACTTCAGTATATTATTGCTGTCTTGCGGAGCAGAATTAGTAGCTGAAAGGAGGTGATGGAAATACTGTGGCTGGGCTTTCAAATTTGCTTGTCCTCTAGATCTTTCTGTAGCTGACATTATGTCCCTATGATGCTGAAGCATAAAAAAGTTGTATAATGATAAAAAATATTATTTTATGCACTGACACAGGAAGATGATAGTTGGGGCTAATTAATTAATATATAACTACTTTAATTACTAGGAAAATATATGTATGAATCAAATCATGGATTTCCATGGAAACTGCCTGAAAGTTGTAATTACGAAATTCAGAATCAGATATGCAATTTTTTTTTTAATCCAAGTTAATGGACCAGTTACTCAAAGCCATTAACAGATATTGTATCTTTTCTCTGAGTCACTCCCCCTTGTAAGTCATGCTCATTTGCACCTTAATGTACTTAAAATTACATGCTTTAGTTTGATATTGTAATATGCTCTTTATTATTTTCAAAAGGTCTATTTCTGACACAGAAAAGCAGCCAACTGTGAAATAATTGCCATAGCACTTTTGCCTGTTGGGGGGCTTAAACACCCGTTTGTATCTCAAAAGGAGACCAAACAACTATTGATGAAAAGGTTGTCATAAGCCATTCTTTTTTATTTACTTGTTTAGTTACAGTTAAGATATGGTGTCAAATCTGAACATAGATTCAGAAATGTTTAATTAAATCTGTTTTGTAAACGTTACACACCGCTCCTCTCCCAAATGATCATTTAAAAACACAGCTGAGTTCCAAACATGCTAAGAGCTCCCCCTGCTGACAAAGGATGATTAAGAGAGGAGTCATTCTTCATATTTTGTTTTGTAATGGAAGGCAAAACTTCAGTGCTATGACCCTGCTAGTAATCAGAAAACACTCATTTAAGTAAGGATGTCTGAGGCCGATAAAAATAGGAAGGCAATAAGCTTGGTTCAGACTTTAAATTTCTATTAGAATAATGAGATAAGAAGGAATTGCAAGGAGAAAAAAAGACTACTTTAATTAAGCAAATAAAACGAAGAAAACAAAGGTACTGTGTAATTCTGCAGGAGCACCATTATTATAGAACTTTGGTATTAATATGCACAGTGAATAATTCCAGTTTATGCCAATGTACATTTCACAGCTATGCTCTAGTTTGAGATATTTTGTACCAAGAAATTGTATGATAGAAAGGCATTAATTTCTGAGCCTGATTTACAGAAGTGCTGCCATTTACAACTCTAATTAAAGTCTGTGGCATATAAAGGTGAATCAGCACCTCTGAAAATCAGTCCCTTCATTATTATTCATAATAAGGTTAATAGATTCATGCATTATAAGGCCAGACAGAACCACTTTGATCATCTATTCTGACCTCCTGAATAACACAGGCCATAAATTCCTGTTTGAATTCAAGACAACAGTTTATTATTGGCAGGGTCTCTTGTGTGTATGCGTGTGTGTATTCTCTCCCTTCCCCAATCCCAAAACACTTCCCCATCAAAAATAGATGCACTCAAAACAGGCAATGCAATATATGGTATTTACTACCCCCCAAGTGCAACTGTGTGCGTAGCATGTGGTGCATGTTGGTGAATAGAAAGCACCATGCTTTGAAAATAATGAATTATGTTGTGAAGGAAATAAGCAGGGATAAACAGGCCCAGAATTCTTAGGATACTGAAAGAAATGGCCTCGTTGGTACGTGGACTTAATTTTGCCTGTCCTGACTAGATAGCGTGCATCTGTTTCCTCAAAGAAGTGCCTACCAGTCAGCCGCACAAAAAGTGGACTTTTAGGGATGCACTAAATACAGGTCTGGCACTGGGAAATGTACTTTCCCCACCAGTATCCTAGGCAGCCAGGACCAGCATTTAAGATGACAAAGAAGGTGGAAAACTGCCACCACAGGTGAGATGTGCAGATGGGGCTTATACATTCGAAGAGATGCTGTCATGAGAGGAGGGTGGGAGAGGCTGTATTGGTTAGGGCTGTAGAATGATGGGAAAAGAAGGAACCACAAGCATAAAAAATACTGTGGTAGTTCATGAACCAAATAAGACAACAAGGAAAATTGTTCTGGAGTAGAAGAATCTGAATGAGGGATGCATGTGTGTTGCATCCCATGCCTGTAGCACAGCATCTTGGCTTGTGAACCAACTTGTCTGTTTCAGGTTGTAAAACTGAGTATCACAGTGGAGTGGTGACAGCTAAACTGTTCTCAGAGTATAGTTCCAGCTCTGCCACTGAATTGCTGGATGACGTTGGGCAAATCACTTCAATTCTCTCTACCTCTCCTCAGTTTCTTCATCTGTAAGATGCTATAATGATGCTTAGCTTCCTTGGTATTCGGCTTTGAGATTGAAAGATGAAAGTTGTTATACATGGGCTAAGTATTATTTAGAAAAGAAGTTATTATATAAAATTTTTCATCAAAATGGGTTTTTAATGGAAAATGGAGCTTTTAGCAAAAAAAAAAGAAAAAACCCTCTGAAAATTCTAAACAAAATATTTCATATCAGGTTGACCCAGATCAAACCATTTCAGTTTGTCAAACCATATCAAAGCTTTAATTTTGGTTCAGGGTTTGTCTGAGCTATGGCAGTGCCTCAGGAATTGTAATTTGGATGCCTCATGCTCCATTCACCTCTCTAAAATGGGCTCCCTGGCTGGACTACATCACCGATGATGCATTGCAATCTCCCTGTTGGTTGAATTGATATGATGCATCATGGGAGATGTAATCCATCTGAGAAGCAGGGATCACTGGCTCTTAGAAGTACAAGGTGTTTACTGTACTGGAAGCAAGCAAACTCTCTGAATATGTTGTATATTGCTGTATACTACTGCCTGGATAAATACATTATTTCTATCAAGCTGGAATTTTTAAGAAAATCGTCTAGAAATTCAGTTAGTTGGAAGGATTCATGCAACTCAGTATTTTAAAAGTACTAACTAAAGCATTATATAGAAAGTGCGGCATAAGGCCAAATTCTCAATTACATACATGCAATATGAGTGGAATCAATCAGGTGGTACAAGTGTAGCTAAAGGGAGGATTAGGTCTCTAGTGTTCATCTGGAAAACTAAATGGAGGCCTTGTTTCACACTCAGGATTCTTTGTGCTCAGAAATTAAGCAAGTTTTGTTTGTAAAAAATCACAAAAGTAGTTGTGAGATCAAAGCAAAACTGAGGTCACTGATTCGAAGGAGTTCTTTAGTATATAATTGATGTTAGGTCTCATCTGTATGATTACCTAGATGTCTCTGTTTCTCAGCCAGTTCTCCATCGCTTTTTTTCTGGGCAGTGTGCATAATTCTGAGATCAAATGGCATATTTTAGAACTGGCTGGGGTAGGCTTATGTAAACATTTCTCTCTAAAGCATCTCATTACCAAGATATCTTTTGTTTTGCTGTCCAGTATGCAATATTAGCTTTTACCCTTCATCTGAGAGTACTGGTACCTGTTTACATTAGTTTTTATATATACTAGCCACACATCTGACAATACATTTGGGTCCTAGTTTATTCCCAAACTATAGATGATAGAGGCATTTATGTCTGTGTCTTATTTATAGTAAGAGCTCTGAAGCATCCAGGTGTATACTCGTGCTCATCTGTATCACTTGATTCTGAATCAATTCCATTGGCGAAACCTTTCCCTTTGTGACAGTGTTTGTCAGCTCACTGTGCAAGAGCAGAGGATTTTCCGATTTGTTACTAGAGGATGCTATAAGAGGCCTTTACTGACTTTAATAATGAGAAATTGTCTTCCACAAATCCACCTTTTCTCTTTGATCTCATAGTTTTCTTTCATTACTTCATTTCTCAGGTTTCTGCGTCCCAATACATCAAGAAAGAAAGCTATTTTCATTTCACCAGCATTATTTTAAACAGCTGTTTGGTTTATATAATCACACTTATTCAGTTCTTCCCTTTCTACATGTGCACAGCTGCAAATTAAGGGACTTAACTTACAAGGTGCTAAGCATCTTTTGCAAAGTGCTTAGCTACACTGACTAGAAGTTGAATGTCAGCATCTCAAGAGTGATGCTCAGTACCTTATAGGATTGGGTCTTAGGTTTGTATCATTTTATTAAAGCAAAAATATGACTTTAGCACTTATGATATTCTTTCAGCATATTGCATTTGATTTCAACACTTTATTAGATGACAGCTGTCGGCTTAGCACATCCATTTTGTATATGCAGACAATTTTTTTCTTTTCTTTTGCTATTTGTACTGAAAATGCTGCTTTATTCTTTTGAGAATATGTCAAATATTCCTAAATGAATCAGCCTAGGAAACAGCAGTTGGTTCTTTTGTATAAAGCAAAATTGAATTAAGCTGAACCAAATTTGCTTGTAAAAATATTTTCCTTTATGCACATCTGACAAATACAAAACACAGGACACAGTGGCAAGCAATAGTGGCCCATTTCTTTGAATCCCAGAGGCACAATACCTTTCCAAGCACCCTGTAGAGAAATGCTTCTCCAGACTGTCCACTTCTCCTATTTGATTTTAAAGGATGGGTATATGAATGTGGTTGAATTAAACTGTCTTGAATTCCTGGGTTTTTTTTTCCAAACTGTTTACAGTTCTTTTTCGTGCTGCTGAGCATTTAGACATTGTCTGTATTTGGCTTTATACTAGCAGTGTAGCTGCATTTATGCAAAAACTTAAGGTAGAAGCAGTGCAATGATAAAATCCATGACTTGTATTGGTGCATCAGGTCTACTCTAGGGATTTGCACTGGTGCAGCTATGTTGGTATAGAAATTTTAGTGTCTGAAAGCCCACTGTGGACAAGCCCTTCCACAAATGTCAATCATAAAATCATAGTAGATTAAGGTTGGAAGGGACTTCAGGAGGTCATATAGTCCAAACCCTTGCTCAAAGCAGGACCAACAGCAACTAAATCACCCCACTGAGAGCTTTATCAAACCTGAATTTAAAGACCTCATAGCCTCACAGAATCTAAGCTGAGAAGGGACCAATATGATCATCTAGTCTGACCTCCTGCACAATGCAGGCCACAGAACCCACTCCTATAATAAACCTCTAACATATGACTGAGTTATTAAACTCCTCAAATCATAGTTTAAAGACTTTAGGGTACAGAGAATCCACCAGCAAGTGAACCATGCCCCATGTTGCAAAGGAAGGCAAAAAACTGCCAGGGCCTTTGCCAATCTGCCCTGGGGGAAAATTCCTTCCTGATCTGAAATATGGTGATCAGTTAAACTCCACACATATGGGCAAGACTCACCAACCAGACACTCAAGAAATAATTCTTTGTAATAACTCAGAACCCACCCCATCTAACATCCCTTCACAGGCCCTTTGTATATCTACCCCCAGTAGTCAAAGATTACTCAATTGCCAAACTAGGCTGCCCCATCATACCCATCAGTTTCGAAGCCAGCTAGGTGTTTTGCCCCCCTGCTCCTTTTGGGAGGCTCTTCCAGAACTTCACTCCTCTGATGGTTAGAAACCTTTGTTTAAGTTCAAGTCTGAACTTCTGATGGCCAGTTTCTATTCATTAGTTCTTTTGTCCAAATTTGCATTGAACTTAAATAATTCCTCTCCCTCCCTGGTATTTATCCCTGTAATGTATTTATAGACAGCAATCATATCTCCCCTCAGCCTTCTTTTGGTTAGGCTAACCAAGCCAAGCTCTTTGAATCTCCTCTCATAAAGCAGGCTTTCCATTCTGTGGATCATCCTAGTAGCCCTTCTCTGTGCCTGTTCCAGTCTGAATTCATCTTTCTTAAACATGGGGGACCAGAACTTCACACAGTATTCTAAATGAGGTCTCACTGGCGCCTTTTATAACTGTATTAATACCTCCCTATCTCTACTGAAAATAGCTTGTCTGATTCATCCAAGAACCACATTAGCTTTTTTCACAGCCACATCCCATTGGCAGTTCACCGTCATCCTGTGATCAACCACCCTGGTCCTTTTCCTCCTCTCTCACTTCCAACTCATATGTCCCCAGTTTATAGCAGAAATTCTTATTAGTCCCTAAATGCATGACCCTGCACTTTCCCCTGTTCAATTTCATCCTATTTCAATTACTCCAGTTTACAAGGTTATCCAAATCTTCCTGTGTGGTATCCCAGTGCTTCTCTGTATTGGCAATACCTCCCAACTTTGTGTCATCCACAGACTTTATTAGCACATTCCCACTGTTTGTTCCAAGGTCAGTAAGAAAAAGGTTAAATAAGATTTGTCCTAAGGTTGATACCTGAGAAACTCCACTAATAACTTCTTTCCAGCCAGACAGTACACCTTTCAGTATGACCCATTGTACTCTCCCCTTTAACCCGTTCTTTCTATTTTCATATTAATCGCCATCTTTTCCAATTTAACTAATAATTCCTCAAGTGCAACCATATCAAATGCCTTACTGAAATTTAGGTAAATTAGATCCACTGCATTCCCTTTGTCTAAAAGAAGAATATCAGGTTGGTTTTGCGCTATCTACTTTTTGTAAAGCCATGTGTAAGAAGGCGTTGTGGCATCCCCCAGAGTTGGGACCTGAGGGAGGGCTGCAGCTACCCAGGCGGAGAGATGCCCTGGTAGGCAAGTCTGCCCGGCAACAGGGTGGTCGGGCCATGATAGGGCCAGCCAGCCAGTCCACCCGGCAACCGCCAGGTCAGACTGTGATAGGGCCACCCGGCCAGACCAACCGGCAGCGGAGGGGCGGAGCCCCTGCAGGAAGGGGCAGTATAAAGGCCAGGCCACCGACCTCAGTAGGGAGGAGACAGCTGTGGGAGACAGATGTGCTGCCCCGCTGCCAGTGGCCCAGGCCTGGCTGGAGCTCGGCAGAGGCGAGGGACACCTGCCGCTCTGGACAGCGGCCCCAACAGCTTCCTGACCTCCCCCGGTACAAGGAGTGGATAGGGCCTCCAGGACCAGGTGGCTGGAGCCGGCCCACAGACCCCAGTGATTGGCCTGAGCTACCAGATCCCTGAGCCTGGGCTGAGGAACCCGAACAACCCTGATGGGAGGCCCCTCCGGAGGCCAGGCTGGACCTAGATGAGCTGTCTGATGCTGACCCCCCCAGAAGCTGGATCTGACCTCGACGAGCTACCGGATGCTGAGAGCCCCCGCGAACCCTGTGATTTAGAGGAGCTGCCCCTTGCGGAGGACCTCCCCACCCTACTACCCACCGATGAGGAGGGACTGGTGAGCCAGCCATGGGCCGAGTACCCCTACGGCCTGGGGGAAGCAGGTACCTGGGAACTTGGGGAGGAAGTGGTCCAGGGACAGCCAGACACAGTGGCTGAGTTAGGGGCCCGGCCCCAATGGCATATTGCAGCAGGAGCCCCGCCGACTCAGTGGCAACACATGTGCCACTGCTAGGGTCCTGGGCTGGGACGCAGTGTAGATGGGTGTGCCTCCATCCCTCCCCCTCCCCCCAGCTGCCCCAGAGGAACAATCCTTCCATTCAGCTGTACGGCTGGATGACTGCTTGCCTCAACCCCCTTCAGTGAGGCAGGAGTGTTAGACCGCTCACCTGCCCGCCCTGCTGGAGGGCCGGGAACCAGGCTGCTTGTGGGCAGAAACCCACGCAGGACTAGTAGCTATTCCCCATTTGCAAAGGAGCTGCGGCATCCCCCGGAGTTGGGACCCAAGGGAGGGCCACAGCTACCCGGCCAGAGAAGGCGGCCGGTGACACCATGTTGTATTTTATCCCAATTATTGTTAACCTCGATGTCTTTACTTTCTCTTCCAAATGTTTTTCCAAGACCTTGCATACGACAGAGGTAAAAATAACAGGCCTGTCATTACCCAGATCACTTTTTTCCCTTTCTTAAAAATAGGAGCTATGTTAGCAATTCTCCAGATGTTAGTGATTCTCCAAATCACGGTACAGCCCCTGATTTTACAGATTCTTTAAAAATCCTTGCTAATGGGCATGCAATTCCATGTGCTAGTTCCTTTAATACTCTTGGATGGAGATTATCCACACACACACACTCCAATTTAGTTCCCATTAAGGTGTTCGAGTTTGGCTTCTACCTCGGATGTGGTTATTTCTACCTCCATATCCTCATTCCCATTAGCCACCCTATCACTATCCCCAAGATCATTATTAGTCTCCTTAAAAATGGAGGCAAAGTATTTGTTTAGATATTCAGCCATGCCTAGATTATTCTTAACCTCCACCCCACCCTCAGTGCTTAGCAGTCCCACTTCTTCTTTCTTGGTTTTCTTCCTCTTTCTACAGCTATAGAATCTTTTACTATTGGTTTTAATTCACTTTGCAAGGTCCAACTCTACTTGGCTTTTGGCCTTTCTCACTTTATCTCTACATGTTCTGACCATTTTTTTCCTAATATCCAACCCAAATCCCCCCCAGTGCAACTTGAGATCATTGTTCCTTTTTCTGTCATCTGCCACCCCTGAGAACAACCTAGGTCCATCCTCTCTGGAACCCTCATTCATGCTACTATCAAATCCCCCCTCACTCTTCTCTTCTGCAGACTAAACAAGCCTAGTTCCCTCAGCCTCTCCTCATAAGTCATGTGCTCCAGCTCCCTAAGCATTTGTGTTGCCCTCAGCTGGACTCTCCAAGTTGTCCACATCCTTCCTGTAGTGGGGGGCAGAAAACTGGACACAATACTCCAAATGAGGCCTCACCAGTACCAAATAGATGTAAATAATCACTTCCCTCCATCTGCCAGCAATGCTCCTACTAATGCAGCCCAATATGCTGTTAGCCTTCTTAGCAATGAGAGCACACTGTTGACTTTCATCCAGCTTCCTGTCAACTGTAACCCCCAGGTCCTTTTCTGCAGAACTGCTGCCTAGCCAGTTGGTCTCCAATCTATAGCAGTGCGTGAGATTCGTCCATCCTAAGTGCAGGACTCTGCACCTGTCCTTGTTGAAATTCATCAGATTTCTTTTGGACCGATTCTCCAGTTTGTCTAGGTCACTCAATATCCTATCCCTGTACTCCAGCATGTCTACCACTCCATCCAGCTTAATGTCATCTGCTAACTTGCTGAGGGTGCAATCTACTCCATCGTCTATGTCATATATAAAGATGTTGAACAAAACTAGCCCCAGGACTGACTCCGAGAGTACTCCACTTCTTAGTGCCTGCCAGCTTGACATCGAGCCACTGATCTCTGCCTATTGAGCTCAACAATCTAGCCAGCTTTCTATCCACCTTATAGTCCATTCATTCAACCCATACTTTAACTTGCTGGCAAGAATACTGTGTATTAAAAGCTTTGCTAAAGTCAAGATAAATCATATACACTGCTTTCCCCACATCCATCAAGCCAGTCATCTCACCATAGAAGGCAATTAGGTTGGTCGATCATGAATCTATGAATCCCTTGGGAATCCATGTTGACTGTTCCTGATCACCTTCCTCTCTTCCAAGTGCCTCAAAATGGATTCCTTGAGAACCTGCTCCATGATTTTTCCAGAGACTGAGGTAATGCTGACTAGTCTGGTTCCCAGGATCCTCCTTCTTCCCTTTTTTGAAGATAGGCACCATATTTGCCTTTTTCCAGTCATTGGGGACCTCCCCCGCAATCATCATGAGTTTTATGAGATAATAGCCAATGACTTTGCAATCACAACAGCCAATTCCCCCAGCAACCTTGGATGCATTGCATCTGGCCCCAAGGGAACTCTTTGAGTAAGTACTCATTATCCAGACTAAAGGCTGTACAAAGTAACCCTTCGACTATGAGGTGCTCAGATGCTATGCTGAGGAGGTCTATATAGGTATGTACCTGTATATAGACCTCCTCAGCATAACATCTGAGCACCTCATAATCATCAATGGATATTATCCTCACAGTACCCCCATGAGACAGGGAAGTGTTGTTGCCATTTTATAGATGGGGACCTGAGGCAAAAAGAAGGGTAAGGGGGAGATTTTCAGGGACAGAAATGACAGGTCCTTAGTTCTGAGTTAGTGTCAATGGAAGTAAAGCATCTCACTGCCATTTATGCCTTTGAAAATTTCCCTCTAAGTGACTTGTCCAAGATCACACAGGAAATCTGCAACTGAGGCAGGAACTGAACCCAATTTTCCTGAGTTCCAGTCCATTGCACTAGACATGCTTTCCTCTTCCTATTTGAGTGAGGCTAAAAAAAGTCAGTACTATTATGAAATAGGAGTCTTTCACTTTGTCAAAAATAATATTAATTGCAATTTATATAACATTGCTGTTTAAATATATAAAAAAATTAGATTTAGCTTAGAAAATATTAATGGTGTAATAAACTTTTGAAAAGTATGAATGAAATCTTCATGATGAATGAAATCACAAGCATTTAATGTAAATGAATACATTAAATTAAATTTTAGAAAAGTACAATATTCCACAATATACAGTGTTCTCTAATGCTTTCATTGGTAGTGGTGATCACAGTTTAACTCACAGGGTTTGTAATAACAACTTTTCCAAATGGTGGGAATGTGGCATAATAATGAGAATTGGAAACAGGAATAGGAGGGAAAACACAACACAAAGCCCCTAGGATTTTCATCACTCTCATAATTCTTTAAAGATTTATGTATTAGAGGTTGTTTGGGTTTCTTATTAAGCTGTAATTTATGGAAAGATGATTTGTTGATAAGAACACTTTTTAAAAAGATCCCTTGATTGTATATTATAACATAAGTATGAAAATATGAGAAGCAATGACCTATGCACTGAAAAGATGCCATGTTGTGAGCACTTGGTCTTGCATGAATAAATCTGAAATCTGTTAGTGAAAACAGTTATTGGCAATCAGAGGAAGATTGAAGGAACCCAAGAATCTGCATTACTAAGTGTTTTCTACAATTTTGGTTAGCTGTCTTAATTTCCTCCTCTTTGGGAGAATTTGGTTTAGCTGCTGTTAGCTAAAATTTAAAATTTCTGTTATGAATCTAATCACTTGGCAGTTTTGAATTGCCAGTATAATAAGTGGGCCTGTATTGGGAGTGAGGTCAAAGCTCCTTGGATAACTGAGTTATTCACTACACATTGTCTAGTATGTCAAAATGTTTGGTAGTTGTTCTTTTAAACTCAGTTTGGCTTTCCTTGACATCCCCTTAATATTATGGGCAAGGGGTGAGAGGCAATCAGAAAAGCTTGTGAAATTGCAGACACTTATTGTGGCACATAAAGAATGATTAGAGATACTCAGTCAACAGGCAAGCATTGAAGTGATGACAGATGCCTTAGGAAGCTGAGAAAAAGAGATCTTGATGTCGATGAAATGGAGAATTATAAAGGGAGAGCCACTTTATAGAGAGTGTCTAAAAATGTGTATGGAGATGCCAATTCTAAACCCCTGTGGAGAAGAAAGCTGAAAAATTTCCATCAGTGGCTTAGAGAAAGCAGGGAAAATGGTGTGGAAGAGGTCTGGAAAAAATTTGGAAGTCCATTTGAGAGGACTGAAGTGGTACAATAGAGAGCGTGCAGGATTTAAAGAGCCTGATGAAGTAACATTGAAATTAATGTGAGAAAACTGGCATCTGCATGCCATCTCCGGTATCTTTTGAATGAAACTGAATGGTTTCTAAATTTCATTCTGGAGCTGGAAACCATAATGGAAGGATATGATCTGGTGAGACATATAGACTTTCAAGTCAGAAGGGACCATCATGATCTAGTCTGACCTCTTGCACATCACAGGCCACAGAGCCTCACCCACGCACTTCAGTAACTCAGACAGAGATTAAGGGTCTATTACTGAATCATGATTTAAAGACTTTAAGGTACAGAATATCCACCATTTACCCTAGTTTAAACATGCAAATGACCCATACCCATTGCTGCAGAAGGCAAATAGAATCCAGGGTCTTTGCCAATCTGACCTAGGGGAAAATTCCTTTCTGACCCCAAATATGTTGATAAGTTAGATCCTGAGCATGTGGGCAAGATCCAGAGCCAGATACCTGGAAAATAATTATTTGTAGTAACTCAGAGCCCTCCCCATCTAGCATTCAGTCACTGGCCACTGGAGATATTTGCTGTTAGACGTTGCAGATCAGCTACGTGCTATTGTAGGCAGTGTCATCATACCATACCCTCCATAAACTTAGCAAGCTCTGACTTGAAGCCAGTTAGGTTTTTTTGCCCCTATAGCTCCCTTTGGAAGGCTGTTCAAGAACTTCACTCCCCTGATGACGTGACATGTTGTACATCAAAATAGCATCCTGTAACCCCTATATTCATCATTTGTATATGGTTGTCATATTTCATACAAGGCATGCCATATAAAGTACAATAGGAAAGGACATGATCTGCTGAAACTCACTGTTCTGTCAAAATATGCATATCAATAGTGTGTATGAAGTTATGAGATTTTGCCATATGGTTATTTTTTAAATATGTTGTGAGTTTGGGAGATGTCCATTGCTAGCTCTCCAGTAACAAGAAAGGTGATGACCCATACCCAAACAGGCTTTAAGCGACCATCATGAGCTGTTCACCAGCAGGGGAACTGTAAACAAGAGAGTGACAATTCTGTAAGAGACAGTTGCGCAAGGACCACACAAGAGGGCTTGCTCACCTCTGTGATGCAGCAAGGCCAACCAGTACATGGTTGAGCCAGTATCTTTCCCTGGAACATGAATTTAGAGTATAAAATAAGGGTCAGTGATGTCATGAGTCCAACTCCCTCCTCCCCTACCTACTCTTAAGGCAACAAGAATTCTGAGAAGACAAAGACTTTGAATTGAGGAGCTTGGTCCCAGGCATTGAAGGAAATTCAGCCTATGTATTAAGAACTGTAATCTGCTTGCAATGTCCAGTTGGGTGAGAAAAGCCATTTGATTCACATCTTGCTTAGTCTGAAGATTTAGAATACATGCTTACTTTTTATTTTCTCAGGTAACTATCTCTAACCTTTATGCCTATCACTCATAATCACTTAAAATCTATCTTTCTCTAGTTAATAAACTTTTTTTATCCTCACCAATGAGTTTGTCTGAAGTGCTGAAGGAATCTGCTCAGATTACAAAGGCTGATGCATGTCCACTATCCTTTCATAAAGTGGCAAACTAATTAATGAGCTTGTGTTGTTCAAGAGAAGATCTTGAGCTGTGTAAGACTGTATACCTCTGGGATGCAAGGTTGCGGGGATTTGCTGGTGTTTTCCTGTGTATGGTTCATGAGTGACTTAGAGAGCATTCATATAACCTAACTGTGTGTGTCTCTCTGTATGTTGGTGGCTGAGTGACCACAGCACCTGGAGGGTTTGTCTGCTTGTCACTAACGCAGCATTGTAAGAGACTGCCCAGGCTGGAGAGTTAAGGGGGCAGTGTCATCCCACAGTTCTAGGTTGCACCCTGGGGATCCTGTCACAGATTCTTAAAAATGCTTGCCTAATTTCAAGCCTAAACTGCTTGATGGCCAGTTAAAATCCATTTGTTCTTGTGTCCACAATGATGCTTAATGTAAATAACTCCTCTCCCTCCTTGGTATTTATCAGTATTTAGAGAGAGCAGCCATATCTCCCCTCTGCCTTCTTTTGGTTAGGCCTAACAAGCCAAATTATTTGAATCTCCTCTCATAAGGGAGGGTTTCCATTCATTGTAAGTTTAAACTAGTGTAAATGGTGGCTTCTCTGTAACCTCCTGAGGTGGTGATACAAGAGAAAAAGAAGATCATATACCATGAATAACTTAAAGCAAAGTGAAAACTTTAGTTAATGGACTCTAAATATACCTGAAACTAAAAGGGTAACCATTTTCCTAAGTAACTGTCCCTTGAGCAAACTGGGTTCTGGGGCCTGTTGCAACACCCAATGAAGTCAATGAAAAGATTTCTGTGGGAGTTAAATTAGGTTTTTGGTAATATTCCACATACCAATAAGTACAGATCAAGACTAGTGATTGTTTTTTAATCCATCTGACTTATTTGAACACCTGTTTGTCATAGTGCAGCATGACAATTAACCCCTTCATGGCTAATTGTTTGCCACCACATGAAAAAGTTGTTACTTATGTGGCTCTTAGTATCTGAGGGACAGTGACCAGAGAGAGGGGCAAATAGAGGGCCAGATTGCAATTGGCCTTTGTGTGCAACCACCAGGGAGAGAAGACAAAAGAGCCTTCTTTCCCACCACATGCCTTAAACCAGGAACCACTGCAGTTCCTATGTTCTGCAAAGATGTTATCTTAGGCCCTTGTGGCTGCAGAGGAAGTTGTTGGATGTTCAGCAGCCATGTTTCTTCTGTGCTCCATGGGGATATGGAAGATGCTGAGTTCTTCACATTCTAGGTGGTGTGAAGCTGCACTACACCAACATGGACCTGTGCTTTCAAAGCACAATCTGGCTCTCGGGAATGCATAAAAGCCCTTTGAAACCTCCATAGGTGGGGGAGCTAAGCATTTATTGTTGTAAATGTTTGGCATTCCTTAGTACCTCAAAGGCAAAAGTCAGTGAAGGAGGAAATAAGGTGATTACAAAATGTGATGCAAAATGAAGCTCCATAAAATGGGGAAAGTAACTTAATGACTACCTATGTGTAAAAGAGAGAGTGCTTTAATATACCATCTAATACTTAGAATGTGCATCATTACCTTTGATTTCTTGGTACTAGAGACTATCTTGATCAGTTCAGATTCAAAATTAATTAATATTGTCCTGGAGTTCTGAAAGGTAAACAGGGGGATAATATTAGGCTGCTAACAAATCTCTCTGAAATCGTAGTTTGTCAAATAGACATGATATTGTTTGTTACATAGTTGTCAAATAGACATGATATTGTAAAGACAATTGAACAGATCCTTAGATGATATAAATCTACCCAGATCTACTGCTGTCATTGAAACTGTTGATTTTCATCTTCAAAGATTCTGGCCCTGTGCATGTATATAGCACTTTCATATTCAAAGTTAGAAAGCTTTTTAAGGAGACTGGGCCAAATTTGACTGCTAGAACCCTGTCCACGTCAGTGGAAATAGATCAGGAATACATTTGGACCACTTAGTTTAAATTAATATTTTCCTGTCCAAGAGATAATGTTAATGTCTGTTCCACCATTATGTAGAGTGAATATCTAGTATACCCCAAAGAGGCGGGCAAAACTGAAAGCTGTAATGGTTTTTGAAAGACCTCATTGGTCAGATGGTACAAAATGAATATAGGGGTTTAGATCCTGTTCCATTTTAACCAGCTGAGTTAATTACTTCCCCAAAACCACCATGTTTTTAGAAACGATATGGAGACTCAGGAAGTACTTGATTGTCCTCAGTTCAGAACACTGAACCACTTATTAGTCCAGAATAACATACCTTGCATGAAACTTTATGGGAAGTAGCATGGCATAGTGGACAAGGTGGATTGGGACTCTGGAGGCCTTGGTTCTGTTCTGGCTCTGCCACTGACCAGCTCTGTGATCCTGGCCATTGCTCTACATCTGTTTCCACTCTCACCCTTTCTCTCGCTTGTCTAGACTGTAAGTTTTTTGGGTGTTTGTGGCAAGAACTCTCTCTCATTGTGTGTTTATACAGCACACAGAAGAGTTGGGACCCAATCACAGTTGAGGTCCCTAGGAGCTATTATAATACAAATAATAACCAAACAATCCTCATATATTTTAATATAATGAACACAAACTAAATATTGTTTAATATCCCACTGACATTTTGTGGAAGAATATGGAGGAAAAAAACATTTTGTTTAGCAAATTCTCATTTCCTAGCGAACCTAAAACTGAGGTTCCAAAACATGTTTCACACCATGTGGATATATTTGGAAACCTTTCTTAACCCTCCAAATTTAGAATTAAATACAAGGAAGGGTCTTTTTTGGTTGGTGTTTTTCTTTCTTCAACAGATTCAAGGGAGAAAAAGGTTGTTCTTGGTAGCAATGATATCTGGAGGTATTAATTAGTAATTACTTATTGATTTGCTCTTTATTCCAGCTTTGTATGATTATTTTAACTCACATGTACAAGTCGGGCTGATCAACAGACCAGAGAGGCCAAAGATGTTTTTCCCCAAGGACATATTGTCAAGGTTCTTAAGGGATTTTCCCCTTTCTGTAGCACTGAACAAAACTCATCTGTTAGGATCAGTTAGGGGCTATCCTACCCATTAATATTCTGATATTGAAGGGGCCAAAAACTAGCGGCTTTCAGGCCTTCTATCTTTTTTTTCCGAGAATAGAGGCAGTTACTGATGCTGTGTAAAAAGTTGATTGCATAATCCAGCAACTTTCTAGTGTCATATTTTGGAGCAAACTGAGATCACATTTCTTTCTAAATATTTGTTAAGTTTTGCATGTCCTCTGACCAAACCTGGACACGGCTCAGAGTGAACCTGAGACACTTTATAGTTTGACAAATTTGTGATTTTACAAGTGAGCCTCACTCAATTTGACTATTGATCTCAGACTGCTGGGGCTTATTTGTCTCAGAGCAAAATATGAGGCCTGCAAATCAGCACAGATGGAAAGCAAAGAAACTGTGAAGTGAGCCCAAATGTGTGCTGGCTTTATTGCAAAACAATAAATATATTCTAATCTACAAAAATTCCCCATAAAAATTTGGCTAAAGCAGAGTAGTCTTAACAATTCTATCCAAAAAATTATTGTTACTGGCGCAGAGTGGCTGTAGTTGATGGTTATTCTTTCTTTGGCTCAGATCCTTCATGTGCTGAAGCTGCTTTGCACTACCTTGTTGGTCTTGCACATACCTGACTGTAGTGGTCCCTCAGCGTCAGGCTTGGAGGGAGGCCACTCTGTCTCACTGTGTCAGGCAACAAACAATCACTGAACAGTCTAAGACTCTGACCCTCTGAGCGGGGCAGAGCAGTAAGCAGTTTCTAGCCTATCCTCCTGGCTAAGGCAGACAACAAACACAGTATGGGCTCTGACCCCCTAAATGGGGCAGAGCAATAAGCATGGTCGCAGGCCTAATGGGAGTATGCGCTGTGCACCCAATCCTCAGCTGTGGGGTTGGTGAAGAAGGGGGTAGGGAGACGCAGGCCCTCCCTACTCCACTGTCCAGTCCAGGGCACTGCTTGTAGGGGTGGTCCTGCCACTGAGTCGGTGGGGAAGCCGAACTCTCCTGCCTTGCTTCCAGGCCGCACAGACTGACCATAGTCTGTTTCCCCTCGGCTAGTTCCTACCACCTTCCACTGGCAAGGTTCTGTAGTCATAGAATCTCCAGACGCTTCAGGGTAGACAGCCGATGGCAGTCCCAGTAACTTCTCTTGACTCTCGATCTCCTCTGGTGGCAGGTTGTGGCACGAATCAGTGCCTGGTCCAGAGTCTGTGGAGGGCTCGAGCTGTCTTCCACCTTCCCTGGCTTGGTCCCAACCGAGCTGAAGGGCCCTCCCTTTATACGTCCTGTCCCTCTCCTGCACTTCCAGTACGGGGGGCAGGGCCCACCAGGGCGAGTGTAGTGATCCCTCGCTTTCAGGCTCAGAGGGAGGCCACTCTGCCTCACTTCAGTGACCGTATGAGGGTAACCACAGTAGAGGGAGATCCTCTAGTACAATAAAGCTGGCATACTGATTCCTGAACAATTCTACTCTCTGTGACAAATGTGCAGTGAAGATGGCAGAGGCAAAAAAGATTATGTCCAGAGCATCACTATAATCCTCAGCTACCATATTTGCTGCTTGGCACTGGCGTAAGCCATCACACTGTACTTACTTACGCACAATGACCAGCTGGTCCAGAAGTATAGGAGAGCATGTGAATGCACAAATCCTCTCCTGACTTGTGCTGTATGCTTCTCAGCCATACCTGAGTCATTGTCTTTCTATTGATTACAGTTATGTATATGGCATCAACAGAACAATGGGCCCTTTACAGTGAGAAGATAAATTTCTGCTCCTATAAGCTTACCCTCTCTACAGAGAATGTGGGGGGCATGGATCAATGTTCACGTAGCACTTCCTATTGGTAAACAGCTTAAGACAGGGAAGCTAATAATCCAACACTTGGACCAAATTCGGAGATGAATTCTGGTCATGTGACACTTGAAGCATGTTGTGTATATGCTAAGAATTGAGAATGGAGAGACAGGACAAATAATGAAGAGACTGAGCAGGGAAAATTAGTTACACATCTTTAGTTCCACACATTGTTGCTTGACTTTTAAATATAATATATAAATTATCAATTTCATTAACACTTATTTGGGAAAGAGCCTAGAGTTTATAGAATAAATCTATGTTGTAAAGTTTGCAAAGCATTTTTGCAATTCTTCTGGATAAATGCTATTATTAGGAACATTTAAAACAAAAACAAAAAGTTTAAAATGCTGCTGTGTGGCAACCTTGTAACTCCGGTAAAGTTAGTGGATTTGCACCAATATAAGTGAATGTAGAACTTGGTCCCAGGTGTTTTTTAGCAATCCTCTGCTTTTAATTTCATATTACTCCCTTGAAGTTTATAAGAATGTTTTTGACATTGTAAGTTGATTGCTTTGGAAAGTATGACCTCACAAATATAGCATTATGACATCAAGAGAACAGCATGTGTCAGGAACAAGTGAATTCTTAAAATTATAGACATGCATCTTTAATAATGTAATAAAACCAGCAGAACAGAAATATAGAATATGAGCTATAAACAATATTGTTTGTAAATATGATGAATTGGTGGTTCTTTTAGAATTGTCTAAATGATCTTTTTGGTATGTGATACTTCCCAGTTGTACCTTTTAAGTGATTCTAAAAATAACGGATTTCAATGTGTATCCCTGGAAACAAAAAGTTTCTAACATTTGTTTGGTCCTTCTGGACAGAGCAATCTTTCATGACCAGGATGTGGGCAGGCTGACCTTGTGGTTGAAGCAGGAGTGAATAGTCAGGCCAAGTCAGATATCAGGTCAGTATCCAAGACAGTCCAGGGAGCAAACAACCTTGAATGTTAAGTAGGCAGAGCCCGGTTACCAGAATCAGGCAACAAATTTGAGTGAAGAACCACAACTCAGTAATCAGAGTTGGGCCAGGTCAGGATACCAGGAAGTCAAGCTAGGGGAGCAGGAGCAGCAGGCACACAGTACAGAGCAAGGTGGATCCCAGGTGCATAGCCAACATCCAGTTTCTGCGCTGGGTTTATATATAAGCTGTGAACCAATCAGGACGTCCAGCATTCTGTCAGTCAGATTCCTGGATTGGATTCCTCTATCAGGCTTCAGCTTCTAGCATAACAACTGTTAGCAGGTCACTGGTGGCAGGTTGGAACCGATTAGTTCAAAAGTTTCTTGTGGACCAGGGTTCAACACTGGATCCCTTTCACAACCTTTTGGATGGTTGCAGAGACCTTTTTCCCCCTGTTTCAGGATGTGCTTTCTCTTCTCTTTATAGTGCTGAGTGGAGGACAGAAAAACTTCACAGAATATATAGGTGTACTGGCAACTTGATTTTACTCACCAAGTTCCAAAAAAAATACCCTCAGGGCTATGAAAAAGTGGTTCATTGAATTAGTCTTTTCAGTTGTGGAGGTGCTAATGCGGATATTAGGTTTTCTGAAGAGAAGGCAGCATTGAAGCCAGAGCTTCTAACAGCCATTATTTAGTGACTAGATGTACACTGTTGTACTAATAATGTCAGAGGATTTTTTTGCTGTTGGCCTTCATCTGCTGTTGTGGTGCTGATGTGACACTTTCTGTATTTCACAGTGTGGACACAGAGTTCTTAGATAAAACTATAAATATTTCTTGCTGAAAGGTTGCAATAAAACATGACTTTATTTCTTAGAATTCACAACTATAACACACACAAACCCAAACACAGAGAGAGGCAAAGCAGGCTGCTCCCTAAACAGAGGCACAACTCACCTCACCTTACTCTAGGCTAGCTGGCTGCAGACTGACTCTGCTAGACTCAGTCTCACACTTCCCCACAGAGCCATCTGTGTTCAAGCAGGACCAGGAAAAAACCTTTGAAATTTAAAGTGACAGCATACAATGTTGAGAGCTCTCAATACACCATAATGCTGTCATTGTTCAAAAACATATTTTGATTTGTTTGGACATGATCTCACTCTTGACAAGATAAGATTACACATAAATGGCCTTCTGGGCGCTGACTGTCCACACAACCTAGAGCAGGTGTAGTTGATAGGGGTGGGTCAAATCTGGAATGCCAGGTGCTTTTGAATGGGCCACAAATTCTTTTTATTTACTTATTATTATTATTATCATCATCATCATTGAGGTGTGAAAAAATTTTCTCTGGAGTCTGGACCTTGACTATACTTTGACCAAGAAATTTAGACCTAGACAAAAAATAATTGACTACCCCTGACCTAGAGTAACCCCAGAAGCTATCATCATGGCGTCTTTGCTGTTTGTCACTATGTTGCTTCATATGTGAACTGTTATAAATATGCAGTAAAATTTAGGAGTCTTAAACTCCAACACTGATCAGCATAGAGTCCCAATTAGATATCGGAGTACTGATGACTTAAAAGGGACAAGAATTCACTTTTCCTATGGCTGGTAGCTGCAGTAATGGCTTGGGAGGTAATTTCTACTAAATCATTCAGTGCAAAAGAAAGTTAAATCCTGACCTAGCCTCCCTGTGTCCAAGACACACTGTTGTGTCTTGAACCCACAACCCTAATTCATTTCTTCTGCTCCAGCATACATCCATAAGCCTCCTACATTGAGATAGCTGTATTGAATAGAAGGCACAGGAGAAAGTCCACACCTGTGTCCCGCCTTGAGGTCCCGTAGATGAGAGGCTGACCAGAGTCTTCACTAGTTCAGAAAACACCTCTGTGTTCACTCAGATCAGGGAGTGTCTCTTCATTCCACTACTGGGAACATCTGCAACTTTCACTGCTAATTCAGTTGCAGGAATGTAAATCAAAAACAGGATAACATCAGTTGCTTAAAACCTTGAGGCCCCAAAGCTTAGCCCCATCTGTTCTTCCAACTTCTAAAACCCCTCATGTTTGTCAACATCCAGATATGGCATGAGATCCATAGGCTTGCACTTCCTCCCCAAAGCAGGGCTCCCTGTTTTTCCAAAATAATCTTCAAAGTAGAACCCAGAAACCAACACTTCCGGTAAAAGTTAATAGACTTCAGCCTTTCTGATGCACACCAGTTTCCTTAACAGATGCAGAACTTACTTGTAGGAGGAGAGGAGAGACTGATCCCACAACAATTTAGTGTGAGGGAAGTTACAGGGGTTTTTTTCTTTTCATTTTTTGAACCCAAACAGAAAACTCTAAAAGTACTCTGTACTGGGAACTTCTATTCTGCAATTATACAAAATTAAGGCTGGTTGAAAATTTTCTAACAAATCTATTTTTGTTAGAAAGTTGAGTTTCAACTGAACACATTTTTCTTCAAAATTTTTCCACTAGGGGAAAAATATTTTCCAACTTGTTCTATACAAAACTCTTTAATTTTATCCTTCTTCAACTCTTCCAAAACCGTGTTTTGGTTTTTTTTAAGGAAAAATGCTGGCTGGGCTGAAATATGCCTTAATTGAATCTCTACTCAAGATATTCTCTTGATATTAAAGATATAGCCTTCTGTTTAGGGAAAGATAATCAAGAAACATGTGATTGAGCAGTTCCAGGGCTATCTGAACAAAATTATGATATCTTTCAACCTGATATGGGTTTTTCATTCTTGTTTTTCTCAGATACTCCATGTCGAGTGGAAGGACAGGATCAGAAATGAGGCTATTCAAAGCAGAACCCAGGCCCTGGTGTTTTAAGAAAATGTGTTGAAATTTTTTCTAAGTACTGCATCCTTGAATCACTCATCCTAGTCTAAGTGGTACAATATGTAGCTTCTTTTAATGGTTAATGAACAAGTTATTGACTTCCTATTCTTGCCCTCCTCCTGGTTTCACAAGCAAAGCAGAAACGTTACCTGATTTCTTTCTTTCTTTCTATGTCTTTGAACTTACACTTCAGCTGCAGCATTCTTTATTGTGCTGAATTTCCTGACTGACTATTGTGACATGTTCTAATTTCATATTTGCTAGCGTGGGCATTACATTTTATAATACAATGGGAAATGTTTTTTTTTGCTTACAAAAGAAGTTTCCATTAACACTGTCCATGTAGTTTGATTTCTTTTAAATATAACTCTAGGGGCTATTGAGATAGATGAAACTGTGGAGTAAAGTATGAGTAATTCCTGTTTAAATCAATGGGAATTTGAAGGAGCTTACACAGGAGCTGAATTTGATTCTTCATATGATGTCTTGCCATATGACATGGTTGTGTACTGTGCCTTTACATTTGTTGGAGAGTCTATTAATTGAAAAATGTGTAACTGGAAATTTGATCAATCAAAGGATTGTGTTGAAAAGTTTTTAGTTTCTAATGCTGTATTTAAAATGTTGGAAAGTGCCTAATAGTCACCAAAGAAATTAACAATAGACATTGACTATTAGCCAGCATTTTAAAAACAGGGTCAATTACATTCAATCCCTGTTGAGCACACCCAGTTAGGTGTTGTACATTTCTCTTATGTGTCAATTATCAGCCTTCACATCACATCATACAGACAATACTGCAATGTGAAACTGTGGCTTCAGTAATAAAGTGAAAGACTTTGTTGCTGATAGTACTAACACAATTAGAGAACTTTTCAACAGAAGGAAATTAATGTTCTGCAAGATACAGGAGAGGCAATTAACAGGTTTTGCACTCTATACTGAACATAATAGGCATAATGGTATTCAAACGGCTGACTGCTTGTCAATAGCTGTACAAGTCACTGTGACTACGTAGCTGATGAGTTGTTATAGAAGAGTTAAAAATATCTATATAAAGTTTAGCCCCAAGTTCCATCCCTATGGCTTATGTTTTGCATTTTTGATAGGCGTTTAATTCACGTTTCTTGTTGGAAGCAAAATGTTTCCTGATGGTCATCGGGTTGTTTTATTTTGTTTTATTTCCCATGGTTCTTGTGCCAAGCTCAAACTTCGCATTTTACACGGCCGACTAATTTCAACCATTTACTCAGTCACCCTGAAGGTAAAGAAAGAAAGTCTTCCTGCCAAAAGAGAAATAGAAAGTTAGTTAAAAAGAACTGATGAGACAGCAATTCTATTGAGCAAAAAACAGAAGGTGAGATAAACTTTAACAATCTGTAGTCACATACAAAAATAGAGACAAAAGGCATCACCTCACTTGCGAATATGCAGCATGGAGCAAAATACCTTATGGTCTTGCATTTCAAACATGAGCTCTGGAGCTAGGCCTGCATCAAAACCCTGGATCCAAACACTTCTGAATTTGGGGTAAGTTTGGCTTTAGAACTGACCATTCTGACCTGATTTTCTTCTCAGTTGGACCATACCTATACCAGTGTATCAACAATAGCCTTAGAAGTTATTCCTGATTTACACTGGTGTAAATGATAACAGGATAAGGCCTAAAGTCTGTGACCTGTGCATATTTAACCCAATACATACCTTGGTGTGCTTTTAAGGGTGAGATCTTGCTTCCATTGGTGTCAATGGGAGTTAGGCTATTGACATCAATTAGAACTGAAGCTAGTACATTTTACTCCCTGTACCATCTATATTGTATGGCATTTGTAACAATTTGTACATCTAAGAAAATAATGTGGCCACTGAAATTAATCCATAAATTAGCCAAATCACAAATATGAAGAATTTGTTACAAAGAGGAATGGAACCGGGACTGCATTTTCATGTTGGTATCTGGTTTTATTCAGTTCATGTGTCAGAAATGATTCAATACAGCTGCCTTGAGTTGTGACCAATGTTCCCTCTCACTTTTTTCCCTGTGAGACTGATTGAGTGCGAGTTTAATAGTTGAGCTTAGCTCCTTTATTCTCCCATTCACATACTCTGGATTCATCTTCTGAGGCTTCTTATTCTTATCCAGCCCATTCACCAAGTCATACTCTCTTCATCCTCAGTTCATCTCCCACTCTAATTTAATCAATCAGCTCGTCTTTCACAGTTTCTCCCTTTGCCAGCTATTGGGAAGCCTGTACTAGAGACGGTAGCTTTGTTGCTGTTGCTTAGCTTTCCCACTAAAATACACATCCAGTGGCTTCTTCATTGTTTCTGGCTCATTGATTTGAATTGGGGATAGGCTGATTCTCATCAGAATTTGTCCTGTCTGGTATTTATGAGGAAACGGACTTGGAATTCCCAACTTGAGTTATCAAGTGCAGATGCCACAAACATCTGCTAAAAATGGACTACCCATTAACACCAATCTAATTAAAAAGCAAAGCTAAAAGCATATTGGGGAATTATGGAGAACCGTATTTACATTTTCTTATTGTTCCTTTACAAACCCTGTTTTACGATTTTTCCACCTCGTCTCCCCAAAGCCCCGCTTTACTGATTCTGGACTTTTAAATTTGTTTTTGTTTTTTTCCCTCCCTGAGGCATCAACTCTTTCTTTTCATGAACTTTGCTAGAACTGGGTGAAATTTTTTGATCAGCACATCTTTTTATGATGACAAATGCAAACTCAGGTGGATAGAAACTTTTTGCAAACACACATTGAAATCATCAAATTGTCTTGATTTAAAAAAAATCTAAAAAATTTAAATGTTTTGATTAGACACATCCTTTCATTTACATAATTACTTACTTTTTTTTAAATAAGCACTTTAAAAATCTCAAAAATGAAACAAAATATTTAGTTCAACTTGAAACAAGATTTTTTTTTTTTACTACAGTGACTGAAAAATCAGGTTTTCACACAGCTATATTAACTGCTGCAGCTGCTTTGCTGTAGGTCCTGTACCTATTTTCTCTACTCATTCTTCCTCATGGTGTTTCATTCTTCTTTGCCTCTCTGCTGGTCTGGGGCTTTTCTTGTTCTGAGACCTTCTCTCCTCTCTGTAGATTCCTACCAGCATGGCTTCTTCTGCGGCTTTCTCCAGTGCTTGGGATGAGGAAAACAATTCCTGGTGGAATCCAGTCACTTCTAATATACTGTTGTGCCGTGGTCCATGCAAGAGCAAGGAGCACAGTGGTTCCAACATAGGTAAGGGATTTATTCCAAACAGCTGAGAGAGTACTATTTTTCAGATATAACAAGATCTTCTAAATTAACCCGTTAAGTATCAGCTTCTAAAGCTAGGTTGGGAAAGTAGTGGCCCTATGTATGAAGTTTAATAAGCAAGCAGGAGTCAAGTTTTTCAGGAAAGATGCCTGAGTACTACTTTCTGTATAAGGGCTTCATTATGATTGAATCTGTTCAGGTTCTGTAAAATGAAAATGATTTTGCATGTCTTTAATATGGAGAGGGAAATACAGTCTTTTTATTTCCAGGTGGTGGAATGAGAAATATATCCCATTACTCAGTGACAACTTTTTTGATAAATTAAGTACTGGTGCTATTTTGCTGTCTCCTTCAAAAAATTCTAGTCGGGTGAGATGTACTCACGTTTGTCAGTGTGCCCCAGTATTGGGTCATTAAAAACATCATCAGTCAGCCCTCCAAAATCATGAGATTGACTTAAACATCATAAAATATGGGGGGGGGTAGGAGTTTTCTTTTTTTCCCTTCTGTTTTTCAAACCTGCAGGGGATATTCTAGCTTTTCTCTGCAAGTATGAGAAGATAAAAACTTGCTTTAATTTAAAAAAAATGAAAGCTGATATAATAATACCTAGCTCTTATACAGCACTTTGCATCAGTAGATCTCAAAGCTCTTTACATAATCCCCATTTCACACATGGGGAAACTGAGGCACAGAGTGGTGAAATGGCTTGCCCAAGGTCACCCAGCAGGCCAGTGGCAGACCCGGAATAGGGCCCAGGATTCCTAAGTGCCAGTTCAGTGCCCTATCCTCTCCTTGCAATATTGCCTCCACTGACTCCAGGTGCTGAGCCTTAAAGAAAATCACCAAATATCATGAGATCTATGATAAAATTGTGACTCGTCACCACTAAGTATCACTTTCCTTTATGGAAACCACTTTAAGTTTCATGCAGCTCCCTCTGTTTTAGGTATGGATTGGAATCAAACTTCTCCAAAGTTTCTAGGATTTCAGGGCTGATGTTTCAGTTTGCATCCCTCTAGAGAAGGAAGATTCGGTCATAAAGTTTGGATTGGATCTAATCTGAATTTTGAGAAACTTCAAAGGAGTTCAGATGAACTGACCCAGTTCGGATCCATCTGTAATTTAATTCTAGGCACAAGTGCATCTGTTGTGAAGAAATTCATAAAGAAAGGGGACATCTGTATGGTGAACAAAGCGAAGTCTGAGTTTCACCAATTAGAGCACAATGCGCTTGTATTAATTCAGGACGAATTTGACAACACCTGCAGTGTGCTTTCTGAGCAACTGGGCACAGACAAATAGCTTCTTAGAAATGCATTCATTGAAAAATGCTTACAAACAGATTGAACATTTGTAGGGAAATGACACACGCTTTTAAGATGACAATAAATTTGAACATGCTCATTAAAATGGTTTTTAACTCTTTTTGATCTGTAGGAAAGCCAGCTTCTGAGTAAGCCACTTTTGGAGTTCTTTGGGATACCTGATCAAAACATTGTGCAGGTAAGGGGAAAAAAGACGGAAAAGGAATTGTTAGTTTCTGTGAAGATATAGGTCCAGATTCTACTCTCAGTCATTTCACCATGAATAATTATTGTCTTCAGTGGAGTTACTTCAGATTTCCTCCAGGGTACTATAAGCAGGTTCATAATATTTATTTGAAACCACCACATTTGAAGAACGTTAGTCTTCTAAATAGTCCAATTAAGAAAGTTAAATTAAAATTTACTTGTTTCTTTTTCTAGGGCACATAAACCCATCAATTAGCTCTGAACTTGAGACAAATAAGATGCCATCAAATAGTGCTTTCCTACTTGACCGAAATACACTACTGAGACAGTTATTCCAACCTCAGTTAAGTAATACCCAGACTCTGGTCCTACCCAGAACAACTACCCATATTTTTCGCTCCATAAGACGCACTTTTTTCCCACCCAAAGTGGGGGGGGGGGAAAGTCAGTGCGTCTTATAGAGCGAAGGTGCGGAAAATCAAGCTGGCAGGCACTATTGCAGGATGGCAGGAGCGATCCTTACAACAAAGCTGCCCGCCGGTCAGCTCCATAGCGGGGAAGGGGGCGGAGGAGAAAGGAGAGCAGTTCTCCTCCTCTGCCTGGCTGCCGCAGTACAGCTGATTGGGGGGAGGGGGAGGGAGGAACTGCTGCTGCTGCTCCCCCGCCTCCACCAATCAGCTTACTCCCTTCCTCCCCCCCCCGCCTCCCCCCGCCCACAAGCTCCCTGTTACAGAGCTCAGCTCCTCCTGCTGTTTGTGCCATGTGGGGGGGACCCGGGGAAGCTGGGGGGGGCAGCGCCCTGTGGGGGGATCTGGGGGGGGGCAGGGGGCAGTGCCCTGTGGAGGGCAGCGCTCAGGGCAGGGCCGCTGCACAGCACACAGCTGACGTTGCGCCCATCACCGTGGCCCCTGGGCGCCGAGGTTCGGCCTGCCGTGCAGCACGTGCTGCAGGCCCGCGAGCCCCTCAGAGTTGCGGGCTGCTGGGTTCAAAATATTTTTTTCCTGTTTTCCTCGTCTAAAACCTAGGTGCGTCTTATGGTCAGGAGCGTCTTATGGAGCGAAAAATACGGTATATTTGCAGTACACAACTCTCAATAACACCAATGACTGCCACTAGCTTCAGGTACCACTTTGGAAATGTAAACCATTTTCAGAATCTGCTATAATCAGGGTGTAAGTAAAAACATTTCTTACCCCAGGTTACATGTGGGTGCCAGATACCACAGTAGGTACATTTATCACAACATTTCTCACTCTGTGTATCAAGAATACTGTAAATACAATGGTAAAGATAAATACCATGGTGTGGTAAATTTCCACATGTAATGTTGCCTACTCCTCTACTTATATTCTGATATTTACCCTGTAGCTATCATGCTATTTTTAAAGCAGGAGACATGGGAAATACAGAATCAACGTGAAGCAGCAAAAGCAGCATGTATTAATAGCACCTTCTCTACATCATTGTTCTATTCACCACAATGTCAGTAATGTAGTTTCTCCTGTTGGCATATACATCAATAAGCTTGTTTCTAAATGTTTTGTGTTAAGGAGGATTTAAATGGTTTCCCATCCATTTTTTCTCAAATGCTTACACATCCAGGATATGGAAGGAGATGGAGCATCTTTAGTTATCTTCTACATAATTAAAGCTCATGTAAAATGTCTTTTTGTATTTACAGAATGAGGTCTATGGATCCTTACTATGGCATGCAGAGCAGTGATTCATGGAGAGACTGAATTTTGCTGGCCTTTGCTAAACATATCTATCTCATTCTTCACAATCCCTTGTGGGGGGGGAAGGGAACCTAAGGGAATATTTGTTTGTAGATATACTGTGGGCTCATAACATCACTCAATTGATGAGACAGCTGACTCTGCATGGTGCATAAATAAGTTCTGTGCAAGGTGCAAAATCTTTCTTGTAATAATTTTAAAGTTCAAGGACTACACATAATGGATAAATTAAATCTGTGTAGAAACTGGTAGGCATTTTGAGGAAGCATGAACTTTTTTTGAGCCTCAGTGTTCGAAGACAAGCACAGTGTTTGCCAATCTAGGTTAATATAAAAGCAATTGGGTTCAAAATGAGGTGAAAAAAAATTCCAACTGTATGGCTTGAAGACTGAGGGATGTTTGAAGGTGAGTTGTTTTTTACATTGTAACTAGACTCAGTCAGAAACTTCACTGTTGACCATACACATGTCACCTGGAATAAAAATAATGGTGCATTCCACTCTTGGTGTTTGTGCACCAAGAGCACAGCAGTCAGAAACTTTTCATCTCAGCAGTACCTATTGGGAAAATCTAGTGCCCTCTGTTGCTGCACACCACTGCATGCGGGTATAAAAGGCAGAGCTGCCCATAGCCCCCATCAGTTCCTTTTTACCTACAATGACTGTCTTTGGAAAGCTTGTTCATTGCCAGAACACTTTCTCTCAGCTCTGTAGATAATATAGTTTGTTTAATAATTTTAATTTGGTTTTTAAAAAATGATGGTGTTGGTTTCCCCCATTTTTGGGTTCTGCTGCCTGTGTCAAGGCATACCCTGGTCAGCGGGCTCTAAGATGTGTGCTTCTTGTTTGAAGCCTATGTTGGTGAGCAACTCTCACAGTCGTCGTCTTAGGTGCCTGAGTGAAGCACACATGAAACGGCACTACCAGATTTGGTAGGTATTCAAGCCTAGAATGAAGGATAGACAGGGGAGGTTGACATTTCTGCCGATGGATGCAGCACTCAGATCACCTTCAGAGCCATCCTGTTCTGACCATCTTTTGAGTGCTGCAACTTCAGTGAGAAGCATGTCTCCAGCATTGTTGGAGGCCCAGAACTGACCTGCTTCATTCATGGTGAGGAAGAAACATAAGTCTTCCAAAGAGGCTCTGACCAGCAGATCTCTACCTGTCAAGTCTGGTAAGAAGGTCAGAAGGAGTCAAGTATGGTACATCTGAAATCTAAGCACTCTTCCTCCAAATCAGTGCCTACATCAGCGCAGTTGGCTCCAGCACCAGAGATGGAACCATCATGCCTGGTGCCAGAAGCAGCGCTGTCAATTTCATTGGCACAGCAGCAAAATAAAGGCTCCATGCTGACTATCCCGGAGGCAGCAAGGAATTTATTCTGCCTTCTGGTACCAATGTTGCCAGCAGTGCAGGGTTTAGATTCCTCAGTACCATTAGCCCATCCGGCATCAATACAAAAAGTGGAAGTTGCGCTGCCACTCCAGCTGCTTTCTTCCCAGATGTTCAGCCTGATAGTACCATCTAAGGGGAAGATAGCAATGAAGATGACATTCCATCCCTCACCAGGTTCTCAACGCTGGTCCCCAACACCCAGTGGAGCAGCTTCTCCATGGTTAGAGGAAAGGGAATCTTCATCATCAGACTTGGAGGTGGGGTCTTATCTCAAGCTCAGAGCAGAACCCGCTGGTCTCTTTGTAGACCCTCCCTCTCCACTTACCATCACAGACTCACAATGGGAAGTATCAGTGGTATATGGCCAGGAGGTCATTGGGATCCGGCCGTATATCACTGGCCTTTTTGGGACTCCTGGAGTTTTTTCCCAGCTTCTATATTCTCCCCTTGTCATGACAACTCCGTGCCCTCTTCTAAGTTGGGGGGAGTCCACACTCCAAGCTGTCCTGTCTCCTGTATCCAGTACTGGGCCCCGTGATAAACATCTAGATAATGTTCTGGAATGAGATGGTTTTCTCACAGGCAGTGTTACCCTTTCCTGCTGATGTTAAAGTTTATCAGGAAATGGTAGAGGATGGCTTCAGACTTGGGCATGCAGGTCAAGGAGATCAGGGAGTGTTCAGATTTCTTGACTGACATTTTATCAATGGCATGTCTCTCTAGGATGGCACTGCTAATTACTGAGGTGATATATACACACTATGGCAGACCCCATCTTTATTGCCTCCCATCTCAAAGCAAACAGAGAGAAAGTACTATGTGGCCTCCCAGGATCTGAATATCTTTACTTCCATCCATCTATATGGTAGTTAGTTGTTACATCATCTAATAAGAGATGATGACAGGGCATCAGGCTGCCACTCCCAAATCAAAAGAGACAAATGGATTGGATTTGTTTCGCAAGCAGATTTATTCAACTGGGGGGATTGCAGCTTTGAATTGCTGACCATCAGGCTCTGCTTGGGTATTATGGTTTTAAATTATGGGGGTAAATAGAAAAGTTCAAAGAACTGCTTCCAGAGGACACTAGGCAAGAGTTCTCTTCCCTGCTGGAAAAGGGCAAGTTAGTAGCAAGAACATCACAGCATACTGTGCTGAACATGGCAGACTCAGTAGCTAGAGCCCTGGCTTCTGCTGTGGCCATTCAGAGATCCTCAGGGTTACAGTCTTCTGGTCTCCCCTACAAAGTACAGATTACTATTAAAAACTTGCCTTTTGAGGATCTTTCTCTGTCCTCAGACCAGATGGACAGTAAGCTCCATGTTCTTAAGGATTCAAGAGCCACTTCAAATTCCTTGAGTTTGTACATCTCTGCCCAAGTCAGAAAGCACTATTGACCTCAGCAAATGCACCATTTTTACACTTTACTTCTTTGTCAGGAAGTTCAAACCTTCCTAGGCTCCTTCTGCTGCTTCAGCTGCAGCTCTGGGCCTTTCAAGACATCAAGGAAGTGACAAACAGTCATTTTGATGGCCCTGTTAAGGACACTATACCAGTGTCTATCTCTCCAGACACAAATTCCCCAATCTTCACAAATACTCTGTCTCACTTCCTTGGTCCTAGCCCCTGAATTACTTCAGACCAGGGGATCCTAAGCACTGTGCTGTTGAGATAAACTCTCCAATTTGTTTCTACCCCACTCTCCCTCCCCATTTATTTCAGAGATTACTCTTACAAGAAACTACTCCTCCGAGAGGTACAATCTCTTTTCTTCTTAGAGGAGGTTCCCTGCTGTTTCAGAGGGAAAGGGTTTTATTTCCACTATTTCCTAATTCAAAAAGCAAAGGGGAGTTTCAGACCAATTTTAGACTTGAGTCAACTCAACAAATTCTTTTAAAAAAATACTTTTGAATGGTCACCCTAGCTTCCATAATCCATCCTTGGATCCTGGGGTTTGGTACACTGCCCTTGACATAAAAGATGCCTACTACCATGTGCTAATGAACCAAGCTCACAGGAAGTACCTCAGATTTGTGGGTAAATCAAAATAAGTACCAATTCACAGTAGTACCGCATTCAGCTTGTCAGCATCTCACAGGGTTTTTACAAAACTTGTGACAGTAGTAGCTGAATTCCTCAGATAATCAGGGGTTTAAATTTACCCCTACCTGAACAACTGTCTTGTAAAGGGCTGATCCAGGGTGCAGGTACTGTTCCCTTTATCCCCATTCCAGTCAAAAATCAATACTTTGGAACCGTTAGTCAACGCAGAGAAGTTTCTCCTCTCCTTGGTCCAGAGGATAGAGTTTGTTGGGACTGAACTCAAGTGAAGCCAGAGCTTTTCTTCTGGATTTGTGGTTTCAGGCAATTCAGTCAATAGATAGATATGAAAGCTCACCTGGTCACAACAGCTTGAAATGTTTGAGGCCTTGGAGGACTTACCATTATACATCAAAATCAGATAGATGAAAGCTTTGTGACACGCCAAGTGTTTCTAGTGCAGATCAAGTTCTATCTCAACAAGCTGGAAAGGACTATGCTCTTTTCCACTTGGTCCAAAGGCAAGTCTGCTCTGGGAACCCTGCACTGGCAACTTGATAGACCTAGAAGCATCTTACATACTGGATATTCAAAACAATAAGAAGCAGACCATCTGAGAAAACCATTTATTGGTTACCAAGAGTGGTCTTTTTATCCAGATCTGGATAGATACATTTGCCATGGGTGGGGGTTTCCCTAAGTAGATCTATTTATGACAAAGACCAACAGAAAATGCCAGCAGTTCTGTTCCGTACAAGGTCATAGATCCTGATGGATGTGCTTTTTACTACTGTTGTTTCCTGAGGGGGGGAGGGTTCAGCCCCAAACTCTTGGCCTCTACTCTGTGTGAGATGGTGTCAGGAAAAAATAATGGAGACACAACCATCCAACCGATAGATGGTTGGCACAATCAGTACAACACAAGAGTGCTCTCACTTAAAGCTATACTTCACTGAGGCTCAAGTACTTACACATATCCACAACAGGTTAGCAAAACACCTCCAACCCTCAATAATTTCCAAAGTTTGATGTGGCTCTCAAGTGGTACAGCAACAGTCTTCTGATTGCCCTGTCTTTCAGCTACCCTTGGGGAACCTAAATTGTGTCCATGAAGAGTCTGCCCACCCCATACTTTCTCTCCTTATTTATTGAGTTAGTGAAACAATATTCTGTCAATTAAAAACAAAACAAAACAAAAACTTAAGCAAGCAATTTCAAAGTTTAAGCAAAAGGTTTTCCCCAACCACTACTTAGACAGATGTGTTTTTGCGGAGTCTGTATGTCTTGAGGTCCCTGACAAACACATCCCAAAGAGCAGATATAGATAAGCTTCCTCTTTTTCCAAAACACATTCCTCAACAATTTCAACAGAGATCTTATCAGGAGGAACAGAGGGGCAGGATCCCCCTCAACTCCCTCCCCTCCTGGCTTCTTGCTTACATATGCTAAGACTTGCAGAGGACTGCTAAAACCTACTGATTTAGCTGCTTTTTTGGCAATAAACATGATAATTGATATTCCAATTATCAGTAGTGGTTCAGGTTTTTTGCTAGTCTGCCAAAATCTCCCTATACACTATGGTCAGGCAGTTGCCACTATGTTTTTTCTCCCAGTTCTGCTCATTCACAAGGTATTACTGAAGAGTGGGTCATCAGTATTGATTTTCCCCTCTCTTGGCACTGTCTGTGAAACCTGAGATCTCACTTCCACTGCACTTGCACCTAATCTTGCAAGATCATGGTCACCTACTTCACCCAAGCCTACAATCCCTTCACTTAACTGCATAGATTCTCTATGGCTAGATATTAGAGAGTTGTCTTGATCAAAACAGGTCCATGGCACTGTGTTTAAATAAGAGAAATCCTTCTACAAGAGCTACTTTCCTCTCAAAATGGAGACCTTTTTCCATCTGGTCTAGCCAGTATGGAGTATCACTGATCTGTTTTTCAGTTCAACATATTCTGGACTACTTATTCCACCTGAATCATCAAGGTTTGGCTGCTAGTTTGATCAAACTATATTTGAAAGTTATTTCAATGTTCCACCCTAAAAGTTGATAATCACTATTTTCTCTCACATGTCCAAAAGTTCAAATTATATTTTCAGGTCGAAGACCCTATTCCCCAGTGGAATCTAAACTTAATGTTGTCAAGACTTTTATTGGTCTTCCATTTGATCCTTTCGCTACTTGCTTTCTGTTGCATCTATCAATGAAAGTGATGTTTTTGGTGGCCATCACTTTGGCCAGAACAGAAGGAATGTTGGGTCTTTCTATATGATATTCTTTAAGGATGAGGTTTAACTGAACTCTTCTCCAAGATTTGTCCCAAAGTGGTGTCATTTCATATTAATCAGCCAATCTATTTGCCTGCATTCTACCAGAAGCCACATTTGAGTAGTGAAAAGAAAAGTGTTTACGTACTCAGGATCTCAGAAGAGCCCTGGCATTTTACACGGACAGGCCAGGTACTTCCGTAAGTCCTCCCACCTGTTTGTAGCAGTGACAGACAGAATAAAAGGACAATCAGTCTCCACTCAAAACATTTCTTCTTGGATAGCCTCCTGTATGCACATGTGCTAGGACCTGGCTAATGTCATCCTGCCAAGCAAAGTCACAGTTCATTCGACGAGATCGCAATTGGCCTCAGTGGCTTTTCTGGCACATGTTCCAACTGTGTATATTGTAAAGCAGCATCCTGGTCTTCAATCCACATATTTACCTCCCGTTATGCTGTTGCTCAAAATTCCAGAGACGATTCTAGAGTTGGACAAGTTGATCTCAAATCTTTATTTAAATAGACTCTGATCCCACTTCCTGTTTTCATGGTGTTGAAGTCACCATGAGTGGATGCACATGTACAATTACTGAAAGAAGGAAAAACAGTTACTAACCACTGTTGTGCAACACATCTCAAAGACCATGTCCATTCTACTACACCCTGCCCTCCTGCCCTTCTACATCAGAATTCCAGAAAGAAGGAAATGATGGGATTAGGGGAGGCTCTGCCTTTTATACCTTCATGCAGTGGCACACAGCAGCATAGGACACTTTAGCCTCCCAACAGGTATCTCTGAGGAAAAAAGTTTCTGACGGCTGTGCACTGGTTGTACATGTACCGAGAAAGGAGTGAACACACGCAAGACATCTTGAAGAACAACAGTTATTGAACAGGTTAGTAACTTTTTTTCTACTAAAGGGATGAAATTAATCCTAGAGCACAGTGCACCATAAAAGGGCCACTTTCATGGCCCGATCCTGAGTCCATTAAAAGTAAATGGCAAAGCTTCGTTAAAGACATGTAGGGGATCTTTGCACTGGAGTGCATGTAACCAAAAATAACTAAATATATGTATAACCTGTTACCTAAAATGGGATTTTTAAAAGTAATTTTGTGGCTTTCAATTACTATTTCAATTCCTGTCTGAATGGCAGAATATTAAGTCCATTCTGTTACCCAAGTAGCACACATTAAAATCTTGTTTTCTAAAAGTCTGCAAGCCTGAAAAGACTCCATTTATATTCGTAATATGTTAACTATATTTGTGGCATAGTTTGACTTCTGTGACTTTCAATATTTTTGATCAGGAACCAACCCTGCAAATTCTTACTACCATGGGTAATGCTTAATACCATGAATAGTACCACTGATTACTCATTGTAATAAGTATTACCTTTGGCAGTAAGTTTGCCTGACTGGACACTCATTTTTCCTCAGGCACTCTTATAGATGCATGGGGTATGTGAATAAAACAGTTGGAAAGATTTTAAACTGTGTATTTATTTCTCTTCCCCTCCTTTCCCCCTACCCCTTCAAAACAAAACAAAACCCAGGAGAAAGAATTCCTTTACGTGAATTCATGTTTTGCAAATTATCACAACTGAAGGCAGCAATAATTTAAACTATAGTTAATACAATGTGTACACTCTTAATTAAATAATTAATATTCACGTACTCAATAAAAAAGTAGATAATGCCTATAATAACCCCTGTAATACATGTTGTTATTAGAACTAATCTGAATGAGCCGAGTTGCTGTTTCAAAATACAAGGAAGTCATATGAATTTCACACTGTGGAAACCATTTCAGTTTAATGCAAAGCTACAGCATATTGTGTTCAACAGTTTTCATGATGGGAAACCTGTTCTTGTTCACAAAACGGCTCAACATTTGTAGACAGACGGCATGATTCCTAAGGGACTACAAAATAAAGGGGAAGAAGTGTTTTGGAAGATATTTTTATTCTTCTGTCAGTTTTCTCATAGGAGTTTATCTTAGATTCCTTTTGGTCTTTTAATTCTTAATCCACAATAGAAAAAAACGCAAAATACTGGATAAACTAGAGGAATTTTCCTCCAGACAAGTAGGAATGGCATAAACTTTGATGTAGTTTTGCTGAAATAATCACGGCAAATTGCAGGCTTCCACAGATAATTGAAAAAAGCCATATGTCTCTTTTGTGGAAATTTTAAAGTCTAATACATCTTTGCACAAGAAGCTTATTTGCAGGTATTTTATCATTAAGTCAACCATAGAGGAAGTTTGCAGCTGGTAAAATAATGAATATTAAATATAAAGAGCGACAAATTTTGTGTGCATTTTTTTAGAAACACTGCTGTAAAAAAATCTTTAAAACATTTTGAAGCTAAGTGAGCTAGACATTGTTAGGTGTAGCTTAATACATGAGAGGCAGACATATTCAGGTTTATTAATTCAAACCTTTATTTGAACCAAAACCATAACTTGTACTTAGAATTACTGTAAAAGCAATGGATAATGAAAGATATACAGAAATATATAATCATCAGTTACCTTCTGCTGTGGTGTATGCAGCTCATGATGGATTTCTCCAACTACTGCTTTACATTTTAGAATATTTATACCTGTCCAAATTATAGAACCATATCTTTCCTTTAATCAACATTAAGCACTGAGTTTTATATAGCTCATACAGTATACATGTGCCAGGTACATAACTTTTGTTGTTCATGCTGTTTTCATGTTACATCTCTTTTCTAATTGTTTTTTTCCCATCGATCATACACTGATCATGCATGCTGGCCATTTACCTCTTACTCAATGAAGGGACTTTCATGTTTTTCCTTAATTGCCTTTTGGCAGTACATTTCGTATATCTGTTGTATTGATCACTTCCTTTTTTCCATATAATATCCTCCAACTTAGATACATTCCATGTTCAAAACATCACCTTTACCCTACACAGGAGCTATAAGGATTATTGAGCAGGTTTACACAGGGACAAGTCAGCAAGGCAATATATATACGTCACATATTATCCCAGCCTGTCCAATCTTCTTATTTATACATAATGCTTACTTCTAACGTTTCCAACAACATATAAGAACTGCAAATGTTTTCTCATTATATAAGTAAAAGACATGTTGTTATGGCAGTATGTTCCATCTCACTATCTATATAACTAAAATTGAACAGAAATTAATTATTTTTAACAAACTGATAACTAGAAATGTTAGTGTGGGAACCCTATAAATATTAGAAGTGTTTGAGACTTTTGTAATAGAATCTGAAGTCAGGTGAATCTCAAAGCTAGTGCTGGGTATAAATGATAAATATTTATGCACTGAATTTCACATGGAAATAGTCACCATTTTATTTTGTGATACATTCCCCTGAGATTTCATTTTGCCATGCCACTTTGGCAACATATGGTTATTTCAGATGTACTTGACAGGATCCATCTCAAAGACAATCATGAAGCCAAAGATGCCTGTTGGTTCATATAATCTGAACCTCTGTCATACCCTCTGTCATACCCTGTTCATACCCTCTGTCAAATTTATAGTAACTGATCACCTGTATGTGAAAGCTTCCCCCCTCCACTAGGCATCTCAGGTACTGACAAACACTTAACCACCTGCTTAAATTGAAGCAAGTGAGTAGTTCCACTGAAATAAATGTGAATACTCATGAAGTTAAACTTAAGCATGTGCTTTGTTGGATCACGGTCAGAATGCTCAGCACTTTGCAAGACTGATCCCGTAATCCCTAGGGAATTAGATATAGGAATAGAATCTCCTTTTACCATGCCAGGAATTCCACTCTCAAGAACTTTGGAGGAACTAGATGGAAAATCATAAAAATATTGAAGTCATAGTCTTTTATAAAGCTCCAGTCCAGATCCACACAGGGAGATCCTTGGGCTGGATGGAGCTCCACTGACTCTATTCGGGCCCCATGTGTGGGTGGAAGACTTCACTCTAGCAGATTCTATTGTGTAAGTGGGACCTAATTGAAAATCTCAGACATAGGTTTCTCTGAGTGTTAATGCCTTTCTTTGTCACCCCTTCACAGATACCGTAAATTGATAATGGTATTAGAAAACACTCACCAGCTGTTCCCACGTCATTCACACCTTTGGTAGTAGCTGTAATTATGTTTGTGACCTATAACCAGACTGCACAGGAATTACTATACTTTATAGAGTAAATATTAATAGCAATTTATTGTTCAATAAATAGCTCAGTTTGTTGAAAGTAATACTAAAATATTGGCAAGAAATCAGATTTTAAATTGTACGATAATTGTTGTTATCTGACAGATTGGTAAATATAAACAAACAGTGGATATTACTTTGCAATTAAAGGAATATTGAAAATATAAATTAATATAAGTGCTCTGATATAAGTTTTGCCACGTAGGGTCTGAGACATTGAGGCCTGATAATTTGTAATATGTTTTTCCCCCCTATAATTTAAATACTATTCATATGTCAGATAATCTAAAGGGGGAAAAATGGGGTTACTTTTGGTTGACTGGAGTCATCTTATTTATTTATTTGTATTGAACTCTGTATAGATTCATGGAAGTTAAGGTCAGAAGGAACATTATAATTTTTCAGCCTGATGTCTTACATAACACATAGCACAGAAATTCATCTAGTAATTTCTGCTTAAAGACCATAACTTCTGTTTTAAGTTATCCAGTATTGATTTCATGACTTCAAGTGCTAGAGAATTCACCAAGTTGTTCTAATAGTTAACCTCACTGTTAAAAATGTGTTTCTTATTTCTAGACTGAATGTATCCATCTACAGCAGCCAACCATTGGATCTCCTTATGCTTTTTTATACTAGATTGTCTACTTTTAGAAATGTTATTGTCAATTAACCTCTTAATCTTTCCTTGCATAAACTAAATAGATTTGAGCTTCTTAAATCTGTCACTATAAGCCAGGTTTTCTAAAACTTGAATCAGTCTTGTGGCTCTTTTCTGAAGATCTACGTTGCATATTTATGCAATGTTTCCACTGGACAAATTTCAGGGTGCTACAAGGTACATTACAATCCCTAGAATGGGCATCTAGTAGTACAATTATTAAAAATATTTTTATGTAACACCCAGAAGTATGTTCAGTCCTTTACAGATAGGGCAATGACCTTTCTTGATATAAGAAATGTATGCTGTAATGCCCCAGCTACTTTAATTAGACTATTTCTGTGTGTGAAGTTAAGCAGGTGCATAATTGTGTGCAGGATTAAGGACTAAATAGATAACTGAGTCAAGAGAAGGAATCAACACAGGATTTTTTTCACTTCCAAAATCCATATTACACTTCTGATATGGGCTTTTCTAGCAGAATTGATGCCAACTTTTTATTCCAAAAAAAGTCAGTCAATGCTACAGGCATCCAATACCCACTTATGCAAGTGGAATAGTTTGTGACCTTGGACAATTATTGTTATAAGCCTCTGTTCATCCATTTGTAAAATAATGACATCTACATATTTCATGGGGATGCACTGGAATTTATTTAATTAATATTTGTGAAGCCCTCTGAAATCTTCATAGCTTGCATTGCCATGTTGATTTTCCTTTTATCATTGCATTATTACCAAGATCTTCCCTCCACTCCCGCTCCCCATCTTTATACCCTGCTCAATTCATATAAATATGGCCATCCTACAGAAACAGCACAAGGTATCATGAAAAATTACAGAGTTGGGGGAATTGGAGTGGGAAGATCAGTGAGTGAGCTGTCACATAATTTCTTACCAGAATTAAAATGAATTACAGATTCATTCTCTATGCCCATACACCATACAGATAAAATAAAACAGCATGCATACATCTGAATATAAATTGTTATACTCTGTGATTACAAATCCAGTAAAATATTAAAAATTGCCTTTTTATTCTATGAAATGTAAGCAATAAGTAAAGCTAAGTGCAATATGTCACTGTACTGAAAGTAAAATTAGCTTGTTTGTCACATTTACATATTTGGAAATGACTTTAGCATTGCACATGCAACACAATCAACACATTTATATGCAATGATGCAAATCATATTGCCACATGTGATTGATGTTTTTTTGTAAGGGATGCAATAAATATGAAATTAGCAATACTTGAATATATGTGTGTGTTTTCCCTTTCTTAGTGCAAATCAGTGTTTTCACAAGAACAAAAGAATATGCCATATTGGGTCAAATCAATCATCCATCTAGCCCAGCACCCTGTCTGCAACAGTGGCCTGTACCACACCTTCAGGAGAAATGTACAGAATAGGGCAGTTTTGGTGAGATCTGTTCCTGTCTTCCCTTCCTGGCGCCACTGCATGTTTGGCAGGCTTCCTGCTTCTGAGGTACTTGAGGTGTTTTTTTACTGTTAGTTTTTTGCATCTCTAGCAAATTGCTTCTCAAATTCTTTCTTGTCCTGCCTTATTATAATTTTACACTTAACCTGCCAGGCTGTGTGCTCCTTCTTCTTATCCTTACTATGTTTTGACTTCCACATTTTAAAGGATGTCTTTTTTTGCCTCTAATGCCTTGTGATGGGGTGTGTACCAACCCTGAAAGGGTTAAGAAAGCTCAAAAAGGACCAGTCAGTGTAGTAGGCTCCACATGAGGGGATTAGGCTAGAGAAGCAGCCCCTGATTTGAGGATGAAATTCACCTGAGTGGGAATGGGCTGGGCTAGTATAAATCCAGGAAACTGGCAACAGAAAGGGTTGCAGTGGGGAAGTCTACAACCATCCTCTGTGCATTAGAGAGGGAAGGAGGGAATGCAGGAAAAGAGTAGGACCCTGGTTCTGCGAGCAAAGTGTACCCGTAAAATAGAAGGATGAAGAAGAGACCCTATGGGAGGTGAGTACAAAATAGCCCATGGAGAAAGCAGCAAGTTTGTTGACTGTACAAACCTTGGCTGCATGTTGTTGATTGCGTGATCTGTATCCCAGAGTAGTGGGCCAGACCTGGGTTCCCATACCAGCCATTGACAGAGTGGCACTGCCTGGACTTCAGGTCCAGTAAAACTCTGTATGTTAAAAGGGAAAACCCCATAGTGACCAGTCCGGAGTGCCAAGTCATGAAGAGGAAACTGCAGCTACTGAAGTGAGAGAGGAGCTACAGTGTGAAAAAGAGGCCAATGGGTGGGGAGACCACAAAAGGAGGCATCAGACCTGGAAGAGAGCTAATCTTCACAGCAGCCAGGAGGAGGTGCCACTTGCAGTGAGTGAATACCCCATGACATATTTCAATTACTCTGCTGCCTAACCATGGTGGCATTCTTTTGGGGTCCTATTGTGTTTTATGATTTGGGGTACACATTTAGATTTCCCCTATTATGGTGTTTTATTAAATATTCTCTGCCTGCTTAGAGGCATTTAACCCTTATGACAGCTCCTTTTAATGTCCATCTAATAGGTATCTTCTTTTTGTGCAGTTCTCCTTTTTAAACTTAATGTTTTCCTGGGTAGTCGAGGGAATATACTGAGAGCATTGCCCTGATGAACACCCTGTCACTGTTGTTTCTAGTCCAAATCTTTGTACAACTCTGCAATAAAGATTAAATATTGTTGCTTGTTACAAGCTATCTCTCTATTATCAATATGTTTTTATTTTATGGGGAGGCTTACTGTGAACACAGCAAGAGGGGCTCAGGATCTTGTCTAGCTAAATCTGGTAGGGGGGAGCCAGAGCGGTGTGTTCATGTGTATGTTAATGGTCAGGGAGAGGGATTACTGCTGAGGAGGGGATGGGCAATGAATAAAGCTGGGAGGCAAGCCTTGGATTTGTCTGAGAAAAATCTCTATTTTACTAGCCTTTGGAGGGGGCAGACAAGCGGCTTTATTTATTTATTTTTGTAAGCAAGTTAATGTGATGTTTCCATCCATACACACACAGATTGTGGTGATTTGGAACTAACAGCAGTTATCTGGACCCTGCCAAGGTTACCTGTGTGGACTCTGGGTGATTCCTGGATCATGAAGTTGCAGAAGTTTGCAGGAGAGCAAAGACTACACCATGCCATGGACATTTCTGAGTATGGGTGGATTTGTCAAGGTATTCAAAATGCAGGACATTATATGTACAACTGCTTTAAATGATTACTAATGCCTGCTAAAAAAAACCTAGGAAATTCAATGGCAAAAGACTACATTAATGCAGAGTTAAGCTTTGCAGAATGCTGACTTGAGCAAAAGTCAAACATCTAAAAAACAGGAAACAAAGAGTCAATGCCCACAGAAATCTAAGGACCAAAAATAAGTTAAACATGGCATGGCATGCCCAAAGAGGGAAGGTGGTATGGGCAGCTTTCCTTTTTCCCCTTTTTGTACTTTGAGTGTATGTGGAATACTGTGGGTGAGAGTGAATGGGTTGTAAAGGAGGTGAAAAGCTGGTATATTTAAGCAACTGTGGGGTTGGCAGGGTAAAGGTGCATGTGTTGGCAGGGTATATTGGAGTAAACAGGGCATTTTCTGCTTTTCAGAAGCTTGAGTTTTCTGTAACTCAACATTCTGCAAGGGGACAGACGACCACTAAGTAAGCTTAACTGTGTGTTAACATAGTTTTTGTGATTGTTTTATTGGTAATACATTATTCTTGTAGCAACTTGTGTCTAAGAACTTTATAGGTATTAGTGAGTTAAGCCCCACAATACTAATTTGATTTAGGGATATGTTAATCCTAATTTTACACATAAGAAAATTGAGGTAGGAAGGTTACAAAATTTGCCTAAAGTTACATAAACAAATCTTTGAGCGAGCTGGGAACAGATCCCAAATCTCTTGGATGCAATCCTGGCCCTGTTGAAGTCAATGGGAGTTTAGCCATTGATTTCCATGTCCTAAGTAATTTCACCCTTTGAGTCCCAATTCCAATGGTAGATCTGGTCTACTTTAAAAAGTTAGATTGCTGTGTGATGAAGCAAGAGCTTTCACAGTCAACTCCAAGAAGACTTAATTTGGAGGTAAATAATATAGAAATAACTGGCCACCATCCATATCCAAGAGGAACTGACGCAATCTCCTGATACCAGAAGATGGAAGAAGATATTTCTTGCCAGCATTTCTATTTGTATTTCTAAGTCAGAAAACATCCCTTGGGAGAGGATCTATTAATGGAGATTCCTTATATCCTAATAATGAGAAGAGGATAGAAGAGGATAAAATATGGGTAGGGGCTGATGTGAAACAGTCAAATGGAAAAGAGTCCCTTTCAATTACATCACATAATGGAAGACAGTTAAATAGTGTGTTGTAAAGTCAAGCCAGATGGCTATGGCAGGGTACTTCAGGGCCGATATGTGAGCCCTAGAATGCTTAAAGCCCTCTTCCCTACAGGCAGGAAAGAGGTTTCACCTGGGGCTGATTAGGCAATTAGGCCACCTGGGGCTGCTTAACTAATTAGGCCACCTGGGGCCAATCAAGAAGCCCGGCCCCAAACACTTAAAAGCCTCCAGTGCAAGCAGGCAGGGGGAGGTAGCAGAGTGAGGAGGAGATGAAGGAGCTGTTAGAAAGTGAATTGGAGTCAGAGTTTCCTACTGTTAGAGAAGCAGAGCAGAGGAGACCCTGGTCCTGCTTCCCAGCCTACAGGGAGAACAGGTACCCCCCCTGGGCCACCGGCCCAACGGGCTAGCTGCCCTCCCCAGGAGGGTGGGGAGACAACCCTCAGGCCATAGTGAGGCCTGCACCTGCTTGCCCGGGGGAAGGACCAACGAAGAGGGGAAAACCTAGAGATTTACCCAGACTGGGCTGGGTCTACCTTAGGCCCCACAGCCTACAGAGACTGTCGCTAGTGGGTGAGCGCCAGAACGGGGGCCTGGTGTACCACAAGTGACAATCTTTTAAAATGCTTTATATACAAATTCTAGAATTCTAAATACGAAGATTGGTAAACTTGAGTGATTCATATTAAATGAGGCTATTGATATAATAGGCATCACAGAAACTTGGTGGAATGAGGATAATGAATGGGACACAATAATACCATGGGTACTAAATATATTAGAAGGACAGAATAGGTCGCATTGGTGGAAGAGTGGCAGTATATGTTAAAGAAAGCATAGAGTCAAATGAAATAAAAATCTTAAATGAACCAAACTGTGCCATACAATCTCTATGGGTAGTTATTCCATGCTTGAATAATAAGAATATAGCAGTAGGGATATACTACCGAGCATCTGATCAAGATGGTGATCCTGACTGTGAAATGCTCAGAGAGATTAGAGAGACTATTAAAATAAATACTCAATAATGGGGGATTTCAACTATCTGCATATTGACTGGGTACATGTCACCTAAGGACAGCACAGAAATAAAGTTTCTTCACAACTTAAAAGACTGCTTCTTAGAGCAGCTAGTCCTTTAACCCACAAGGGAAGAGGCAATTCTTGATTTAGTCCTAAGTGAAGAACAGGATCTGGTCCAAGAGACGAATATAGTTGAACTGCTTGATAATAGTGACCATAATATAATAAAAATTAACATCCCTCTGGTGGGGGAAACCGCCAAGCAGCCCACTATGGTAGCATTTTATTTCAGAAAGGGGAACTACACAAAAATGAGGATGTTAGTTAAACAGAAATTAAAAGGTATAGTGAAAAAAGGTATAGCTAAAAGTGAAATCCATGTAAGCTGCATGGAAACTTTTTAAAGACACCATAATAGAGGCTCAATCTAAATGTATACCCCAAATTAAAAAATCATAGTAAGAGGACCAAAAAAGTGCCACCATGGCTGAACAACAAAATAAAAGAAGCAGATAGAAGCAAAAAAAGGCATCCTTTAAAAAGTGGAAGTTAAATCCTATCAAGGAAAATAGAAAGGACCATAAACTGTGGCAAATGAAGTATAAAAATACAGGAAGGCCAAAAAAGAATTTGAAGAACACCTAGACAGTCTAAAAAAATAGCAGCAAAAATGTATTTAAGTTTAAGTACATCAGAAGCAGGAAGCCTGCTAAACAACTAGTAGGGCGGTTGAACGATGGAGATGCTAAAGGAGCACTCAAGGAAGATAAGGTTATTGTGGAGAAAATATATGGATACTTTGCACTGGTCTTCATGGGTGAGGAAGTGAGGGAGATTCCCAAACCTGAAACTTTCTTTTTAGATGACAAATCTGAGGAACTGTCCAAGATTGGAGGAGGTTTTGGAACAAATTTGTAAATTCAACAGTAAAAGGTCAGCAGAACCAAATGGTACCGCTCCCAAGAGTTCTAAATGTACTCAAATGTGAAATTGCAAAACTACTGACTCTGGTATGTAACCTATCATTTATATCAACTTCTATACCACATGACTGGTGGATAGCTAATGTGACACCAATATTTTAAAAAGGCTCCAGATGCAATCCCAGCAATTACAGGATGCCTAACGTCCATGTCAGGCAAACTAGTTGAAATTATAGTGAAGAATAGAATTATCAGATACATAGATGAATACAATTTATTGGGGAAGAGTCAACATGTTTTTTTCTAAAGGGAAGTCATGCCGGACCAGTCTACTAGAATTTTTTGAGAGGGTCAACAAGCAATGTGAGCCATTGGGTATAGTGTACTTAGATTTTCAGAAAGCCTTTGACAAGCTTCCTCACCAAACACTCTTAAGCAACATAAGCGTTCATGGGATAAGAGAGAAGGTCCTTTCATGGATCAGTAACAGGTTAAAAGATAGGAAACATAGGATACGAATAAATGGTCAGTTTTCAGAATGGACAGAGGTAAACAGTGGTGTCCCCCAGGGATCTGTACTGGGATGAGTACTGTCCAGCATATTCATAAATTGTCTAAGAAAAGGGGAAAACAATGAGATGACAAAGTTTTCAGATGATACAAAACTACTCAAGGTATGTGAGTCCAAATCAGGCTAGGAAGAGTTACAAGGGGATCCCACAAAACTGATTGACTAGGCAATTAAATGGCAGATGAAACTCAAGGTTGATAAATACAAAGTAATGCACATTGTAAAACACAGACCTCATCATTCTATGTGTATAGCTGGGATTAAGTTAGCCTTTACCACTCAAGAAAAAGATATTGGAGTCATTGTGGATCATGTGACCCGTCCATGCCCAGGGTAGCCCACTGATAATGCCAGGGTCAGGGCAGGCTGTAAAAGGAGAGCAGATTCTCCCAGCGCTGGTGGGTGACACTGAAGTCAGACTTCCCAACCAGCCACAAACAGTGCTTCTGATTCCCCCACACTGGTTATCAAGAAGCCACTGTGCAAATACACACAGCCCTCTTTACTGCATTTCAGTCTCTGGCTCCCAAACTGACACTAGGTCCAGTAAAAAGACCAGTTATTTAAACTCTATGCTCTTTACTAAAAGATTCCCTCTGATCCCAAAGGATCAGCCACAGTACCAGTTCACTATAGGTTTGGATCTTACCCAAAATACCACCCTGCCAGCCAATCCTTTAGTAACTAAAACTAAAGGTTTATTAATAAAAGAAAAACAAACAGTAAGAGAATTGTTAAAGGCTTAAAGCAATCAGATACACACAAATGATTTAAAAGTCCATATACATTGGGTGTCTAGAACAATTGTGGAGTTGCAGGCTTGTATAGTTCCTCTGGTATACATCCAGTACCTGGATGGGTCTAAGTCCTTCAGTTCAGTTGCAAAGTGTGTTGATCCAGAGGTGTGTCTGCAGCTGGACAGGAACAAGACAAAGACAAAATGGTTTCTGTGGTTTGATCTTATATACCCTCTGTTACTGGCCATGTGGCTTGTGGAACTTTACAGGAACCAAAATGGAGTCCACAGTCATATGGGCCAATCCTGATAACTCTTCAGGTATGCCTTTAGTTCCTTCCTGGGCCTTTGGCTTCTGTAAAGATCTTAATGGGCCATTAAGCGGGCTATTGTCCTGCAGCCTCTCTGTCTTCTACAGCACAATTTGAAATACAGGTATATCAAAGATCTCCATAACTTCCCTCACACATATTACACATGAACAGAAATATTATCTTCTTACTCAGCACATTATAACCTTTCTAACAGCACCTGACATGGTATGTCTCACATGAATCACTATGATTTTGACATACTGATGTCAAATAACACAAATGCCCCCCTCCCAATCCAGTCCGCATGACAGATAGTTCTCTGAAATATCCACTCAATGTGCAGTGGCACTCAAAATGCTATGAGAATGTTGGAAATCATTAGGAAAAGGATAGATAATAAGACAGAAAATATTGTACTGACTCTTTATAAATCCTAGGTACACTCATCTTGAATACTGTATGCAAATCTGGTCTCCCCATCTCAGAAATGATATATTAGAATTGGAAAAGGTCAGAAAAGGGCAACTAAAATGATTAGGGGTATGGAAAAACTTCCATATGAGGAGAGTTTAATAAGACTTGGACTTTTTAACTTGGAAAAGAGATGACTAAGGGTGGGGGGTACATGACAGAAGTCTATAAAATCATGACAGATGTGGAGAAAGTAAAAAAGGAAGCGTTATTTACTGCTTATAACACAAAAACTAAAGGTTGGGGGGTCACCAAATTAAATTAATAAGCAACAGGTTTAAAACAAACAAAAGGAAGTATATCTTCACACAACACACAGTCAACCTGTTGAACTCCTTGCCAGAGGATGTTACGAAGGTTAACATTATAAAAGGGTTCAAAAAAGAACTAGATAAATTCATTGAGGATAGGGCCATCATTGGCTAATAGCCAGGATATGCAGGGACTGCTGTTTGCCGGAGGCTGGGAATATCTACAGGGATGGATCACCTGATGACTACCTGTTCTATTTATTCCCTCTGAAGCATCTGGCATTGGCCATTGTTGAAAGACAGGATACTGGGCTAGATGGGCCATTGGTCTGACCCATTATGGACATTCTTACGTTCTAGGAGTAGTAAAGAGTTCAGCAGGATTCTGAGATTGACCATCAGAGGAAAAATGACTTATTCAAGGGGAAGATATTGTTCCATGAAGCTCTTTGAGCGTTCTCTCTCTCTAGTAGCATACATTCTATTTTAGTTGAACTACCCTGAGCCAGTTGTTTTACATCCGTATGCTCTTTGCTTATGTTTCTTTGTGAGTTTTAAGTAGTTGAATATCAAAGTAATAAAATGGTCCTAACTGCTATTGGTACCTGGACATCTAAGCACCTTCCTCCTCTCAGTGCAAACTTAACAAAATGCAGGCAATCAGTGGGGCTGATATAGTCACTAAGACTAATTCTGCAGCCCACAAACATCACCTCTGTCACTGTTCTCCAGGTTAAGCTTGTCAGGTAGCCCTCATCTAACACCTCTACCTTGTTCGCATCTTGACTGTTGCACAGGCCAGAGAACAATGTATAAGAGTCGGATTACATTATTGTAGAAATATATTCATTAACAAAATTGGCTGCTAGTTTAAGACTGCTGGTCCATTTCATTCATTTTTTTTCTCTCAAAAGAAATACAGGGCATGCAACTTATACTGGACTAATGTGCCAGATATATTCATGGTATAACTCCATTGGCTGCAATCGTCGTACCACAAGGATAAATTTGGGCCAGTGTGCACAGGGCTATTTTTAACTGGTCTATTTGGCTGTCTAGTGAATAGCAAGTGGAGTAAACCTATCCAAGGAAAAACTGGCATGTTCATGCTGTGAAATCTTTCATCATCATATACAGTGATCTTTCCTTTCAGTCATAATGTGTAAAATACCTCCTGGTGCTCTCCTACTTTTCATTGTACCTTCAAAATAAAGAGGTGGCTAATTTTGGTAGCTTTGCTCATATTTATTCCTACAAATCCAGTGCCTGTCCCATGTCATCTACTGAGTTGTTGTGAAGTACCTGAGAGCAGAATTTAGCTCACACTAGTACTCTATGGAAAACTTAAAGGAATTCTGACCCATTTAACATATTAGAGGAATGTTGCCAAAGTTCATCAAACAATGTATTCAGTGAATATTTGGGGGAACTGTTATATAAGCTCTATAGCTGGTTAAATACAATTTATTTGGCAGGGAGAGGAGAATGACATATAGTGACACAATTAGTCAAATAACTAAAATGATTTTAAAAGTATTTGACCAACTCTTATAATAAAAATAATCACGAATGAATCAAAGTTCACAGTGATGTCATCGTATTTTGGATGCCATTTTCTTTATTCCAGCACAGATATAAAATGAGGTCCTGAGTAGTTTCCAAGGGATAGACCCCATCTCTTGTTTGGATCTACAGCTGGTCCAAAACTTTTACCTTAAAACTGTTTCCACCAAAAAGTATCTTTTTGTTAAACAAACTGTTCATAGGAAAATGTTTGTTTTTTTTAAGTTTTCCATGGGACATTTCTGAACAAAGTAGAGCTAACATTTTCATGTAATTTTGAACTGAAGTCTTTATTTGTTTCATTTTTGAAAACCAATTTTTAAAAAGAAATCAGATTTGGTTTTCCCTTTACAATTTTTAATGCAAAGGTATGAATAATGTTAAGGGTTTTATTTTCAATTTTTCCTCCCCATTCAAAGTCTTGAAATTTCCTCAACTTTTGGCGTTTTGGGGTGACCAAAGTAAAAATGAAATTCTGTAACATTGCCACTTTGTAACTTTTGAAAAGTTGAAGTTTTGAGAGAGAGAGGAAATGGACATTAGACATTTTAGTGTGTGTTCAGTGGAAACAAGGGAAAAATTAAAATCAAATTTGTGATTTTTTTTTGAAAATTTTGAAAAGACAAAACCAAAAAATGGTTTCATAAAATGAAAAGAACAAAACACTGACATCTTAAAATTTTTCACAGAATAGATTTTCCATTTTTCCACCATTTCAATGAATTTGCAACAAAATTAATCCATTTTCGGGAGCAAAATCTCCAAAACTGCTTCAGCTGTAATGTGATACACACAGTGCTCCCACTGTGTACAATGTACAATCTGCAAAAAATATAGAGCCAGCTTCTTTGGATTGTTTCCCTATTTCTTTCTTTCTTTGCATAGCTCTCCATTTTTGTGAACATTAATAAATGTGCCTGATCCACATCCAAACTTTAGCAAGACATTAGTGGCAGAAGTGATAATAAATATACATTTTAATTGATTATTTTAGTTATATTACAGTGATGCCTACAGATTCAAACATATATTGTGCCCTTACAAGTAGTAAAAGAGCTTTCACTCTACAGAAACAAGAATCTATAAAAGGGTAGAAGAAAGAAAAATAGCATACACAGAAAAATAGAGAACAAGGGATCACAGAGAGATTAAAAGACTGATCCAAAGATTATTAATATAAATATCCTCTCATTGACTTTAGTGACTTTTGGATCAGAGCACAATTAACTTGCTCAAGGTCCCAGTTGTAGCAAAACCAGGAACTGAACTCAGATCTTCCAAGTCCCAATCTAGCATTTGTGCAAAACAATAACCCATGCTGGAGCCAAAATGCATCTGATGACAATCATACAGTCAATATTTATATAATATCAGCATAGCTACTGTGAGGGCCAATTACTCATCTGCTTCTTTTTTCTGTATGGCTCATCAACACTCCATCTCTTTTCAAATCCAATTTGCAAAATTCTCTTACCGCCCCCCCACACCTGTTAATTTCTCTCACTCTAATTTTTTTAATTTTGTAGCCAAAATTAATTTTAGGTCAAGATTGTGGCTTCACCAGAAGTCCTATGTAATGGGCAGACAAGATCATAATTCCTTTCCTTTTCCAAGGGGCTATCAATTTGTTGCTGTTCCATGCCAGCAGCAATTTATTGTTCCCTAATATTCTCTGAGATATCTTATGGGAGTGTTGGGGAAGTAGATAGAAGACTAGATGTCAGTGGCATTTGTTCCTCAACACCTTTCTGGATTAAGCCCTAAAATAACCATTGCATAAGGAATGTTGGCCTATTTTTTTGATCTCTCATCTGGGTTTGCTGAGGTATTCGCATATTTTAGTATCACACCACCATTATTGAAGATGTAATGGATCATTGATTCAAGTAACTTGCCTCATCTTAGTGGGTGTGATTGAGGCAGTGAATGGTAGGCTAAACTGTTGTGACAAGCAGTATGCTGGAGTCAGGATGGCTAGCTAAAATTAGCAGGAACATCCTGATGTTAATAAACAAACCTCAGTGCACGATAGAGTGGAGGTCATATTATCCATGGACAGAACATCCAGTACAGGGATTGGTTTCTGCAAAATAACCAAGCCAATCCCTAAACATGTGATGTATTGTATAGTAAATTCAATGTAATGTGTAAATGTATATAAAGGAAGAGACTTTCTGTAATTTTGGATGTGTAAATCCCTATGCCCACCCCTATGCTCAACTCTGTGACTTTGCTGTATACCAAATAAGGGATACCTGAGTGACAAAATCTGAAGTTGAAGTGTATGCTTGGGAAACTGAGTGGAAACAGGTCTGAGAGGGAATCCCAATAATTAGTACTTACCTACTTTGCATGGGTAAGTAACCCATGAACGCAAAGTCTTTTTATGGATCACAATAAAAGAGGGGGGAGGTTTAACCATTCAATAAAAAAAAATTACACTTTTTTTTTTCCCACTTAACCCAAGCCAATATTCAAAAAGCATATGGAAAAAAGGCTTCAAAGGAGACCTGCATCTTACATTCTTTAAACTGAAACATTTTTACTTTGATAAAAGGAAATGGAAAAAAGAGGGAGAAAGGAATATATGGATAATTGAATTGCCCTTAAAAAGAAAATGTTGAGTCTCAAAGCCTGCTAAGACTCTATTATACATTTTTTTTTCATTGTAAAACCTTGTTAAGAGGTGCTAAAAAGGAAATAAAAAGCAGGGAAATTCTGACATGTCCTTTGAAGTAGGTAGTTAAAAATAAAAAAGCCAATGCAACCGTTTAGAAAGATCATATTTTACAACTACTTCTATAACGTAGGCACTCATACTATAATGAAACTGGTGGAGACCCTCAGAGTGATAATTGTGGACTAGACAATACAGACATTTTACCTTCTCTACCCTCTTTAAGACGTTAATTTGATTTGCCACTATTACATTTCCAAAGAGTTCTTAAATGTTGCTGTTACAAGATTGTGCTGCTGATTTCTCTTTGCCTTGTGTTCAGTCAGAAAATCGTTATAAACTGATGAAGTGTTAAGATTTTCATGAGTCCTAGGGCTACAAAGTGAGTACTTAGCAATTCAGTACCTTTCCTTAGGGAAACTGATGTGTGGTGTTAAAGTAGCAATTTCAGTCAATTACAGGTTTTTTTAAAAGAAAGATTCACATTAACCTTGCTTGTAGAGCCACTACGTCTTAAGGATTTCAGACCAGGAGTTTCCCAAGATACAAAGGGCATGGTCATGAACTGTCCTATAATTCTGCTTAAAGTGCATTTTCTTACCAATTTTATTGGTTGATATAGGTTATTGAGTTCACAGTCCTGGTGATTCCCCTAGTTTACTCTATAAATTATTGTTAAAAGTATGATAATTCAATCATGAGAAAACTACAATCCATAAGGGGGAGGAAAACAGTGAGAATAGAGGTGGGGGAAAGTTCATGTTGGGCTGAGTTTAGCATGAAACAAGAACTGGATTTGTTTTTAGCCTTTTTCTCTCAAATTATTCAGAAATATAGGATCTGATAGAATAGCAATATCTTCACCATCACACTCATAAATAGGTATAAAACAAGACTGCAAATATCTTAGGTGCCTCATAAAAACACCTGCAGCCAAATTCTTGTTCTAGCCTTCAAACCATCATAATTAGCTTTCTGAGAGTCTCTTACCATTACTAACGATGTTTTGCTTTAATAGTGAGAATCTACTGGAATATAAACTCATATCTATTGATATTCAAGGAAAGCTAAAATGACTGTTAAAGACCTTCTTTCTTTTGGTAGGGAAACATCTGATGGCATGTGTACATGGGGAGTTTTAACCAGAGTAGGTCAGGTTAATGCAGTTAAAAAATGCTTACATACACATGAAGCAATTCACTGTAGTGCAATGAGTCCTCATATATATCAAACTCTAGACTCTCTCAAAGGGAACTAACTGTGAATGAATTTAGTCTGGCCTATTATTCATGTGCACAGAATCCTGCTGCAAGGTACTCTGGCACTCTTCCATTGCTCTCCCACACTGCTTTGTGGGCGACTGTTAGTAACCTGTGTGTCCTCACCTGTTCTGATGTCAAGTTGACTTGATTCCCCCTTCCCCATGTATAAGTTGGCAGAACACTAGATTCTGACCATTTGTTCCCGGATTCCAGTTTATAGCTGTGCTATTACTCAAGAAGCACTACAACATGCCTTGAGGAGTTGTGCTAAGATCCTGGATCTCATTGCCATCTGGGGAAAAACATCCATGCAGGAGGCTTTTGTCACCGTCTGCCACATTAAAAGACCTTACTGTGGACATTTCAAGCAGATGTCAAGCACTGGACAGCAAACAGTGCTGTATAAAGAGCAAACAGCATAGGAGGACCTACATTTAAATGAGGGATAACAAGAAAAAATCTGATCAGACACACGTAACGTGTCCTTTTTTTTTTTTTTTTTTTTTTGGAGATGGTGGACAGGATTTGACATAACTACACAACCATCAGATCCAGAAAGCTTGTGGAGCCTGCTGTTCATTTCCTTGTGGACCCTTCTCCGAGCCCCAGTCCTATCCCCTGAATATAACCAGCAAAGACTCATGGGGAGGCCAGTGAAGAGATCTTCCCAGAAAGCCAGGATCTCTTCAGAACTCAGGACCCTGATTCCTGCCCTGCAGCAACCCAACTTAATTCCCAGGCAGCAACTCAAGCCAGGACCGAGGAGGCTGTTCCTATGGAGGGAACCTCAGCATGTAAGTCTTTTTAACCATTTTAAAAAATAATTCAATATTTAAGTTTTAAAATTTATTATAATCCTGCTATACTGCCATGCTAGCTTCTGTTCTGTATGGCCCATGACCATAGCTATTGTAAGCAGATGTGATCAAGTCCCTTCCTCCCTTCAACTGTCCCATGCTATTCATTCAGCCCCCCAGTACATCACTTCAAAATGGCAGCTACTCCAGTTGGTCAATCAGCCTCCATTACATACTAAAGCCCTGACCACCTACAATTTTCTGGTTATTGCTGCAGGAGGCATGTGCCCATGTATTTATTCTTCTTTCCCCTTCCCTCAGCTGTCCTTCCCAGTGAACACTATCACCTTCTAATTCCCCACACCCCAACTCCATTCACCATCTCAAAAGGGCATCCAGGAGCATGGTAGAATTGAATAAGAAAAATATTCTTTGTGCCAAATGCAAAAGTTTGAGATAGAAGTTAGAGGAAAAGAAGTGTGGGTAGTGTTCTTCTTTATGTCAAGTCAACAAAGACACTGAGTGCCAGTAAAGCTACAAAGAGTACAGCTCCCCATCAAGGTAAAAATGCCTGTAATATGCATTCTTACAGATTGACTGAGGCATTCACAGTTACCAATCATTGCAGAACCCTGTCTTTTTCTCTGCGTGATCTCCAGGAGAGATAAAGCAAAATCTAAGGCTGAGAAACTGCTCGATTTTTGTTCAGCATCATGAGAAATAACTGCCTGGCCTTCCCCACTTCTGAATCTCTTCCACTCCTTCAGCACTTCTAGGGGGACCATCTTGGTGTATAACTTCACAGCATATCTCATTGGTCCACCCTTTGCTTTTGCCTCTTCCTCATCCAGCTCAGTGTAACATCACCCAGGGTCAGGACAGCCTAAAGGTATTGTAGAGGAGATTACTACACAGCTTGCCCATATATTCACCCTGCTAACCCCTTTAACACCATATAAGCATCTCCAAGGCAGATCAAAACTCCAAAGCCAGACTGGAAACTTATTTCCCAACAGGCATCCACCATGTTCCCAAGCTTCCAACATACAAGTGCCAAGCTAGGCAGTCTGTACTGCCTGGACAAAAATCCCAGTGTACACACCACTTACCATCTTGTTGATAGATGCACACAGGTACATCTTTCTGTGTATGCATGGACACACACAGCTACAGCATTTGCACTTGCACTGGACAGAGCCTCAAGGACAGGGCATTTATGAACAGCTGGCAAACCTGACAGAGGGAATTTGACAAGGAGCTTTTTGTTAAAATTTTGAATACTTTATTTTTTATTTCAGCTGTAGTCCATTTCATGACTTTGATGCATGCTGTTTGTGTATGATTTATCCCTGTCGTAAGAAAATAAATTTGCATGCTAGGATCTGTAAATCTGTATTTGTACATGCCATATATAAGAAAATAAAAAATCATTTCCTCTAAGCTCATAGAAACTTTTAAATTTAAAAATAACTGAAATGTACTAAAATCAAGAATTGAACTATGCACCAACACTGGGTGGAACAGTATTAAATACTGTTATAATGTGTGATAGCCTTAGAACGTTAACCCTAATCCTTTAATCCAGAAGGTTGCTTTTTCACACCTTTGCCCTCATTAAATGAAGCACAGCATCAGAGATCTCCAAAGAATGGCCAATGGCATTTTTCAAGTGACAAAACAGCAAGTGTTGTCAGTCTCTTATTTGTCATCTCATTAAATATGTCCTTTATTAGTCTCTACTCACATTCTTCAAGTCTTAAAACACAAGCACACTTCCACAATTAAACAAGGTTCACAATATCACAGCTGGGCTCACACTTCAGCTTCTTCTTACATCTCATTGACTGACAATGCCTTGCCCCTTATGTAGCCGTGAGGGTATGGCTCACGACATTCTAGGAGGTTCAAGGAAAATGTAGTTCTCAGAAAGTTCCATGAGATTCTACAGAGGTCCAGAATGTTCTAGGAGTTTAGTGAAAAATGAATCCACATTCAGAATACCTGAAACATTTTTCTTCAGATAGTCTATTTTCCCTTTTATCGCTAGCAACAAAAACAGTACCCTGAGCCTGGCGCCCCCCAAGCCCAGCACCCTAGTCATTTGCCTGGGTCACCTGCTCCTCAATCCAGCCCTAGCAGTGGCCAAGGTCATGTGGCAGTTGCCAGAGGCGGCATTTCCATGATCAAAGACAGAATTCAAAATAACAGGAAGATAAAGATGCAACTCCAGCACCACAAAGCCAGAATGGCCTGCTGAAGCTCTATGTTGCTGAGAGAGCATCAGGTAATGCAATACCAACCCCCTTGGACAATACAGGCTACTAGGAACCACAACTTGTCCTTCCCTTTGTACTCCTGTATCATGCCCAGAGGCCATTCCACTTTCAGATTCCAGCTTAGGGTAATGAGAATAGTGGCACCTAGGACCCAGCTTGTTTGAACCCTTTATCTCCGTGGTAATGTAGTTTCAGCACTCAATACCAGACGAGACAGAAACAAGATATATGCGTGCATTTGACTTTAAGCTCTGCCCCTTTGTCTTGTGCCCCTTACTGCATTGCACTTTGCTGCTTTGTTTCACTGCTGCTGCTTTAATGAAAGGGTTCCTTGTAGTTAGATAAGATTGTTTTGTAATATGTTTCATAATTAAAATCTGTTTCCGTTGACGGTTCATTTGTTTGTAAAACAATAGATTGCTCAATAATAAAAAGCTTTAAAATTTCATTCATCAGGAGTTGACACTTCATCTTACACAGAAAACATTTACACTAATTCGTAAGGTTTAACTAACACAGTTAGGCAAACACACAATGTGCAATAGAGATTGCCGCATGCATGAGTACACCTTATGCATAACATCATGCACTTACATGAAAATGGCCCACCCATCACTCTCCCCATGCTGAATTGGCTGGCTACCGGGGGATAGCATTCAGGGGTGGCCAGCTTTCTTATGGCAATTGCAACCTATTTGTCCATGAGGATGGTGCACCACGTTTTGGTACACTGCCACTGCAGCCCTGGGGTAGATTCAGCACATATCTATAGAAAGGTTGCTTTTCCCATTCTGAAATTCTCTCACCACTGCTGGCAGATGATCTTGAACCCACAAAGGTTGGTGCACACTGTGTGCTCCAGGGACTGGTCCTCTACTATCAGTTGCTCAGCATTTTTCTTCTCTGCATCCTGGTTTGATTGTGGCTGAAACTCCTACTGCTGCTGGAGGAGCTGCTGCTGGCAGTTCAACTGCTCTGTGGTGCATCTGTCAAAATCCCAAACTAACTTCATCTTGCTTTGAGTGCTAAAACACACCAAATTCACAAAGGCTGATTGTGGTTGCCAGCATAGTGGCATGCAGTATTTCTGGGTCCATGCTGGCTGACAACAATTCAAAAAGGGCACTAGCCCTCCTGTAAAGCAAGCACAGTGGGATTTTTTTCACAATTTGAAGTAGCCTGGCTTCTGCTATGCATCCCGTAATGCACAGTGGGGAAAATCCCAGAATACACACAGTGTAAATAACAAGACAACTTTAAACTTGCACTTTTCTCCCCTTTCCCCATACTTATATGGTTTGCTGTCCAGTTACGGCTGGGATTTCAAAGAAGCCTAAGTGAACTAGGTGCCCGGTTCCCACCCATTAAGTTTCAATGACAGTTGGGTGTCTTAAGTCCTTTGACACTCTGCTTTAGATGATGCTCTTTTGGGCAGAGGCATTATCTTTTTGTCTCTATGTGAATTACCCAGCATGTTATGGATACATATGCATAATAAATATAGAAGATTCTTGAAACTATTACCTTGAGCATCAGCAACATATATCAAGAGTGAGAAATGGGGCTAATGAGTCTTCACTGTTTCATGGCAAGGTTTCTATAATTTTTTATATAATTTTTTTGTATAAACATTTAAGATTTGCTTTCTTATCCTAAATAAAAACCACTTAGGGCTAGATTGTGGAGTTACCACAAGACCTGAGTAAGGGGCGGTGTATAGTTGTACAGTCCCAGGAGCCCAACTCTCACTTGGAGCATACGCATGAAAAATTATTTGGCCCCTGAATATTAAATCCACACCTCCCTTTTTTACAGATTTAGTCATCATTTTGTGGTTATTTTATGGTCTCTCTCAATCATTTTTTTGTGGTGAACTTGGAAAGTAAATGCTGAAAGTTAAATTAAAATAATTTAGTCACTTAATGTGTTGTAACTGTACTCTACACTTTTGAAAGCTATTCTAAGGGGAGGGCTTCATTGACCTTAGGGAAAGCAAATGAAAAATCATTTTCACACAAAATGAATTTGCACTTTCCAGAAGCCTTTTCCTTATCCAGCAGTTATTGGATGTACAAAGTTTTCTCATTCTCAAGCTTTATCACATTGCTGCGGTACTTTAAAGTTGCCCTGAAAAATTTTGTGACAGGGAAAAGTCAGTTACAGCCTTAAATCATTAGCGGTTAGTAAGTGATATGGTGTCAGATAAAGCAAGAGATTTCCAAATTAACTCTTTAGTGAATAGCCTGAGTACACAGAAGATAAATATATTTCTAGGTTTCTGCCATTAGCAGTTCATAGGTCTCAAGAAAGGTTATCTGAAGATGGCTCCAATGTGCACATCTTGTAGGAAAGCAGTGCAGTTTTTCAAAAGAGGTAAAGTGTTTTATATCAATGTAGCTGAGTCCTGGAGGAATTGCATAGCACTATAGCCCTGAAATGGTAGGACTAACATTGACCTAAATGGGCTCTGGATAAGACCCCATGCACAGAGAGTTCTTTGTTTCTTGGAAGCACTCTTATGTTGTTGTTCTTGATCCCTAGGAAGGGGAAAATGGTTCATCAGGGAAATGTGCTGCACAAAGTCAGTATTTCAAGGATTTCCTCTTGATGCTAAGAATTGACCAGATTCCCATCGGGGGTAGGTTGGGGTAGTTCCATTGACTTAAATGGAGCCTTCTTTGTCTTTAATGACATGTAATTTAAAGAGTTACGTGTTTCATGTGGTGCTGTATTTTAAGTTCAGTATATATGGGCATTTTTCATTTAACATTACAACAATGGGAATGTCTTAGACATACAAAAGATGAACTAGATGATGATCATTATATTATAATGTATAAACCACCATCAGTACAAAGGATAACACTGGATGGACCTAAGGGATGTCTCTATCTGAACCATGTGCTCCTCCACACCTGTCAGCTTTTCTCCAGCCCTTAATTTAAAAACCCCACTACAACATTTTTAATTTTACTTGCCAGCAATTGGGTTCTGTTCTGGTTTAGGTAGAACCTATCCTTCCTGTATCATCTCATCCTTTCCCAAAAGGTTCCCTACTTCCTAGTAAACTTAAAGCCGTTCTCCAAATACCATTGTCTCATCCACGCATTGAGACCCTAACTGGTCCTGCACATGGAACTGGAAGCATTCCTGAGAATGCTTCCATGGAGATCCTGGACTTCAGTTTCTTCCCTAGCAGCTTAAATTTAGCCTCCAGGAATTCTCACCTACCTTTGCCATGCCCCTTTATCATGAGCCTCCTTCTGGATCCACTAAGCCTGCAAAGGACCACTTTATCTATCCAATCGACCTCTTCCCCTTAACCCATGAAATCCAATATTTGGCTTTGAAAAATCAAATTTCTAATTACACTAGCTGCAATACATGAAATTAAACGAGGACTCTCTCATCCACAGATAGGCATCTGTTGAATCTATCTGCATTAGAAACTTTTAAACTCTATCTCATATAATTAAACATAAGGCAATTGTACTTTTTTCTAAAGGCTTGCCTACATTTAAAATGCTTCAGCAGCATATCTGTGCCACAGTATCTTTTCAGGAAAGACACTACCCATGTCGCCAAGAAGAATTCTCCTGTCAGTGTAGCTAATCCATCTCTCCAGGAGGTGGTAACTAGGTTGACAGAAGAGTTACTCTGTGAACCTAGTGCTGTCTGCACAGGGATTTAAGTTGGCTTAACCATGTCACTCATTTGGTGTGGATTTGTCACACCCCTTACCAATGTGATTATGGCAATCAATTTTCTAGAGTAGACCAAACCTAACATTGCCAATGGTGCCTTTCACATGATTGTATGCCTTATTATAAAAAACAACAACAAAAATAATTTCTGAGCAATTATTTCAGAGAGGCAGAAAATCCCAGGGTTATTTATTTATTTTGATTAATTGGAGTAATTAGAGTAATAAAATAATTAAAATAAGAGAGAATAATTCTTTTCAATTTTGGGAAGGCAAAGCCAGTTCGTATTTAAATTGGAAAGCAGACTGAGTGCTATGAGGCAGTTCTTCAGAGGAAGACAGCTAAATAAACTGAAGTTTAAAAAAAACCAAACCCATCATGTATTACAATGGCAGATTCTGCTCTCAGATGAACTGCTGTAAATCCAGAGCATTGCCAAAATTATTCCAGATTTAGTGTGGTGAAACTGAGAGCAGGATATGGACCTTTGGGTTTTTTTCATTATTGTGTGACCTTGGTGATAGTATTCTGTAAAATACTTTGATAGCCGTGGACTCAGCATTTTTTTGTTTATGTTAAAGGAACCCATAATTACATTTTCTAAAAGTAGATGTTCAGAATTCAGTAGTCTGTGGTGATGTGCCTTTCTTTGTTCAATTTCATTTTTAAAACAGAAAAATCATTTTCAATCATTTTTCAATCAGAATTTGAGAAAAAATGAAAAATAAGAAGCCAAAGTACAGGCTAGATACATAAGAGAAATAACCAGAGAGGAGAACTTTGCCTTCTGTAATGCATTAATACATATACTATATACAAATGTTAAATAATTATGAATAGTGATTGTAATCATTTTAATTATAATCATAATCAATATAATAATTATTAATTTACACAAGCACATAGGAATCTAAATAAACCCATTTCAGCCGGCAGTTATGATTGTTCCTGAGTAGGGACCAAGGGGATTTGCTGAAGGGGAGTAACATGAGGTCCCTTCTGCCATCATCAAGGTATACATTCTGAAGCATCATCGTTCTAATGAGCATCTAAACATTTCTTAGCTCAGATTGCTCTTCTACCTAATTTACCAATTACATAATCTCACAGTAAGGTGTCACCTTCCAGCTACAACAATAAAACCAGAATAAACACAAACACTTAATTTTGTAGTGTAGACTATACCTAAGTCAGCTTCACTATGTTTTCAGGGGATGTGAAAAACCCACACCCCTGAGTGATGTAGATAAATTGACATAATCCCTGACGTAGACAATGGTAGATCGATGGAAGTATTGTTTGACTGACCAAGCTACTGCCTTTCAGGAAGGTGGATCACCTACACCAATGGAAGAACCCCTCCTGTCTGTGGAGGCAGTGTCTACACTGAAATATTACAGCAGTGCGGCTGCAGACAAGCCCTTAGTGATGTTGATTCTCAAGTAAAATAAAAACAAAAGGAGGTGATAGGGAAAATCTCACAATCCTCCTTTTCCTCTGTCTGGACCAAGTCTTAAATATTGGTCTTGAACCAAACCCATTAGGTTATTGGGGTGTAGCCTTGGCCATCACACCACACCAACTCATACAATTACTAGGGAATTCACAGACTGAGGAGGGTCAACTTCCAGGGTTCTGTGGCCTGTTTCCTGAAGGGCCACAGGACCTTGACCCTGATTGGTTGATGACCATATGTAAACTTCCTGCTTCCATAAACTCAGACACACATGAAGGTATGCAGGTGTGAGGAGCTAATGTGAAATTGGCCCTTTAGTTAAATGGATTTAATATTTGTGTCTATTTTGCTACCTATTAAGAAATGCTTATACAAATCCTCCAAAGAAAGACTTTATATACAGCTGCCAGTGTTAAACCCCTCCAAATGAAACAAGAGCATGATGATGATCCTGAAACAGCATGTCCTTTTGTATCATGCTGCTTTGCTTATGAGTTCAGCTGCTTTAAAGCACTGTGTGCACATTACTGGAATCACTGCCTTAGTGGAGTCATATACAAATTTTGTAGTGTCAAAACGCAGTTGCTGGATTCATTCATTTTCTATGTTAAGTGCTGATCCTGTGATGAATGCTTTACGAGGCTTTTCTGTGTATTTTATAGCTGGGAACTGCTTAAAGGAAAGCTCTATTTTTGTAAAATATTCTTGTATTTCCCTTTGAATATGTGACCCTTGTCCACCAAAAGTTTTCTTTTTATCTGAGGCAGTCTAGGCCTTTATTATTATCTCTGGAAGCTGACACAACACACATAAGCAGAACACTTCAGAGACAGGAAGAGACGTTGAAATATATCATCATAATGAAATATACAGCTTTATTCTGCTTTTCATTTCCACCTATGCAGGAGGATTTTTTAAATTTATTTTTGGATAAACTTATGTGAGAGACCCACATACCTCAGCATTTCCATCTGACTCATGTAAATATAGTTTGTCAGAGACTGTTCTTCCAGACACCTCAATATAATATCCATCATTCTTTCACTGTCTGATGCATCTTGGTATGCAGTGTAGTTGTAGCCATGTCACTCGCAGGATGTTAGAGAGACAAGTTTGTCTTTCTCACCAAAAGAAGCTGGTTTGATAAAAGATATTACCTCACCCACCTTGTTTCTCTGATGCATTGTAGACTTTTAATGGACAGCTCCAAGACGCATTGCATGGAGAATACTCCCTGGCTTGTCTTGGAATAGGGAAATTCTTTCCTTAGGATCTGGGGATGTGATTCAAAAACACTCTTCTATGGCTAGGTGACAAGTAAGAACAGCTCTGTTCATAATGACACATTGTGTCTGAAAAATACTCCTTAAAGGTGAGCAGAGGGGAAAAAGTTTGTGTATTTTGCTTCTATGATGTACAAAGAAAGCAACATGTTGTTGAGTTTTTCCCAACATTTTCTACTTGGCTTTTTTAATTCTAGAAACATTGGTCTTGGCTTTGTTTTTGCTGAAAGTCTTCAGAAGACTGGAGAAGATGAGCCTTAGACTATGTCAGCATATTCCCTTACCTTCCTCTGTCTCCTAGGCAGAGGGTAGGGAAAGCTGTATTATGTTTTTCAGATGAGCTTTCAATGGGAATGAATTATACTTTAGACTAAAAGAAACAGACAACTGAAACAACAACAAAAGGAAAGAACAAAAATTGTCTCCCTGGGAGAGGGCAATATGTCTCCTCTTTAAGATGCTGCAGCAACTGCCTGACAGAATGGCAGCTGTAGAAAGCAGATTCTCCTAGAAATTTAAAGTTGCAGTACATTTGCTAAAGGATCATGACAATTACATAGGTGCATATGTAATGAGGGACAGGCGGTACTCAGGCAAAATGCTGTTTATGCACTCTCCTTCTTCCTGCACCTTAGCTTAACTCTCGGTTGAAGCTTAGGCCAGTCCTTTTCAGGACCTTTCTGAAAGCATTACATAGAGTTAAATCTCATGGGTATTGTATGTAAAATCCTGATAAATGGATGTGAATATCCCCAGTCAATTTCAAAAGGAGAGCATCATACACTTTCTTAGTAACGCAAACATTTATAAAATTTGTAAATGACATTTGGAATACTATGAATAACTTTTAAAACAAAAGCTGCTATACGGTAAATTACTGGAGTTTCTCCCTTTTGTTTCTGTTACAAACATTCAGGGTTAAGTTTTCAGTAGAACATTTTCTATACTTCAGCACACACATCAAAACACATTCCCTTCTGATCTTCTCTCAGAAAATGATTTCTCAGTCTTTATAATGTGCTAGTAGTATGTAGTGTCTGTCATCTGGAGTCTTCAGAGCTTGATAAAATGGCCCCATCTCCATCCCTTCAAACATTTCAGAGTTCTGTCAGCAAACAAACAGTCTGGAGCTCTCCTCAGACTTTAGCATTCCAACCCTGGGGTTAATAATTCTCAGCTCCTGTGAAACAGACGTCTGTGGCTTGTAATCAAAGTAGTACAGGGATTGGGATCAGCATATAAAATCCATTTTCTGGATCTCTGTAAGACTCACACTCTGTAGGGCAACATCTTTACCCCAGCTCTTGCAGCAGATGCATATTAATCGTGCATTGATCAGTCACTGAGTCCTTACAGCCGTCTTTATCTCCTATAATTTATTCCCTTCCCCCCTTTCACTCTGATTGGCTCAGCTCCTAGGGTGACTAGGGTGTACGCTGCCAGGTGTGTTGCCAGCAGTGAAAAGTTCCTACATAGTCTCAGGAATAGGTACTGAGCATGTTTAGTGGTGACGTTCCTCTCTACTCTCTGGACTGGTATATCACTGTGTCACCACAATTCTCCACCCTTGGAGCATCTCACTCAGGTTTGCTGTGGGAACCCCTGCTCCTGGTTCACATATAGCCACATATAGCTCACATATAGCCACCCGCAAGCAAGTTGTCTCGCCCCTTGACTCAATGAGTGAGTGCCTCTGGCCAGCCACTCATGGAATTATGCAATCGTATGATTCCCAGACAATATCCCCAGTCCCAGATTGCGACCCTTGGAACTGCATCTTACAATGTTCAGTGCTGCCCAGTGCCCGCTGCAGGTTCATTGGTTCTTCAATTTACCAGAGAAATTGATATGCACCAGCCTCGTCACTCTGAATGGAGTTTCTACACACCTTAAACCACATGCACTGTTTTAGATAAAACAAACAAACACATTTTTTAAGTACAGAAAGTTTTTAAGTGATTATAAGTCTGAGGCAGGCAGGTCATTTTTTATCCAAAGTAAATAAAAGGCAAATTGCATTCTAAATGAAGCTTATCACTTTCAGCAAATTTACAGTCTTAGATTATTCTCACCACAGACTCCAAAAAGACTCCCCCCCTGTGATCAACTCTTCAGTTGCTTATTGTTGTTTGTAAATGGGAGTGGAAGAGTGAGAAAGAGAGAGTGCAAAGTATCTCTCTTTTTTTTTAACATGTTCCTTCGCCCCCACTCTGGGGCTTCACGCCCCCCTTCAGGGTCAGGTGACAAACAGTGTCTGTGTATGGGTTCCTCCACATCCTGGGACACTGGTTCTTTGTGGATTTGCTTGTTGACATCTGGGCTGGTCCTTTGTTCTTGGAACGCTGAACTGGGTTGTTCTATACAAGTCTTAGTGAGGTGTGTGACGTACCCCTCTGCAGTCTGAACTGGTGTATAGCTGTGTCACCCCAGTCCATCATTCCTGGGCACTGTCTGGCAGTTGCCTCCGATGTGTGAACCTTTCACTCCTGGGGCAGCCCACACAAAAGCTCCTGCAAGCAAGTGATCTTTGATCTAGTGAATGAGCGCTTTTGGCCACCCACTAATGGGATTATGCAATAGAATGGCCCAGCAAACACCCCCAGTCCTAGATGCAACCCTAGGAATTGCTATTTTACAGAGTTCAGTGCTGCCTACTACACTCTGCAAACTCATATATCTGTCAATTTATGAAAGAAATTCATATGCACTAGCTCTGTCAGTCTAAACAAAGTCTCTACATACTCCCAAACCATGTGCACTGCTTTAGATATAATAAACAAATAAGTTTATTAAGTACGGAAAGATTTAAGTGATTGTAAATCAGAGGAATATAGGTCAAATTTGATCAGGAAGAGATAAAAACTAATTGTATTCTAAACGAAATTTAACACTTCAGTAGCCTTACAGTCTTTAGATGGTTCTCAACACGGGCTGGTTGGTCAGCCTCCAACCAGGCTCTCTCCCCATGAGCAGTCTTGATGTTGTCTTGTAGATGGATTGCAAGAGAGAGTTCGAGAGACCAAAATGTCTTCTCCTTTAACCACTATTTCTTCGCCACCCACTGAGGTCAGGTGATTGGCAATCTCCGGCATGTTTACCTCCACTTGAGTCAAATGTGCATCACCTTATCAGATGCCTAGGCCAGTCCATTGTTCCTAAAAGAGCTGGGTTGTTTTATGCATGCCTTAGCGAGGCATGAACTATCTTTTCTGCTTTTAGCGTGTACCTGGAACTGCCTCAAGCAATGTGAGACACACATTAAGGAATATTACACAACAGAGCCTCTTAACATGCACGTGACATTGCAAGAAACATACTAATATAATAATAATATCAGTATGTTAAGAACATTCCAAAACCACCTTACATGACATACTACACCTTAAAAATACACAGTCAGACAATAAGGGTGAACATGAATGATCCACAATCACACCATAAGAATGTACATAGGGTACAGGGTGTCACAAGGTCTGAATGGCCTTCCAGCTCTATACAGTTTTGCCAAGATCTGCCTCAAACCATGAGACACATATTTGGGACGATTAAATGGTAAAGTCTCATAATTATACACATGGCGTTGCAGCAAACATACTACTATAACAATAATGTTCAGTATGCCATGAGCATTCTTACATGACATACCTTGCATTAAACAATACAGTTACACTATACACGTGAACATGAATGATACACAATCACGCCATGAGGGTGCACGTGGGGGTGCAGTGTGTCACACTAGTTAACTGCAATATCCTGTTCTGGATAATTCTGGGGGTTTCCTAGCTCAGTTGTCTTCCCTTGCTCTCTTCATGTGTGCAGAGGCACAGAATATCCAGCTAAGATCTATGTCTCCTCCTCACTGCTTCTCTCCCCCTCCCAGAAAAAACGAAGTCAAATGCTGCATGTGGATTACACATATACTAGAAACTGCAACTAAGGCTTCTGCCTCTTTTGATGTCAATATCCCATTTCATTACTCTTCCAAAAGAGACATTCAAAATTTGATATTTTTAATGGGAGAAAAAAATGGTGGGAATAGCAAGGAATAGAACAGAAAAATATATATTTTTTGTGGAAAATAAAAAGAGATTCACCTGGGTTCATGGGGTCAGAAAAAGTGAGCTTTAACTGATATACAGGCCTTGCATTGTCCCTCTGCAAAAATGGTGACTTTAATTCCAGAAGGCAATGAAGGTCATGACAGTTTCTTTTCCTTTCGTGTCTGGTGACTCTGAAGGGAATTACATTAATGTGATTTAAGCACATTATATAAAAACGGAAAAAAGCACAGCTAAATATATGCACTAGATGCATTACTGCTATTAGAATTTGTTACACAGAAACATAAAACATAAAGCTCAGAGATCTTACTGGTGGTGGTGGTGGTGGTGGTGCTGTGTGTGTGTGTGTGTGTGTGTGTGTGAGAGAGAGAGAGAGAGAGAGCTGTGTGGGTCCCAGGATATTCGAGAGACAAGGTGGCGAGACCTCTGGGGGTTGTGTTTATTTTCTCATCTAACTTGTCTCACTAATGACCTTGCCAAGACACTTCATACACAATGTTGCATTTGGCTGCTTAACCGCTAAGCTCTTTAATCCATATTTAGACTCCTAAGAATATTCTGATTTTCAAGAGTTCTGAGCACTTGCAACTCTCATTGACTTCAGGGAAATTGTTTTAGTGAGAAATATATTTTAATTAAACAGGCACACACAGATCTGGAAATATACCAGATGTAAAAACTTGCATATTTTTATGAAGGATATGTGGACTGCTTTCAGTAAAGTAAGAATAGACTCAAGATTTCATCCAGAGGTTGAAATGAATTGGAATATAATCTGGTTTTGTTTGGGTTTTTTTTGGTTAAAATTACTTAATTATTTATCATTTCCCTCCATAATTACTAATCTTATCAGGACTAGAGGCACAATTACAGAACTGCCCCAAGAAAGACAGTATATATAACCCAACCAGAAGCAAGAAGTACCAGAAACCTCACTAAAATCTTAAAGCCAAAATTTAGGATCTAATTCAAAGCCATTTGTAGTCAATGGAAGGGCTCCCCATTGACCTCAGTGAACTTTAGGTCAAGCCGTTAGCAAGAGCCCAGCTTCAGAGGTGGAAGAGGTAGATAGAGAAGAAACATAGTTAACAATGAGATTGCAAGCCTAGGGAATGGGGAAGTGGGAGTGATTTTAATAGAGGTTGAGAAAGGCAGGGAAAGGAGAAGGATTGAAAAAAGCAGGCAGGATGAGTTTTAGGCATATTGAGCTTGATGAGGCAGCAAGAAAGTAGAATATGCATACCTGGATAGATGAAAAGAAGTGGAGAGGTAGATTGTCCTTAAAATAAATTACTTAAATAGAATGCTTGAAATGAAAATAAAATCTGGCTTATATTTGCACTGATTTAAAAAAAACCCACCTCAATTTCAAATCTTTTTTAATACTTTGTATTTTTCCCGGCTGTTAACCAGATATTATTAAGAAAGGGATCGTTAGAGTCTGCCAAAACTTCGACATGCAGCACTTGTCTGCCAAAATGCCTCCTCCAGTTTAGGCTAGCAGTATGCAGCCAGGCTTTTCATATCAGAAAATAAGCCTACAATCTGTCATTAGTATTTTCACAGTCTGAGTCAGCCTATTTTGCGGGGTGAAGGCCTTACTGGAAGGTCACCAACTATTTTTGTCCGTAATCACACATAGCTTTGCTCCATCAGTTATTCAACTTATGTGTTTCTCTGGTAGGATTCTAACCCTCTTGGTTTTTTTTCCTGCAATGAACCATACACTATACATTAGGCCAATAAAGTAACTTTACCCCTTCCCTCCCCACAGTTCATAAGGATGCATTTGTTGCTCTCTAGAACAATAAAAGACATCTGACTAGAGAGGCACCTGCATTCTTCTTCTGTGAATTTAACTCTATATGGTGAGCCTGAATGTAATACACTTATTATCTAGTATGAAATATCTGGACACTGGAGAGCTGTACTCTTGGAACTAGAGACATATATTTCAATCTTTTAAAATACTCATTTTCCTGTTAAATATAGAAGAATTAATAGCTGATAATGACTAAGCTGTAGGTGTAATCCCCTGTGACTTCTGACTGCAGTAATATAGAGAAAAAAGAAACTAAACTAAATAAAAGACTCCAGCTGCACACTGCAGAACCAAAAATATACAATTTTTGTACTTTAATTTCAGTTTATTATATTCTGTAGGTGGCAAAGAGATGATAGATTTTCTACCAAAACAAGTTCATATAATCTCTGGAAAGACATACTGCAGTGTCACTGGAATATAGTGGTGAGTGATCCATCCTTCCTACAGTTCATATTTTCATCAGGGCAAATGCAGAGGATGCGTCCTGGCAAAGAATGAACTGCTGGTGCAGTTCTATAAGGACAATTTAAAGAAATCTCATTCTGGAAGCATAAAACTGTGGAGTTCAATTGCTGGCAGGAGACAGATGGTAGATGAATTTCTAAGAGGAGGAAAATACATGTTGCAGACCTTTGACGGTGCATATATAATGCTCGGGGTGGAGAGGAGTGCACATGAGCTGAATTCCTGGCACCATAGTCTTATAAGTTGCCAGGCAAAACAGTTGCACTCTTGGCAAGTCAAAACTAAAGAATTTATTATTTGTTTAGGGTATAGGGAAAAGTTGAATGAATGATGAGGAAAACTAAGTTAAAAGGTTATTTAACTGCTTGTTAGGGCTACTAGTCAATTACAAGACACATGTAAACTAAAACTGTAGGCAGGGGGAGACTCATTAAACTAGCAATTATTTGGTTAAAGCAATTGATTGTCAATTTGCTTTCCATGGATGTAATGTCATTACAGTAGTAGCATTGTTATTATAACTGTCCAAAATTTCATGAATGTGTAATAGAATAAATCTGGATTTGCATAGCTGAGTGGACCCAGGAGGTAGATTTAAGATTGTTTTGCTCAATAATACCTTATTCTTTTTTTTTCTTTTTTTTTTAAATTTCCACGCTAGATACTGTTCTCAGATGGGATAAAACCTCAACCTGCAGTCATCACTCACTGTGATGGGGTATCCACCCCACTCAGTGCAGAATTGGCTAAATCAGGTTAATTAACCTGATAGGCTGCACTTGAGGGAAAGCCAGAGCTTGAAAGGCTGATTGATGCAGCCCCAGCTGAGAAGAAAATGTGTGAGCATAGCTGTGATGTCCTCAGTCAAGACTACCCATTTCAGCTGGTCTCATACTCTGGTGTAGTATATAATGAGAGGAGAGATGTACATTTATGTGAAGTCCTACAGTAGTTCCTGCTGCAACGTTGGTCTGATGTACAAAATTGAATGCTGAGGGCAAGGGTTTTGTGAAAAGCCAAATGAGACAAAGGGACTTTGGAGATATGGGAATGACAAGTATAAATAACATTAGGTGATAACATACAGTACTGAAATAACTCATAGAATTTTAAATACAGGAAGTGTAAATAGATTAGATGAAGGTCACCTCTACGAATCTTGCCCTTCCACCACTCATAATATTCCTTGACCTCTGCATGAGTTTCTGATTATTTAATAGCTTATAGGCTTATTTTTACTTTGTTCCTTTTCCTAAAGTGGGTTGAGCCTTATCAGATAACCCGGGGAAAGGGTAGAGTCAGTCAGGAGAGTGCCTAATGCAGCAAGGCAAAAACCTTTGTTTCTGCTCAAAATTTAGAAATGAAAGTTGAGAGATTCAAATGTCCTCCTGGGAAATTCTCTTTGCAGTGATTTATGGAAAAGGGTCACAAAGCAATATACTCTTACTGCAATGCTCAGTAATGAGGAAAATGAAAGATGACTGCAGCCATATTTAGTCCAACTGAATAAGAAAAACAAATGTGTCATGTGCCCAGGAGAGTCAAGACAGAGTGCACTAAAATAAAAAAGTATTTCAATGTACATTGATGATTCAAAGCAGCAGTGTGTTGAATGTCACAGTCATAACTATCAGCAAAGCAAGAACAAACAGGCATTTTGGAGAAGGCAAGTATCCTGAATGGTTTTTAGGCATCTGCTCCAATTTGACCAAACTCCTAATAATGGACTGAATTGTGCCCTTTCCTTACTTGGCTAGATAGAGGATAGGTCGAGTAAAGGCTCTCCCTATCCTTCTGTATCCCGAAAAGTTTGCAAATACAGCCCTTATGCCAAGGAACACAGAGGATGCACCCCATTCCTTCCTCCTGGGGGAAAAGTAGTGGGGCTGGGCAGGGAGCAGGTGTAGCCAAACCTCTGCACTAACATACAGCTTGCAGCAAGCACAGCTAAGTGGTTGCATGGTAGTGTGCATGCTGCATCTCAAACGGACTCTTCCTGGTTTCAGTGGAGACCACTGGAAAATGTCAATTCCTTGAGCATTTGCCCTGTGGAGGTCTTACCTCCACCATGTCACTTAGCTTGGGTTGTGCCTAATAGCCCAATAATGAGAAGAACTTTAAACATTCCTCTGGGTACTTTGTTCATGTTTTGTATACTTCATCAACGTTTTAATGATGTAACAACCATCAGTGATGTATTCTTAATGTTCAAAAAATGTTAAAGGGTGCCTCCAACTATTTTACCAAAATCATTTAAATTATGTTAAAGTGCTTGGAGTGGAAGGGATATTAAGCTGAATGTACTTTAAGTCAGTGGCGTAGCTATGGGTAGGCTTTGAAAACCACTTTGAAAGCAGGCCCCCTCCATCAGATTTTAAGCAATTCATTCCACATGACAAGGCTTGTGCCCACCATGTCAATTGCAGGTCCTGCCAAAAAATCAGTTCTGGCTACACCTCTGTTTTAAATGTTGCATCTCATGTTTCCACTGATATACAGTCTGATGAGACAACATATATTGTAGAATTTCACACATGCAGGGTATGTCTACATTTAAGCTGGGAGGTGAGATTCCCAGCTTCATTTGGGCTAGATGCACAGAGCACAGTCCTTCTTGCCCCCATTGGCTATGTACTATAGTATACACTATATACTATGGTTGCTAGACACACTGCTCTTTTTAGGTGCTAGGTCCAGAAGATCTAGCACAGGTATGTCTATGTGAGCTGAAAAAATCACATCTCCCAGCTCAAACGTAGCTGTACTCTAATAGTTACATGATAAAGAACACTTCATCACTGCTATGTACAGCTGTATTCCTGCATGCATTTCGGTTCTCATTTCCTCATCTTCCACCCTAACCTGTCAACTCTGTTCCAATTCTGTTTTCTTCCCGGGTGACTACTCACTGCTTAGGTGCTGCTCAGTTGAATAAAGGTGGCAGAATCTTGTCTATTGACTGTAGTGGGATATGTGTAGAGTAATATGCTAATTCTCAACATGAGTAAGGATGACGGAAATTGGACTGCATTTGAGTATTTTAATATAATTGTGTCCTAAGAACCCATTTCTGGAGTAGCATTTCCTCCCCTGAATAGTCACACTGAAGTCAACGGGCCAGATGCTCAACTTGTGTAAATCTGTGTAGATACATTTGATTTTAATGGACTTTCATTAATTCACTTCAGCTGAGGATGTGGCCTAATGAGAATACTGGGGGAGTGAATGCTACGGTATTCAGCTAAAGTGAACAATTATGTCCTTAAGTCGGAAACATTAATTAGGCTGCACAAAGCAAAGCCGTCCTGGGCAGCAGCATTCAAATAAGGGACACTATTCGCAAAATATCCTGACCAAGGCCATGCTATGATGAATAACAAAGATGATCATTGTGCTTGATTAGGAAACATGAACCAAAGGGGTATTGTTGCTCCACTGCCAAAGTTAATTGAGTGTGCGAGCATACCAGAAATGTTATCCTGCCAACTGTTTTATAAAACAACATTGAAGGTGATTCTTTTTCAGCAGTACTATAGTAGATTTCTGATCAAGTTATGTGTGAGTGATAAATGAAAAATTCAACTTGAAGCGCAAAGAGAAAAAAAAGCCACTGTCTGGCTTCAGGCTATCATCACTGTAATTGCTGAAACAACAAAGTCAGAGTAATATAAATATATATGGATGTGAACCTTGAGAAGTTCTAGGCAGCAAATCCGCACAGCTGAGAAGTACTATTGGAGACACTTGCCTTAAGATGCCTTCTGCACAGAGCTAATCCAAACAGTTTAAGTGCTCTTGGACGAGGATAGAACACATCTGGAACCCGTGCTAAAGCAACCAACTTGCATAATAGGCACACACAAAGCAATTTATGTCTTTAATTAAATGGCAAAAAAAAATCATTAACACAGACTTAAGGTTGCCCGGTGATAGCTGGTTCCCTTCCAGAATGCTGAGTTAAGCAAAACTCAAGACTTCTGAAAATTAGGAAATACTGAGTAAATGCCCATGCAACATCTGCCTTCCTGGAGCTGGCAATAGATATTGGGAGCTCTGTGTATGCTCTCCAGCTGCACTCACTGTATTACTTGTAGCTGCATTGAAAGGTGGAGGAAAAATGGAGCAGCTTGTAAGAGCTGTGATGTGATATGAGGAGATATGGGGAATAATTTGAGGCACATCATGGAGCTGTGACACTAATAGGAGTAGCTGTGGGTCTGAGTCTCCTATGTGTGTTATCAGAGAAAGGAAGTACATGTATACCTTGAGGTTCAAGATGTTATTTCAACACAGAATTATGTAGGTTGTGCCCATATCAGGGCACTGAGGTGTTCTTGCTAAGGATATTATCAGCAGTACGGTGCAACATGAGAGCAGTCTGTAGATTTAATGAAGAATAGGGGGGAAAGTATACTTTTACATGGTATCCTGTATGCAAGTGGATTGTAAGAGGGTGTGAAGTGGTTGTTACATTTTACAATTGTGATATTCTGTCGGGGGTGGGATGGGGTAGGTTTGGTGTTTAAACATAGGGAAGTGCAGGTGGGGTTTTCCATTACAACAAAAAGACAGACTGGGAGTATGTGCCTCATGGGTATATTAAAGCATTGCTCAAACAGGGCAGAGTTAAGGTTACATGGGCATTTATCTTAATGCTTTAATAAAAAAAGGGGGGGGAGAGAGAGAGAGAGTCCTGTGGCACCTTAAGGGCTAACAAATTTCTGGGGGTATAAGCTTTCATGAGCTGCAACCCACTTTGTCCGATGCATGGAATGGAAATCACAGATTATATATATATATTGTGCATGTGTGTGTGTGTGTGTGTGTGTGTGTGTGTGTGTGTGTGTGTGTTAACAAAGTCCATTCAATTAGAGTAGATGAAGCCTATTCACAACCATTGATTAGAAGATGAGAATGTGTGAATAGTGACCATTACTTCTTGTAATGAGATAACCATTCCAAGTCCCTATTCAGACCCAGTCTGATTGTGTCAAGTTTTCATATGAGTTCCAGCTCTGCAGTTTCTCTCTGAAGTCTGTTTTTGAAGTTCTTTTTGTAGAAGTATGGCAGCTTTCAAGTCAGCTACAAAGTGTTCTGGGAGATTGAAGTGCTCTCCGACTGGTTTATGGATGTTACCATTTTTTATGTCTGATTTGTGTCCAGTTATTCTTTTGCATAGTGACAGTCCTTTTTGGTCAATGTACATGGCAGAGAGGCATTGCTGGCACATGATGGCATATGTTACATTAAGTAGATGTGCAGGCAAATAAGTTCCTGATGGTGTTGCTGATCTGGTTAGGACCTTTGATGGTGTCACTAGAGTCGATGTGCGGGCAGAGCTAGCAACGGGGTTTGTTGCAGGGATAGGTTCCTGGGTTAGTGTTCTTGTTGTATGGTGTATGGTTGCTGGTGAGTATTTGCTTCAGGTTGGGGGGCTGTCTGTAAGCAAGGATAGGTCTGCCTCCCATGGCTTGAGCGAGTGAGGACAGGTTGTAGATCCTTAGTGATGTGTTGGAGAAATTTATGCTGTGGGCTGTAGGTGATGGCCAGTGACGTTCTGTTGTTTTCTTTGTTGGGATTGTCCTGGAGCAGGTAACTTCTGGGTACCTGTCTGACTGTCAATTTCTTTCTTCACCTCTCCAGGTGGGTATTGTAGTTTTAAGAATATTTTATGAAGATCCTGTAAGTGTTTGTCTCTGTCTGAAGGATCGGCGCAAATCTGGTTGTATCTTAGTGCTTGGCTGTAGATAGTGGATCGTTATGTGTCCAGGGTGAAAGCTGGAGGCATGAAGGTATGTACTGTCGTCAGTTGGTTTTCAGTATGGGGGGTATTAATGTGACCATTCTTTATTTGTATTGTAGTGCCCAGGAAGTGGATTTCTTGTGTGGACTGGTCCAGGCTGAGGTTGATGGTGGGGTGGAAATTATTGACATTCTGGGAGAGCAGGAGCTTTCACCAGGCAGCCTAAATCCTGTGTTAATGGTTGTGTTTGCCATTTAACTTCCTAGGTTTTTAAACAAAAGAAGAAATTAGTAGGAGTTAGTGGTGATTTAGACAGTTGTTTCTCTCACTGAGGTTTGCTATTGTATCAAGGTAATAATCAGAAGACCTAGCTTTTATATAGTGTTTTTCATCAGTAGATAGCACAGAACTTAACATCATTATATCCATTTTACTGATGGGAAACTGAGACACAGAGAGGTGAAGTGACTTGCCCAAAGGCACCCAGCAGGCAGATGGCAGAGTTTGGAAAAACCACGGGACTAGGACTATTCCTCTTGGTCACCTGGTTGCTATGTGATTCCTCAGTGCTTCTCCCCTCTCCTGTACATTTTTTTTATAGTAGACTGGGGTTAATGGTTGTGAGTTGTAATGTTTGCAATATGTAGTTGTTATCAGGGCTGGTGGGAAAAATTTCATCCATGACCTATCTCTCAAAACATTAACAGTTTTATTATATGGTTACAGTAACTTTTAGTGTGTGAAGAAGCCTGGTGTGTGTGTGTCTCCTTCTCCAACCCCTGCTCCGCCATTTCCCCTGGGGGAATACAACGTGTTCCCCACTAACAATTCCAGCTCCCTTTCCCCTTCCAATCTCACAAAGCCATTAGTTGGTACTAAAGAAGCCATTAACATGTAAAGAAATTGCTCCTTGCTCTCTCCTGTCCCATGCTACTGTGTAAACCTTTTTAAAGGCACCAACTTTTTGGATGGCTACATGCTATCTTGATCATGTATCCTGAGGTGTACACTGAGCAGGGTCCCTCATTTCCACTGCCCACCCTTAGCTGGGACTCCCGTCCCTGCTTCAGCCATGCTTCCTTTTCTCCTCACTGGCCAGTCCCCTTCACTCACCCCAGGAGCCATGCATATCTTAACAATTCATTTTCTGGATTTCAGATGTCCAGAATGTAATTCAAAGTTGCTAGAAGCTGTGAATTCAATTAAATGCTGTTTGTTTTTCTTTTTTGCCCAGAGAGGGGGGTTGTATCTTGGAAACCCCTTGCTCAAATGACTCCACATTTGGATCACTAATCCTATCTTATACTTTCACAAGGCATTGCAAATTTCCAGACATTCTGTATAAACATGAGGATTCTAGGGTACCTAGGGCTGGCCTACACTGAAAAGTTAGGTCAACCCATATGTGTCGCATGGGAGTGTGAAAAATCCACATTCCTGAGTTCCATGGTTAAGCTGACCTAACCTGTGGTGTAGACAGAACTAGGCTACCAGAACAATTCGTTAGCCTAGTTATCGCATCTGGAGGAGGTGGATTAACTACAGTGATGGGAGAACCCCTCCTGTTGCTGTAGTGAGTGTCTGCTCTGCAGTGCTTCAGCATTGCAGCAATAGCATTGCAGCTGTGCTGCTTTAACGTTCTAAAAGCTAAGTCAACTTAAGTTACATCAACAATCATAAACTGCTGTAATTATAGTGCTTGTGCATGTTCACACAACGCTCCTTGTGTTGACAGAGCGCATTGGTGTTCTAGCATCGTCAGAGAGCGGTGCACTGTGGATAGCTATCCTACACTGCAACTTGCCACATTCTGCTGCTAGGAGTTATGGGAATGGATCGCGGTGCAGCATGGGGGTGGGCTCACGATCCCATGAGGCAATTTTCTCCTCACCATTCCATGGACTTCCAACTATGTTTCGTGACATTTTTCAACAACCCCTGTAAACTGTACATCTGCCATCTCTGTCTGAAAGCGTGTAACCTGTTGGCATGGCCAGCTGGGAAGATGCTGTGTGAACTTTCCCTGCCAACCAAAGAGGGAGTGGAATTTCAAAAATTCCCAGGCCTTTAAAGGGGGATGGGCACATGCCTGTCTACCTGGCTGCAGGGCAATTAAGTTCAAACTGCTGACCATAGCTGTCATGATGGGCATTGTGGGACACGCCTATGCTGACACTGCATCGCTCTATCTTCGTAAAAAAAAGAAAAAAAAAAAACTTTCTGGCCTTGTGTATACAAGTGCTTATGTTGGCAAAACTTTTGTCACCCACAGGTGTGAAAAAAAATACTTCTGAGCCACATAAATTTTGCCGGCATAAGCACTTGTGTGGACAGTGCTATGTCAATGGGGGAGAGCTCCCCTGCTGGCACAGCTACCACCGCTCGTTTAGGTGGGGTTTTTTATGTCAGCAGGAGAGCTCTCTTTCCTCAGTGACCTAGGATGGCTTCACAAGCACTCTGACAGCATTACAGCTGTACAGAGTGTGCTGCTGTAAGTTTTAAGGGGAGACTAGACCTAAGAAGAATCTTCCTTTAAACGGAAAGGGCTCCCCAACCCTTAGTAGTGAAACCAGAGTGATGCTCCATTATCATATTGTATGAAATTAAAGAGGAGGGGGGAGGGCTCTACACATCCGCCAGCAGCATGAAGTGGCCCATTCATCACAACGAGATATTCTCAGTTGAAAAAGAATTACACCATGGAGACAAATTCATGTCACTGGGGTCACTTTCCCTCTTGTGTGGTGCTGGGAAATTTCTGCTATGTGTCGCAAATATCTGTTCTCAGCTCCTCTGGTGTTAGCAGTTCTTAGCGCGTGTTCTGAGCATGCCTGCTCTGCGCTCCCCACACAGAGAGGCAGGGCTTTCCCAGACTCCCTAAAAAGGACAGTGACCCCCAGATCACAAGATGAGGTTAGGGAGCGGGGCTCAGACAACCCTGCAGGGGACTCTCCTGAACCTAATTCACATGAGAGGGGTAGGGAATCAGAGAGTGGGAGTCATGCTCATGAAGCGTGGTTGGCGGTCCCCATGTCTTGACACACACATGGGATAAAAATGTGGGCTGACTGGTGCCCTGTGCCAATTATCCCACCCCTCCTATTCTCTCCTGGTTCCTTCCAATTCCCCTGGTCCCCCACCTCCCCCCATCACATGATCTCCATTTCTCTCCACATATTCTCCCCCACTCATCCACCCCTACACACCTTCCCAGCCCAGTGAGTATAGATATTCTTTTATTTTTTAAAACTAGGAGCAGCACCTTCTGAATATTTTGCTGTGGGCAGATTGCATTTCTTCAAAATAAAATCCCCTTTTGACAGATGCAGATTGGAGCAATGTGCCTGCTTTTTTTACTTCAGCTTTCTGCCCTGAAGATGGATTCAAATACACTATGCCTGGAGTGATGTTCAGATCCAAAGAGGAACGAAATATACCCTGGAAGCCACCCGAGTCCTGTGACATAGAGGTGGTTTTTCAGATGGTAAGTCTCTACTTGCTGCACATGCTCAGTGCAATCCATTAGGCAAATGAGCCTTAGTGTGGCTGGCTGGAGAAGTGGAGTCTTTTTCAAATGATATTTTAATTTGATTTTCCCTGAAAAGTCAGAGTATGAGTGGATGGTGGGGTGCCTGGCTGCACTGCCCCAGGAGGCAACCACACTGCCTTCTGCTGCTCCCGAGCATGCAGAGGGACTGCCAATCATGAGACAAGCTCCTCTGGCCATTGTGAGCCAGAGTCAGAGACATTTCCCTTCTCCATCCCTTTTGGAGCAGCTTGCAATCAATAGGGCACTAAGCTGCAATGGGTATTGGCTTCATGTGCACAATTTATGAATTACAAACTGTAACAATTCAGACTACTGTGGCACTTGGATCCGTTTTCTTACATGCAATTTATACCAAACATTTAAATCACATATGAATGTAAACCATCCTCTCTAATCAATCAGATGAAAATCATGCAGATTTTCCCATTTTTTTACTTATCAATGTCCTAGTGACTAGATTGGTTTTTGTTTGTTTGTTTTAATTTACCAAACACAGAACAACAACATAAAGCTTTCACTGGGCATGAAAACCATGCAGATTCTCCATTTGTCACTTGCCAGATTTGCTTAATGCCTCTTTGTAAACCTCTTCACTTTGGAGCACCTTTTGAAATGGAGTTGCCTGGGTCATTTCTGGGACAAGGGTGATTAATCACCAAGCAACAGCACAACACATCCCACCAGTCAAATTAATAAGCATAAACTGAAGGTTAGCTTGTAAATGGCATCAAGACTGCTGTGATGAGGCTATAGATCTTGAGACCTCTCAGATGTTAGTTTTCTCAGCATTTCGCCCTTGGAAAGCCCATTTATTTCTACCAGAGGTGAATGAATTCTGCTTTTATTATCAAGAATAATTGAGTACTACATTCTTCATTTTTCTTTGGCTCAAACACTTGATCCTGGGCTGTTAGTTAAACAAACATCCGGTTATCTTCATGAGGGGTGCTAGGAGTCAGAGGAGTAAATAGAATAATGATTTGCTTTAATGGAAAGCAGAACTGAATACAAAATCTCTTTCAGGATATAAGTTTCCATCTCTGCACAGTAAATATCAATATTTTATCCTGGGTCCTTCATATCTCTGAATTTCTTTTTTACGTATAAATTATTTTAAGTCAATGAGTGACTGTACTTGAAACTGAATCAGCTATTAATGTGATATATTGCAAATGTTACACCGTGTTCCCCTATATCCATTTGAAATTTAGTGACCCAATCCTGCTCTCGTTGTAGCTCTCAAAGAAGTTACAGGGAACTGAGTATACATATCTGAGGGCAGCATTGGTCTGAAAGTATTTCTGGGTTTTCAACCTTTGACTTCTAAAATAAATAGTGTTCTGCCAGGAAAATTTTTATGTTTTAAAGCAAACAGAACAACAGGACCATTTGATATGACAGTTCAAACATAAAGCTGCAGATCCTCAGCTCTGTTTGAGATGTGCTAAATGCAGCTGTGAGTAGGCTTTCCAGTACTGAGGCCATTTTGCACTAGGCCAATCTCCAGCAATTCTCCTCAAAGTTAATGAGAGCTGCAGGTGCTCAACACCTCTGATAATCTGGCAACTTTAATTTATCTAAATACTGTAATCTTATCTGGGCTGTGGGGGGGGGAAAAGAACAATCTCAGAATAACAAAATGTAATATCTGGAATTTGGAATTAAAAAGGGATTCAAACAGAAAAAAGACACCATTTTTTTAACAGTGAGAGGAATTAACCATTGGATCACCTTGCAATAAATTGTGGTAAACGCTTTATCATTTACAGTCTTTTAGTAAATATTAGATGTCCTAAATCATATCCTTTTGTTCATTGTAAATTCTTTGGCATAATACAGGAAATACTGGGTGAAGGCATATGGCCCCTCCCTTGTTATGCAGGAGATTAGGTGAGATGATAAAAAATGTTTTCTTACTTTAATCTTAGGTTTTCTGCATTTGAATTGATGAGATTATTTGGGGAATCTGTCTATATACAATGTTTTAATTCTGATTGATGTTATGAAATTGTTGGTTCCTGGAATACCTCAATGCACGTGGAGTCTTTCATCTGTAGTCATGGCTGTAGCATGTCCCTCCCAGGCCATGTGCAAAGGTGGGTTGTTATATCATAATAGTCTATTGAGATGGAAATACTTTAGGACAATAAGCTGGCTGAGGTTGGGAGAGACAGTTTTCTCTGACTTGTCTACAGGGGTCTGGTGTATGGAGAGTAGAAAATCTCCAAACACAGAACATAGAAAGAAAGGTGCTGATGCTAACCTTTAAAACCACAGACACCCAGGGATGCTTTAGGCCATAGAAAGGAAGAATGGACATGAGTTTGTGGTGGAGAGGGGATCCACTTTAAAAGGAAGCAAGTTGACCTAGAATAAATGGAGAGATACTCCGTAACTTGGAAGAGAAGCCATGCACAGGAAGGGAAGTCTGGACTCTGATATAAGCCCAAAAAACTCCCAGAGGGGTGAAGAAATTGAGGTAGGGGAATATGGGCAAGTGTGTTTATTATTTTGTCTAGATCTGTCTATCTCATGTGATATTTGAGTAAAGGTTTCTAAAAACACAGCAAGTATCTCTGTCTGTTTGCTTCTCTATCATATGCTCCTGAAGATGTACTCTGTTAGCCCAGGGAACCCACATGGCTGGAGCTCTAGGATAGGGAGTGCTTATTTACTGGGGAGTCTGGTGGCTAGCACTGGTCCTGGGACCTAAAGAAGTTGGGCTTCAGGGACCAATTTCTGTGAAAGGCAACAGACAGAGCATGGGCTCAAGAAATGCCCCAGAGAGGACAATGAGAGAGAGAGAGAGAAAAAGAGAGAGAGAGAGAGCTAAGGCCTACTGAAACCCAGGGAAGCTTAGAGCATGAGGCTTCAATGGATTGGGATGCTACACAGCAGCCAACTGAATGTACAGCAGAGGGATTTTGAACAGGGCTGAATGTGACAATTAGCAATCGAGACACTTACTTTTTTATTTTATCTGTGTAGATATGTATTAGACCCTTAGGGCTAGTCATCATATTTTGTTGTCTAAAAAAGAAATAGCCCACTATTGTTGCCATTGAAATGAATAGGATTTGGTCTTGAATTCATCCACTCTAGTGTTTTACAGATCAGAGGTAGAATCCTGTTCACCTTACTTGTCACATTCACTCTGCAATTCAATGAGATTGTCTGTCTATATTCTGATACTACAAGTGAGAGGAGGCATATTTTAGCTTCATCCCAGACAAAACAGTATTGTTCCAGTTCTTAATAACTAGATAATTAGCAATTTTCACTTTCACTTAGTGAAAAGGAAACAAGTCTCTGTAAATAATGAAAAATAAATAGAATGTAGCAATTTTTAAATTCCGAATGATCTCGAATGTTATCAGTAACACAGGTAATGATTTCTTTTAAAATATGATATGTTAAGCTTGATTCATCTTTGCAATATGATTTACATTAATGAGCTTGTACTGGTATAACTCGAGTAGGATATGAGCCACAACTTTTAACATGATGGTTCTCCTTTAAGTCTTAAAAGGAAAACAAAAACATCTGCTATCGTATATGTTTCTGCACCTTTTGGCATTTTAAATAAAAGCAGTCTTTCTGGATATTTTTAGGTTTGAAAAGAAAGTGTTGTGCTGACTCATCTCTGATTCTACAAAATGAATTAAACTATAGCGCATCCTGAAAACTATTGATGCTAATTTTGTTAGATAGGGAATAATTTTAATCATGCCTTCATTAGTTTTCTCGGTAGGAGTGGCTAAATTAAATAAATAAATGAAGAGCCATCTTACATTCTGTGCAACAGTTTGTGTCTACAGAAATAAGGCAGGTTTTAAATTTTGTCCTTCCATCTAGTTTTATTGTACTTTACTTTGACAGCTTATTGAAATATTAATAGTAGCAGTGGTCATCTGAAAACCTCTCTGTGTGTGTGAGAGAGAGAGAGAGTAGTGAAAGGAGTTTGCATTCCCAAACTCTGCAAGCTGCTTTAAAATTGCTGAGACAACTGCCCACTCTTAAATAAGCTTTTCTGGTCTTTCTGAAAAGAGATGAAAGAGCACATGCTGTCTACATAAGCCAGGGCCATGAATAAATTGTCTCTCTGGCTGTGAGTGGAAGAATCATGCAGGCAGAAACTCCCACTTCCTAGTAGGGAGACCTCTTGCCGTAATTATACCAGAAAGAAAGACGAGGAAAACTCATAACCCAGGAAAATAACATAGGTGACTAAAGTGTAATGAAAGAGAGAAATTTGTGCTTATGATCCTCCCATATTTCTCAATGACTAGTCTCCCACTTGTCTCTCATAACTGGGCCAACAGCTCCCATGAGTTTTGCTACTTGTTTTTGGCTGCATGTAGACAAACTCCAAGGTTTTGGAATGTGTCTAGAGATTGGACAATTTAAGGGGGTGGATTTTTTAAAACAATTTAAAGAGCATTTTCTGAAAATCAGGTCCATTTAAAGTGTCTTGAGTTGGCATGCCAAAATTGAGGCACCTAAATTCACATCACTTCTGAAAATTTTGACTGAAGAACTTCATCTTCCAGCTACATATTACGAGCCTAATACTGCAAACTTTATTCACATTGGCTGAATGGGACTGCTTGTGAGAGTAATGCTCACCAATGTGAGGGATGTGAAATCAGATCTGTATCTCTATGTAAGAAAACCTTGGGCCTCACTTATGCAAATTGTGCTCAGAAGTGCCACTTGTTTTCAAGTTCTCATATAAAACACGTGTTCAAAATTACAGCTTCAGTTTTAGATGCCACTTTTAAAAATTTTTCTTTTGGCTTACTCATATGAGACAGCATCAAAAATGTATGAGGCACTTCTGGAAGCCAATTTCTAGCTCTGCTAAACTTGAGTAGCCTGCCATCCTCCCTGTTAGCTTTCTTTCTACCTCTCTGATCTAGGAGAGAACATTACTGTGAAAAGACATTGAAGGAGAGGAGGGGCTGGCAATGTTGTGGACAAGTTAAGGAGAGGGGGATAGAATATAGATATGTCTGGCTGAAACTTTTTTTTGACAGAAAAATTGGGGTCATGACTTTTGAAAAATTGTATAGTCAGTTGCTTTAGTATATCTTGCTTCTTTATTAAATATAGTCAACAAACCAAATAAGCAATATCTATCCGTTTTATTGCTAAAAGTCAGTAATAATGTAGTACAGGAAGGTTCAATACAATGATGACTCATGCAGCATTGTTATGTTCACCTTACACTTCAGTAAGTGGGCTCCCAAAGTTACATCCCTAAATCCATCTTTTTTATACTTTACCTGTTCCCCTTATTTTTGTTCTGAACACATGCATTCCAGGTACCAAAGGACATGAAGGCACCTACTAGGTCTGTACTGAGACAGAAGAATAGCCAAATGTCTTGTGCTCTTCCTTTGGGGCATTCCAGTACAGGCATTTAAGAGCAATGCTCTTCCTGTTTCTATGGTAAAGCACTCATTGGTCCTGGTCTTCACAGTTTCCTTATTTACTTAAGCCAAAACTTACTTCAGTGAATGTAAGGCATTAGCATAAGTGAGCTGGGCTATATAAAAAACACAGGCCAATTTAGGCTGTATAACTGCTATTCTATCCGTATGTGTTAAGCACATAATAATATATGTATGGTGCAGATAATGTGTTTTGGTAAAATGAGATATATTAATATATACACTAGATCAGCATATATTAGTCAACAGACTAAAACTAAATGAAAACATTGGCAAAACCTTTATTCTATCAACAATTTCTAGTTTTACATTTGTAACACATCTGCCAGGAGAAGGCAGTGGCCACAAAGAATGGGCTCAATATCTAGCGGGTTCCTCTTAACAATACAAAACTGAACTGGATCAAGCTCCTACCCAGTTAACCTGGGAAAACTAAACACCACCCCGGGGTGCCCCAAAGAGGCAATACTTCCCTTCTCATAAGCACTGAGTCTTTTTATATCTCACAGTGTCCTTTGACTCAGTTTCCCACTTTGTGGTGGGAAAGTCTGATGAACACATCATCCCCTTTAACACATCATTCCCCTCTCCCTCCACTGCAGCTCACTCACAGATGGTTGTCCTTGGTTAGCGAAGACCCAGAGTTCAAAGTTGGATTCACCTCCAACTCCCCTTGCAGCGGGGAGTGTTTGTATTGTGCAATGCCTCTGCTACTGGCTCACAGTTGTCCCCTTGAAACCGCTGGCCACCTGCTGCTGCAACATCACATTCTGATGTTCCACCACTTATCTAACTCTCAGTGACTTCAACATGTAGTAGGGAACCTCACTGCCAGTGCAGTTTCTGTTATACCTTTCACTGTTCCCACATAAGTTGGAAGGCTTAGCCCCAGACTTGCTCAGCAGGGAGGACAGCACTAGGAATCACTGACTGGAAACCGGAATTCTTAGTTGAGTCTAAGCAGCTTTGTCATTATACACTGAAGAGAAGGAGGTCATCTGAAATCTAGAACTGTTCAAGCAGAATCCACACCACCAGGTAGGAACACCTATCCCCACCCACCCTTATCTTCACTAGAATTTGGCATCCCTACCTCCTGCTTAGGAAGTGAGGTTCAGTTTAGGGTGATCTCAATCAGGGCATGCTATGCACAGTTCTGCTGCCCTATACTCATACAATAAGGATAACATTTCATTACCCATCCATTCGAATACTAGAGCGACTTGTAACCCAAAACCAGCCAGAATGGCAAAGCAACTCTATCATGCTGTGCATGTAGGTGGAGTAGGCATGTCTATGAAACAGTCTGCTCCTGAAGTCTTTTTCCCCAGCATGTCACTAGATGTCATGCGAGAGCTGATTCAGATCCTGCTTCTACATCAATCCTTTGTGGCCTTTTGGTCTTCAGCTGGATTTATTTTAATGAAAATTTGAAACATTTTTTTCCATTTTTGTCAACTTTCTTCAGATAAAAAATATTCTGATCAACGCTTAGCTACAGTCCCTGAGATTAGATTAGGTTAGGAAGATGTCATTGGAAATCATAGTTTCACTGACGTTGGGGCACAAGTCACATTAGAGGGGATCCAAGTGGAGCTGGAAGAGAGGAACATAGGGTAATGACTATTGACAGCAAATTTGAATTTGCAGGTGGAATATATTTAGAAGACAGGATGATACATTTGAGAGGTGAGGTGGGGTTTGAGAAATAGGTGGGGTAAAGTGTTGATTTTTTGAGGATGGTGGGAAAACTAGAATATGTTTGTCTTTGGAAGGAGCCAGAGGACACCAAAAGGTTAAGAGTGAGAGGAAGGGAGTAAAAAGTGGGGATGGATGATATAGAGTTGAAGGGGTACGTTGTTACCAGATTTGCCTGTCACTTTGAGGTATGCTTATTTATTAGGGTTACCTTCCTGGAAGACGGGGTGTGATTCTATTAATGTGCTGCTTGTGTTACTTGTGTTCATATGGTTACAAGTCCCCTCCCACTGGAGCTGTCCTGCAGGACCTAAGGTTTTCAGATTCAGATAAACCCCCCACAGATACACACACCCATTCCAGATTAACTGAGTGCGCCTGAGCAGACCGGGCTATCAGCACTCTCAGCTGACCCCTTATCCGTCTCTGAACTCAGCAGGCTGGTGACACAGCACTGTCAGCTGTCACCCTCATGTGCCCGTTGCACCGCACCAGAATGGAGCACACTTATGAGCAGGCTGGGTCCAAACAGCACTTTTCAGCTGTCACCCTTATGCGCCCCTGGACTCCGTAGGCTAGGCAGAGCAGCACTTTTCAGCTACCCCTTTATATGCCTCTTTGCAACACAATTGTTCTAGCAGTAACCCCCTTGATAAGCAAGCCCCATAGGATTTTGGGCACTCCAGGGATCTTTGGCTTAGGTAAAAGAAGCGTTGCTGCAGAGCAAGGTAGGGAAGCCAAGAACACAAAGGAGTAAATGTATTTAGAGAGAGAGAAACTGGCAACCAGCTTGATTACAATAGTTTATTGCCAGGTGTATAAAACTTATAATACTAATAGTGATGCCATACAAGGAGAGAAAAACAATCTAACACTTACAATACAACAAAATTACGGTAGGGGTATTGGAGAAGGCTAGCCCAGATTTGATTACAAAAGTAGAAAGTTATACCTGGATTAAAGAGCGAGAGAGAGAGAGAGAGAATTGGGAAAGATGGTGAGGGGCAGAATCTCACCACTCCTTGCAGCTCAGAAGTTCCCAGGAGACAGGCTGTTCAGCTTAGGGTCCGGAACACTTGGGGGAGAGGCAAAACCCACAACAGGATCAGTCAGGAAAGCATTTGGGTCCAGGCATCAGAAGAGGAGAGCAAGAGAGAGATTTGAACTTGGGTAGGGGTTTACGTAGAACCAGGTTTGTTTGTGGGTAAACAATGTCTCAATGAAGTACCCCAGGGTGTTTTTCTCTATGCTGGACAATAGGAGCTGATCACTCCCAGCTATGGTCAATGTTCCTTGGGGGAGCTCACAATGCAACCAGGCAGATTCGTGTTTTGCATATCAATAGTAGAATAGTCTGATAACTGCAGAGCTGGATGGGTGTAGGTGTGAGTTCATTTACATCAAGAGCAGAGATCTCCCATAATGCAGTGTGTCCCTGCCTTGCCAATCCCAGAATTCAATGCGTTTCGTGCTTTGGAACTTGGTTCTCCATTCTTCATGCTAATTCTTGTTCCAGCTTCGATGTAAATGAGGCTCCAGTTCTCCATTCAAGGTGCTAATTGAGATGCCTCTTTTTACATCTTCTATGTAGCTGAGGCATGGGGAGTTGTCTTAATCCTATCACCCTTGTTGAGAGGGTTTTAGGTGTGTCTCCCACAGCCTTTTCATAGCTTTTGTTTCTGGTTCAAGCAGAGGCTGGGGGGGATTCAGGTGAGCCAAAGAGAGAGTAGGGGTTTTTCACCCTGGTTCCCCAAGAACACAGAGCTGCCAGGTAACAATGTGGAAGGCTTAAACTATAGGACAAGCAAGGGACTTTGCCTCTTCGTTAAAGTGCACTGGGAACCTCTTAGTGCACACCAGCAGGATCTACACAGACCAATTAACGTGCAACACATTAGTCCAGTAGTGTGCCTTATCCCTCTGTGTAAACATGCCCTGTTTTATTAATTATGGCCCTGAACCTGCTCTATTAAAGAAACTAAAATATGAGTTATAATTTTAAAAATATATCTGGCAAATCTTAAAGATCACTAGAATGATCTTTATTGTCCCCTAATGCTTTTGCAGTTGAATACATTAAACACATAAGTTAACTTTTTTATTAAAAATTAAACAAATATTATAGTTTGGGATTTTTTTCAAAGAGACCTCAGGGAGTTAGATGCACATCTCCCAATGGATTTCAGTGAAATTTAGACACATAACTCCCCTAAACTCCTTTGAAAATGCCAACCAATTTTTGTTTTATGAGGTTACTGTTAAAAAGTACCAGAATAATAATATTTTCTACAGGTCAGGAATACACATTGCACTGACATTTTATAAAATGAAATGGACCCTCCACATAAAATAACTCTTTGAAACTGACGTTATAGTTAGCAAACAAATACAAAACAACAACAGCAAATCCAATATATTCTGCAAGCCCAGGAACAGCGGATAGGTAGAAAGCTCTATTGAATAGTATATCCTTTTTAGACACTTTCGGAAAGGCAGGGTTAAAGATCTAAAATATGCATGGAGTTTTCACATTCATCTTTTCACGTAATCATCATGTACAAATAACCATTGTGTGGAGGCAATCTGAATTTTCTGCTGATTCATTTAGCCTTCACTTTTATATTATACAACGCATTACAGAAACTACTGTGACTGTTAGGCTTTGGGCATGAATATTTTTGGAAATTTAAGATATTCTTATGAACCCACTGACTTAGTACCTATGCACTGACCACTTCAGCTCTCACTTTTTGACTTCGCTGTTTTCATGACTGAATGATTTAAAATCTACACGTTCAAACTTATCCATAGCTGTACCCATACAGCACTTTTTCTTTTAAAGCTGTATGTATGAAACTGATCCATGAGATAAAATGACTGATCTTACACTTACTGAAGAAAAAACAAGATGATCTAACAAAAATTAAGTGCTTAATTAAATGAACTGGAAACTGTAAGCCAAGCCTTTTCTTCCTTTCTTCCTCAGGTAGAATTGATGAAATTGAAGCATCTTTGCTTACAGGAAGTATAGTATAGGGAGGATATGCATTCTGGCATATTGATGAGTTTTTGTTTTTTCCACTTTAGGGAGGAGCTGTCTGAAGTTAAGATAAAGGGACCACAGTTTCATTCAAGAAAAAAATGTAGATATATACATGGTTATAATGTATAACACAGCCAGAACTGTTCCATGATCATTCTTTAAATACTACTATGCTGCAACGAATGCAACATGCTAGTTCCTTCACTCAGTCAGTTCTGACCTACGCAATTTGGCCTTTATAATTACATTTACAACAGCAGTAACTCCACCTATCTTAATGTAACTGGGATTATTTGTCTGAACTGAGAGTTTAAAAGTTGTAATAGATGCATAACTTCCCTTTGTGTCTATAATGACCTCCTCCAGCATGAATCAAGTTGAGTTACAAGATGCCAGAAGCTTTCTAGGCCAAATTCACAATAATGGAACAGGGAAAAGACTCCAGGAAAAATGCATGAGTTTCGAAGACTTACACCAGTGGTTAGTTTGATGCTTTGTCTATCTGATTGAAAATAGGTTCTAATTCAGAAGTTACTTAAGCACACACCCAGTTTTAAGGATGTGAAAGAGTTCCATCAAAATCAAATGAGCTACTAAAATTAGGCACATGCACTTGCTGAATCAGGACTTTACAGATGTTGCTTCTTGTTGCTGTCATATTCCTTTGTAGACTAGATGCTATTATAAGAGTAGGAAGCAATCATGGCTAGTTTGCTTCCCCTGACCACTCTGCCTCCACCCCCCTTTCCCGTCCTCCCCAATCTTTAATACAGGAAGAGGATTGTGAGGCTTTCTTCTGCATATAGACTCATAGGTCAGAAGGGACCAATATGATCATCTAGTCTGACCTCCCGCACAAGGCAGGCCACAAAACCCTACCCATACACATTTATAACAACCCCGAACCCATGACTGAGTTATTGAAATCCTCAAAAGTGAGATTTGAAGACCTCAAGCTGCAGGGAATCCACCAGCAAGCGACTCATGCCCCATGCTGCAGAGGAAGGCGAAAAAACTCCGTGGCCCCTGCCAATCCGCCCTGGAGGAAAATTCCTTCCCGACCCCAAATATGGCGATCAGCTAAACCCTGAGCATGTGGGCAAGACTCACCAGCCAGCACCCAAAAAAGATTTCTCTGCAGTAACTCAGTTCCCATCCCATCCAGCATTCCCACAGACCATTGAGCAGACCTAGCCACAGCCATCTATGCCTTTGTCACCTGGGGATTAACCTTGAAGAGGTTACAATACACTTTATAGAGGACAACATCTAAAAACAATGTGGAAATTACAGCTGGGGCAGAATTCAGTTGTCTGCTTGGTAAGTGGAGGATTTATATGACCTGCAGTTGACTGTCTACTAGTTGCCAGGTTGATGTTAAGATGTTGGGCTTTATAGGTAAAACACCTAAATGATTAGGAATCTCCCTAAAAAATGTATCTCTTCATAAGTATCAGCCTCCATTGGAGTCAGCAGAGGAGCCTAAGCTAAAATACCAATGATTTATTCCTCGCCCCCGCTCCCCCCCCCCCAAAAAAAGGAGTGGCTGCTTTCATCAGGGCCTTCATGTTTCACATTCATTCCTCCCACCATGGTCCATTACAGGCTGAGTTTTTAACCTTCAGCACATTTTGCCAAGCCTGTTTCTTCTCCCGGGTCCATGGGGAGTTGGGTGACGCTTGATGAGTGGTTGGCATGAGGACTTCAGTGGTGACTGTATAATTATTACATTTGTGTTTGTTTATATTACTTCCATGGGCAGCATGATGGCAATTGCTATGGAGTTCATCAGCACAGCTTGGGATCAACAGTTTCAGTAGTACTTTTCTGGAACTACCCGCCAACATTAGTAAAAGGTTTGTGTTCTGGCCCATATTTATACAGCACCCAGTGCTCAAAAAGACTCCTGGGTACTGTAGGTAAAAACAACTAATAAATCAGACCCAATGGCCTGTCTATAGGCCCCTCAAAACTGGCATAGACTGGAGCTGGGTGAATAATGGATTTTTTTTTGTTGACTGGCCATTTCGAAAAGTTGTTGTGTATGGGCAGTAGGGGAAGAGAGGGATTTCTTTTTGGTTGTACCAAACCTGACATTTTTAATTTTTTTTTTTTGACAAATCAAAAAATTAAAAAAAAAAAAGCTTTTGTTTCAAGAAAATTGAAATACTTTATTTTGGTTTTGTCTGTTTTTAATCTTTAATGATTTTAAAAATAAAAATAAATTGTGAAACGAAGTCAAACTGATTTTCAATTTTTCACAACTGCCAATGAATGAAATGATCTGTTATTCACTCACCTCTAGTCATAACATCATCCTGCCTTCTTTTCCTCATCCATTTATGGAAAACAAGGTGAAATAGCATAGTTAAAATGACTTCCAATGAGTTCAGAAAACAGCCATAAGCATCCTCTCTGTTGAAACCAATTGCTTCTTATATTCAAAATCACTAGAAATGTCCTTGTTGCTCCTGGAGATATTGTGAAAGAGCCAAGATAAAATTATCTGCAGTGGTACACAGCAATCTTCAATGATTTTACAAAAACATGGAGCTTTAAGGTATGAACTAATTTGATGTAAAATTGCTCATCCATGGAATTTTTTTTTACTGGCAATATTATTACTTTTAATAATCTTGTTTCTTTTAGGACCTTTTTACATTAATCTTTCTCACATTAGGGAAATTATAGTGTGCTCTGACTAAGCATATCAAAAAGCACACCAACATACTCTGTGGTGTCCATTTCAGAGTTCAGAAAAGGTTATTATTTCAATGTGGCAAAGTAGCAATTTGAAGCCATTTTAGACTTCATACGTTCACTAGACTTAGCTATTTTAAGAATTATGCTGAAGGACACTTTCTCAACCACAAGGTCTACCTCCGGAGGATGTATCTGTAAAGTAAATTTTTGTTTGTTTGTTTTTTTACTGTACTTTAGAGTATGTCTACATTGCAATTAAATGCAAGTGGCTGGACTATGTCAGCTGACTCAGGCCCACAAAGCTTAGGCTAAGGGACTGTTTAATTCTCTTTAGATGTTTGGGCTTGGGCTAAAACCTGAAGTCTACATCAGGGACCCTGAGTCCCAAAGCTTAGCTCCAGCCCAAGCCTGAATTTCTAAATTGTAATTTAATAGCCCTTATCCCAAGGCTGGTGAACCTGTCAGCTGAACAGGACAGCTTCACGTGTTTAATTGCAGTGTAGAGAGATTCTTACTGTATTGTACTGGTTTCTGAATTATCATAAAGCTGGCTGTCACATTGCCCTCTGCGATCTAGACCAGTATGTTGCTGTGTCACCCCAATCCCTCCACTCCTGGGGACTGTCTTGCACTTGCCCCACTGTGTGAATCACCCACTCCTGGGTCATCCCACACCCAGCCACCTGCAAACAAGCAGTCCCTGTTTTAGTGAATGAGTGTTTCTGGCCAGTCATTCATGGTATTATGCAATGGTGTGAAGCCCAGTCAAAACTTCAGTCCCAGATGCAACCCTAGGATCTGCTGTTTTACAAAGTTCAGTGCTGCCAACTGGACTCTACAAGCTCATTGGTTAGTCAATTTCTTAAAGAAATTGAAATGCACCAGTTCTGTCACTCTAAACAAGATATCTCAACACACTCAAACCACATATACTACTTCAAATAAAGCAAACAAATAAGTTTATTAAGTACGGAAAAATTTGAAGTGATTAAAAGTTAGAGGAATATAAATCAGATTTGGTCAAAAAGAAATAAAAGCAAATTGAATCATAAATTAAACTTAACACTTCAATAGTCTTACAGTCTTTTGGTGGTTCTCACCACTTGTTGGACGGCCTCCAAGCAGGCTCCCTCCCACCTGTGGGCAGTCTGTCTTGATGTTGTCTTGTAGATGGATTGCAAGAGAGAGCCCCTCACCATCCCCTGAGGCCAGGTGATCAGCAATGTCTGACATGGCTTCCTCCACTTTAATCAAATAAGCATCTCCTTATCAAATGCTCAGGCCACTCTATTGTTCCTGGAAGACCTGAGTTGTTTTATGCTTGTGAAAATGAGGTGTGAATTACCTCTGCTTTTAGTGTTTGCCTGGATCTATTCAAGCCATGTCAGATGCACATTTGGGAATATTACATAGCGGAGCTTCATAACCATACACATGAGGTTACAAGGAACATACTAGCATAACAATAATGTTCAGCATGTCATGAACATTCCATAAACACCTTACATGACATACTTTGCATTAAACAATACACAAATACATTAGAAGGATGTACATGGGATGCATTGTATCACACTGGCCTTCCTCCACCCACAATGTAATCTATAGAGATCTTTCTGCTCAGAATGAAGCATTACAAGATCTATCCATTAATTACATCACAGGACACCATTAAAAGCCTTTCCTATTCCTCAAAAGAAAATCCATTTCAACCCAGAACACTTCAGTTCTATCTGATAGAATTATACATTACATCATATGACATGAGCAACGGAAAGGAAAACAAATAGTTCCCGTGTACATTTTTGTTAATTTAAGTAATGATAATTTACAAATCAGATTAGAGTCACACACACACATCTTTGTGCCACATCAGAGTAAGCTATAGTAAGAGCTTGTTGCCTTAGTACATGTGAAGGCAAGTCTTATTCTGGGCACCTTATTATGCTGCTATATTCTGTGGTATGAACTCTCCGTTGCACTAGAATCAAGTGAATGGCTGAGCTAAAGGTATCTTCATTGATTTTGTATTTTATATGATGTTATGTCATTCTTCTGATGTTGCACACTTCCTCCCTTCCCATGATGCCAATGAAATAGTTGAACCCCCTCCAAAAAAAAAAATAGAAAAGGGAAATATTGATGACAATGATAAAGGAAAACCTCATCAACTTTGTACAGTTCTTATTACGAAAGAGAGAAATAACTTTGTGTTTCTCATGAAATATCTGCTCCTATTAACAAGAGACAGTCTATTAAGTTTAGCATTTTATCTGGGAGCATTGTTCTGTGGTACACCTATTAGCTGAGTTAGCAGAGATACTATTTTATAGCCTGATCTTGCAAACCCTAACGGAAGTACTGTGCATAGATGTCAGATGGAATAGCACATGTGCCAGGCTTGCAGGATTCAGACAACTACTTGTGTAGTACAAGTGTGTGTGTTCTAAGTATGACAGGGTACCATCCATTCTGGTTCCTCTTTCTATTGTTATTAAACTGTACTTCTTCATATATGGTCTTCCTTGGAGTCATTGCATGAATTTCAGCCTTGAGGTAAGCAGACACAACTCTCACTAACTTCAGGGGATTAGAACCTACTCATGTCAGGACTGAATTTGCTCCATTGCTTCTATTGAAGTTGTGAGCATCAGCTTCCCCAGTTACTTATGTTTAAGATCTATACTGTGCAAAACCACTGTAAGTTACATGCTATTAATTCATAGCTGCAAAATGCACAAACCCCTCCACAATGCTAATATGCACAGTACAACAAAACTCCATTAGGATTCAAATCTCTCTTACTGCAGTCAGCAGCAATTCGGAAAACTGCAGAGAGTTGTTGATTTCTCATTAGCAGGGATTGGATTGCCCAACATTCTCCTTGCTGTTGAATTTAGCCACATTTAAACAAGAAAAAAGACTTTGTTTTAAAAACAATCTTTCGTTATTTGTGGTGTCGGATAAATAAAATCCTTTTAAAATTAAACATCACATTGTGCCTTGTTAAAATGCTAATTTCTGACTACTAATGTTTTAATACTTATAAGTGCTAGAAATACCAAATATAAATGAGTATAATGACCACTTATTAAGGTGGCAAACACATACTTCAATAAGTGGAAACAAACAATAGATTGGATGATTCAATAAATTGTTGTGTGTTCTATTGCATAATGAATATTTAAAAAATTCAATACATTGAACTGTACAGCGTAAGAAATTGTTTTATAATACTAGCTTCATGTTATGAGTATAGCATTGGATTGTATTAAGTCAATTTCCACACTATAGTCAAGACATATACTGTGGGTGAAATCTTGAACCTATTGAACTCAAGTCCAGTTTTGCCATTATCATCAACATGGCCAGGATGTCAGCTTTTGTCCACAACCTATTCACAGATAAATAGGACATTTTGACATGTGATTTCTTAATATATTGAGGGTTGTTTGAGTATAGCACACGATGAATCAGGTAATTTAAGATTAACTGAAAGCATGAGAGATTTTTGGTAAATGTGTGCATGTATTAAAATTAAGAAAAAGAAAAAATAGATTGAATAGGAAAAGCCCTTTAATGGTGAGAACTATTAGATTACAGCATAGCCTCTCAAGAAAGCCAGTCTACAGCATTTTGAGTCTTAAGTAGTACTGATGGTATCTGAATGTCACTGGCTGGGCAAACTGTACAGTTTGAACTAGTGCTCTCTAAAATTAAAAGCACTGTTTAAGCAGCTAACAGATTAAGTCCCAAATCATAAATCTATCATCCTCATGAGGGGAGCAAAGACAAATTAACCATACCAGGTAATTTTAGATTTTCTCTTCCACCACCTATGTTATCTATCTACCTATCTATCTAAATACATTTATGTGACAATGATGGAAGCTTCATTGTTGGAATCATTTAAAACTACAGTATATTCATGAGTGATTTTCCAATTTTGAGAACAATCTTGCCCCTGCCTTGAGATGGATTAATTGGCCTCATAAGGTTTTTTCAGTGTTTAACTTCTATGTTACTTTAACAAAGTTGTAGCTATCTCAACCTTCATAATGGTTGTTATGCTTTACACCTTGGCCATTGTGATTCTGGGAGTCCCTGAATGCCAACTGGCAGAGGGCACAGCATACCGTAATGCACATCAGCCCTGACACACTCATTGCCCCTATACACAGCTGTCAGAATCTCTATTTATAAGGTATCATATGTCTATCTATAAAGTATCATTATAAATGTGTTCTTAAATGGTGGTTTTGCAAGCAGTGCAGAAGCCCAGACTGTCCTAGTCCCAAGGATGTTGTTTCACCTGTTTCCCTGTGTGCCCAATGTAAATTGAAGCAGGTTACACTTGAGAAGACTTTGAAAAGTACATCTGTGTAAAGGTAAACAAAGCCTTCAAGCTCAATGGGGGAGGGAGGAGACTACTTAACGATCACAATGGAGGATGGAGCCTGCACTCCCAAGAAGCCTTCCTAGCTCTTAAAAGATGGACAATAAATTATAAGCAAAGACAGAAAGCCATTTTGGCATCTATCAATGATGGAGTGGTAGGATACAGCACTCTTTGAGCCTTTGAAAGCTGAGTCCTCTTAACCTGGAAGACAAGAGTTACTGGAAACTTGACGTGAGAAACCTGCTTAGGCAAAGATTGTAACTTGCTGAAATTAAGTTTGTCACTGGAAAGCATGTTTTGTTTTATTTGTAGCCATATCTGTCTTCTATTCCTATATGTTGTAGTAGTCATATGGCTCTTTTGTCTCTTTTCTTATTTATTATCACTTAACTAACAGTTGTTTGTTAATAAATTTATGTTTTATTACAAAATCATCTCAGTGTATTAAATTGAAGGGTGAACTCCTCAGCTGAACTAGCAGGAGGGTGTTTTCTGTCTCTTTGGAGGCAGTGAACTTAATAACATCTATAAGTATCCAATGAGAGGGACTGGACACTGCAGGGGAGATGGTTGTAGGGAGACTCTGGACTGGAAGGACTGTTTGTGTCACCCTACAAGAAGCAGCTAGGCTGGTGGAAGCCAGGATGAGGCCATTGTGTAGTGAGCAGTCTGCTGGTGTCAGGACACTGACCAAAGCAGAACAGCACAGATGCAGTGAGGGTTATAGGGCTGATCGTGACACAACTCCTTACTGGTTGTGTTGAACCTCCATAGCATCACAGCTAATAGGAACTTCACAGGGACAGCATAGTGAATTCTTGTAGGGGGTTAATATTTAAAGGTGCTCATTCCAACAAATAGAGGGCAGTGGTATGCATTCTCTCCAGTTCATTGCAAGCTATTTAGATAAGGACTCAGACTGAATAATTTAGTCCCATAAGATAAAACCGTATGTAATGATTGGGGGAGAAGAGGGAGATGAAAATCAATATGTCTTTCCAGTATAACATATCCTAACTAGCACTAGCATTAATACCAGTTTTATAGTAATTTATATGAGATACTTCATGGCAAATTGAGGGTAAATTGACAAAGAGATCAAATTGAGGACTTGTGATGGAAAAGAACAAAAGTCAAAGACAAATATACAACATATATTGTCTTCAAGCATCTCAGCTTGTGCTATCAGATCACACAAGCTAAGTAGTGCTAGGACTTGTTAAAACTTGGACAGGAACTGAAGGTCAACTTGTACTGGGCCAAATCCAGTTAGAATTTTCTATATTGATTGGGCATCAGTGTCACAGAGGCCTTATTAAGGCTCTAATGACCTTCCCATTCCTCATGGTGTGTCCCCAGGCATCTCAGTAGCTGGTACGTAACCGTTGTCATTTGTTGGAACAACCATGCTGACATTACCTCAGTCATGCAGTAATTTTTGTACTGGCAAGAGGATCTTTTTGGAAATGCAGAAATAAATTAGGTCACATGTACAAGGTTAGAACATGAAACTAGAACTGAAGCTACTCTCGTGCTGCTACTTTTTTTTATTATAATGAACACAGTAAATTAAACATTAACCTTTTTTTCATGGACTATTAATGAGTAAATGTAATTATGATGGAGAGTGGTCATCCCTTTCTATTTTCCTTACCAATGTTCAGACTGTAAAAAGAAGTGATGATAGGCTTTGATACCCTGCTTAACGTCCAAGATTACATGTTACAAATCCAAAACCCAGCACTCCTGAGTACTGTCGCTTTAGCTTCAGACAGAGCTAGCCAATGTCATGTTAGTTCAGGACGAAATTACTGGGAAGTTTTTACAGGAGTGATAACATCTAGATGTGGCTCTCTTGTTCAACAGAAGTTTTATGACACAAATTACCCACTGTCCACCATCCAGTAAAGGTAACAATTACTCTGAGGCAGATGCCTTGATTAGGCTGATGCAGCACCTGGAAAGTGGAGGAATGGAGGCGGCACCAATCACATATTCTACCCCTGGGTTTAAAGATGGATTTCATATCTCCAACCTCTTTCCACTTCATCGTAGTCCAGCCTTTATAAAGATATGTGGAGTTCATTTTTGCTAGGAGCAGTGGAGTAGGGTGACATAGGCGGCTCCTTGATTCTACTCTGCATGATTGTGATGGAAATTAAAGGGGGCAGCTTTAGCTAATGCTGCTGGTGTAGACTTTTCATCAGCATAGAGTGTGGGAGCATAGCTTTTTTCTGTCACTGTCCCTTCTCTTAACCTTCTGTCCCATGACACTGCGTGTGGCGACTTTACACTGACTGGAGACTACTCCTACACAAGCTGGTTTAAGTTTAGTTTTCATTTTGTAAGTAGTGCGAGGTGAACTTTGTAGACTGATGCTTAGGCTACACCTAAAACTTAAGTAAACCTACCTATGTCACTCAGGCTGTGTGGAATGTTGTGCCTTGCGCGATGCAATTAGGTCAACCTAACCCCCACAGTAGAGGTGGCTAAGTTGTGGAGGAATTTTTCCATCATCCTAGCTCCTGCTTCTCAAGGGGGTGGATTTACTTTAAGGACAGGAAAAAATTCTTCCATTGCTGTAGCAAGTGTCTACTCTTGTAGAGCACACACAGCCTGAGGAATCTGGCTTTGAACATCTTAAGAAAATTTCCTTCTACGTTGACAAAAAGGTGTAACTATCATGTACAGTTAGCAATGTGTTTTCTGATGCTCCCTGAGATTGTTTGGGTGGGGGTAATCTGTATTAAAAAGCAAAAATATGAAGTGATGAATGGCATTAGCCATTCCACCAGATACAGTCTAATATTTTCATGGTGCACTGATTTTATAGATAGTATTGTACCCCCTCTTCCCCAAAGCCTATGTCTTAATACAAAGAGAATAAAAAACACAGTATATGTAGGGGAGACCTCTGGAAAGCAGGGCTTGGAAAAATGTGATTTCGTGCCTCGATGTGCAGTATTTTTTTAGAATGTTTACTGGCTCTTTCCACCAGCTGTTGTTTCATTTAAAAAAATGTATGTCAATCATTAAAGAAAATATAGCTGCTGGTTTGCACTTTTGTAGCTATGCTACACTACATTAATATCCATTAGTTTTCATTAATTCTGCTCACTTCTATCTGGCCTATGAACTATACTAAACATTTTTTATGGGTTTTATTAGTGCTATTTATTTTTTTTAATTCATTGCACCAAATTTAAATATATGCAGAATTTCTATATTATCCAATAAATGTAGACACCTTTTTAAAAAAACAAAAAGCAAGAAACCATGATGCTTCAAGTATATCTATCAAGTATCATATTTGAAAACTGACCCATTAAAATTGTTGTTGTTGGTGGGTTTTTTATTAAGCTTGTTCTGTGGCCTAATCCTCGGTAGATTTCATGAACATAAATGCATACAGTTGAACACAAGATTTGTTTTCTCTTCTTAGTTCTGCTACTGTAAATCAGGAGTAACTACACTAAAGTTAATGGAATTACACCAATGTAAAACCAGTAAGAAGAGAATCCATTCCATGCATTTTAAAGGGTCAGACTGTCAAAGGCATAAGCGTTCTATTTAACAAACTGATTTTAACAGGTTTCTACCATAGAAAAATAGAATAATATTAGTACAGTATTTGTATCTATATATAGTAATCCTTTTCAATATGTTTTACATAGTTAAACTGAAAAATGTTACAGAGCTCTTCACTTGAACTAAATACTGATAGCTTAATGACCCTGATTGTATATATTGGGAAAATTGTCCTCAGTTATGCATCTAGAACTTTCTTAATGGACTTTGTTAGGCCTTGTCAACACAAGAAAGTTTTGTAGATGCAAGTTACAGCGTTGATGAAAAAACACTGTAATACAATACTTGTGTCTGTCCACACAGCAACTCATTGTGTCACCAAAAAAAAAAGCGTGTCGACACTTGGTGCTCTAGTTTCAACAATGAGAGCAATGCACTATGGACAGCTCTCCCACTGTGCAACTCGCCACCCTGTGCCTCTAGGGGTTGTGGAAAGGCAGAGAGGAGCACAGTGCATCATGAGTGAGGTCTCAATGTCTCCTAATGCAGTGATTTCCATCCTGTCATTCCATGGGTTTTTGACTGCATTTCACAGCGTTTTTCATTAACCTCAGTTTCCAGAGCACCCACCATCTCTATCTGAAAGGATGGACCCTGGACTGCTCTCCACTGTTGTTGTCAGTGTTCTGAATATATCGTGACTGGTCATACAGTATGTCATCAGCTCCCGACTGGAACTGTAATCTGAGGGGCCTGACCTGCTGTGTGCCATACAAACAAACAAACAATGCCTGATTACTGTTTGCATTCAAGGGGCATCTGCACACAGTGCATGGGCGCTTTTTGGGCATGTGACACAAGCTCTGAGTGCTAAGATTGCATCACTGTGCAGGTCTGGGATGGTGATGAGTGGCTTCATAACTTTTGAATGTGTAAAACCACCTTCACAGAACTCTGGGCGGCTCGCCCCTGCCCTGTGGCATAAGCACATGAGAATGAGAGCTCAACTCTCGGTGGAGAAACTCGAGGCAAGTGTCGTGGGGAAGCTGGCAACTCCAGACTGCTGCCGGTCGATCGCTAATCAGTTGGAGCTGTGTTATCGCATGTGTGCAGGGCCAGTAATTGCATTCTGCGACGAAGGACTGTGAGTTTTGGAAATGTGCATATCCCAATTTTGGCCCCAGGCCATCTTGTGCCGGAGTACATCAATAGAAAGGGGTACGTCTAATTGTACTGCAGATATGTATGGATCACCATGGGCATTTCACTGACTTCCATGTGGGTTCATCAGGAATGGTGCATGACGCAAGCATCACAGGAACACTGGCCTGTACAGAAAGCTGCAAACAGGGACTTTCTTTTCAGAACAAAAGATTCCAGGGGGGATGTTGAAATGCTCACAGTGATCCTGGGAGACTTAGCCTACCCCTTTACTGCCATGGCTTATGATGTCTGAAGGGGTGGAGTGAATGGGTCCAGGAGGTTGGTACGAATGAGTGGATGTTTGGAAAGGGCATGTAAGCAGTTCTGTATTGGCTGCAAAGGGGGAGGTGAGCGCTCATGAGTTCAGTCTGTAGTGTTATGAGTGACTTTAGTGTTCTGTTTGCGCCTCCATAACTTTAATCCTGTGCTTGTGACCTGCAATCACTCGGTCCTGGTTTTTCCTCCTTTCCTGCCTATCAATTTTCTGATTTTTGGACACATTATGTCTCCATGCCCCTGTTTCTTTTCTTTTTTTTTTTTTTTCCATCTTAGAGGACTGAAGGAATTCTTGGAACATCTCCTCTTTGCTCCTCCATGGTCATTTTCTTATCAGTCACAGGCACTCTGCAGCTATGGAAGGTTTTCTCATCTAGGGACATCTGGAGAAGCACAATAAACAATGAACAGAAATATGATTGTAAGTGCAAGAACAGCATTGATGCATTACTGTAAAATACACCTCTTTCTCACTGTCCCCTGGCAAGCGCACAGCTCAACAATCAACCAAGGCATGGTGAGTTGCGCCCAGGGGTACGGGGCACTCAAGCTGGGGAAAAGGTTCTAGGTGGTTGTTTGGGGTATTGATGCAGGTAGATACTGACAAAATTTCAGTTTTTGCTACCGTTTTCCAGAGGTGAGGGCCAGAGAAGCCAATATCTCTCTCCTGAAAGTAACCAGGAATGCTCAAGTGCATCTCCTCCATGCGAACAGCTTCAAACCGAGTCTCTGTGTGCTGTCCCTATGTCGTCTGTATGCTGCTTTGATCCCGGCACAAGTGATTGCCAATTGGCATGGGAAAGCTTCCTACAATGAGAGAAGAAACAAAGAAGCTCTGCCAAGGAATCTCCGGCAGAGGATTGACGAGTACCTCCAGGAAAGTTTCCGAGAGATCTCTCTGGAGGATTCCCATGACATTTCAGTCTGCATTAACACACTTCTCTGCCACACTGCCTAGCTGAACAGGGGAATGGGAAACACATGCAAACACAGCTAATCTTGTGCATTTCTATCCCTCCAACCAGTTGTGTAATACAACAAAGCAAAGGTCAGCTGTACCAAACAGCATCAGCTCAAAAATACCACTTCCCCAAGGTCTGCTCTCCTGCATCCTGCATGCCAGAGCTGGAGGGCTGTTACTGTCTCCAGCCCTCCTGGGTACAGAAGAGGTCCTGGCTCCCCCTGTCAGCAAACAACCTGGTCCCCTGCTCCGCATCGTCCTCCAATTCAACCTCCTCATCCATGACTTCTTTGTCGGGGTTGTGTACAGTGTCTGCTACCCCTGAGCCATGAGAGACATCCATGGGTCTCTTGGCGGTGGAGGTGGGCTAACTGCTGAGGATAGCTTCCAGGTCCCTGTAGAGGCAGAAGGTCTTTGGCTCTGCACCAGAGTGACAGTTTGAGCCCCAGCTCCTTGACGTTTGCACAGAGCAGCATGTCCCATTCACAGCCTTTCTTCTTCGTTAAACACGTACTTATTGAAGTTCCTTCAGTTGGGCCTGCACAGCCTCGTCTCCCCAAAAACTCCACTGTGTTCCAAGTGAGAGAGTGTTTGGTGCATGGAGCTGCCATGGTCAGCTGGGAAGATGAGATGTGAGCTCTCCACGCCAACCAAGAAGGAAGAGGAATTTCAAAAATTCCTAGGACTTTAAACGGGGATGGGTGATGGCTGCAGGGCAGCGGAGTTCCAACTGATCTCCAGAGTAGTCACGATGGACATTTCAAGACACTTCCTGGAGTCCATTTACTGTGACAGAACCAAGCGTTGTGCCTATACAGACACTTTGTCACTAAAAGTTTGGTGCAAAAAGCTCTACATCTCTCTGTATAGTCTCCAAGATTCTGGTGGTGAGCAGGGTGGCCATTTACTGAGAGGTCACTTTGCATGCATGCTGCACCTTCTAGTCCCCTCTTGTGGGCCCCTTATGAATTGCATACAGTCTTTCACATGGATAGTACGCACCCTTGCCTGGGGTTCATTTAAATAATGGAAACAATTCTTCACAATCCTCAGGTGCCAAAATGAAGTCCCTCACCATGCAACTATCCATATGTAGCTCTAGTGTTCTGTCACAGCCAGAGATCTTCTTCTATCCCAGTCTGTTCTTCCAGCCTGCCCTCTCAACTCTTCCTAGCTGGAGCATAGCCTGCTGGCACAAGCCTCTAGAGGTCTCCAGTGTTGTCTGGGTTTCCCCATAGGAGCCTCCTGCTCCTCAGGCTTCTCTCTGTTGTAGGTCCCTTGATCGTTCCTGCAGGAGCTCTTCACATTTTTTGTAAATGGCCTCGGTGTGCATATATACCAACAACAAATTAGGCTCACAAACTTTTTAATTAGATATAGTTTTCACAAGAATCTTAGATTTGGAACAACATGTTTTGTCTATGGAAAAATAGACCAAAAGATTCTGGCAATAAAATTAATGAGACAAGTACAAAATAAGATTTATAAGATCCACCCCCTCCCCCAGCATAGAACATGCATTAAATATAATTTACTAGTATTCAGGAGAATAAAAATAATGAAAAGCGTTTCAGGTCTACTAAAGTTAAGGTAGTAGACATTCTGGAATTTTTAGTGGAAGTGGAATTACTAGAAAAGTTTTGTTGTTGTTTTATTTCTGCTGAATTTAGCACCTCATTTAATGGCCCATGTTTTGAATGGTGCTATTTCTTTATTTCTGTAGGCCTGATTCTAATTTCACACCCATTTTAAACTGTTGTTATTACATTGAATTCAATGGAATGATTCTTGATTTACTTCTGTGTAAATGAGATCAGAATGAAGCTCTGTGTCTCTTGTTCCTTTTCTCTGTGATTCAGGTAAGAAGCAAAACCTAAAGAAAGATCCTCAGCTGACTTGACTTCAATGATATTATGACAATTTACATCAGTTGAGGATATGCTTCTTGTGAAACTTAGTTTTTCCTCACAAAGGATACACAAAGGACTTAAGTTCTCAGACCCCAATACAGACAAGCATTACATGTTTAGCTGTAAGCATGTACTTAAGTACTTTTCTGATTCTCTCCTGGAGACACAGAAACTGTACCTATCCTTTGTGAGGAAAAACTCAGTTCCATACGTTTTTCTTCTTATCTTTCTCATCTACCAAGTCTACAAGCCTCACAGACAGGAAGAAAAGCAAATATATTACCTAAACCCACCAAGGAAAAAAGTCAGGATGTTGAAAAGTGTTCAGTGTTTCACCCAATTCTACTCCCACTTAAGTATCTTGTAAAACTCTCATTGATGTCAATGGGGGTGGAGTTAGGCCAATTTGAAGAGCTTTTCAAAATCCCCTTCTAAGCACTAATTCCACAGTTCCTCTCTGCAGAGACGCTTTGTATAGTTCTTTGTTTCTACAGTGAAAATTCAATTGTAATCAAATTTCCAGCCAGCACCAAAGGTGGAGGAGTAGCAAGTACGCAGGGGGATAGAACTAGACTTAAAAGTGATAATGAAAGAGGAGAGCAGTGGAGGCTGAAGGCAACACAATCGCATTCAGTACAATTAAATACTGACAGAAAATAAACATCACAGATAGAAAATGTGGGAGACACATAACCAGGTTGTAGAATGCATTCTGTTAAGGCAAGTTTATTTTTACTCTCCTCTAATATAATATTTTTTCATGCAACTTAGTGCTCTATTAGCTGCAGGTGAGGGACTAGGAATCTGAAGCTGGAATGGGAGCTTGCCAAAGAGAGATTCTCTCTTTTTGAAGACTTTGTGCTTGTAGGTTTTAGAACTACAGTTCTGAGACACAAACAATGCCTGTTGCAAAATAATTTGTATCTAGTGCAGAACTATTCTCAGCTGCAATGGTGTCCTGAGTTCAGGAATGACACTGTGGTGGGTCATCTCTTAGAACATCACTAGAGAAGTTATTCCTATTTCCCTTTAGCTTTCTAGATATATTCTTAGAGGTTTATCCAATTTTAGTACTCCAGCTGAGATAGTGGACAGAGATATTCAGATTTATGACAAGCCCTTGATATGTAGTTTAGAGTCAGCCATCAATTTGATCTTGCCAGGGTATAGTAAAGAGCTAGAAGGAGAAAGAAAGAAGAGACCCACCTGACTAGGAAAGGACCTGAGGCTTGTGTTTCTGGAATATCCAGATAACCATGAGGACTCTCAGGATAAATTGACAATGGACCAGTTTATTGATGCTCAGATGGACTTGGGCTTCCACATTAAGATCAGCAAAATGAGTTCAAGGATACTCTGAGTGGCTGTGGAATTTGCCATGCAACTTGAATCTTTTCTTGCAGAGGTGCACCAGAAGAGAAAGCAGCTGTTAGTAAGGAAAGAAGAAGCTGATTGCCATAAGTCCTTTAAGCATCTAATATGTATGATGGAAAAGGGAATTATAATGTGGTTTATGACATTTTGAATGATTACAGTGTTCAATCTAGTTTGTAAAACAAGGGAAATTACCAATAATGCAAAATTTAAGGGAAGCAGTTCAGGTAAATGCTGGTAGTGTCACAGGATCTAATGAAAGCCTTCATATAATTTGGGGTGTGTTTGGGACACCACACTGAAGGAGCTAAAGCTTGGAGGATCAGCCCCATAGATACTATTTAGATCTTGTCAATTGAACAACAATATTGGCCATTGAATGTGTAACAGAATGTCTGAAATGTGTGGGGATAGTGGGCACTGGCTGAAACATAACAAGTATTAGACTAAATGTGCTAAAAAGGTTGAAAAATAGGGTATCCAAAGTGAACCATCTACTTGGTACCAGATGGAGACAGAGACTGGGGAATGTTCACCCATCCAAAAATGGGGAAAAATTGGATTTGAAAATTGGACCTCTGAAATTCAAGCAAGAAGTCGGGAGTTCTGAACCATGGATGAGCTAATAATTGGTTTGGATTTAATTATGGCTAACTGTATAATAAATGCCAGGAAAGGTGCTCTATAAATTAAGACTGTGGAAATGCTCTTTAAAGATATGGCCCAAGTAAGAGACATTATCTGGAGGCAATTGGTTTGCAGTGGACAAGCTGTTCTGTCTCAGGGGCAGAAACCATATGTGTTGAGGTAGTCTTCTAGCAAAGGACATGGGGGAGTGATTAAGAGCTGCTTTGAGAATGAGGATATTGGAGAAATTTTTGCAGTTAAAAGTCTTATGGAGCCAAAGCAGGAAAGCATTCCTGTTTCTTTGAAGAATGTTGCTGACAAGCAGCAAATAGTAAAAAGGGGACCCACAGCTGCAAAATGTGAACCAATGCATCTAGTAGATGGTGGGGTAGAAAACTGAGAGCAGTGAAAGTGAGCTCACAGAGTTTCTATTGGACTTGTTCTAGTGCAGTGCTGTTCATTTAAATGAGAAGCAACAGAATGGTCAGACTTTCTTGTTAGGAGTCAGGAGTAGCTCTCCCAATCCAACAAAGATATAGGTTGGATAGGTTAGGTTGGGTTGATCTAGCAAAACACTGATAATGGGGAACACCAGCCTATTAAACAGTCACCTCACCTATATCAATAGCAAAGAGGCTTTAGAGGCTATTGAGGACACCTATCAGGAAGGCATAAATGAGCTTTCAACCAGTCCTTGGGGTTCTTCTGAAGTGCTGGTTAAAAAAAGGATGGCAGTGCCAGATTCCGTAGGGACTATAGAAAACTAATTGAAATCACTTTAAACGATTCACAGTTATTCTTGTAAGCAGATGATGTAGCAGGTTCAGTCTGGATTTCCACACTGGATTTTAAATGGGGGTATTCACAGCAGGGCAAGGCCTGTGGCAATTTAAAGTGATGGCTCATGGATTGTGTAATGCACCAGCCACATTCAAGAGGCTATTACATGCCAGACCTGTTTGTTATATCTAGATGACGTCCTGATGCATACTAACATTTTGAATAGAAACTGAGACATTTACAAATGGTCTGGGATAAGCTAATGGCTGCCGATTTGAAACTAAACCCAACTAAATATGAATAGTTTCAAAAAGAGGTAAAAGGCCATGGGTACACAACCAGTGAGGAGGGAATTTCCAGGGTGAACTATAAAAATGAGGCAGGTCAGAATGGGCCATCTCCCTAGACACTCACAGATGTGTAGAGTTTTTTTAGGACTTTACAGAAGATTTATTTGTAGGTTTGCTAGTATTGCAAAATCATTGCATCATCTGGGAGAAGAAAGAAAATCACTTCAGTGGCTGCCAGTTTTAAAAAGGCTCCAGTGACTGTTTCTGTCTTTACTTACCTGTGTTTCATAACCCATTTCTTATTGGACACAGAAATTAGTGCTTACATCATTGGATCAGTATTGATCCACGAACACAGCTGGTAGTGGCTTATTATAACAAAAATCTAAGCTGTTCAGAGCGAAATGATTGAACCATCCAAAAGGAACTCCTTGCTGTGATTAAATCTATAGAACATTTTCACCACTCTTGAATGGGAAGAAGTTTGTAGTCAGGAGATACCCTGCATCTCTTCAGTGGCTCTTTATGTTCAGGAATCCTGAGAGATTTGTCAGTTTGCCAAGTGGTTGGGAAAACTGCAGTGTTGTTTTAGTCAAATGCCGGCCACAAGTAGAGTTGGGTGCTCTTTTAAAATAGTAAATTTACCAAAAAATGTTTTGGTTTTTTTGGTTAATTTTTAGCAAAATTATTTGAGAATATGGGTCAAACTTGATGAATAGGTTCAGACAAAATAATCCTGAAAATTAAAATTTTGGACATGTCAAAATGGTTTATTCCTGGGGGGAGGGAAGGAAATAGATCATTCTGAAATAAAAAAATTAAATCAAATCAGCATTTTCAAAATGCTCAGTTTTGACCCACACAATGCTTTGCTTTTGTTTTCATTTTGGCAACCGCCCCACCCACCCCCCAAAAAATAGCAGTTTTGATTCTAAAGAACTGATTTTATTATTATTTTATTTATTATTATTTTTCAATTTGGCCACTGAACTGAAAAATCATTTATTAATTTTAGTCACAAGCATGGCAATACTGATGACCTGTCCAAACAGACTTGTAGTGAGGCTAATTACAAACAGTGCCTCCATTGCTCAACAGAAAAAACAGCCATTCTTCAGGGGTCTTGGAAAGAGTCCTCCCTCTTTCCCCCACCTCAGGAGATTGAAAGGAAATTGGGCAGGGAGAGAGACGTTTCAGGGAGCTTTGGGTGGAAGTGAAATTGTTCTGGATTAGTGATATGTGACTACGCCACCAGAAAGACACTGTGAATAGTGTAGTTATTGTACTGTAAGATTGTGTAGTTTGTCATTTTTGTTTTTTCTTTCCGGATTGTGTAGAGAGTTGTTCTGCTAAATTCCATTGGGATAAAGAGCAGAGCTGAGATAGCAGTGTTAGGTTAGAGGGCATGTTAGTTGCCCTTTATTAATCATAAATGTAAGATGCAATGAAGCCCCTTGTAGGGAGTAAAATAGCTGAAACAATAGGAATTACCTCCCAAAATAGGGTTCGCATGCAAAGCTGGTCAGAGGGGTTTGGCTGGAGATTGATTGCAAACGAAGGGACTGTGCTATGTTGTATGTACATAAGCAGCAGCCAAAAATGGGCAGAGAGGGATCAGAAAATGGAAGAGACAGCCAGAGAAATGATTGGAATGTGGAGCTGAAAGAGCAAGGACTTTTTAAGCACAATAAAAGCAGGCTTGGCACTCTGATGAAGGAAACTGCCCCCTGTTGTTTGAGTCCTATTGCATTCAGGTAAACAGAACAATGATGAAATCCTGTATATTTACAAAGCATGTACAAAGAAATACTTTAATCCATCATCAATTTCTCCTCCTACTAGAAACAACCCACAAGTCTCTGAATATTGGCTACCCACTTAGCTCATAAAGTGGTAATATATACCCATTTTACAGATGAAAAAAGCTAAGGCACAGAGAGGCTAGCTGGTTTTCCCTAGGTCACACAGTGAGTCAGTGACAGGAATAGACTCCAGGAATCTTGATTCGGGGCCCTGGCTGTGACCATATGAAAATGACCCCTCACTAAAACAGTCTCTGAATATCAGTCTCAATGTACAAATTGTAAAAGCATTTTCTCTCCTTTGAGGCCCATTCGAGCTTTTATTTAGTTCAAAGAATGAATTCCATAAGACATCTCACATCAGTCTTGGTGGGGTTTTTTCGTTGGACAGAGACATAGTTTGAACTGGTATCATTTGATTAGAGCTGATCAAAACTAGAAATTTACATTTTGTGAGAAATTTTAAAAATTGCTTTTTGTTCTGAATCAGGATCAAATGCAATCTCTTAGAAAAGAGAGATCAGTAAGTTTAATTGGTTTTGCATTGCTATTCTTGTGTGTAAACAATTATTCTGGTCTTGATTTAAATAAAAATGAACGAGGCTGTTGTTGAACTTGATTTGGCATTAGCAGTATGCTGGTAATGGTATAATACTTTTGATTTTTTTCGGAACACTTAAACGTCACCCCCAGTAGGGTTATGATTAAGGGTCATTTCATTATTTGTTTTTATCAAATGCTTTATATCTCAAAACGTTCTTCCGCTCTTCAGGAGAGGTGAAGTGGAATATTTATGCTATTGGCATTTAAAAAAAGAATTGCAAGAAACCTACACAACCCTGAGTCACCAGAATAAAAACAGACATACCACATGCAGGGATGATGAACTACACTTTAATGATTTAGTAGACTCTCTTTCTGTAGCTCTATTTAATACAGGATCGTGGCTTACCATGCTATGTTGGACACCATTGAAAGAACTCCTTTATATCCACAGATGCAATGAGTGCTAAAATAAATACAATGCTTGCAGTGCTGTAGGATAATGCTTTAAGTTTTAAAAGAAAGATGTTTTCCTTTTGCTTAAGATGTAGATACTTTTAATGTAAGAATATTTTCAAGGAGGTCTCTGTAATATAATAACTCATTAAGTAGTCCTTTGACGCATTTAAATACCCTCTGAGAGAAAAAGGTTCTCCAGTGTAAATCCGAAGTAATTCCATGGTCTTCAGTGGAGTAACCTAACCCTGGATATGTACTGGAGTAGCACATAAGAATTTAGGCCCAACTCCAGAAGATGAGGCATCCTATGCAAACTGATAATCTATACGTGAAACACCTTCTGTTTCCATCCCTTTCCAAATTCTTGCTGTTTCTATTATTATTGGCTCTGTTGCAAATTCATATTTTAAGAGCCATGTTCAAAGTTTTCAGTTTTATAAAGGAGAATGTTCTTGAGCCTAGATTTCAATGCATATTTTTATTCTGATAACAGTTAAACCATCTGAACTTTTTCTTACTTCTAAACTTTTAACTATGGCCTATTTTTTTTTAAAAAAAAAAACAGTCCTTTTTCTATACTATAATAAACTTCCACTTCAGACTAGGACATGAAAAGGTCTGAAGTTTTATATCATCATCATTTGAACTCATTCATTTTCTTTTTTTTCTAATTCAGATCCCCTTATACGTCTATCTTCATAGGAATTTCCTACCTTTAGCAATTCCTTTCTGTAGCACTGAAGTAACAGCATGGCCAGGTGAGCAGCACTCAGATAATCCATACTAATACACACAAGTGTTGATTTAAAAAAAAAATGCATGTTAATGGACCCTCCTGTGCCAATGTGAAGGAATCCCATTGCAGTCAAACCACAGTATAGCGATATTCACATACACAAGTCTGTACAGAACTGTAGCCTTATTTTTTTTAAATGACTAATGATTTTTTTGTGGATTTCCAGTATGTGACCCCTTAAAAGGGCCTGTTTGTGAGAAGTGTTAGACTTCATCATTGTGTTCATACATGTAGACCGAGATATCTGTGTAGGTTCTTACATGGCCTCCATCATCATAATAGCCTCACAGCCATTAACGTATTTACCCTCATGATACTGCTGAGAAGCAGGAGAGATACAGAACTAAGCACGGAGAGGCCTGGTCTATCTCCCTTTAAATTCAATAAAAGACTCCATGGACTTTAATGAGCGCTGGATGGGACTCCATAGGCCCAATTTTCAAAGGATTTTAGGTGCCTAAAGCCCCAAATAGACAATGCATAAAATGGTTTTCAAAAAGTGGAAGGGAGCGTGTGCTACCATAACATGGAAGAAACAGCAATGGTAAAACCATGCTTACAGTGCACCCTGCAACCATCCAGCTCAATTAATTTGTTTTTTTTGGCTGTGTCTGACTTATTATGCCTCCACGCGTGCGAGGGCACATGCGCGCACACACTTTATAAGCATGGCAGCTAGGCACCTGGAACAACCATCAGAAGCACGTTGATGCTGAATACCACTCATTTCAATGGGAGTTCGGCAGCAAGGCACTTCTCAAAATCCCGCTAGCCACCTAGCTGCACCTTTAGTCAACTAAATACGTTTGAAAATCGGGCCCTAAAAAGTCTGTGATAAAGATATGAATTGAATGGAGTACCCAAATCATACATTAACCACAACCCCAGTTGTTACAATCTCCCTTGTTTCAGATCTCCATGGTCAATAGTAAATCTGGCAGGCTGAGTTCAAACTGTTTGATCACTCTTTAAACTAAGTGGCTGGAGGAAAATAAGATTTTAATTGAGATTGACAATTATGTTAATAATTGCATATCAATGAATGTCATTAAACTATTGCTGGAGGTTAATTAGCTATATGATTGAAACATCTCAATTACAAACCTCTTAAATGTCCAAAATATGCATTTGATCATCAATTTTGCATTTATTTAGCATACAACTCTCTTGTTAATATATGTATTGTGAACAATGACATGGCAAGGATCCTGTTCTCTGCCTGCTCACCTTTGGAGGCCAGGCTACCTTGTTCAGAGTAAATGCCAGTCTGTTCCAGAGCTCTCATATCCCTTTCTCCAGCCCCTGTATCCAGTGAAATTATAACCATTAGTGACATTCATGCTTTATAAAGTCAGAGGGCCAAAAACTGCTCTCTGTTACACTACTATAATAAGGCTTACTAGTGAAATATATGTAAAGAATCCTGAGTAATGTTACTGAGAGCTGAATCTAGCCTTGTGACAGTCTGGGATTCCTAATATAGCATTTTGCTATGGCAAAAAAGAAGTGATGAAATTCCTGTTTACAATAGAGACGAATCATCACACACACACACACACACACAGATCACAGAAAAGGATGCCTCCAGAAATGTGAATTTTGGCTGGATCAAGCATTGATGGTAAATGATAGCAATATTTCTCATGAAGTTCTGTTTTACAATTGCACAGTAGAGGCCTGAGTCTCATCTATGCTACAATACCTTTGTACCTCTTTGGTATAATTTACACCTACTTTAAGAGCCCTGTAAAGGAACCTTAGGGTAAATTACAACCAAGCCCTACACATTTATCAAAATGTGTTAACTGTGAATTTACTAATTCTTTAGATGGCAGAGGCTAAGATATGATCTTTTGGTGAATGAAAGACTGTGATTCACTCCAGGCTCACACTTGCCTGTGAATGCCATAAAGCCCAAGTGCAGCTTAAGCAGAGTATAGAGCACAGTGGAGGTCTGAGAGAGAAAAAATAACTGTATATTCACTTTGGGCCATAAAATGCTGTTTCTAAAAATAAAATAGCCATACTTTATTTTAGAAGACAATTAAACGTTAATATTAACACTGATTTGGCACCATTGAGGCCAATCAGTATCAAAACGTTCAATATTTATTTGGGGATTATTTTTTGAAAGTGTACGAAGAAAATGCACTAAAAAAAAAAAGAATCATATAAAAAAATGTCAAAAATGTAATACAAGGAAATGCCAGATGGAACTTCCAGCTTCTTGAACCTTGTTTATGATGTCACAATAAATCTTTAGTAGATTAATGCCGGTGCAGTGCATGATTTGTATGTATAATATGTAGGTAGAGATATTTTACCTGTTTAATTGGTTCTGACAGAGACTATTTTCTTAAAGACTACTGGAGGCTTCATTTTCAGAGTGCTTTAAGAAGTTTAAAACCTCTGACACTATACTGGCACTGACACCAAAGTATTGCATATGCTGAATTGGCGCCTATGACCAGTTGTTCAGGTTCCAGCAGGAGTTGGTGGACATATACGTCCTCTTTACCATATAGATCTACAGTACTGATGGAATAACAAACTAATTTCAAAGAAAAACAATGTGGGGTTCTTTACATATATTTCATTTGCCATACTTACAATAAATAAAACCAGCACTGATACTAAAAATACAATAACCCTCTAAAAAACCACCACTGATGTATTAATAATCTCTCTGTACATGATGAGTGGGAGTCAGTGGAAGTTTCCTTCCTATAAAGGAATAGATGTTTTCATTTCCTCTTTCATCCTGGAAAAAGTGTAACATTGATTAACTTTTTTAATATTCTTTTATGCCTGCTAAGATCAAAGTTTGGTGTGTTTTGAATTTTGGGCTTTCCATACGGAAATTGAGTAATAGCGTTTTTTATTCAAATTTTCAGTGAAACGTGAGCAGAAGAAATGTGATATCTTGGCATACAATTATTATTATTCCTTAAAATAAAATAAAACAAAACTCCAATACACTACCCCTTGAGTTGTAGTCACTGCAAGTTATCTTCATTTTTGTTTTAAAAGAACTAGAAGTCAACATGTTGCTATTGCTTCTTGACATAAAGTTAATTTCCTTTACGTCCAGTTTGGAGCTCAGTTCTGTAACGCCATCACAGCAGAGTCTTTACCACTTTAAATGAGAAAAGTTTCAATAGGCACTTTAGTGGAATTAAGAAAAATCTACCACTCTTCCACCGTGATGCCAGAAAGCTATCTTCTTTCTGAGTTGTCATGTCGGTAAATTGTAGCTAATAGGCCTGAGCTTGTCTCAGTGTTATTCCAAAGTAACAAAAAAACAACAACAAAAAAGTACATATTACAGGATTTATCCTCCCTTTGCAGAACAAACCAAAACTGACAGTATGATAAATAGAGTAACTTGCTGGAAACTTCTTCTGTCTTTTATAATCAAAGGAATCTTGTCCTATAAAGCTTGGGTTTTATTTTTAATTTGTTGTTATTCTATTTCCTTTTTTTTTCTTTCCTTTTGGGCTTTTCCCCCCTTAAGTGACTTTATCAGGATTATAATTTTCTTTCTCTCCAAACATGTCTGCCAAGACTTTAAAGCGAGGTCCCCAGTCACTCAGGTAATCATAATCCTGGTCTGCCTCTGTAGTAAGTGAATCTATAGAGCTGAGAGACTCCGCTACAGATCCATTTCCTTCATAGGCATAGGTCGCCAGTGAATCATAAGGGGGTGCAATGGGATCTGCATCGTTTTCCTGCAGCCTTTGATTAATGAAATCTCTTATGTCTGTGTTATCTTCCACTGTTGGTCTCTGACGTGGTAAACATAGAGTGTCTGGTTTTATATCCCTGCGTATTTTGTTATCTTCAATCACTTTTGGATTCCTCAGGGCACCGATGTCGAAAGCCTGGGTGTCTTCCTCCCCACCTCCTTCATCATCATAATGGATGACGTTGTCTCTGATGTCTTCTTTAGAGGTCATCAGGGTGTCTTTTTTCTTCTGCCTTCGCAGTGCTACATACAGCACAACAATGACTGGAACAAGTGAATAATTGTAAGTTAAGGCAAGTATGGAAATAGCGTGGTTATCTGCTGGCATACCAATATAACCATGCACGATTGGTAATAGCAATCAAAAGAATCTTTTCTTTAGAAGACATGCTCCTGCTTCCTTTTTTTTTTAAACAGTGCTGTAACCAGTAACAGATAGGTGCATGCATCACACTGCAAATAATTCCCATCATTGCTAGCTATGCTGTTGCACTGAATAATGAATAACCCCCCAAAGGGCTTTCCTTTACTAGAAAATACAGCTATGCAGGAATTAGATTTTGATTTTTTTCTTTTTTTTTTTTGTGGGGAGTTTCAAAAATTCAAAATGTCTTCCATTCTGAAATGGATGGAAGAAAACCAAAAAGTGTTAAAATTTCCTGCAAACTCAATTCAGTGGGTGGGGAGAGGGAATAGTTCTGGACTGATCAAAACTTTTCATTCAGATTTTCCTTTTCTATTTCATATTATATTTTACGAAACACATTTTGAAAAATGGAAACAAAAATCATTTTGAAACAAAATCAACGTTGTATATCAAAGAGGTCAACATTTTCTATATCATCACTTTTTTAAAATTTGGAAATTAATTTTCATGAAAGGTGACATATAGCTGCTAAATGGTTTGATCTTAACAAGCCAGCATTTTCTGGTGGAAAAACGATTCGTTAAAAAATTCCTGATGACCTCGAGGAGAAAATTGCATTTGACCATGACCTTGAGGAATCACACTAACTGACACAATGCTGATAGTGACTTTGCAGTTAGTGGAGACAAGGACATATCATGTTCAACATGGTATCAACTGATCGGAGTTAAACCCTAGTCCTAATAGCTTACCCAGGAACCAGTGACCCATGACTTTTCCCTGTCTACACTGACTGCAGAATCATGGCCAATAATTAACATAGCTCCTAAAGGTGCTGTTCTAACTTGGTGTAATTTTCTAGTGAAGATGAGCCTTAAGGGTACAGTAGGTTGACTTTTAAAATATCTGATTTTAAAATCTCTGCATGAGGGAGACTTCTTGAATAACAGTTATGGCAGAGGTTTATCAGTTATAGATACAACAGTAAATAGTAGGAAATGGATTTGGGATAAAGAAGATCACCTTAGATTACAGGGAGTACTGAAGATTGTCATTGACAAATTAATGTTCTTAGGTGTAACATAGCACACCGTTACCAGACTGAGTGGAATGCAGAGAACCACTAATAGACTCAAATCCTCTCTTCTGTACGAAGCCCGAGTAAACGGGCCTAGGAGTTTTGTGGGAATCAGTAATGGAACTGACCCTTCAGACTCCAGAGTGCCAACAAAGTCACTTAGCAGCCGCTACTATAGTCAGATCATGGGCCCCCACAGGGGTTGGTTCCTGCCCTCTCTCACCCCACAGTGGCAGCTTCAGCAGCTCCTTTGCCTTGGAGCTGGCTGGACTTGGCTCTCTGCTCTGGCATAATTAAATTTTGTTGAAATTAGGAGAATTGGTGACCCAGTAGAAGTTGTTATGCTAACCTGCTAGGAGTCACTATAGGTTACGTGTTTTGTTAGAGTTAGCTATACAAGATTAGGTAAAGGGAAATACTTCGGAGCAGTCTGAGGGAGGTTTCTTTCAGGCAAGGAGCTGACGCCTAAACTCCCCATCAGCTGGATGGAAAGAGGGCACCTGGAAGCCTGGCTGGTGATCACTCAAAACCATTTCCGACTGTGGGTAACTATATCTGGGATGTCCTAAACCTATTGCGTGTGTGTGTGCTTAACATCTAATAAATAGTAGTTTTAGATAAGAGCACACTTGCGTGTTTTAATCAATTATCAGATGAAAGCTCTGTGTTCCTAATGATTTAATCCTAATGCTGCCTGGAGAGAAACGCCTAAGTTACCACTCCTTTGGGTTCCGAAAAACCTTGGTTAACACATGGGCTGCCAATGACACTGTATAAGTAAGACATCATGTAAAGATATCTTGCACCCAAAGAGCAGTATCATGCTATGGAATTAGTTTTTGTAGAAATGTTACTGTTGGTATTATTTTGCAATGGTCTAGGCAGCCACAGTGTACATTATAATTCTGTCTTCCTGTTTCATTTCTTCATTCTTTTAATTAATACCTCATAATAATTGAATAAGGCCCTTACCAGATAGCCGCTGGTGTTTGCCTAGTAATTTTAAATATATAGAGATCAGCTCCTCATGAAAGGTATTTAATCAAACCTGTTTCAGAGCAAAATTTGCATTTCAAGCCCAACTGTAAGGTATTTTCCCCCACTCCATAAGAAATATGTAGAAGTTAGCAGTTTGCATGCTTGGATTCAAATTAATGGTCAATGCTTTGGGATATTTTTCTACAAAGGTAGAGGCATCAAAAGTTCTTCTTGTAAACAGTCATACATTTTCAATGGCCTTTGTTAAACAATAAAATGAAACTAGTGGTGACACATGAATTCACAAGCAGAATCGGAGACATGCTTTGTTACAAGAGGAGAACTAACCTAGAAGTATAACAATACACAGCAATATTGCAATCAAAGCTCCTGTGCTGAGTCCTACTGGTAGGAAGATTGCTTCAACATTACAGGATAGAATGGTACCATCAGAATCACATCTGCAAACGTGGATAGTCATTGTGTTTGTGCTGCTCTGTACAGGATAGCTGCTGTCTTCTATCACAACTGGGAGGAAATACAACTCTTGCTGCCTACGGCTGTAGCCACTTCTCCTGGTTTCAATTCCAGCTGTGTTGTCTGCAAAACATGACCATCATGACAGGATTATTGCTGTGGTGCTTCACTTAACATTTTAAAGTTTGTATTATGTTGAACAGCAGAAAACTAATCTGTTGTCTAGAATCAGTGGATTATATGTGCTCTATAACTCCCTTGGTTCATTATTCCTGAAGCTGTCAAATTCAAATCCAATGCAGCCAAGTTTTTTTTTCTGTTTGTTTCTGAGGCAACAAGTAATCTTTATTGTTTGTATACATTTATTCTGCTACGCTTGACAGCTAACATTTCAAAGCAGAAATGAAAAAGAATATATATATATATATTTTTTTCTGTTACAGGTATTCCATTAGCAGGGGATTTCAATCTTTCCTTTCATCATCTAGTCATAGACCAAGAGCCTTATCCAAAGCCCCTTGAATGCAGTGGATTTTGGATTAGGTCCCCATTTATGAATATGTCTCTCTTTAACCCTTTGGACTTGACACTGAGGCAGCCTGGAGAATAGCCCCTTGACTTCCCCATCCCACTGAAAACAGAAAATTTAAAAAAATTACAAGAATCAACTAAACCCTTCAGACCATTAGTACATTTGCTATTAATCAGTGCTGAAACTGCACAGAGGTCCCAGGAGCTGAGTTTTGCCACTTCTTCCCAGCAGGAGCCGACTTACCACTGCTTTACATGAATCAAGCAAACTTGAGTAGGAAGGAAATGATGTGAAGATTAAAAGGATTAAGTAGAGGCGAAAGGAAAAACACAATTAGAAAGCAATTTACTGTCAGGTCTGATTGGGGATAGCCTGCAGTGCTCAATCCCCTTTACCATCTCCCTCGTGCATTACTGTCTAGTTCAGATCATTTGCTACAACATTACAAGAATTCACTTACTGGACTTTTTCCCCCTTCTCCCTTTGAATCCTGTCACTGAACATAAAGATTAAGAACCACATTCAGCTCTCAGATACTTGTGTTCTACGATCATTAAAGCTGATAGGTGTTTAGTGCAAGTATCTCTAGACTGGATTTCTTAAGTACATGGATACCTTTCTGATTAAAACTGGTTGAAAATTTTCCAGCTGCATATCTTTCCGTAAGACAATGTCATTTCTTTTAAATGGAAACTTTGCACTTTATATTCTGTGTTGTAACTGAAATAAATATTTTTGAAAATGTAGAAAAACATTCAAAATATTTACAAGTTTGAATTCATATTCTGTTATTGTTTAACAGTGTGTTTAATCGTGACTATTTTAAAAAAAATCGGATTAATTTGTTTTGCATTAATCGCTTGAGTTAACTGTGATTATTTGACAGCCCTAAACATTTTGAAAGGTATCAATTGTATCATGATGTGCAATGGGGAAAAAAAAATTCTGACATCTTTTGCAGGGCAGTAAATAGAGCTGGGCAAGAAAACTAACTTGAGGTATTCCTCCTACACTGTACTTCATCTCATTCCTTCAACCCCATACCATCCCATTTTTGGGGCTCTTTCACTTTATCAGCTCTTTATTCTTCACCTTCTATTATCAGAAAGGACTCACTGGCTGACTATGTAGGGAAACGGTGAAAGTGATTGTGTAATAAGTACTATCAAATGCATTAAGTAAATTAAATGAAAAAAGGGGAAACGTGAAACTTTTTATGAGTGTAAAACTTCACTGTGCATGAGTCATGAATCGTAATGCACTCACAAAAATGGGCTATCGCATGTACTTACTGATGCTGTGTAGTTCTCTTTCGTTTTGTTAGCAGACTCAGCCATTGTTCATGAACAATTAAGGCAATAGATTGTCAATATAAAACTGTCAGGGATTATTTGCATACTGTATTACATTTAAGTATTCAATAATATTACAGTATTCAATTCATGAAGTATGTAAATGATTTATACAGATTAACACATTTTGAAGCCAAAAAGGACCATTAGATCATCTAGTCTGGCATCCTACATACCACAGGCCATTGCATTTCACCCAGTTACCCCTTTATTGAGCTCAATAACACATTTTTGGCCAAATCATATCTTTTGGAAAGGCACCCAGTCTTGATCTAAAGACAGCAAGAGATGCTGTATCCACCACTTCCCTTGGTTATTTGTTCCAATGGTTAATCACCTTCACTTTTTTTTTAAAGTGTCTTATTTCTAATTTGAACTGTTCTGGCTTCAGTTTCCACCCATTGATTCTGCTTACCCCCGTCTCTGCAAGATTAAGGAGGTCTTTAGCATTTGGGTATATTATGACCTGTAATCAAATCTCCTCTCAGCCTTCTTTTTGATAAACTAAACATATTGAGCTCTTAAGTGTCTTACTGTAAGGTTCTGTCTCTAGCCCTCAAATAATTTCTGTGGCACTTTTCTGCACCCTCTTCAATTTTTCAGCATCCTTTTTAAAATGAGGACACCAGAACTGCATGCAGTATTCAAGAATTGATCTTTATCACCTCCCCATTTCTCCCACCCACAAGCCCTGATTTATTGATCCAAAGGTGGCATTAGCCTTCATTCCACAGGATGCCCCTGGGAGCTCACGTTGACTAAGATTCATAAATTCTTTTTCAAAATCATTATTTTCCACAACACAGTCCCCAATTCTGTAGGTCTGGGCTATGTTCTTTTTTCCTAGATATGACCTTTTATTTGTTCTGTTGAAACACATTTTGTAGGAATGGGCCCAGTGTACCAACTGATCCAGCTTGCTGTATCTGACTACCCTGTTTTCATCATTATTTACCACTCAGCCAATCTTTGTTGTCATCCACTAATTTTATAAGCAGTAAATGTATATTTACTTCCAAACTATTTGAGTAACATGGACCTAAAATAAATCCCTGTAGAACCCCTAGAAACGTTCCCATTTGATGATGATTCCCCACTGACAAAGTGCTACTTAAAATGTCAGCTAGTCAGTTCTTAATCTGTTTAACATATTTAATTGATATTTTATTGCGCTTTGTTATGAAAATGTCACATGGTGCTAAGTCAAACACCATATACAAGTAAAAGTATATTTCATTCAAGCAGTTTACCTTTATCAAGCAAACCTGTCATCTCATTAAAATATTGAATTAGGGTTGAAAGATTTTTGGTTGTTTAGCGGCACAAACTGAGATTTAGGTAATTACTCCCATCAACTCCTCCCCCTTATGGAAATATTCTATAGAAGTGAATATTGTACTATAGAAATTAAATGCATTCCTATTGAAATAACACTATAGAATTTAATAGAGAATGAGACCCTGCTATAGAACTATGCTGGGTATCTGACAAACTCATAAAAATGGCATAATTCTCTATTGATTTCTATAGGACTTTTCCATAAGAGCACAACCATTAGACCATTGTTGGTCACACAACACTTGTTTAATAACATCTGTTATTAAAATCTCAGTCCATGTTTGATTCAGAGAACTAATGGGAGAGGATTTGACTATGGTCTATTACATCATATTACTGTCAATCGTCGTATATGTGTCAGCAGCAAGAAAACAGTCATATAAAGTCAAAGATCCACCAATGTAAATATAAACAAAGACAAGTGAAATCATAACCATTTAAAGTTACAATTGGCTGTGATGGGTCATCTCCTTGTGATTTATTGTATTTCTGTGTAATACAGTAAAAACAAAAACAAAATAAAACAAAAAAACATGTTGGTTGCTCCATGTTGGTTTCTTTGATCAACGCTTTGGAGATTGTACAGGAGACACAGAGTCCTGATGTTCTGGTAAGAGTCCAAAAGGTTCCAACATCACCCCTGCTTTATACTTTCCATCTTCAAGGCCCTGTGTGTGGCCTTCTTAATTTGAGAACTACAGATTGAATGAGTATCTTTGGAGTGTTTTATTAATGGACAGCAGGGGTCACTGTTGAATCATAGAGAGCTTTCCTACTCATTAAGAGGATGGATATAGTGTTCCCCATCACTTATGCTTTTAGTCCTCTGTCCTGAAAACATCTAGATGGGTAACTTCAGATCCATGATTAATTCCACTGTTTTCATCGAAGACTAGTCGCATGCATGAGGTTACTCAAGTGTGTAAGTATTCGTAGGAGTGGGGCCTGAGGGTGCAGAAGACTTTAGCCAGTACAGTGTTTATATATTTTACTTTATTCAAAGTCTTTAGTATTATATTGTAGAGAAAAGGTCTGACTCGGTGTCAGGACCATTCCTGTTCTCATAATGAGAAAAAACAAAATGTTAGATGTGGATGTATTGTAATATGTCCTAGAAATCACAGCATTTTGTTCACATACATGGATATATGGATTTTTCAGTATCCCAAAAATGGGTCTGGTGGAGTGTACCACATTAGTAGAGAAATAGTTAACAGCGACCAGAGAGCTTAGTTACCTGACTTTAGTGCACCTGGATAATGTCATAAGCTCATTTTGTTTTTAGACTCACCTGGGGGAAGAGCTGGGTCATCTTCATAAAGAAAGGAGTCCTGAGTAGTGGGTGAAAAGAGTTCTAGAGTTCCATTTCTCTTGGAAAGGAACCATGGGTAAAACCACAGGAGTGGAACTAGTCCTGTCGGTTGGTGTTGGGAGCTGAAGAGAACCCAGAGGGGCTAAGCGCTCAAGCCCAGTAAGGTCAGCAGTGATTTAAATGGGGTTTAGTTTTGTTTGGGGGAGAATCTGCTACTATGAAAGAGTGGAATTGAAGAAGAGCTCAGGGAGGATCTAAGAGGTTCTACTGATGACCAGAATCATGTCAGATACTGTTTGGGACATTGATAGCCTGGAAGGAATGAGATTGTACATGACCTGCCAGCGGGCAAAGTCCCTAAAAGAATCACAGGGCACAAATGGACATCAGAAGGAGGCGACTGAGAGGAACGTCCTGCAATATCATGCCCAGCTATACAGGAGGTGTGATGGCTGGCGAGTCATTCTTCTACAACGTGAAATAAAGTATTGAATTAGGCACTGTTGTAATACCAAATGTAAGACAGCTGCTATGAAAGTGGAGAATATGGATAAATAACTTACTCCTGTAGTCTTGGACTGTGAAATTTGGTTTGGTGGACGCCTCAGGTGACAGTCTAAAGGAAAACCTTTGCCCAGCAGGGGACAGATCTTTGTCCGCAGCACTGACCGTTTGAATTACCTGAAACCAGATTGAAATTGAATTTGATGTCAGATCACTCTTTTAAAAGAAGCAGCTTCGTAAGAAACTTAATGTAGTCATCACATGAAATAACAGAAATGGACATTTAAGCAATAAGACCTGATTGAGTCTGTTTCTTGCAAGGATATAGGACCCTTCCTCTAATGTGTTTGTAAGGTAAGAGGAAGACTGAATGCCACATCCTCCTGAAGGAGTAGTGGTAGCCCAGCGAGTTATAATCTAAAGTGTCCGAATGACCTTATAAAATCATTCCATGAAAATAACAATGGAAACAAATATTAAATATTTTGTAACTTGTACCTAAAAAGCATAGTGAAGGACGCAGGATCGAGATAGATATTATCTTGCAAAGTAGTAATACCATACTGTATAGTTCACACTAAGAAAAAACATGATAATTAAGATTAAATAAATGAGAATTTAGAAATAGAGGCAGATTTGAATAAATACCCCAGATCTGAATGCTTCTCCCAAACTTTGTGGAAGTTTGGCTTCCTAAAGGCTCTTGCTATTGGTGGTTTACAGGAAATGGCCAAGAGTCTGTCTTAGAAATCGTCTTTTGTATGAAAATGGAGGAACGGAAGCATCAGCGCAAAGGTGCTTGGAGAAGGCCAGAGATGCAATAGTCTGGGAGTATGTGTGAGACTCTGACTTTATCTACACATACAACTTGCACTGGTTTAAGTAAAATCGTTTTAAAATTATTTAGTAAAACTGGTACAAACCCTTTCATGGATGCTCTTGAGTCAGTTTGCCCCCAGCTTTATACTGATTATTAAATCAATACCAATCTCTTGTAAAAATGCTTTTTTATCAGCAGCTCTCATAGCTCCTTACAAAAGAGGTCAGGGTCATATCCCAATTTCACACATGGGGAAGTTGAGGCACAGACAGGTGACATTTATCTTCCCAAGGTCACCAAGAAAGATCTGAGAATAGAACCAGAGCCAGCTGCCCTGACTCCCTCGTTCAGTGTCCTATCCACGTAGCCCCATGTAAGCATGGTATGAACTGATTTAAGTGTTTCCTTGCAGGGGCTTCCATTGAGCTAAAAAACCCACACAAGCCCCATTTCAGTGAACCAGGTACAAGTTTCGTATGTAGACATTGTCTTGTCTAGTGGTAGCTGTTCAAGCTTTGTGATGCTCATTTGAACCAAACATTTTAAGATTCTCTTATCACTACTAGACAACAAACTCATAGGTGTTTTATAAATACCATATTTTACATTAAACTGGTGAATTAGGAAGGCAAAATACATAAATAAGACA
>ML675601.1:13222592-13235095 GCA_007922155.1 Mesoclemmys tuberculata
TTACATTAAACTGGTGAATTAGGAAGGCAAAATACATAAATAAGACAGAGGTACGTGCAGATGATAGATGCGCTCTGATTATTACAGCACCTCACTGAAACTGGTAAACTCACAGTATTCCTTTTGTGGTAAATTTTGATTCTCCCAGCTTCCCTCCCAAGATAAAAGCAAATGGGCTGGCATTTATGCTGGGATGAAGTACAACAACTGGGAAACTGCCACCACCTAAATATAGGTGTGAGTTAGCTCCATGTTTTCTCAATGGAACCAACAATTTTTTGTCAATCAATTTTTATATATTCCAGTGTTCTGAAGTCACAGACAAGCCTTTCACTTAAAAAATGAGTAAAGAAGGTTACTCATCTTGTGCAGTAACTTAGATCCTTCGAGATGGTTGTCCCTGTAGGTGTTCCACTTTAGGTGTCAATGTGTCCAGCGCTTGAGATGTGAGATTTATGGTAGCAGTGCCTCGTTGGGTCACACATGCGCTGACACTGCCTTGTGCCATCTCTGGCGGTTACATAGCGCAGTGCGAACAACCAGCCATCTGTGCATTGTCCACTGAGGAGTGTAATTTATATTTATGTAACTCCAAAGTAGGGGAGAGGAGGGACGGTACTCGAGCACCCACAGGGACAACTATCTCAAAGGACCTCTGATACTGCACAAGGTGAGTAACCTCCTCTTCTTCTTCGAAGAGTGTCCCTCTGGGTGTTTCACTTTAGGTTAAAGATAGCAGTACTCAACAGTGGAAGGCAGGGCATTGAAGTTGTGTTCTGTATGGTTGATAAAACCATGAGTCCAAATAATGCATCTAAAGATGATTGCTGTTCTATAGCATAGTGTTTTGAGAACATGTGGGCTGGTGCCCAAGTGGCTGCTTTGTAAATATCTGTAATGGGTACATTGTTAAGGAAGGCAATGGATGTCGAGAATGCTCTTGTGGAGAGTGTGGGACACGTAACTAGTGTTTTTGGTAACAAAAGTTAATGCACCTTGATATCTATTTGCAAAGTCTCTGTTTAGAGGTATTCTCTCCTGATTGCTCTGTTATAGAGATAAACAGTCTCATTGATTTTCTAAAGATTTTTGCTCTGTCTCTGTAGAGGGCCAGTGTTCTTCGGACATCTAGAGTGTGGAATGCTGCTTCTCTTTTATCCATGTGAGGCTTTGGACAAAACTCAGGTAAGTGGATGGGTTTATTTAAATTAAATGGGGACATGACCTTGGCTAAAAATGTAGGACGTGGTCTCAGGGTGATTTTGTTCTTAAAGAAAAGTGTGTATGGGGGGATGTAAGAATTAAGGCACCCATTTCTCCAACTTGTCTAGCTGACATGATGGCAGTGAGGAAGGCCACCTTCATGGAAAGATGTAGTAAAAAGCAAGTGGCTCAAATGGGAGTTCCATGAGTCCATGTAAGACCAGGTTGAGGTCCCTGATGAGGTACCTGATGGTCCCCGAGTCTCAGAATCTGATGCACTTGGTGGCAATGGTACAGAAGAAGTCTCCGAGGCTAAAGAGCGCTTTTTCTTAGGTGATTCTCTCTGAGGTAGTGTTGGGGAGTGCTTTTTCATAGACTTTTAGGGCACAGACTCTTCAGTAGGCACTTTTGTGGCCAGCCCTATATCAGAGGCTGCCAATGGTGACCGTTGGCCAGGAAGGGACTGAGACTCAGAGTCTGATGCAGGTCTAAATGATTTCTCCATCATCAGGAGTTTAAGTTGAAGGCCTCTTGCCTTCCTTGCTCTGGCCTTTAGACTGTGGCAATGCAAGCACTTCTGAGGAATAAATGACTTGCCAAGACAATGGACACACTATGTTTGACTGTCTGAGGGATGTATGGAGAGCTTGCACATCAGGCACCGCTTAAACCCCAGCGAGCTGGGCATGCCAGGGATTTTACTGGCCCAAGTTATACTAGAGTATAAATTCAAGTGAAACCTATTTTCTATTGATTTATTAATAAAGAAATTTTTTTAGGGTGAACAGAAAATAAAGATAAATGAGCTAACTGCTAATTAATTCCTAATCACTAATAACTCTACACTATCTAAATTCTAAGTTTGAAATAAGGTTGCTGCTCAGGGCTACCATAAATCTCTGAACTCAGGTGTAGGTTGCATGGATACCTAAAGTGAAACACCAACAGGGACATGCCTTGAAGAACAATGATGGTTAGGTGTGTTTTTTTGTTTTGTTTTGGTTTTTTTAGTCATTGATATCAGAGCAGGCAAAATTATTCTCATTCCACAGCTATTAACCCAAGTAACCAAACAGTTGAGGCTAAAAGCCCTGTCTCCTTGAGGCAACATTTTTATACAGTACAAAATACGTTATAGCCTGAGGCTTTGCAAACCTTTGACTCTTAATCACTTATTAAATAGGACCATATATCAAAGAACTGTGGACCAAGTTTTGATGCCTCAGTCAGCTGAGAAACATCTTACTATTGTTCTTACTATTGTTCTGCTACCTTGTACACTGGAGCAATAGTAATCGGATGAAATATAATAGTGAAAAGTGCAAGGTCATGCACTTAGGGATTAATAATAAGAATTTTACATATACGTTGGGGATGCATCAGTTGGAAACGACGGAGGAGGAGAAGGACCTTGGGGTATTGGTTGATAACAGGATGACTATGAGCCGCCAATGTGATATGGCTGTTAAAAAAGCAAATGCGGTTTTAGGATGCATCAGGCGAGGTATTTCCAGCAAGGAGAAGGAGGTGTTAGTGCCGTTATATACGGCGCTGGTGAGACCCCACCTGGAATATTGTGTGCAGTTCTGGTGTCCCATGTTTAAGAAGGATGAATTCAAACTGGAACAGGTTCAGAGACGGGCTACTAGGATGATCCGAGGAATGGAAAATCTGCCTTATGAAAGGAGACTCAAAGAACTTGGCTTGTTTAGCCTGGCCAAAAGAAGGCTCCGGGGGGATATGCTTGCTCTATATAAATATATCAGGGGGATTAACGTTAGGGAGGGAGAGGAATTGTTTAAGTTTAGTACTAATATAGGCACGAGGACGAATGGGTACAAATTGGATATTAGGAAATTTAGACTAGAAATTAGACGAAGGTTTCTAACCATTAGGGGAGTGAAGTTCTGGAATAGCCTTCCGAGGGAAGTAGTGGGGGCAAATGACTTATCTGGCTTTAAGACTAAGCTTGATAAGTATATGGAGGGGATGTTATGATGGGATAGTTTAATTTGAGCAATTGATTTTGGATTATCGGCAGATAAGTCTGCTCAATGGTCTGTGGGAATGCTGGATGGGATGGGAACTGAGTTACTGCAGAGAAATCTTTTTTGGGTGCTGGCTGGTGAGTCTTGCCCACATGCTCAGGGTTTAGCTGATCGCCATATTTGGGGTCGGGAAGGAATTTTCCTCCGGGGCGGATTGGCAGGGGCCACGGAGGTTTTTCGCCTTCCTCTGCAGCATGGGGCATGGGTCGCTTGCTGGTGGATTCCCTGCAGCTTGAGGTCTTCAAATCTCACTTTTGAGGATTTCAATAACTCAGTCATGGGTTCGGGGTTGTTATAAATGTGTATGGGTAGGGTTTTGTGGCCTGCCTTGTGCGGGAGGTCAGACTAGATGATCATATTGGTCCCTTCTGACCTATGAGTCTATGAGTCTATGAGTCTATGAGACTTAATTATATCACTTTTGGATTCAAGTCCTGTTCAGATGCGTGAGGATACCTGAATCAGATCCTGAGTATAAGGTGTATACTTCAGACTGCTAATATAAGGCAAAAATAACGTAGCTTTGTTGAAACTTCTTCCCAGGGAAGAAACATATGGATAAAGTCACCTGACCAAGTATCATCTCATTGTTTCCTTAAGCCCACCTCCTTTGTTTTATCCACCTATTGCCTGTAGCCTAATACTAAATCCTAAACTCTTTGGGGAAGGGATTGTCTCTGTTATATATTTGTACAGTGCCTACAATGGGGCCCTGGCTGCTAGATGTTACCATAATACAAACAAATAGTACTAATAGAAGAAAATATGATGGTCAACAATAACAATTTCAAAAGGTCATTGCTTGTTTTCAGTGGGGACCCATACCTAATTTCCAAAAGAATTATAAAATATTATCAAGGCTTCCTCTGGATGTTGAATCTTTGGCACTAACATCCCTTAGGCAGCTTTGAAAAATCATATCCACATTTTTTTTTAGTGTGTCTTGTTGATATTGGACACTTAGTGATCAGTGCGAATGCCAGTGAGACACGGTACACATGATCTGCAGATCAATAAGGTGTAATGTGCAAGTTTTTCTATAAATATACTAAATACAAAGCTTAAAAATTAACTACAGTATATCATACTTAATAAACCTGGAGAGCTAAGCAGTTACTCAGAAGGCTGTGTACAGGAACAGCTTTCTTCAGGGGCCATGCCAGGGAGCCAGTGCCTCTGGTCTGACTGGCAGCATCTCCCGCGGACTCAAGTGTTGATGGACCACACCCCTTTGTCTAAGTAGTGACTTCTTATAGCCTTCCATAAACAGCTTTCACCTAATTTTACCTCTCTGTTCACTAGCATATATGCTAATTACCTACAATGGGTTTCCACCCTTAACTACATTCTATTCTCAACATGATAATTGGGGTTGTCAAAACAACATCTGGTGATAGAAGGGGTGGTGTAAAAATATGCCCTTTGGCAATGAAAAAATGTATCCCCAGACATTCAAGGATAACTTGTTCCAATCACCGTTACCTATTCAAGCATACATGTTGTGTATTTTGTCTTCTTATGTGCCATGGTATGCGGAAACTGAGACATCTATAAGTTTACTCAGTAGTCCTATTCATCTCTGCCAACTGGAAAATGTCTGCTACAGGGGTCAGAATAGCCAAGCAAGCAACGGAAGCTATGGTAGGCCCATAGGACAGTGGTCAAGAAACTCAAATTGTACTGGGCCTCCAACATGTCCCACCAATGATGCAGTTTTTTCTAAACTGGCATTTAGTCTTATAAAATAATAATAACATTAAAAAGAAACCAAAATATCAAAGTATTAAAATACCTGTCCTGGTTTTGCATTTTCACATACAGATGTCTCATATGGCACTGAAATTTCTGGAGGAAATTCGTTGACGTCTAAGACATTTATTATAACATTGATGTTGCTGGTTAATAATGGATTACCTATAACAAATTTTAGAGAAGAAAGAAAAATTAGGAAATACTATTTTTGTATGGCTCTTCAACAGTGCTCATTATCTGGCATGAAATGCTCAGGGCTCAGATACACAGGATTTACTGTGTACACTGTAAACTGTGTACACCAGATACACTGGTGCAAATCCTTGATTTCAATGGACTTAGTTCTGATTCTCACCAGTGTGGGATCAGTGTCACACTCAAAGGCTTTATCGCTTTGAACCAGATCCTGATCACCTTACTTACTCCATGAATAGGAAGATACTACACAGTGTAAGGATATCTGAAATTGGCCCTTCAGGTGGAAATTATAGGTGCATACTATTCTCAGGTCACTCTAAAAATATTCTACTGCTAAACACTTCCCATGATTGCAAACAACATTGATTTGTTTTAATTATGAAAATTAAAAAAAAGTGTAGTACTTACACACTGCTATACATCTTCAAGATGCTGTACAAATGTTAATTATTTAGGAAATTAAATAGTATATACACATTTTATGGAAGGGGAGAATGAGACCAAAGGTTCAGTGACTTGCCACCGAGTGAGCCCTGACAGAATCAGCATTGGAACTCAGGTGTCTCTAGATCATAAACCAGTGGTTAGTCCACTTAACTATGCTGCAACAATTATCCATTTACTGTCCAGGTAACACATGCATTTTGTGTACAAAAAAATAAATATTTAAAAATGTATGTTATGTTATGTTAATGGACAAAGACCTTCCAACTCTCCAAAATTTCTGTCTCATGCAGATATTACCACTCTGGTTTATAGAATTATGTGCAAATTCAATGCTGGTGTAAGCAGGAGCAATTCCACTATGCAAAATTCTCTGCATTACCCAGGGGTAGCCCATGGGACTTAAAAGTAATTGTGTTAGAAGGTCAAAGGATAATTTTGTCTCTCTGGATTAAAAATATGGAGGCTTCCATACAGTTACAGTTAAACCATAAAAAAATAAATGTGTATGTGCTATGAGTCATGACTGACAGAGGCACAATGGAATGGGATAAGAAATATATGAGCTCTTTTAAACCTCCACTCATTTTTCAAACCAAATTTACACAGAACCTTTCAGAAGGGCTGAATTGTTTGGATTACTTGCTTCTTTTACATCTTTTGCACAAACCCCTGCAATCCTGGCATCTGTGCTCAGTACAGCTAACAGGGCTGTGGATGATATAGTAATTTGCTGAATGTGGATAGGCCAGCAATTTGCAATTCCCCATCGTCAGACCAGCATAGAACCACGGTGGGAATTATACCTCTGAGAGGCACAATTTCTTTCCCCTCCTGTGGCACAGCTGTATGCTACCTCTTACAAAGCCACAATCTAGACTTGAATGATTTCCAAATCAAATTCATTCAGCTGCAAGTAAAAAGTTGTTGTTATAATATACAAGTAAAGTACTGCTGCCAGCTCTGCAGTCTCAATTTAGGACCTAAAAAACAACCAAAACCAAAATAAGAGATGTTATTTCTTCTTCTTGTGAATCAACACTAGCACAAAATATTTTGTGGGTCAAACTCTGTCCCTTTGCAACCCCTTTTCCTTGAAATTCATCCTCAGCTACACCTGTTCAACTTCACATATAGCCAATGGGTATATCCAAGGACAGAATCTGGCCCTGCAGTTGGGAATTAAGTGACAATTTTGTTGATAGACAATCTAGAATAAATTCTTGCCCACTCTCTCAAGGTTGAATTGACTTTGTGGTGCAAAAAAAAATATTAAAGATGAAGCAAAAGCTTATTGTAGTCAATAAACTAAGCAACAGTGATTCTGAATACACAAAAATCAGCTGGCTCATGTAAGAAAGTGTTCTTGTCACAGAGTCACTTTCAGAATCACTTTTAAAAATGTTAAAATTCTTGCCCCTCCAGCAGTACTCTCCAGAAGGAATATTGCACCTTCATATAGAATAACTTGGTCATTCCTTGAGTCCATTGTAAATTCATTTTAGAGGAAGCAATGAAGCTTAGTTCAGAACTTCTTCTGCAGCTAAGCTGTAGATGAAGAAAACAATATGAAGGCACAGTCATTACTGTTAGTTCCTTTGTACCATTTTAAAAGTATGTTAAAATACCTTTCTAATAATGCATTAGTTCTTAAGGGTCTATGTTCTTGCATGTGTGTTGTAAATGGAAGCAGCTGACCACTTAAACTGTTATAATCTTGGTAATTCCCATTGAAGTAGCAGTCTCTCGCTATATCATATCTATTTTAATTTTCTACAGGAAGTGTTTCATATGAAAGATTATTTCCATTTTGTTTTCAGATTCTGTAGCACAGTGTAGAAATTAATGGGAGCAATTTTTTTTCAAAAAAACTAGGAGGGATTTGACCATGTGACTGCCCTAACTATCCATGGGAATGATGGGGTTTGTTTTTGGATGAATTCCTGAGCATTACTTTGAAAACATTCCCTTTTTGTCTGCTATTGATAATAATGAAAAATAATATATGGGGGCCAGATTCCTCTATCCTTACTCATGTTGGCTACTGCCTTACTATAGCCCTGTCTGAGCTGCTATAAGCATAAGAATAATAGAAGTGCTACTAGACTTTGTTACTATAAATAATAATAATAAACAGAATTTTGTCTTGCTCTGTTCGTTAAATCTCTTTCCATGGGTGGTGTGTATAAGAGGCTGGGGGAGGCTAAGCCTCCCCAAAAAAGGCTGATCATGCAGGAGGCCAAATGCTGTGGATGTGGGGTGGATTGCCTCCCTTTGGAGGCATGCCGGCCTGCTGCCTTTAAAGCACTAGACGCAAAGGTCCCTAGAAGCGGGGGGGGGGGGCCACCAGCACCTGGACTGTGGCCCCGCTTGTGCTCCAACCCAAGGCCCCACTCTCACTTTGCCTCTTTCCCAAGGCCCCTCCCGTCTGTCCACCATGGAGAGGAGCAAGCAGGCAGGCGTCGGGGAAAGAGGTGGAGAGGAGTGAGAAGGCAAGCCTCAGAGGAGGAGATAGAGAGGAGCAAGCAATGGGTGACAGGGCTTGAGGGAAGAGGCAGAGTGAGGGCAGGAAGAGGCGAAGTGAGGGCAGGGCCTCAGGGAAAGGGGCAGAGTGTGGGCAGGGCCTCTGGGGAAGTGTCTGAGCAGGGACAGGGATTCAGAGTGGAATGTGGGTAGGGCCACGGAATAGGCATCATGGCCCTGCCACTTCTCAGGAACTTCTAGAGCTCACATGTGAGCCTGCCCGAATGGAAGACTCATGCATTGCCTACGTCTATTTCCTTTTTAAAATTGGAAAGTACTGGAAAGTAACTTGATCTCTTGAGGCCTATACAATCACTCCTAGTGAAAATTAGTTGCTGTGGGAAAAAAGTAAGATAAGCATCATTATTGATTTTAAATACAGACCATCTCAAAGCCACAGATGTACAGTGGAAAACCATATGGACTGTATTCCAGGGATAAGGCAGGTGTAGTTGAACCACAGAAACTTGTTCATGAGCTTGACATCATTTTCCATGCCAAGTGGCATGGTGGCAAAGCCCACTTTCATTTGTATTTCTCTTTCAGTTGACAGGGTGAAGATGGTGGCTAGTATTTAAGTGGTAAGCACAAGAAGCAGATCATAGTCAATTGCAAAAGGGCCTTAAGAGCCAGCCACAAGTGGGATTTTGTCTCTGAATTGTAGGGAACAATCTTAATGTTTTTTTTTTTTCATTTCACAAATGCAGATTGTGGTACCAGAGCAGAAAACTCCAAAGAGAAGAGAAAAATATTCACTTTTGAGATCCAGTGTGCCTGTGCTGATTTGGGAACCTAAATAGACAGGGTCTGACTTTTGCAGAAGAGCTGAGCACATACAAATCCCAATGAAGTCAGTAGGAACTGCAGGTGCTTGGATAATGGTGGTAGAAACCACTGAATTTTGTCTACAATCTCTATACTTGGAGCTGCAACATTGGGTAATTAATTATACATTAAAAAATTCTTAATAAAGGCAAGAGAAGGATGGTTTTGTGCTTAAGGTACTGGATAGGGAACCAGGACAACTGAGTTCAATTCCTGGCTATAGAACTCTTGTGCGACCTTGAGCAATTTTCTTCACCTGTGCTTTAGGCCATTATCTGTAAAATAAAGCATATGGAGAATTGGGGTCCTAGAGGTTGTTTTTGGAAAACTGGGCCCTCCACTTCTGAATTCATACCTTGCATACTTGAGTTGTATGTTTATCACTCCATAAATACACACATTTAGGTTAGGCTCTTTTAGTAGGCTAGAACTGAGGGAGCAATCTTTCAAAGGACAATTTACGGTATGGACAATTACTTGAATAGAATAGATGAGACAGTTAATCAAATCATTCTCCCTTTTATTACTGGTAGAATTACAAAAAACCCGACAGTTTAATTTTAAGTGCTAATTTTCAAAAGTTGTTTACATTTTGTTGTGCTGTGGTGGCTTGAAATGAAGAACATACAAAATTATTTAATCAAAATTGCAAAAAGCAGTGGAAAAAAAAATAAGTGGACATCTTTTGCTCACAACTGGGATAAAAATTCAAAAGGAATTTAAAACATCATGCTCCAGGATGTAAAACAATCACTAATTGTTGAGGTTAAGGAAGAAATTTTCTTGATGGGAAGAAATAATTGTTCTTTATAATTGTTCTTTATAGAGTATTTTGCACCTTCCTCTGACGCAGCTGGCAACAGCTACCTTCAGAGACAGGACAGTGGGCTAAATGGACCATTAATCTGATCAAGTGTAGCAATTCCAAGGTTCCTAAATTAGTATTGAGTAACTACCATAATATTCAGTTTTAAAGCAAAAACACTACTAAATAATTAAAATAACTTTTGCTGTCATTTTCCAATGTTTCCCTCACTCCTTCTCACTGACAGATACAGTGAATATGACAGACAAAGTATTTAAAACATTTCCATGGCAGGAAAATTCAGGAAGTTACCCTTCCCTCACCCCCACTGCTTAGCATTTCGGAAATTCCAGCATTTCCCTCTGTTACCTCTGAGTCAGACAGCCTATATGAAGCTATGGCAGGTAATATTTCTTACCATAATATAATTTTCCAAGGTATTGCCAATTATAGGTGTACTGTATATATAACATTTATCTTTAATGTCATGAATAACATTTGATGCACAAATATTAAGGTATATGCGGATATGAATCTGAAATGTCTGAGAGGTATAGATTTTGACTTGGCTTTTTAATTACTCTGGAGTCCTGGAGAATAATAAATGGATTCACAATGAGTTCATTAGAACTACTGCCATATTGCAGGACAAGTCTGCAAATTAAAAATGCTCATTACCTACCAATAAATCTAAATAGTTAAGCTTTGCTGAAGCACAGCCCTTTATGAGGCCTCCACGCTGCAACATCATATCTCCATGACTTTCAACTCCTCTGGAATCAGATTACAATTCTGCTGCCCTACTTGTTCTAAATCACTCAAAAAATTTATATATATATGTATATACATACTTCTCCCAAATGTAAGGCCAAAAGTCACAGTTTCAGTGTATATACATAATGAGATGATTCCTTCAGTTTACTGTATTTTATTTCCTGTTGCATCTTCATCCTCTAGTTCAGTTTGGGATAACTACGAGTGACATATTTTTTCAGAGGGAGAAAGTTTTAATAATATATATATTTCTCTCTAAATCCTACCTTCTATGGTGTTATGGTGTATTATTTATTGAGTACTCATTGCTAAACAATACACAAGGGAAAATATGGTCCCTGTCTCAGGAACTTGCATTCCAAAACAGATAAACAATACAGTACTGATGTAAAGTGCATCATGGGTCCTGATCCACAGTATATTGAAATCAACTGAAAGACTTCTGTGGATCATCAAACAATAGGTTTTTCAAAAGATGGTACAAAACTAGGAGAATTAACTCTGACAGAGAAAGAGGTGCGCAGTGCAGAAGGATGTGAATGAAGGGGGAGATGGTTCCTGGATGCCCTAAGAGAAGGAGGGAGTTCCCAGCATAAAGGACAGACTAAAAGGCAAAGAGATGAACATGGGAGAAGACAACACGAGGAGTGAGTAGGCAGGAGTGCTTTGGCATATTGAGAGGAGAGATGGATCAGGCAGGTGGATTCATGTAGATCCTTCCATTACTGGTATCACCTCTCAACCTTAACTCCATTCTAACGTAGTTTTTGTCTGAGAATTAAAATAACCATTATGCTCTTCCCCACATGAAGAAGAAAGGTATGTCTTCTCCTTAACTGTCCTCAACTTGATCTTATTACGTAAACAACAAAACAAAGAACAAAAGTAAGATCTCCATGTGAGAGCAGAAACTGTCACTCTTTCCCCTGTAGTGCATGAAGACAAAATGGCACCTCCCTCTGCAGCATGGAGGGACCTTTCTCCATTTAAAAGTACAGTACATGAGACACAAACTACAGTAGTTACAGCACAATTATCAGTTGTTTAGTCACAGAATGGTAATATTCAGTATTCCCAGTAAATATATATTCTAATATCATCCTCTAATCCCAACCTCTTTCTAATGGCAAAACTTCCATTGACTTCAGTGGGAATTGTGCATGCATAAGGAGTACAGGATCAAACCTGACTGTATGGGAGTATTTAAATATGATACTTAGTCTTACATCAAGCCTTGCCAAACTGATCCATGTTACACATCCTTAAATCATTTTGTACTAATAAACATTTTAGAAGAGGCTATTTTCCAAGCACTGTATTCTAAGAGCCACTACTTTAGGACCTTAATTCAATTCATTCCAATACTTACTAACTTTACTTGCAATTATAGAGAAATTGTATTGTGCAGTGCTTTCTCTGTCCAGTAACTCATTAGTTGCAATGGTTCCTTCAGATCCATCTATTGTAAAGTAGCTGTCCACATCACTCTTCCAATCTATGAAGTACCTGCATATGAAAACAGTAGATGCAAATGTTCATTTATCATGCTGGCAACCAAGCTATCTTGATTTGTTTTATTTTTCCCCCCTCTCTCTCTATAAACAATGATTTCTTTATTGCAAAGTCAAGGGGAAATGAGAAATAAGAAAGATTTAGTACTACTAATGTTCATAGTATTTTAAGCCCCTGATACCTACAAAACTCAGTTCATGGTACCCAGCTTCAGTGAGCGCTGATCATTACTACTAATCACTGCTGAAAGTAACAGAGAAACATTTAAGGGAAAAGGCAGAAAAAGAGATGTGCAACAGCACCTAAGAGCTGGATTCTCTTGTCCCATCTGGGCTTTTTGCACCATCTGGAAGCACAAAAATGACAGAAACTGGCCTGCAGAGAATTTCACTGTTGGATATGAACTCCTTGAAGACATA
>ML675601.1:13235495-13287578 GCA_007922155.1 Mesoclemmys tuberculata
TAAGTGTACTGACTCTAGACTTGGTGTCTATCATTCTCCCTCATTCCTGGCTTAGGTGGCATATCAGGGATGGGAGGGGCCATGTTGGAGGGAGACGGGGAGGAGGGGGAGAGAGGGAGTGTAGTGTAGCTCCACTACACAACATCCTTCACTGGTCTAGGTCCCATCAAGGACCCTGTATCAATAGGTCAAATTAAAGTGGCCAATAAGCAGCTCTGATAAATCAGGGAGCTGTAACTGTCTCCATGACACTCCTTTGAAGCCCCTCTCTGCCAAAAAAAGCTTTGGCACAGCAAAGCATCAATCTCAGTGTATTTTTGTGCTAGGAAGGACTAAATAGAACAAGGAGATATGTGTGTAAACATAGCAGTTTACAGACAATCTGATAATTTGTTTCAAAACCTTTCCCCTTGAATGCTAATTAATTTAAAATCTACTTTCTTATCTGATGCTACCGTTTGCCATCATAACAGAATAATGATTTTTCCAATTCAGTGCCTTGAACTATTAATTCCTTTTTCATTTTCATTATCAGGTAACAACATCTACCCAGCTGGCTGCCATTGCTTGAATAGTAGGCATAGTGGAATGGACAAAAAGTAACAAAAAGTTAGACAATAAATAAGTTAGACAATAAATAAGTAGCAAAAAGTAAACAATAAAAATAAAGCTGATAGTCACCGTAAGTGAATTTAAGAGAATGTAAATGTCCAAGAACTGTGGGCTTCACAGATCTTGTGATTTATGCTTCCTCCACTTACTTGTGAAGCAGTGAGAGTAAAGGTAAAGTAGTATCCCATTTGCTATCGCTCCCACTCATTATGTGTGATTTACAAGAGGAAAATCTATGTACTGTAATGGCAAAAAGTAGAATATCAGAGTTTTCCTCACTGCTGAATTAAGTAACGAGTAAAAGGGGTGGTGGACTTATCCCAGAGTAAACCAACTGGAGCCTGAGAACTTTAATTGGAAAAGAGTTAAATTTAAATTCATGACTGAGGTGTAGATCTGACTCAAAGCCCTTTGAAGTCAGTGGGCGTTTTTCTATTGACTTCAGTGAGGTATGGATTGGGCCCCTAAATCCTGCTCCCAGGAGGCTACAGTTTAAGGTGCCAATCCTGCAAACACTTATGCCATCATCAAGTTCAATGAATAACTGTGGCCAGTGGTTCTGGCATTTAATTAATAACTTTCTCTATTGCTGTTACTTTACTACTTTACTAATAACATATTGAACCATACTTCTAAGGAAGAAAAATATTCCAATACTTTTTAGATTTAATTTAGCCTACTCCTACATCATCCATTTCATTAATCAGTCCCAGTGTTGTTTTCTACATTTCATCTTTTAAAACTGTGGCTTAAACAGACCCAGATGTTAAAATAATTCTTAATCTAGTTTTTGTGTGTACAATTGAAGCATCTGACTGCCAAGCTCAATTTGGAATCTGTTTTATTACTCAGACTTATGTGTGCAAAACCTAAGCACCTAATAAAGGCATTTTGTACATAAGTGAATTCCTGGTGTGATGAAGTAATAATGAAGTATATTTTTTTATTAAACTCAGTCCTGCTTTCAAAGCCAACGGAAGATGCACTTTTTCTACATCAGCATCTTTCTTAATCCCGTCGCAGCTATGGCAATACTGCACACTTATTGTACACCTGAGCCATGTTGCAAGGAACTCAGATCCTGCTCTTTCATTTTCCTGTGGAACTTTAGGTTGTGGCTCATCTCTGAAGTTGTGGCAGAGCTTTGTGACTGGTCATCCAATTATTTTGCTGTTGTTGAGGGGATTGTGTTTTTGGTTTGCCAGGCTTGTTGGTTTCTGTGGCCTTCCAGCACTTAGAATGGAGTCTCATGGTTTGGCTTCCACTAGACATTCTTGACTGTTTCAGAGCAGTGCTTGGAGCATGGGTAGTGTTCTCTGACTGCTGCTCTTCTTAAAATGTGTCTTCAACTAGAAACCCCTCCCCCCCAATATTTTGCCAATTAGGAGGAAAAAAGTGTTGAAATAACTGTTCATGAGGAACAGGAAGGAGAATACTTAAAAAAAATTGAACATATACAAATTAGCCAGTCTGGGTCATGAATTCTAAGGTACTAGGTGAATTAACAAAAGAACTCACTGAAACCCTGATAACTTATTCTTGAAAAATCAACTGGTAAAGGAATCTGAAGACTAAAGAATAACCAATATAATACTGATTTTCAAAGAAGGGAAGAAATGTGATCTTGGAAATTATGCTCCTATAACTGAATCCTAACTTCTATGTCTTGAAAAAACAATAGATAGTGATTTTTTTATATATATTTGTTCAAAGACCTGATTTTTTTTAGGGGTGTGGAGCATCCACAGCTACAATCGAAGTCAGCACCTCTGAAACTTAGGCATTGAATTATCATGGAGTCTTGTCAGAAAACTTGATGATTGTTGGTATATGGGGGAGAGAGGGACAGGGGTTCGATAGATGTGGACTACAGGAACACAGTAGATTTTTTTAAAATATAGCATGTGATAACATACCTCTCAAACTCTTAATTGAAAAATGAACTTAAATTTGCTTGGAGAAACATATATCCCCTGCTCTGGGTCCCACTGGCCTCAGTGGGAGCAGGTCATGCACACTGAAAAGTGGGGGGAAAAAACTGCAAAGAAGGGGAAATGATAAATGACAGCACAGTAAAATGTGAGGAGGGAATATTAGTGAAGTATCTCTGGTCACACTGTTGGGAATGGTCTTATACAAAGCCTACATTTATGATCTGGTTAAACAACAAACCTAATGAAATTCAGAGATTATACTGAATTAGGATGTGTAATAAACAGCATTCAGGTCAAGGAAATAATACAGAGGGACCTAAAGATCCTGGAAGATAAAAAAATGAGACTGATTTTTTTAAAATATGCCAGCTAAGGATAATATATAATTATACATGTAATTAACAGGTGGAAGAAACCTGGGAAGCAGAAATGAGGACAAGTTGTGGAGGAGTGGGAGACTGCAAATTAGTCTTGAGTTTGAGACATGGCTACACAAAAGTCTGAAAAAGGCATGATATCATATCAGAGGGAGGTAATAGACCCTATCTCTGGTAAATGTCACCTAGAAAACTGAATTTGGTCTTGGGCACCAAATGACAAGTAAGATATCAACAAATTGGAGGAGTTCAGAGAACAGCAATAATAATGATGCTGGGTCTTGAAACAGTGAAATATGAGGATAAATTAAAAGGTCTAAAATATGTTTAGCTTGTGTAAGAGATGACAGGCGAGACATGATAATGGCTGAAGGTTTTAAAAACCAAGATGGGACGAATATTATTTAGAATGATATAGCGGGATATAACCAATGTATGGGGTGAAATTGAAAAGAAATGTAGGTTAACTAACAAAATATTCCTGGCAGTGATATATTGTAATCTGCAGAGTCATTTCCTGAGAGAAATGACAAAAGTCCTATCTGTGGGCATTTTTTTAAAACTATTTTGGACAAAATCATAATGAATATACTGTATAGAAGAATCCTGCATTGGCAAGAAGATGTACTGGATGATCTAGTAGGTCTTACCATCTCTAACCTCTGTTTGTAAGCAAATTGGCATTTCACGTTAGAAATTTAATCACAGACAAAATTTTAAATTGAAATTAAAGTTGAGTACATACCGATAAATTAAGGAATTAAAAAACTTAGAAAAATGTTGCAGTTATTTAAAAAAAAAACCAGAAGAAGAAATTGAAGACATTTGTTCCTAAAGGTACACCCAAAAGAAATCCAAATATTTTAAAGCAATGAAATTAAAATATGCAAATAATCTTAACTTTGTCCTCTTAGCAACCACAGCCTCCTATCTTAATTTCTTTGTTTCTTTCATATCCCCTTTATAGGATGAGTTATTCTTGGATTATACATGTTTTAAAGACATAAAGAACATAAATTTGGAGGGAAATAGCTTGTGTCTAGAGCATCAGAAATTTGTACCACAGAGCACTGCTTCACATGTACATGTGTTATTCAGTGAGATGCTTTGTCATCATATTAACCTTTGTACTTCTTGTGTAAATTATATTTCTTCAAGTGGACCTAATTGATTTATATAGGTAGATAAAGTAGGGTCTGTGTCGAATAATGCCTGGATAATTGGCAACACAATTATCTAATTATCTAATTCTAAGCAAGAGTGAGGAATGATTGCCTTTAGTTTGCTATTTATTCAATCACAAGCTCGTAAAGTATGTTTTCCTCAGTGGGCTCTTCATACCTGTTAAAGGCAACTGGAACAAGTACAATCAAAGTTGATTAGAAGTAAGGCGCTTTGGTTTTTGTGCTCAGTGATGCAGTTAAACTTCTTATTATGGCTACACAGGGTTACCACAATGTATCCTATTTTTTCAAAGCCTTCATGCATGGGGCAGTGTTAAGATTATTTGAGTTCCTTAACTGTACTTTTCCATACTTACAAAGATGGGTTTAGGTTCAATCTTTGCTTTAAATCTGCTTTTGTGTTGTAAGGTCTTGCAGGAGGATGGATTAACAGGCTATTCTTTTTCTAATATGATCCTATGAAATAGCTATATCAAAGTTGAAATATGCTGTTTTCATAAGCACAGAAAACAAAAAGCCTTCACAGATCTGGACCACATACAATTCAAATAGTTTTGTGTTAATAGCCCCCCCCCAATCCTTTCTGTATGATTTTTCAGTTTCTCAGTACATATTTCAACCTCTTGAAAACCTAATCTATTTTAATATTATCAGCTTGCTATAGGGTAAATCACACCTCTGGTTTTTGCCAGTTTTAACATTAAAATGCTTCAATTATGGAAAAATCTCTACTTAAATGATAAAAATCCTGTCAATATCAACAGAAACCAAGTTAGTACCTTTAACTACTATGAAGCAGGAAATGTGATCTGATACAGTTATGCATAATAGGTTAATTAAAGAAAGAAAAAAAAACTAATACTGTCTCCCATAATATACAGCCAACATTGAATGTTTTCTTTGTTATCTTTTATTTATTCTTAGCCAAGAAACAGGAAGGACTGGTAATAGAGCTCAAAAGCAGGCTAATATATCCTCGCAAGCCTTTTTTTCCTCTTTAAATAATTTAGTAAGGCTAGCTCATCTTCTCTTAATGGGGGCATGAACTCCCCATACCTTTGCTGAAGATTTTCAAAGCCTTGTTGTTGCATTAAAGGTCAAACCAAATAAAATCCTAATGGAGCTGCTGTCAGCTCTTGTTTTATCCTCCATGTAGCCCTACAATACCAGCTTGTTCCCAAAAGAAGTCAATCTATGCAAATGCAACCCAAACAATTTATAACATCAAGGCTTAAATACTTGCAGGGAGAAACTAGCCATAGCAAAATATAAACAAAATGGCAAAAGTGTCAAAGATAACAAACAGAGACTTCTTAGGCAGTGTGGATTACTACCTTCACTATTTTTTTACTTAGCATCCAGTATTTTCCCCATATGCTACTGTAAGTATCTCTACTAGCACACACATTATTCACCAGTGGCAAAGCCAATAGTGGATTGGGTAGGTCATATCTAACAAATGAGAAAAAAACTTTCATTTTGCACCTCACTGGATAGGCATTATAAATGCCCCATATATTTCCCATAAAATCCATTTTACAGATTTTGTAAAGAGTTTGTAAAAAGTTCAATGGGACTAGTCTTTTGTTGTTGTTTGGTACCCTTCCACCGGTAAAGTCAAGGGTCTTCCTTACTGTGAGATTTTCAGAAACATTGGCCTAACTCTTCTATTATGGAAGTCTACTCTCATTGATGTCATAGTCGTAGCTGGGCGCTTATAAAATTTCCATCTATAAATAAAATTGTATAAACCTCTGAGGGAGAGAAACACTAATACACCTAACCATCCCACAATGGCTTTTCTATATTTAAAACTGTTTGATTTTAAAGTGTGATAAAGCCTTGATGTTTGGAGAGACCTCAGACCCCAAACCTTTCAGTGGTGCTAGACAGAATTTTGCACATTGTGGGCATTGGATAGTTGTGACTTTTAGGAGAGTGGAGTGAGAATTCTACATTTGGAGAGGATAAAAAGAAGAAGAAAACATTTATCTTCACCTTATCACATGATTAGCCCCTTCACATGTGAATTGTATATAAAACATATGAACAAATTCAACACTTCCACTGACTAGAATTCTTTGCACAGGATAATACATGATTTGCAGTCTTGTTCACAGTGTGCTACAATCTCACTCCATTTCTAAATAATGAGGGTGAAAGATTAATGTTTTTCAGCAACCAGCAGGCCACCTGATGTGACTAAGGTAATATCAATACAAACAAATAACGCTTTGCTCTTAGCTTCAGATGAGAACAGTGAATGTTTATTTGGCATGATGCAGAACTAATTTACATGAAGGCAATGGCTGCAGGAACACTCACAGATTCTGATGACTACATCAGAATTGACTGAAAGAAGCTGTTAAACTTTTCATAAGCCCTATAAATTTTACATACAAATTTTAGTAAAACCCAGTAGACAAAATGGGGAATAAAATCTGCTGCACTTCAATTATCAACACTTCCAAACTGCCAACTGTTCCTGTCTACAAATTTCATCGTTTCCTTGCCCTCCCCATCTAAAGTGCTGTTCATATGCTTATCAAACTCTTCAGTCAGCTCTGTTATCTGCTTTGCATTTCTCATGATGAGCTGTATATCTTAGCAAAAACTGTTGTCATTTGGAAAACGCATTGATTTTATTTTTACTGATACATTGAGCAGACAGTGCTGCAAGACCTAGAGAGAAGGAAAAGGCATATATTGTAGTTAAATCTTAGATGGTTGGGGTAAAATTTACAATGTCAGGAATCTTGCATTTAACCCTTTCAGTACAACTTTACCACACACAATATCCCTTCAGGAATGGCACAGTTGTGGTGCACCTAGAGGACAAAATCAGGTTAAGGACAAAGCCTCTCACCCATATTCGCCTTGGTGCTGTGATGGATCATGAAATGTGGCTTTAGATACTGCTGAAGTTTGGGGCAGACCTGAATGATGGAGGTCATTTTGCATGTGTGCTCTCTCTCTCTCTCTCTCTAACCTGTCCATAATGAGGGAAGGATAGAGCCATCTGAATCTACTATTCCAGCATTAGTGGGAGATCTGTTTCCCACAGGCTCAATTATTTCCACTGCCTGCATTTGTGCTATCAGACTATGTGCAGGTCTTCCTGCTCTGCCAGCTTTCCATGAGGGAAGACCCTTATGGGGTGGCCATTAAAGAGCATCCTAGAATCTCTGGTGATTGGAGAAGCATTGGAGGATGGTTTGGGGACATGTGAGTGTAAAAGAAAAAAAATAGCACAATGGACAGTGTGGGCTGAGAGGAAGCTGGTTGTGGCTCCCTCGTTTTCAGCTGCCTTTCTCCGAGCAGCTTCAATTTACACCCTGGCATAATGTCCATCAGGGACTTAACACCAACCAAGAATCAGCAGAGTCTCACTATACCACACCCGCCTTCTGTTTCCGTTCCTCTCCTGACATGCCCAGCCTCCTCTCCGTACACCAGGCAGCAAATTTCCAGTGTGGGAAATGGTGGGGCTAGCATATGTGACAGCAGATCTGGTAGAAGAGACTCCAGAGATTCATACTGGTAATATTTCCCTCACACAGCAGGAATTCTCCAGAGGCAATATTTGGCCACTTTAAGTTTTTTTTGCAGTGCGTAAATATTTGGCTTTCAGCATCCTGTCTTTGTCTTAGAGATGCATTAACTCAGTACCTAATTTCACAGTGTAAATTAAAACTGTAATGAAGCTGAGCACAGAGAAAGGGGGTCACAGACCTATGGTGCTAAAATGATACTAGTGGGAGCTGTTGTCACACAGTGGGATGATTCTGTCACTTACTTAGGCCTCTATGGAGGTTAGGGGGGCTCACAAACCCTGCAGCAAGGGGTTTGGCAGGGGCACTGTTGGGAATTTTGAAGGGGCATGACAATGTGGGATCCTGTGCTGCTGTGCAGCCCATTGTCATCCCTGAAGAAGTGGCCATAAATTAGAACAGCCTCAAGGCTGCTCCAATTTACATTGAGGGTTGTTCAAACCCACACAGAAACCCATGATCCAGAGGGTGATCACTGGTTCCTCCCTCCCCCCCAACTACCCTTTGGGCTGTGACCTCTAAGGTGATAGCCTTGGGAATTAAGGCCTAAATTAGTCCAATAATACAAGACTGCAGATCATGAATTTAAGAATCACGTGGATGTCTTCAGTGCTCCCATTTTGTCTGCTTTTTCTTTTCTATTCACCCCCATGCAAAGAGGTACCCTCAGCTGTGTATTTGCTACTGTTTTCTGTGTTGATCCATTTCTCTTAGCGGTCTAAGGACATCCCTGACTGAAACTGTGCGCTAAGCATATGATCACCCTCCCGCCCTTCTCAAGTATATGTGACTGTCAGTAAAGCCGGGCTTAAAATTACATTAATAATACTGTAAAGGAACAATGGGCCAAAATATAAGGTCCTCTCGATGAAATGCAACTGTTTAGACAGATACAACAACAAACTACACTAGGAAGTTAGCCCTAACATATCCAATATAAATCAAAAGGGAAACGTAGATAAGATGTATTTTGAATTTCACCAGAGCATCAGAGCTAAAACCCTATTCTTGTGAGAAGTGCAGTAGGTTCATTAATTACCACAGGTCCTCAGGATGTAGCTTTACGTGGTGGGAGCTGTTTACGTTTTGACTAAGTAAAGAGAGGCACTTTAAAGAATAACCAAAACTGCTCGTTGTAATGCCTGGATTGCCTTAGAGTAATGACGCAAGTAATGATCCATCTTAATCTTGCTTAGGTTTGGAACCATGACAAGATCACAGTTTGAGACGATATGGCTGTAGCATTTGAAATCACTGCTTTTAATCTCGCCTTTTAGAGTGTTTGAGAAATCCATTGCTCTAGAGACTTGGAATGGGGACCTTTCATCCAAAGCAGGAGTTGTACTACATGAGTTAAAGAAGAATTACAACAGAATCTAGACATTAGGATGAAAAATATGCTAATAACATATATGCTGCTGCTCCATTAAACTACAAGGGGGGTGGTCAGATCATTATATACTGCTGAGTGCTCACCTCCCTCATTCCTGCTTCCAGGTGCCAATCAAATTTAGAAGCCCTCTATGTCAATTCTTCTCTTCTCCCTCAGTACTAAACTTTCTCCTGAGCTACCAGCACACTCTTTCTGACCAAACTGTTAATTAATGTTATCAAGATAGACCTTGTTAAATTGATGGCAACTGCTATTACCAAATATGTTCAATGGCTGGAGGTGGGACACTAGATGGTAAAGCTCTGAGTTTCTATAGAGAATTCTTTCCCAGGTATCTCACTGGTGGGGCTCACCCACATGCTCAGGGTCTAGCTGATCATCATATCCCAGGTAAGATTGGCAGATACCCTTGGGGTCTTTCATCTTCCTCTGCAGCATGGAACACAAGTCACTTATTGGCTTGACCTAGAGTAAATGGTGGACTCTCTGTAACTTGAAGTCTTTAACTCAAGATCTGATGATGTCAGTAACTCAGTCAGAGGTTAGGGGCCTATTACAAATTGGGTGAGTGGGTGAAGGTCTGTGGTCTGTGATGTGCAGGAGGTCAGACAAGATGATCATGAATGTTCCTTCTGGCTTCAAAGTCTGTAAGTCTCTGAGTTTTGGATCTACAGCCCACCTACTAAAGGAAGAGTATAAATACTATCTTTTTCTTCAAATAAAATATCAAAAGTAGTATTTGACTTTCTAGTTGTCAATTGTTGTAAGCCTAGTGGATAGATCATTGGACTGGGATTCAGGATTCCTGAGGGTTTTTTTTATACAAATTCTGCCATTGGGCACTTCACCTCTGTTACCCTTTCTACAAAATGGGGATAGTGATATTGATTTCCTTTGTAGAGCACTTTGAGATCTACTGTGGAAAAGCACTAGGTAAAACTAGGTATTGTTAAAGTTTATGGATCCTCTCCTTTCTGGTTTGAGCTGTGAATTTTGAGCCATCTCGACAGCTGTGTGGTGAATGCCTCTTGCCCACACAGCTTAAAACTAAGGGTCTCACCATCGTACATCGATATTTAGAAAGCCATCTTTTTCTCTATGTCCACCATTAAAACAAAGTCTGGCTCTGATCAAACATAACAGGGATCAGAATTTTCATGGACAACAAAGTAGCCATAAAATTAAATCTTGGACTACCTGCAAACTTTAAACTGTGCTGTTGAATCCCACATAGAAGACAGGGATTGGTCCCAAGATAGCATTGATCTCAAAAAGTACAGTAGCAAAAGATGTAAGTATGTGGGTATGAGGGGTGAGAGGGGCATTGTACCCCAGTTCCAGAATTCTGGATCTGAGCACAGCACCAATGGCATCTTGCTTTGTATGATTCTGTGGCTCATCAGGCAAGCAAGGAGGATCTGCAGGGCAATGTCATGGAGGAGAATATCAAACTTATTTAAACTGGAGTCACATCTGTAGTTCGGACCAAAGGTAAACATCCTTTATCCCGTAAAATACATCATCTCCTAGGAAATCTGACATCTTCAAAGGTGCCAGTGAAAATGTGGCTTAATCTTACACAGTGTTAGAGAAACTTCTATACTTCAGATACCATTGTATGTAATTGTCGTTTTCCTCCTCCACCATGTAGTTACACTGGCATTCTTATTCTTTAATTAGCTTTGTCCCTAAAATGTCACTTTGGTCTCAACCTATATAGAATACGTACAGATGTAAGCATGGTTTAAAAAAAAAAAAGCCTGATGCTATCTTCCACCAAAAGAAATGAGCCTTTATTGACAACAACATTTTCTGATGTATGAATGACATAAATTCTCAGTGTTTATTTGAGCACAGATGCTTGTAACTGTCAAGGGTTAGAGGAATCTGAGAAGAACATATGAAAATATTTCCTTTCCTGTTCTTTGGGAAGTGCTTTGGGATCTTTAATGGCCACAAAGCACACAGTATTTCAGCTTTACATTTATGCCAAGCAATTCTTGCTGAACTATGAAGGAAATAGAAATGGATAGAACAGCTCTCCCAAGAGTACTAAAATCTAAATTTAACACAGTTTGAAAACCAGGTGCACTAGGGCAATGTTCCAAAACTGTCATATAGAGTCACCCTTCCAGGTCCTGACTACCTAAGGCCCCTTCTTTTCTTTGTGTTTTCTTATTTCTCTTTCACTGAATGTGCGTTCTGAGCCGCTTCATTTCCATATTTCTGTCAGCATCCATCCCCAGAAAAGATACTGATGTAAACTCTGAACGTCTCAGAAACCTCAACAGCCCTAATTCCATCTACTGGAGAAAAATAGCATTTTTAATGATTTCCAGCATCATAGGTTGTTGTTTATTTTCTTTTCCTAAATAACAAAATTCAACCTACCCTATTATTTAGCTATTATTTCCCTCCTCCATACATTTAAAACAGAGTTAACCATTTTTGCCTGATAAAGTGGATTAAGTTGCTGTGACTAGTGTTTCGTCTTTGCATGTGAGCTGTTTTAGACTGCTTTGTTCTCTTGAGTTATAACTTCTGCTGCATACAGTGCAGCTTTTTCTTTTATTGTAGTAGTCATTGTTTTGCGGATTGTTGTTGTAATAGGCATCATAATGGCTAACCTGCTCTAGGAAAGCATCTCTGGGAACATGAATTAATTTGTAAAGAAACTGAGCCATCCAGAACATTATATTGCCTATTACCTCAGAGAACATTTCTTGCCATTGTGTGTCTAGTTACTTAGAGGGCCTATTTACTTGGAAGCAGTGTCACACTACTTAAGCTCCTTCTTTAAAATATTATAAAATTGACAGACCCTTATTTACCCCTATGAGGTAATCTAGATTTTAAATAGCTACGAGACCATAATTGCTGTAGGACCCATTTGAAAGTTGTTATCACATGCAGCTCTTTGTAACTAATTTACGCTTTTGCTAACTTTTCTTTATTGACTCTTACCTTCAATTAGAGAATATAAACCTTAGGGAGTATTGAACTCTCATATGTCAGTAACTTACAATTGTATCTATGTCCTTTCACTTGAATCATCCAATATGTGAACACAGACAGGTTAAATAGTAAGCCATGAACATCTTACCCCCACCCCCAAAATATGGGAAATCTTTCACTGGCAATTTCCACAGTTGATCCATGACGCAAAGCTCAATGAAGCAAAGAAGTCTTTCTGTTGACTTAATGAGCTTTGGATCAGGCACCAAGGCTCAGATCCTCAAAGGTATTAGGCACCTAAATCCAGCTAAAGTCACTTTGTATGGGGAGAAGAGATAAGCATGCATTTGCAGGACCAAAATCAAGATGGGTAGGCTGAAAGAAATTATCTTTCAGAGTCAAATTGAAGGAGCTGTACTGTCTGTACACTACCTGGTAGTCATTTTTCTCAATAGGAATTTTTCCGCTGACTTCCAATTTTCAAATCTGGGAACCTAAAGCAGAGTATCTAATCCCTCATTTAGAAGCTCAATCTGGCACTTGGACATCCAAGTGATGATTTGACTGGGCTAATGTGGAAATGAGCATCTTAACCTAATTTAGGCCCCAGAACTGGAGTGAACTCTGCATGGTCCTGAAAGATTGTTAAATTGGTTAATGTGTTTGTTGTAGTTTTGGTTTAATGTTTTAATTAAGTCAGGAAGCTGAGAAGGGATCCAAAAAAGAGAAGATGTATATGGAATAAGACTTCAAGGAAACAAAGAGATGCCATGCTTCCTGTACACTCTTCATGCAGTCTTTAGTTTCCTGGGACATACTTCCTTCTGAGGCAGAAAGAAAGCAGTCCAGGAAGGCAGTTACAGGCTGAAGCTACAGAGAGTTTCAGAAAGTTAGTCACCTCATTTCTGTACGTAGCTTCTGTACATAATAAAGGGTTTATCTCAACACTGCTCTGCTCACTATAAAAATACTACAGGCTCGTGCACCCACAAGACGCCCCACTGACTGAAACAGGCATTCCCTTCGGCAGATCCAGTTGCAGGATCAGGACCTAAAGCACTCAAGCATGAAAGCTGGTCTCACATTTACGGCCAGATTGTGAGCCAATTGCTCTCACCAAAGAGCAGTTACTTATTCAGAAGAATCCATTCATGTGGGGCCACTTGAATGAGAAACTGCTCAGAAACATGAGTAAGGGGCTCACTACGTGGCCCTAAGAGAGAGCCCAATTTTCAAGATACCATTGGCTTTTATGGGACTACTCTTGTAAGCTCAATGCTGGGGAAGGGGTTTACAACCTGGTCCTTTGTTTGAGGAGAGAAATGTAACATATGTCCCCAATCTATATGCAACTACCTCATCTTGTGGTGGAAAGGAATGCAGGATGGACAGGCACAAGTGCTACTTCTGGGCATGAAATTATCCTCCCCATTGCTATGTCAACTGTCTTAGCACCTGAACTACAGGAGTGTTTACATTCTAGTCCTGGGCGCCTCTTGACAAGACTGTCATCATGCTGAATTGTGTTGTGGTTTCGGAGATGCGCTGGACAACGTTTACTAAGGACAATTACGAGATTAATAATTTATTTTCACATGCTCAGTGTAATCTCCATCAAGATGTGAACTCAAGAGTTTAGAGTAGAAAGGCTGTGGTCGACTAGGTTAAGTTATTTTTAACATTTTAACTAGATGTGGTAATCTAGGAGAATCTAATTTTATGTAGTCATTAAGGTGCCTTTTCTAAATCCGAGCTATCAATTCTGTTTACATAACGTATATTTATCTTTAGCATCAGCCTTTTTTTTTTTTTTTATAATGATCACTTCTGGAAGACTGAGGTAGTTTTAGAAAGAGTGAGACTTGTCACACTTTACATTAAGGTTTCATTTTTTCATAAAGGGTTAATAAATTATTCGTATTTGTTATCAGCATGTTAGAGATCTGAATACCATGTATTATGAGCACATCGTCAGAAGGTGTTAAAAATGGATTGTTATATGCAGCCTACTTACCTGTTTCATACTAACAATCTATAACAATTGATTAATCATTCACTACCCTTTATAAACTATTAATGAATGGAACCTTAATAAAAAGTGTGACAAAAAGACTACTGCTTGGGAAAGATGCAGCACTGAGAGCCCTCCATTTATGCATATCGGTATAGTATGTCCAACAGCAGTGCCTGTTCGCCCACCTCTCTTTTCCACATTTGCTCCCAATGTACTTCTAAACAGGTTTTGATGGACTCCCACTGGGTATGATAGAAATCTCTACACCTATTCAGTACTTAGAACCCCTGCTGAGGTCAAGGGTGTCAGTTAATGCCAAATGACATGGTGCTTTGGTGATATGGACTGCTGTTCTTCAGTATCCATTATATACAAACCAACGCATTCCATGGAAGCCACCTGATACAGCCTTTACCTTTTTAATAATTACTTTCAGCAACAGTTCCCTGGTATTTTGACTTTGCCATGAAAAAGTTCATATCTTATTACCAATCCCCTAATCCACCCAATTTCTTTGTTAGCATGAGTTTAGAGAATAAGAACATAAGAATGACCATACTGGATCAGACCAATGGTCCATCTAGCCCAGTATCCTGCCTTCTGATAGTGGCTTGTGCCAGATGCTTCAGAGGGAATGAATGGAAAATGGCACATGTCAAGTGATCCATCTGTAATCCAGTCCCAGCTTCTGTCAGTCAGAAATTTACGGAAACACAGAGAATGGGGCTGCCTTCCTGCCCATCTTGGCTAATAGCCACTGATGGGCTTATCCTCTATTAATTTATCTAATTCTCTGTTTGAATTTTTCTGAGTTTGGTCTGCATGAAAAGTACATAAAAAGGAAAAGCTTTCCTTACCTAACAGAACTGCTGCCAACATCTAGGTCCTGTGCAGTTACAGCACCTATAATGGTCCCAACAGGAGTATCCTCATAAACCTCCATGGTGTACATAGGCTTGCTGAAAACCGGAGGCTCATCCACATCCAACACATTGATTTTTACAGTGGCAGTATCTTTGAATGGACCCACAGAGTGGAATCGATGATCAAGATGAAGATTGGAGGCTTCTACTTTAAAGGTGTATGCTTTTTTTGTTTCAAAGTCTAATTGCTGTGGTAAGAACAGATAAAAAAACATCATCAGATCTGGCAAAATTGCTTTGTAACACTCTCTGCAGACTGTGCAGTTTAACCTTGTATCAGAGATTAGCATGTTTAATTCCCATGCATTCATATCACAATAGAACCCCCTTCAAATAGTTGGATTGTAATATTTATTATTAATAGTATCATGGTGGTTCCCAACCAAACCCAAGTTTACACAGGAAGATGGTGGTAGAGCCGGGTACTGAACGAGGATCTTCTTCATCCCATGCTAATACTTTAAACTCAAGACCATTTTTCCTCTCAACACAAGGAGCTACAGAAAGAACAGCTGTGCTGGAAATGGGTCCAACCCAAAATCCTGTGTGGAAATGGGGCCAAACTAGACTTTAAAGTATGGCTTGGAATCTGAACCCAGGTCTGAATTCTTCTTTCTATTATGAAGCAAAGCTATGAACACCCAACAAACCGGAAGCATTTGAGTAGGGAATATATTCAAAAACAGATTTTAATTTTGTAAATTGGGTACAGCTCTAATCTATAGTGGATTGAATGCAGCGTGGCAATTTGGATACAGCAAGCTGTAGTTGCTTGACAGAGACACATACTGAAATGGGACTAGATTGATTTGAATTTATTTTAACATACAATAATCTAGTGTGGTTGGTTTTAGTAAAGTGACCAGTAATATCTGTTGTGTGCATTATTACACTAATATTCTGTCACATTAGTATACTCATATCTAGTTAGAAAGGTATAAGAGCTTTACTATCAATACAGTGTTTGACTGGATTGACTCTCAGGCTTCTAGCATTTTACTGAAACAGTCTTTTCCTAATGTTTAGGTGATACTGGCATCTAGTGGCTTTTAGTTATAATAGTCAAGTTAGAAATTTTCCGTTTAAAAGGATATGATATTTGAAAAGAAACACTAGGTTACAACTGAAGGATTGTGGCAAGAATAGGTTAATGTTTCTTATTTTCATTTCCACCATCACAACGGTTGCCAGATAGTCTCTGAAACAGTTTTCGCTTCTAGCATGGATTTAAACTCTGTCATTTTCTGTCCTTGTCACAACAAGGCCATAATTGGCCAGAGACTGGCCTGGCATAAATAAGAGTTGTCCCATTAAAGTTAATGGAGTTATGCTGATTTACACCAGCTGAACACTTTGCAGAATGATTTTAAATCCTTGTGAAAGGCTCTATATCTTTAACAGACAATATGGCCAAGCTTTTGCAAAGCTGGGCACTTAAAGTTAAGCAGCTAAATCTCTATCTGTCATGTAAATAGTCAAGCTTGAAAACTTTGACTACAGGGTGCTACTAATATAATATCAAACAGGGCTGTCTTCATTCAGGCAAGAATGCCATTGGCGTTAGTGTGGATTTCACCTGATTAAGAGCTGCAGAATTGGGCAGACATGGATCAATAGTAAAGCATGTGCCTAAAATAAATATTCAGAGGTTCAACTTTAGGCCCAGCCTTAAGATTTGTGAAACCCCACATTAGCAACTTGAGTGGATAGCCTCTTAGGGCATGATTACCCTGTTTCAAAACCTGTAACCACACGTCTCAGAGCGCGGGCCCACAGACATGGGCTTGTACTATGGGATAAAAAGAGCTGTGTAGCCATTGTGGTTCAGGCACTGAAGACTACCCTCCCCACCCCCAAGCTTCAGATCCCAAGTTCCAGCCTGAGCTTGAATGGCTAACAGACATTTTAGGGCCGCAGTGCAAGCCCAAGCCCGTAGAAAGAAACTCACTACCATTGATTTTAATACGCAGGGTAGTCATACCCTAAGTTGTCTTCTCCTTCAGTGCCACCCCAACAACCCCATCTTCCAGGTCGAATGAAATGTTTTGCTCAACCCCAAATGAAACATTTCATTTTGATGTTGAGCTTTTTTATGTTTTTAAAGTTTTAAAAATAAACCTGAAGGAAATTTCAAACCAAAAATTACCAAAAAATCAAATCACTTTGTTTTGAAAAATTTCAAAGTGAATGTCTTGACTTAGTTTTTTTTTTCATTATTATTATTAGTCAAATGAGTTAGGAACACCAACATGAGTTTGCAAAATGGCTCAGTGATGCGGAATCTGCATTATTCATCGAACATAAGCTTTGGACAAAAAATTTCACTTGTCTCTAGGCAGGAATAAGGTTAGAGTTCAAAGTAGTTACTTGTGTTGCAGCTAGCCCTATTTGACTGGATGTCTGCTCCACCTTCTCTCCCTGGCATACTGAGTCTGTAATACGGACTGCCCAGAAAAATAAACTGTACTGAATTGAGTCAAAATAATACATTTTATAGTACTAATAAATACACTAGCAATGAGTGCAACATTTCAGACAAAATACAACTGGCCCAAATCATGACATCTTCCACTCTTTTATCATGGAAATGCTCCATTTACAAGACTGCCTGCCAAATGAACATCAGCGGTTATTCATATAGACAGAGGTATGTCTGTAGATTTCAGCTGACTCAAAGTTTAGGGGTTTTTTCCCCATAAATTTCATTTTAGACAAGAAAGAAACAAGTGCAATTAGGTGTGAAAGCTCTGAAGCCTCATTCCTCCCCATCTAGATACTTACCCATCCAAAATGCTCCCAGATATTTCATTCAACTCCAGAACAGGCACAGGAAATATTTGCTTTATAACCTTTAGCTGTATGTAAATGAGATTGCTTGCATACCTCAACCATGCAGATAATTAGTGCAAGTCTTATCATATCACTAAAATCATGGCACCCAATTGATATGCTGGGGGACTGTCAGAAAATTAGATGGTTGACTATCTTGGAGCAGCCTAGCTCCCAGCCTAGACTTCGATAAACTTTTCATGTTTTTCAAGGTCTGGGAATGCAGTTCCTTGGTATTCTTTTTTGTGGATGCTTCTCATATCACAAAAGAAGCTATATAATGCCCTACCCCTAACTGTTAACTGTTAACTATTTCTAGCAGCCAAAAACATTTCACAGCTATGCTGCCACCTGGTGTCTGACCTATGTAACTAAACCCAATAATGCATGTAAATTTCTTAGTGCTAGTAAACTAGTAACTTTGGCATTCCAGGACTCCAAGCACAGCAGAATTTGTACTTGATGAATATTCAGTTCCTTAAACCCCAGCTAGTTTTACCTAAAAGTTTCCCTAGTCAGGGCTCCATTTCTAAGGTAATGCTTAAAATGCTTTAAAACTCATGGAAGAATTTAATAGGGACAAAACAAATGAGATTGTATTAAAAAATATTAGGACGGGTCTGTGGAAGTTCTGCGAAAAACCTATAGAGTTGAATATAGAAGGAACTCCTTTCTGCAGATTTTTTTAAAAAGAAAACCTATTGAAAATTCTTATGTGTACTATAGACTTCTATTAAATTGAAAAGGACAGTTACAAAAAACCGGCCATAAAAAAAGTTTATCATTTTATTGCATTTCACAGGCTTTTTTTCATAAGGGAACAACAGCTCTACTAGCACCAATGTGGCTTGTTTTTTTCTTCCATCCATGGTCTGCAGAGATATTAGGGGTGCATTTTGTAATGATGTCAGTCTAATAATAGAGGAGTTTGGCTTCCTTGGCAGTCCCTGGCTTTCTTCTCTTTGTTTTGGCGATAAGCTACTCCTACTGAAGCACTATCAGTGTATGCAGAGTTGTGTGTAGCAAGGACAATTTGCAAATACTAAAATTAAATAGCACATCATGACAAACCATGCCATTTAGCTTCACAGAAGGTGCTTATGGACTGGTTTCTTTAATGTGAATAGGAAGGCACAGCAACATCTCTGGTTTGAAAGTATAGGTATTTTGAAATATTACTTTTCCCCCTATCCCATATGGAAGTGAAGGGATACTGACAAATGACACCTTAACGTAAATGGAGCAAGCAAAATGCAATAGAGATTTTTCCCTCCAAAAAAATCTAACGTGCAAAACACAGTGTAAGGCTGTAAGTGGCTTAACAAGTTGTCATGATAAGCATGCCGAGGTGTGAAAATAACTGCATGTATTCATTTTCTAGTCTCACAAGGTGGAAAAGAGGAGCTCACAAAATGAGATGGGCAGGCAGCCCCAGCCCGTCACTATTTTCCCCCAGAACAAGTACAACATGACACAGGGCAGGATGAGCTCTCCCCCAACTGCTGCATCCATATTTCACTATTCTGTCAGGAGGAACCACCTCTGGGATGAGTTGGTAAGCCAAGGTGTGACTGAGCATAAAATGTGATTTCAGACGGCCAACATGAAAGTCAACGTGAGCTCATTGGGATGACATTTTTTTTTAATGTCAACCCCTGATAGAAATGGGTTGAGACCAGCAACTTCATTTAACACAGGCTTCCATGGTGTTTTTTTTTTTTTTTCCAATATGTACTGACCTGGCTTGGATTTGAAATGGTAAAACTAAAGATAAAAGTGACAGGGAATGCTGGGCTGTTAGGACGGTGTTGGAGCTGGAGCCTTTTCTTATGTGCCAGATCAGAGTGCAGAACAAGTGGTATGCTAGACGCTCTGATCCAAGTGACGGCTGGGAAATGTAAGCAGTTACCTCCAGGATTGATGGGAAGGAACGAGATATATATGAGCTCTCTTCCCTCATAACAGGGGGAAAAGCAGCAGCAGAAGGAGTTCTTGGTCTTGGGTGGCAGCTTGAGAAGGAGCTGAAGCCATATGGCCAGGATAAAGCAGCCTGGAGAAGAAGAAGTTTTCAACGACCAACAGGAAACCAGGAAAAGAAGGGGTGGAAGGTTTCTGGTTACATTGCACATTTGTGGTTATTGAGCTTCTCATTAAGACCTCAGAAAATGTCAAGGAAATTAGACAGAGGTGAAAAAAGTAGCCTTGAGCAGAAACAGTTATATATCTGGACTAGACACCTGCTTCCTCTTAGGGGCTTCCAGCTGGAATTGGACAGAAGTTCTGCTTTACTTAGTTCACCAAGGTGGAAAGTAGACACAGACCCACAGGGGAAAGCTGGTGATTCAGGTAAAGGTGATTCAGGTGATTCAGGTGATTCAGGTAACTTATCATGTTAGTTTACAGGTGTTAGCCTTCTTGTAATATATCCTGGGGCATGTATAAATGTCCTGTCAAAAACTGGGAACACAGATTACTGGCAAATGAAATTTGTGCTTTTTTATTACAGTGGGAGTTTTAAAAAAGGGAACTAGGCTTTTGAAATGCAGGGATGTAGTGTATTCCCTTGCTCCCTGGTAGTTCTGTATCTCTGGCCATTTTATAATCACTTTGTAAGTGTCCTTTTTTTATATGGTCTTGTTTAATATGCTCAGTGGTATGTTATGGCTTATTGGAAGAAGCCTTAGATACCAAGGGAGCTCAGCAGCAAATTCCATAGGTCTGACCCAATATTCATCCTTCTGAAGTAAATAAAACATAGTTCCATACAGTTTACCATGCTTGGTTCATTTCAGATCTATTTCACTACTTGGTGTGGTGATTAAAGATCCCCTTCAGTTTAGGGGTTTGTCTTGATGTCATGGGGAAATATTTTCTCAGCCCACAATGTGGTGCAGTATTCTGTATAGTAGTTGCCTGTGCCCACCAGAATTGGCTGTTTCTATTATTGTACTTGATATTTGTTTCTACTCTGGTTTGTGAAGCACTTTGGGCTGAAACATGCTATATAAATCTAAAAAATCATATATGCAGTGGTTTTTTATCCATTTTGGTCCCAGGATATTAGAGAGAGTACGTGGGTGAGGTAGTATTTTTTGATTTGGCCAACTTTTGTTGGTGAGAAAGACAAACTTACAAGCTTACACAGTGCTCTTCTTCAGGTCAAAGGGGGGGAAAGCAGCTGGGAGGGGGAGAGTCATTAGAAGCAAGTTCCCTAAAGACTAGGACAGACACACAGTCAAAGCCGCACTAGATCCTGCTGGAACAAGTGATGCAAAACCTGCAAGCCATATCTCCACTGTTATGATGATCAACACTCCCCCATAACAACATCTTTCAAAATCCATGACATTTTCCATGGGTCCTACACATGCCTATTGCAATACGTGGTGTACCTCATCCAGTGCACTAAATGCCCCAATAACAACTGTGTGGGTGAAACCAGACAATCACGATACTCTTGAATGAAGTCACAGAAAAATATGTGAAAAGACAAAAACACCCTATCATCCATGGGCAAACATTTTTCACAAAATGATTGCTTGCAACTGACCTCTCAATCCTCATCCTGCACAACATCTTCAAAAGACAAGCATGGCACCTTAAATTCATAACTTTGCTAGACATTAAAAATCAAGGACTGAATAGAGACACTGGAATGATGCTTATTACAACAATCTGTAACCTACCAATAACCTGCTTCCAAATGTTTGCCCTCTCTTTCCTTCCCCCCACCCCCATGACTGGAGGGCTATTTAATGGACCACTTCACCTTGAAAGGTACCTTGAATTATTTGCTAACTATTCATGCTAAACAAGCTGGTTCACCTTGTATTTAGCTGTGACACTCTGAGGCCTGGTTTACACTACAGAATTAGATCGATGTAAGGCTGTAAGCCCCTACACTAAAATGTAGCTTCCACCTATGGAACTTGCTCACTACACTGACTTAATAACTCCACCTTCGCAAGAGGCATAGCACTTAAGTCAATGTAGACATGGCATGGCTTACGTTGACTGTTGCTGTCTTTCAGAAACTGGCCCAAAATGCCGCAGACTGGCAGTTAAATCGGTGCAAGCACTCCTGGTGAGGACGTGCACCGTTGACACAAGGATTGTAATTGTAGTGTGGGCATGTAAAACTGATTCAATTACTGCAGTGCCTGTATGTTGACATAACTTAGGTTGATTTAATTTTGTAGTGAGACTTGCCCTCCGTACATTTCCCAGACCTGAAGAAACTCTCTGTGTAAATTCAAAAGCTTGTGTCGCTCACCAACAGAAACTGGTACAATAAAAGATATTACCTCACCCACCTTATGCTACCAATGAAATAAAGACACATTTATGTGCAAAGAAATGAATAATTATATGTCTAACTACTAATATTTAAGAATCTCTTAAAAAGCTGATTGATTGAGATGTTTTTAAGACATAAGGCATTCCCCCACCTCACACACTATTTAACTTCCTTCCTTTCATTTTTCTTTGAGCGATTCCAGTACCAACCACACCGTGGTGCTAAATGCCAGTAAGAGCCTCTGACTGGCAGAATGTAACATAATCTGTTTCTTGTTTATTGAATGAACATTGTAATAACTAAACTTATATGCCAGATCATATGTTGATGTTAAATGGTCAGCAACTCCATTCTGAAATTTAAGATGTACAGTTATTTCACATGAAAATAATTGGCTTGGAAAATCCTTCTAGTACCAGAGAAGCACAAAACTCCCACTCCCTGTGAATTCCCTTGGAATACTGAAGAGAAAAACCTGGGGTGTGTCACTTTTACCAACAAATACAGCTTTTCATCCAAACACATTTACGAAGACGAGTTCAAGAAGAGGTTTTTATTTTGATATAGAAATTGCACCATTTAAAAGAAAAAGCTTTAAGTGAAGGAGAGTTTCTGCCTTGGAGAATTTTTCATGAAAAATAGAAGCAAGCTTTACAAATAGAACTCCTGTTTTTTGATACAGCTCAATGCTGAACTACAGCAGTGGTCAGGAGATGTTAATATGCTATGATGCAGGAAGCGGAGGAGGGAAAGCAAACTGGCTTTGCAAGCAGATAATTGTTTTGGTTTAGTGATGGTATTGAGCAACTGCTTTAGCTCATTGTGATTTTTAGTCAAATAGTTACTGCAGTCCTAAAGATGAACCTGCACATTCACAGGCCCCGGCTGAGAAAAGTACTTAAGCATATGCCTAACTTGAAGCAGTTTAAGGTGTCCCATCGAGTCTGAGTCTGTACTTTGAACAGTTTTAATGCTGAGCTTCACAACAACTAGGGCCTTGTTCTAGCAAAACACATAAGAATAACCGTAACCCATGAGTAGTCCCATCGCCTATATGCGTGGTGAGCGTAACACACACATTGCAGCAGATGTCTAAGGGAGTTGTGAATGCGCAGCATCTTTGACAATCAGGACCTAGATCAGAATCCGTCAAAACAGTTGAGAATTCACTTAATTTTAAGAATGCAAGTATTCCATGGATGTCCATTGACTGTCCTGATTTTAAAAAAAAAAGTTTCTGATTAAACCAATGAACAATTTTAGAAACTGTATGGAATGCTTCTTTTAAAATATGTTCCTCAGTGTAAAAAGAAGTCGTAATTAATATGAAAGTGTAAGGTGTTTGCAAGGGATTTCACTGTACATATAACAATACAATAGCTACTACTATCCCAGATAAAGAGCCTAATTGCTGTTTTTTACAGGAACAACGCTAAGCTAAACTTCAACATGGAATATATTAGCACCCTTTTACTGGGACAATATGCCAGCTAAAATATTCCTACCTGAACTGAAACATTGTGTCTCATTGATTAGTCGCACCACTTTTGTGTACTCATTATAACCTACAACTAAGAAGCAGCAAGTTTTTGGCACCTTTGAAAATCATGTTGCTTTTATTTATGGCCTCCTGCATTAAAGCACCTAAGCAGATGTTTAACTTTAAAAGTGTGACTCTTTAAGTGCTTGAGTCACTGATGCCTGAAGGGTTAAATCAATGGGAATTTCACCTGAGCAAAGTCATTCAAAGGGCAACACCTAGGATCAGAGTCTATCTAAAGGCGTACTTCAGTGGAGGGCCCTGCACTCTGGAATTATTTCTTTCGTGTTCCTTCATACTACAGAGCCACTATTCCTGACTTTCAAAGCCTATCCCTGATAGGGAAGATTGCGAAGGGATTATGGTTTTTTTGTTTTGTTTGTTTCCTATTCAGTGGCAGAGTTCTGTTGCTTGCGTTAGGTAACACTGACTGCCCAATGTATTATAGTGGAGATTTTTTTTGGTGGTAAATGCATTCAGAAGATACTAGATAAAGGTTCACAATGCAAAGTCTAAAATAAATATAGCAAAAATAGTGTGGCCAAACAATGGCCAAAAATAATCAGATTGAGGCTTTATCAGTGTCCATGATTTCTTATCAGTGGCTCAATGAGACATTAACCTCTTCTTCACAAGCCAGCCTCAGAAGTAAAGTTGGCCAAAATGTGGGATTTCCTTTTTGTGGGAAATTCTGCATTTTTGAAATTTGTCTTTGTTTCACATTGGAATGAATCATTTTTTTTTTTTAATTTCCCATGATCTGGAAAACTGACACGTGATGTTTCCAAAACAAAATCTGCTCCCTGAGAAACTGAGAGCTGCTGAATGCAACCCCCGAACCCTGAACTCTGGGAATTTGTGCCAGTTCTTCTGGGCTCCTATAGCCCTGACTGATCTCGCTAAAGCTCAGGTTCTCAGTGTTTTCAGGCTGTCTGCTGTGAAGCTGGGAGCCAACCCCCATTAGACCTGGGGCTCTTATGACTTTCAGGAGTGATGGTAGAGACATGACAAGGCTTCCTGCCTTCCTTCCCCGAAGCTGGGAGGAAGGTGGAGGAGACTGAGCAACCTGGCTCTTTTCCTTTGCATGAGGAAATTTCACTTCTGCAGTGAAATTGACAAATGCATTCCAAAAGGGCAGGGAGCCATCCATACTCCCCACCCCAAACATGAAAATTTGTATTGTTTGGCCAAACCTGAAATTTTCTACGGAAAACTTCCATTATATAAAACTGGGCATTTCTCATGAGAAAATTTTTGATCATCTCTACACAGAAGCAAGTTAAGCCCTTGACTACATTGGGCTTTTTTTCTTTTGCATTATTGCACCTGCAACAGTACAAATCTTTTTGCACGTCCATTGCACTAGTAGAGGAAAAAGGATTTTAAACAGTGCAGCCCGCCCCGCTTTCATTTTATTTTTTTTTTGCACAAGTGCAGTATATATAGAGTATGCTGCAGTTGCACTGCTGAAGTTACCCCACTGTAGTAGAGGCTGAAGTGCACGCCCAGGACAAGGAAGAATTTAATCATATCAATAACCTACTGTGCCTGCTCGTAATTTATTCTTTTTCAATCATTTATACTCATTACTGGTTCAAACTTGGCAATACACACTAAAGGCCACCGAATGCCAAGTTCAAAATGTAGCTGGTTTTGACGTATCTGCTTAGACAAAAGGGAAATAAGAATTTTCTTAAAGTGAGAGATGTAATTTTTCCAGTTATTCATCTGTCAAAACTGACAGAAGAGATTATATGCAAGCTTTCATAAATAAAGAAAAAGAAAAAGACTGTCATGGAAATGACAAGGTATGAAAAGGCAAGTTTGAATTTAATGCCACAGTGGCCAGTAAGAAAGAAAGTACCAAACGGTGGAATGGTCCTTTCAGTGAGGTAGTCTTAGCCCCACCTAATTAGCTGCCTCCCAGCTGGTGGTCTTGAAGCCAGAGTTTGGGTGAGACTGCAGGTGACCTGGTCCTTAGATAAAAGGTCGACAAAAGATTATAAAGGAAGAGAGACCAGTAGGGAGCAAAGAACATATGAGCGGGGCTCTTCGCACTATCTAGGTGGAAGACCTGGTTGGAGAGATCTGTGGAATAGGCAGGGGCAGAGCCTTACTAGGAAGAGGCTAGAAAACTCATATTGAATAAATTAATAAAATAAAATAAAGTTTTTGATTGACCTGGAACTAAATATTTTCCAAAATTTCATATTGCAGGCAATTTTGCTTTTTGTTCTGAATTGGAATTTTTTTTTTTAAATGTCAACATTTCCTGACGTATGACAATTTTGGTACCTCACCGGCTCTAATAATTAGCACGTAATAAAACTGATGTGTCACCACATAAGAGATGAAATGCTTCACTCCACTGAAGTCAGTGGGATCTTTGCCACTGATTTAAGGGGGCCAGGATTTCACCCCAGATCATGTTTAGTTGTATGACTCGTTTTCAAATTTCTTCCACGAGATTTGTGGTAAACGAATACCTTTTTCAGTTTGATGACCCCTTCCTGGGTGTTCTCATCTGTGATGATGTCAAATAAATTCCCTCCATCGCCTGGAACAATGTTGTATTCAATTTCTGCATTTTTTCCAGAGTCAGGATCCACAGCTCTGATTCTTCCAATGGCTGAACCAACAAGTGAGGACTCGGGTACTTTCAGATGGAAGATACCTGGGAGAAAGTGTTAAACAATCATTTTTGGGCATTATCACAATACACCTACTCAGGAAAAAGTATCCTGTACAAAAAAAAACAACCTAAGTTAGACCACCCTTTGTAAAGATTATGTGCTCACAACAAGATCTGGTTAGAAAAACACATGTAGTTTGACAAGTTAAAGATGGTACAATTAAGTCCCCAGAATCCCAAATGTTGGTTTATGAGCCCTAGGGGTGGGGGGGGCGGCTCAATAGTATGTGTTTAAGGTCTGTCTATATAGTTGACCCTTTTCAAATTAAATTCTATTTGTAGTTAGTGCATGTCTTTATGAGCAGAACTACGTAAGACTTTAAGATGGTTTAATTAATGTAAGCCCTATAGCCTGAAGCCTTGGAATGAAGGGAGCTCACTATGGTCATCTGTTGATTAAATGGGAGTGGCCCATAAGTGTTTAAGTACTGGGTTTCCACTGGCAAGGGAGCTCTTTCCTGGCATCTGTTGGAGAGACTCCAAAGGGGCAAGCCTCATTTTACATTTCAGTTTTGTGGTGATTTGGGGTATTGTGGTTAAAATTCAGTTAAGTTTTGAGTATGTGGACAACAAAATGGAATTGTCTTTGTTGGGAAAGGCAAGAACAAGACACTGACATGCAACATGCCTGTGCTCACCCTGACTGACACCTGTCAGGCACGATTGGGTGAGGGAGTCTGAACAGAGCAGAGGGAAAGAGAGGAATAAGGCTGTGGTCTGCTGTTGGGAGTGCCTGTCTAGTGGTAAGGGCTCTGTCAAGGGTCCTAGAGATCAATGATCGCTGTCTAAGGGCTGAGCCAAGCCTGCTGTACTGAGGACATGTGTAGCTTGGTGGCAACTTCAAGGCAGTAGCGGCAGCATGGTGGCAACCAGTGTCAGAGGGCAGCAATAGCCATAGCTCCAAGGAGATGGACGGTGCCAAGTAGCAGTGGCAGCGGTTGCTCTATGGTGACTGATGGCTCAGAGTGATAGTGTTGGTGGCACTGTCGAGTGGGTAGATGGCACAAGGTGACAGAAGAGCTGGGCAGCTTGGTCTGAAACCAGAGAAAGCAGCAGCCTACCCGAGTGACTCTGGGGCAGGCCTCCCTACCTGGCAATTAAAGTTGAAACCATCCCAGCTGAGTTAGGTATTAGGCCCCTAATCAGCCTGACAGCACTGGCCTACTAGGGTCCTTGAATTTCTTCAATCCAGGGCAGCAAACCACGGGTGGGGAGTTGGGACTAGGAACACATCAGCAATGTCCAATGGCCAAAGGAGGACTGAGGTTTGTATTACTGTGAAACCCTGCCATGGGGTGGGGGGAGTCTTACATCACAGCATTTGTTTATTTGTTAATTGCTAATTTCCTGCATTCATTCTGTTGTCTTCCTTTCCCCAGACCCATAAAAGAGTTCTTTTTGCTGTAACCCCTGGGCTCAGTACTTTGAAATAGGGAAGAATTATCCATTAGGTACATCCAGGAAGGTAAATATAGTTTTCCTGGGTTTGGGGGGGGGGGGTAGGGAGTAGGAGTGGAGGGGGGAAGGCTCAAGCTGATGTTACAGTTAAGTCTTTAAAGATACTCCTAGAAAATGGAATCTGTTACTGCTGCCAACACCTGGCAGAATATTTAATATCATATTTTAACATATACATTTTTTGTTGGTTGGAAAATGGGGTAAAGTGTGTCACAGTGATGGGTAATGGAAAAACTATAACTGCAGAATGATATGCCCCTCATCACCGTAAATATCAGAAGAGCACCATATCCAATAAGTAGGGCAGCAGTTTTGTTACAGTGGGGAAAAAAAGCAGAGGTAGTGTGATTTCTTTTTCTTGTTTGTCCGTGACATTTTTCTCTGTTTCTGTCTCACCCTGTAGCATCAGATCCTGCAGCCTCTGTCCCATGGTACTGGGCCCCGCTTCCCACACCGGGGATTGTGACCTGGTGATCAGGGCACCCCACTAATCATGGTTTGATCTGGCCTTCCTCTGTCCCCTGGGGCAGGCAGGCTGAAGCTGAGCCTTCACACACTAGGTTACAATGTCTGAAGTGAAGAGCCAGGCCCAGTCCCTCAGGAGGCAGGAATGGCTCTCCACTTGGCCCTTTGTCTGGGTGGGGATGAGGCTTGCAGTGAGCAAAGAGTGTGGCGTAGGGGGGTTGGTGCCCCTTGATGAGATGAGGAGGACATGCCTTTTACAAAATCAGGCAGCAGTCACAGCAAATTTATGACTCCTACTAAATTTAGTGTGACTGCTCTGGGACTTTTGATAAAAAATGCCATGACAAATCTGCAGCACTACCAATAAATTACACAATCTCTAGAGCAAAAACACACACAGCTTTCAGGTATTAAAATATTAGCCACCAGTGTGTGCTCTTACTAAAATTTTAAGGCCAGACTTTTAAAGCTCCAGTTATGTACCCTAGTTTTTTTGGTTGTTTGTTTTTCATTTGAAAAAAAAACAGATAACCATACATCAAACTTCAATATTCGTACATAATCATGCCCACTTGTGTGTGTGGATGCAAATTTGCACTCATATATCAAGGTGGCTTGGAAATGAAGCAAAGAATCATACTTAAAATACATTTTAGAAAAGGGCTTTTTAATGTATTAATGCCACCCTAACAAATGTCCCAGTCCTGCTTCCCCGCAAAGCAATGGGAATTTTGACATTGGCTTCAGCAGGAGTAGGCCAGTATTCATGGCAATGAGTCTTAACTTGCTGCATTGCTGCTTGTCTGAAGAGAAAGCCACTTGTCTATAACATTAAGCTTTATCTTGTCTACCAAATTATTATTATGTTGACATCTCAGCAAAACCAAAATGTGTTCTGGCTTTGTGTTTATTACAGTAGTGCCTAAGGGCCACTGTACTAAGCACTGCATAAACACAGAATAGTAGCTGGCCCCTAGCCTGAAGTGCTTACACTATAGACCAGGCAGACCCAGAGTGGGGGAAGGGGTCTGTATAGCATTCAGAGTGAACTATGTGATGGTGACAAACACCATCTTAGTCCCATGAGGTTTTTTGGGGGGAGGGAGGTCAGCTAAATGAAAAGAAAAGGGAAGGGCCGGGGAGGTTTGGGGGAGTGGCCAGAGGAGACGACGGTAAGAGCAGCAGATGTAGAGTGAAGCTGAGGTGTAGAGATCATGGGGAGGGAAAGGAAGAGGGTTAGAGCAAATAGCTAATTAGCACAGGACAGTTAAAGTCCAGTTTAAACTGCTGAAAGTTCTCTGAATAATGTCCAAAGGTCCCTGCACCAGCTGCTTGTGTTCCTACCAGATGCAGTCACTGGTTGGCTTCTCTCTGCAGTTTTTCCCCAGGGATACCTGGCTGGGCTAGTGTTCCCAGTCTGGGGGGTGGGGGGGAGGGGCTCACTTGCATAGTTCTGGGTCCAAGGGAGAGTTGGGGTCCTAGTGGTAATACATTTTAGTGAAGCCAAGCTCCTCTCTACACTTTAGGACTGGGGTCTCAGAGCTCTCTATCACCCTCTAGCAAGTCTCCCCGTTTTTTCCCTTGGCTTAGCAAAATTTTTTCCGTGGCTCCCTATCTATGTAGATAGGTTAGCTTAACCCAATAGACCATTCATAAAAAATAGTGCCAACATAGGCATGTAGTGAAGGAGTGTGGCCTCCTTCCAAGGGGCCCAATGCATGCCCCCTGGTGTGCAGGCCCAGGTACCACACCACTCTCAAACCAGACATGCAAGGGCAGGACAGGAAGTATAAAAGCCAGGCCGTACAGCTTACTTGGGGGAAGCTGCTGGAGGAGAAGGAGGTTGCTCCCCCAGGGCTGGGACTTGAGCCTGATCCTGTTAAAGGGCCACCCAATCTACCTGCTAACTAGAGCTTAGAGGGCCCCTGTGACAGGGAAGCACGGTCTGCTGCCAACGATTAAAAAAAGTTGCCCGCCTGTGACTTGCCAGAGCAGCTTGCCTGCAATGACTTGGAGGAGCTATCGGATGCTAGCAACCCTGAGGGCTGCAGGGACTTCCCCTTGCAATCTACTCTGAGGAAGTGAACTACGACCTGGACCACAGGTACATGCGCATAGGGGTGGAGGAAGTAGCCAAGGGGTAGCTGACCATGGGCGGACTCTGTTCAAGACCCAGCAATATTCAGCAGGAGCCCTTCTGATCCTGTGGCAGGATGCCCTGGGCTGGGACACAGTGGAATTGGGTGGGCCTGCGTCCCCCTTCCCTCTGACCACCCCAACACTCGGGTGATTGCCCCTTGCCGGTGAAGCCTCAATAGGCGGTAGCTGACTACTTTGCCTGCCCCGCCCTGACTGAGGGCTGGAGCTATAGACTGTTTGTTTTGCCTGTCCTGCCCTGACAGAGGGCCAAGGCTACTGACTCTTTGCCTGCCTGTAGTGAAGTGGTGCAGCCTCCCTCTGAGGCTGACACTCTGGGTCAACCCCCATCTGTTACAAGGCAGTTTTGACTACTTATGATGGAGTCCTATGCAAGACTTCACCAAGGCACTGGTTCAGTCACTCTTAATTGGAGAGGGCTGGGTGAATTCGTAGCCTACCTAAAGGCAGGAGAGGAGACATTCACCATATTGAGATAAGCGATAGGCATCCCTGCTCCCTTGTCAGTTAGAAACACAGGAGTAATAATTCATATTGTACTGTGGTACATACAGTATTTGCTGGAGGGACTCTGTAATTATGTGCTGCCTGTCTTCTCCTTCCCTCTGTCTATTTGGGTTCCAGGATGTTGGCTAAAAGCCAACTCCCACAGCCTAAAGGTAGGAGTTACTGAACCTGGGAGTCAGTGAACTCTGCCCTGGGATATGTGATCAGATGGAGGAACGGAAATAGGCCCCACATTTGCAGAGCACCTCCTCAGCCAACATCATCTCCCTGGTGTTATAGATAGCCACCTTGTCCAAAGCAAGGAGGAGGTTGGCGAGGAGTTCCCATGACTTTGTGGAGCCATGGATGAGGTGTGCATACAGGAAGAGGTGTGGGGAGACGTGCAGCCAGAACCTCAGGAGCAGGTTTTGGAGGAACAGGAATAGGGCCTGCAACCTGGCGCATGCTAGATATACGTGTGCCAGGGTCTCCCTCACACCTCAGAAGGAACAGGCATCAGGACGAGGGATGAACTGTGCCAGGTACACGCCCATGCTCATGGCTCCATGAAGGAGCCACCAGCTAAATCCCTGGTGGACCGTGGAACCAAGGTGGAGTACAGAATGGCCCACCAGTGTTCCTCACTCTTGACAGGTGGCAAAAGGTCCCACCACTTAGGCATGTCAGGGTGGGACACGAGGGCAAGGAAATGGAGAGTAAGGAGCACGAGCCTGTATAGATGACCCATGGCACAGTTGAGAAGCGAACCGGCTGCAGATCTTGTTCTTCCTCCCTCTAAGCAGGCATGGGTATGTAACTGAGGACACAGTCTGGCTTCCACATTTAAGAGCAAATCCCCAAGTATAAAAAATCAGTTGGGTCAGCATCTCTCTTTCATGAATTCCCTGTATGGCTTGGTAGTATGCATTGCATACTAAGCAGTAAAAGGTTGTTTGGATACTATTTCACTTTCTCCCCCCCTTCTTTAGAAGTAACATGCTGAGATCTGTTTTTCAGCACGAAAACAAAATTATGAGGCAAATAACAAGAAATGTCAAGTCAGACTAGGTTCAGCTATTTCTTAGTGGTACCTCACTGACTTAGATTGAGTAAATTTTTTAAGTGGTGTACACGAGGTACAATCACAAAGCCTATTATTAGTTAATGAGATCTGAAAGTATGCTTGAGCTCCACTTGGAAAGTTATTGCTAAAAGAAAAGAGAAACTTGACATAGACCCACAGGGTTTTATTTATTATGCCCCCACTTTAACTCTGTTGACTGAGTCCTTTCGTAAATATTTATGGTGAATATTGTAGAAATCATTGGTGCAGCATTGCTCTGTACATCCACAATTTTAACAACCATAGAAACAAACCACGGAACAAAGGAACACAAGAGAATGAATTTTGTCTTGCTTTCCCTAGTAGATATATTCTTAGTGAGTTGAAAAGCACTCAAGATTCATTAAGAAAAACATTTCTTGATAGAATATTGTGCCTGGCTGTAAAGTGCATAGGAGTTGTAATGTAGAGTTTATTTGACTCCATACTCATTTCAAATTTTTTAGGCTACATCTGTTTATTTTCAATGACCTGGCATTTTATCATTTCCAGAAATATAATAGCTGTTACGCTGGGGTCATTCAGATTAATTTCAAACTCTGAAGCCATCTTCAACTCTACTAGGGTCCAGATCCCTGAAGATGAGCTATGTAACCATGCTGCCATCATGCTCTCATAAAAGTACCTTCATCACATATGGAAGCTCTTAATGGTGCTACTTTGACAACATACTTCTAAAGTAAAAACAATGAAAACAAACAATGTAGATTTCTGCCAACACAGGAAAAAAATAGAAACTGAATGTAACTTTTGGAAACCAAACTTCCCATTTACTTTCTCATAAATTATTCTTTTAAAGAAAAAAGTGAATGAATAGTGGACAACAAAGACATCTTGTAAAAAAGACCAGAATGACAGGTCAGTGAGATTTCTGGCCTCTCTTTAGACCATAATGTTCCATTGTAATGAACTTGCTGTGACAATTCTTTTGGTCAATTGTTATCGTCAGTTCTGCCTGTACAAAGTCCTATATGTATTCATTGCACCAGTATATTGAAATTGACCTGAATTAGCAGTCTGTTTGGCCCATTCCTTAACACTCTGAAGAAATTTTATGTTCCTCTAGAGCCAAAACAAAACATGGGACAAGCAGCCCAAACAAGCTTACACAGAAACTAGTTACACTGCAGAAGCATTTGTTACAAATGTGCTTGAATCTACTCTTGATAACTCTGCAGGAAGTCCACAAAGAAGTCCACCAGGACGATGGAGAATAGGAACTGACAGGAGAAACATGCTGTTTTCAGAGTAATCTAATTTTCTGGGCTTCTTACCAGTAGCATCCTGGGATATGTGTGAATGGCTGGGTGGTGGGGGGATACCATATGCTTGTTCTATAAAGAGGCTAAACATACAGATCTAGAAATATTTTTGTCTAAGATTTGGTACATGTAATCGGAGATAGGTGCTGACTTTTGTAAAGGGCAGGTGATTATGGAGAACTAGCAGAGGGACAGCAGATCAATCCCTTACTGTTCTGTCAGTACTAGGTCATGGGTTTTAGATATTTCTGCATTTGGTCACAGTTAGTCAGTATAGCCATGGAATGATATCATTTAGCTAGAGCAAGTATTGTATACTATCACCCGTGAGCGCACAGGCTTCTACATAACATGCTATCAATATACCTTAATCATGACCTGGGTGAAACTTGTAAGAAAAGTGTGAGATCCCTTAGATTCAACATTCATGGACTTTGCAAATCCAAGTTACTGTGTCTGATCACAGGGCTATATAAATTGTCACTCACTTCAGGTCTGAGTGTGCCTGAAACTCAGCCCAGGCCCCACAACAGTATATAGCCAAAAAAAAACCCCAGTGCTTCTCTAATTATGATGCAAGGAATGTTGCAGACTGCAAGCAAACACAGAGGTAGAAAGGTTTTCTGCTTCACTGCTGTCAGTAGCACAAAATGGCAACTTACCTAGCTTCTTAGTCAATGTTGTGGGAATGCAGGAGAATGGCAGACTGAGGAGGTATTTTCAGGGTTCATGGGAAAAGGGGAGTGACTACCTTGATACCACTGAAGATCTCCGGCCAAAATGACTAATGAAGAATCTCCGCTAGCTCCCAAAGACATTGACAAGGCCAAGGCGAGGGATGGAAATGCAACTACTTGGTACATCCCAACCAGAAAGCTTTCAAAAGTAAGGGGTGGGATCCTAGTCATTTTTGGGAGAGGAGCAGGGTTGTGCGAGTGAGGAGAGAACAGTGACTTTCAACTGAAACTCAGCCCAGGTCTGAACCTTTTTAGTTCCATTGGGTTAAGTTTCACTTTCTGAGGCCCAAAACTAGATAAGTCCTGGTGAGTTTTGGTTTTCCTTACTAACATTTTTCTATACTTGGGGTTAGTGAATGCAACTCCATTAACTTCTGGTCTGGACTTGAATCAGAGTCTTTATGCCCAATCAACCCTGTGTATGTCTGCCAGAAAAGTTGCCGACTGTGATAAGAACAATAGCCTGAGATCACAATTTCATTGCACAAAGACCAGAAAACAGCTATGAGAAGGTGTTATAGTTCAGTCGCTAACAGGGGCAGAATCCATAGTGGCCTTCAGCTAAATGGCTATAAATCTCATTAACAAACCTCTGGGCCTCTAGTCATCCACATTTATGTGTGTAATATTCTCTTCCTGCTGTTTTTTCAGTTGTATGTATTTTAGTTCTTCTTTTAAAAAGTAACACGTTAAAGTATGGTTTCTTCACTCTTTATGCCATGAAACAGACAACCTAACAAATCATTCCCACTGTAGCTTTCTTTTGATCAAGACTTCATTTCTTGTGGTCAGAGGAGGGGGGGTGGGGGTCACTTGTATGTTTGTTTGGTGTTTAATTTCTGTGACTGCATCGAGGTAGTCTCTCTTTATTACAAACCGTGCAAAGTTAATGTTCAAAAGTAAGCCCATTGGAAAGAGAACCGTTCCTCCAAAAATAAAATGAACACAAATGTTTTTCTACTTTTTAGCTTAACCCACTAAGATATCTCAATTATTCAATCCAGAATGGTATCACATGTTTGGGCACATTTTTTGAGATGATATTTGACCGATTTAAGGAAAATCCAAGCAGGATGGCCACTGTTTGATAGTTACTTGCCTATAGTCTAATGTTTGTTGTACTAGCAAATGTAAAAGACAGTAAAAATACAATAAGAATTACTTGGCACTTAGATAGTGGGTACAGTTCACATTTTTAATCAGTAGGTGTGATGATATTGGTTTAAGCAGCTATTTCTAGTACTTATGGGAATAGTTGCTCAATACTATTATAGTCTCCCCCTCATAGGACTTTGTCTTGCAGGGCTTTTTTGAGGGGAGGGGGAACATCTACTGCAGTTTATGGGAATTGTGCTGAAAGCAGGACTGCAGGGCCTAAGAGTCCCATTGACTATTGGGGCTCCTTATTTGCTGAAAGTTAGACACAAGCCAAAATACCTTCCAGAACTGGTGCCTTAGTGCATTTCCTCAGGGGACACTGATGAATCTTTAAAATAACAAGGTCAGAGAGCTAAAGCAAGAGTGGTAGTGACTTCGCCAAACTTTTGTCAGTCTAGTTTTACAAAACCAAATCTACTGTCACATTTATCTGAACTTCCAAAGGGTGAGTAGATGGGAAGTGAATGGAAATCCTGCCAGAGGAAGGCCTGAAACAATGGATCTAAACCTACCTGGTGGGCTGATCTCATTACCTTTCTGTGTGCTGTAGCTCAATGGTTTCTTAAACTAGCTTGAAAGGATAGGATGTAAGTGCTTTTCTGCATGGGAGCTGTTACCCTACTGCTATGGAAAGAGGGAGGTGTATGTATATACAGTTATTTAATACAAAGAGAACCATCTATTACGACATATGAATAACAAAATTAAAAAAAACAGCAACAAAAAAAACCCAGTCTCAAGTTAGTAGGTTAAATAAAGTTGTTATACACTGCAAATTGATTCTGCAGTCCAGCTTTTAACAGAACAAGTGAGAATTGGCTCCAGGATCTGTGTTGCCTGAAAAGAGGGCAAATGAGCCACTGAAGACTGGAGTGTAGCCTGAGATGACACAGGAGAGCTGCTTGATCGTATGGCTAACTGCCTTTTGTCCTGTGCAATTACCTGATTTCTACACAGGATTTCCAGAAATAATTTTGAAAAGCCTATTGAAAAATATTTTTCTTGTATGGTAAGCGAAACAGGAGAGTGTTCTACTGGACAATTGGAACTCCTGAAATCTATTCTCTGTTCTGCACTATGTGACACAAGACCAGAATTAACTTCTTTACATCAGTTTCCTCACTTGGAAAATGGGAATAATTCAGAGACAAAAAACAATCAATTTTAAATTGTTTGCTACCTAACTTTGGTGTTAATAACCTATTCATACCAAATAACATTATAGGATTTTAAAAAAAGTGTGTAAAGTATAAAATGGTAAGGGAAAGTCCATAGTCTATATAATCTCTTAAATAAGTATATACAAAGTACCGTAATAATGATCACCTGCCTCAGAAGGGTCATAGGACAATAACATTAATTAATACTTGCTTAGCACTTTGAGAGAGTCCACTGAAGTCTACAGAAAACTTTCACAGACTTCAGTGGGCTTTTCTTGGTTGTCTTGCAATCTGAAATAAAAGTAATCTAGACTGAAAAATATGTATTTTCTCACTTAAATGGGAAAACATAATGACTTCAATGCACATAGGTCACACAAAGTATTTTAAACATGCATATAGAAGTTAAGCACAAATGGGAATAATATGATTAGATTTGTTTTCTATTCATTCTAACAATTTTAACCAAACATTTCAATTAAATATTGCTTTCTTAATTATAAAAAGCACCCTGAAGATGTATGGAGCTTCATAGACACAAAAAAAAGCTATGGTAAAAAATAACTAACATTGCTTTAAACATTTCCATGAAAAATTGGCATTTTTTAAATCAGATTTGCTGCTGTGGAGTCCATTGTTCTACCATGGATGGAAAGAAAAAGCAATTTGTTTATCCCTTCCCTAGCACTTAAATAGTTTGGCATATTAGATAACTAAAGTGATAAAAATATATTGCCTAGGATGGGACATGGCGTTTGTGATGCTCTGATTAACATTTCAGTACATTGCTCCTTAAAATCTTTTGGAAGTGTAACACATGACTGCTCAGTATGGTGCTCTATCACCCTCTAGTGGCACCTAGCCGAGTTAGAGATTGATGAGTCTGCTACCGCATTGGTTAAGAAGACAGAGGCTTTTAGCTCAGACAGTAGCAGCTCATATACTAGGTTTCAGAGATCCCACATTCAATACTGCCTACCAGCACCAGGAGTCTGTTGACATTACAGAAACACTTTTTGTACTTTCACCACTACAATACCACAAATAACAAAATTTCATTAACTCATCATCTCTTAATATTCTTTTCCTGACGCCGCATTATTGTATTGCACACAAGCATGTTTATAATGGAACCATGAGTGGCACATCCCCCTTGTTTACAAAATTCTACAGTCAATTTCTACTATGGAGAAATGTCCACTTTTCTTCTTTTCAGCGAACTGTATGCATAGGGTCTGAAACAGAAAATAAGATTTGTCTAAATATAATTATCCATACATATGCGATTACAAATTCAAAATATAGTTAACCCTGCTTAAGTGATGACTTTTCTGTATGCAGTTTCTTCCGGCTAATTTTCTCTGCAGATTTTCATTTTAAAAGCATGCTGTAGTCAGAAAAATAACTGTAAAATTGGGATGATGGGAGTTCACATTTGTTCTGACTTCCAGAGAAAATGTGATCAATTTACCAAAAGTGGTGAATTTTTTTCAAACTTGGGTGCCTAAAAGCTGAATTCCTGCAGCTCCCACTGAAGCCAATGAGAGCGGTGGTTACTCAGCCCCTTAGAGCTTAAGGCCTATTTAAGTGCCTAAACATGGATTTACACACCTATATTTAAAAATATTGTTCCTCACCATTTGTATACTGAACAAATTTGCTCTGGAAGTCATGAAAGAGGAAAAAACCAGTTACCTATCTTTCTGTAAATGTTCTTTGAGATATGTTGCACATGTCCATTCCACGGTAGGTATATGTGCACCTTGTGCACAGTTGCTGGAGAAATTTTTCCATCAGTGGTACCCGTCAAGGCGGCTTGAACACCCATTGCTATGGCATGCCACCTTATGCAGGTCTGAGAGGATGGAGCTGCACCCGTCATTTCTCCCCCCCCCCACCCCACTGCTGCTTCTTATCAGATAGACTGCAATAGGGAGGGCACAGAGGGTGGGTTATGGAATGGACATGTGCAATATATCTCAAAGAGCAACAGTTTAAGGCAAGGTAAGTAGCCATTTTTTTCTTCAAGTAATTGAACATGTTCATTCCACTGAAGGTGACTCTCAAGTAGATTACCATGGAGGTGGGCTTGGAGTCTATCTGAACAGTGTTTGTAGAACCACCCATCCAAGACCGGCATTGTGTCTGAACTGATGGGAAATGGAAAAATGAGGAGCAAAAGTGTAAACTGATCAAATCACAATTTGGCAAATGTCTTAAAATAGGTACTTGTTTCAGGAAAGTTGCTAAAGCTGCTTGTGCTCTAGTCGAATGGGCTAACACTCTAGGAGATGGTGTGCCATGAGCTAACTGGTAGCTCAAGCAAGAAAAAATCAAGGAAGAAACCATTTGAGGGAAAATTGGTTGGCCTTTCACCCTACCCCGACTAGAACAAATAATTGAGATGAGAATCTAAAAGACCTGGTATAGTGGTCCACAAAGAAGATTAAAGCTCTTCTCACATCCAATGAAAGTGTGTGAGGTTTCAGGAAGAAAGCTGGCTTATAAATTGCCTGGTTAATTTGGAAACTGAACACCATCTTTATCAAGAATGGTGGATGAGGGCAGAGGTAAACATTATCCTTATGGAAAACTGTATAAGGAAACTTAGACCAAAGCTCTCAGCTCACCCACTATCCTTGCTGAGGTTTTTTAAACAAGAAATTCAAATGGTGCCCCCATTAATTTTGCTAGCACTAGGCTGAGATCACGTGAGGAAACAGGTTCTTCCACCTATGGGTGTAACATGTGTAACCCTTTTAGAAATCTGGTTGCTATGGGGTTGGGGGAAAAAACATTCTATTACCCACTGAAGGAAAGATAACTGAAATAGATGCTAAACGTATTTTATTAGAACTAACTTTCAGACCTTCATGTTTTTGGTGCAACAGATAGTCAATAACATGGTTGATATACACTTGCACTAGAGAGGCACATTTTTGTTGAGACCACACAGAAAAAATGTCTCCATTTGGCCAAGTAAGTACACCTAGTTGAAGGTTTTCTGCCATTCAGAAGCACTTCATGAATGCCTTTATAGTTCACCCTTTCCAATTGTCTAGCCATGACGTATCTGTGCTGTCAAGTGGAGGGCTTGCAGGCTGGGATGGAGCACATGACCATGGTCCTGAGATCCAATGAGAGAAGCAGAGGGGGGTTTACTGACAATGCTAGTAGGTTCGAGAACCAGGCTGGTGCTATTAACATGAGGTAAGCATGATCCAGTTTGGTTTTGAATAAGACCCTAGACAGCAATGGTATCAGAGGAAAGGCATACAGTGGGGAGTTCTTCAGTAGTGGCAAAAAAGGATCTATCAATGAAACGAGGATCCAGAACTAATAGCATTTTCTGTTGGCGTATGTTGCAAACATGTTCACTTGGGGAGTCTCCCACAGAAGATAGACTCGGCCATGTCTAGATGTAGTGACCTTTCATGGTGAGTGGAGAAGGACCTGTTCAGTTGATCTGCCAATATGTTCTACTCTCCACTTTCAGGTGAGTGGAATTGGTTCTGCAGAACTCACAGTAGAATTGCCTCCTGGCACAGTTGCAATGAGTGTGTTCCTCCCTGTCTATTTATATAGTATGTAGTTGCTGTGTTGTCCCTTAACACCAGCAGATTTTTCCCCCCACAATCTGTGGACAGAAGGCTGAACAGACTAGATGGATAGCACATAACTCCCTGACATCTAAGAGTGCTTAAATCCTGGGAAGATCACAAACCTTGACTTTGCAGGGCTCTCATGTGTGCCCCCCAACCCAGGCATCTAAACAAAGTAAGCAATGGTTGTGGTGAAACAAAGGAAGTTCTGCTACAGACGTTTGGATGTTCTATCCACCAGTCTAGAGAGAACAAAATGACCTCTGGTATGCAAACCACTCTGCCTATATTATGTCAACTGGGAACATACACTGACACTAGCTATCCCTGAAGCCTTCTGGAGTGTGGTCTGGTGTGCCGTATTACACAGGTACAGACTCCTGGGGCACCTGGAGCATGAGGCAACACCCCAGTAATAAGATGTGCTTTTAGTTCCATGTCCAGGCCCTGAAGTGCTTGGAACATTGACGGTGGCTGCTGCCACCACCATGGAGTCTGGGGGAGGGTGAGAACAGATGTTTAAAACCCTTCAAGGGGAAATAGTATCTCCTCTCTGCCCACTTTGTCATAAGAAGGTGGGAAGAAGGGATCTGCCAGGCTGTTTTGATCAGCTCCTGGATTTCTTGATTAATCAGAAATGCCACACTGGAGGGCCCTGTTGAAGCTAATATGCCCACTAGCAGATGGGATTTCTTGCAGATCTCTTCCACCTGAATATGTAACACTGAGGCTGCCCTTTTAGGTGATTCTTTGGTGAGCCTTGTAATTCTCTGGTAGAAGTTACTCACTTACTATCTCCACAACCTCATCTGGTGATGAGAACTGAAGACACACCAGGATGCTGAGGCAATATCTGGTCTGTCACTTGTGGTGGACAAGCTGTCTGAACAACTTTCAGCTGTTTGGGAGTGGGCATCAGAGAAAATTGTCTGCCTCTCTCCTTCCTAGAGGAAGTCAACTCAGGTGGGAGAGATGAGGTCCTAACAGAGGGAGGTCACTCCATGGCATCCAAAAGGGCCTTTGACATGGTGTGGGTGAGCCCACTACTTGTTCAGGTTATTGCCCCATATTTATTTATTTATCATTTGCATATTTTCTGAGCCAAGCAATAATATTTTAGTGGCCAAGTGGAGCTCTCAGGAGCCCATCTCTGAATTTGGTTAACAGGCAGTCTTGGCAATGTGTATAGTTGTTTGATCTGCACCACAGGTGCAGCTTGGATTGTCTCCAAGACCCCAGTGGTGCTGGTTCGCTACACAGAGACCTTGCCCAGTCTGGAATCAATTAAAAATATCCCACTGATAATGTGGAAGGTCAAAGCTGGGCGATATTGAGATATCCCCACTCCTGGGACTGACCCCAAGGCTGTAATGGAGAGTATGCATCCTGTCTCACATGGGACATCTAAGACCACATCTCCAAGACTGAAGAAGAGGACTCGGAGTAAATAATGGTGGAGCATAGAATCATAGAATATTAGAGTTAAAAGGGACCTCAGGGGGTCATCTAGTCCAACCCCCTGCTCAAAGCAGGACTATCGTCAGCTAAATCATCCCGGTGAGGGTTTTGTCAAGCTGCAACTTAAAGATGGAAGTGCCACCACCTCCCTAGGTAACCTATTCCAATGCTTCACCACCCTCCTAGTGAAAAATTTTTTCCTAATGTCCAACCTAGACCTCCCCCACTGCAACTTGAGACTGTTGCTCCTTGTTCTGTCATCTGCCACCACTGAAAACAGCCTAGCTCCATCCTCCCTGGAACCCACTTTCAGGTAGTTAAAGGCTCCTATCAAATCTCCCCTCATTCTTCTCTTCTGCAAACTAAACATGCCTAGTTCTTTCAGCTTCTCCTCATAAATCGTTTAATCCAGTCCCCTTATCATTTTTGTTGCCCTCCGCTGGACTCTCTCCAACTTGTCCACATCCTTTTTGTACTGGGGGGCCCCAAACCTGGACACAATACTCCAAATGCAGCCTCACCAATGCCAAATAAATAGGCGGGAATAATCAGTTCTTGCAATCTGCTGGCAATGCTCTTACTAATGCAGCCCAATATGTCATTAGCTTTCTTGGCAACCAGGGCACACTGCTGACTCATATCCAGCTTCTTATCCACTGTAACCCCTAGATCCTTTTCTGCAGAACTGCTGCCTAGCTTGTCGGTCCCCAGTCTGTAGCTGTGCATGGGATTCTTCCATCCTAAGTGGAGAACTCTGCACTTGTCCTTGTTGAACCTCAACAGATTTCTTTTGGCCCAATCCTCCAATTTGTTTAGGTCCTTCTGTATCCTATCTCGGCCTTCCAGGGTATCTACCACTCCCCCTAAATTAGTGTCAATTGCAAACTTGCTGAGGGTGCAATCTACCCCAACCTCCAGATCATTAATGAAGATGTTGAACAAAACTGGCCCCAGGACCGACCCATGGGGCACTCCGCTTGTAACTGACTGCCATCTAGACATGGAGCCATTGATCACTAACCGTTGAGCCCAATGATCTAGCCAGTTCTCTATCCATTTTATAGTCCATTCATCCAGCCCATACTTTTTTAACTCGCTGATAAGAATACTGTGGAAGTCTGTATCAAAAGCTTTGCTCAAGTCAAGGTATATCATGTCCACTGCTCTCCCCAAATCCACAGAACCATTTCTCTTCATAGAAAGCAATCAGGGTGATCAGGTATGACTTGCCCTTGGTGAATCCATGCTGACTGTTTCTGATCACCTTCCTCTCTTCCAAGTGCCTTAAAATGGATTCCTTGAGGACCTGCACCATGATTTTTCCAGGGATTGAGGTGAAGCTGACCGGTCTGTAGTTCCCTGGATCCTTTTTCTTCCCTTTCTTAAAGATGGGCACTATTTGCCTTTTTCCAGTCATCAGGGACTCCCTCAATTGCCCGGAGCTTTCAAAGATAATAGCCAATGGCTCTGAAACCACATCAGCTAACTCCCTCAGCATCCTCAGATGAATTGCATCTGTACCCATGGACTTGTGTATGTTCAATCTTTCTAAATAGTCCTTGACCTGTTCCTTCAGCACTGAAGGATGTTCGCCTCCTCCCTGTTCGGTGCTGCCCAGTGCAGTAATCTGGAAGCTGACCTTGTCTGTGAAGATAGAGGCAAAAAAGGCATTGAATACCTCAGCTTTCTCCACATCCTCTGTCACGAGATTGCCTCCTCCATTCTGTAAGGGGCTCACACTTTACCTAATCTTCTTCTTGTTGCTAACATACCTGTAGAGACCCTTCTTGTTCCCCTTCACATCCCTTGATAGCTGCAACTCCAATTGAGATTTGGCCTTCTTGATTTCATTCCTGCATGTTCGAGCAGTATTTTTATAATCCTCCCTAGATCCTGTGTGGACAGGAAAGCACTGAGCCTAGGTTTGGCAATACCAGGGATATTAATGGTGAATTTCTTCTGGATTGTAACAGCCTCTTTGATACCAGACGTATACAAGGCATTGGTACCACATGCTCTGAGGAGTTGGTGTAGTAATTGCAGTCACTGGTATTGGCTGAAACCCTTCCTGTTCCACTGAGGATATTGGTACCAAAAGACTGAGCAGTCCTCCAGCAACTGCATATGTTCCATCACTGTCAGTACCAGAATTGGGTCTAGAGTTTGATGTATTTGCATAGGAACTTTAGCTGTCAGCCTCAGTGCCACGGCATAGGTTCTGGAATCAACAATCCCTTCCACTCTTCCTAGAGGAGACATGCTCTGGGAAACATTTCCCCTCAGAATCTCTCCCAGAGTCTTTGCTTCTAGATGGCCTTGGTATCAATGAACTGGCTGAATGGGGGACCGAGTCCTTGGAAGATCCGTGTCTTTCCTTTGATACTGAAGCCATACAATAAAGTGCCAAAGAGAGTGTGCTCTGAAGCCGATGGCTCTAATGGAGGGTGGAGATACTTAAATCTCTCTGCTCTATCTTTCATAGAGCAAAGTTTAAATCCTTTAGAATTGTGACACTTGTCACTGATGTGAGTCTCCCCCAAACACTTTAGGAGCTGAAGTTGCTGATTGACATTAGCCTGGCACACAACTGGCAGGACTTAATCTGCAGGGAGCAAGGCATGGCTCCAGTCCCAGTACGAAGATTTTCGCCCAAAATCTAACATTAACTTTACTACTAAGAGAACAAATGAACTGTGTCTAAAGAGTGAGGGGAAAACTTTTTATCGAGACTGGAAGCATTCCAATAACAGTTACTGGTGATATGAAGGAACTGAGAAGTTCAGGGAGCATCTCCATCCTCTTATACTTGCATACAGTGGTGCACTTCAGCCAAACCAACAAGTAGAGCTGAGGGAAAAAGCTGTCTGATAATCATGCAGACGTCATGCACATACCTACGTTGGAAAGGATGTGTTCAATCATTCAAAGAGGAACAAATAAGAATTTGCAGGGAATTCAGTAGAAAATTCTGAATGGATACCTTGCAGGGTTTTTTTGCCATCTGGTCCTCTCCTCTGGCTTTCTTTGAGAGGTGGCCTGAGTCAATATATTTAGAGCCAGATTTCCACAATAACTTAGCTCCCCGGAGCTTTCATATAAACAAATAAATAAATGACCAGATTTTCAAAAGTGTTCAGTGGGGTTGGTTGAAAAAAAAAATTGATTGGTTTTTTTTTCCACAGAAAAATGCCATTTTGTCAGCACCCAGAAAGTTTAAAGGAAATTTTGAAGAAAATTGCTCAGGTCAAGCTGGGGGATATAGTAAAAAGCACCCCAAAATAGCCCAGTAGTTTGGGTGTCGAGCTGATACGTAGGAGATATGGGTTCAAGTTCCTACTGTTCATAATTTAATTCATAGTGAATATCCTAGTGCTTAGGGATTTCACCTTGGTCTCTAATATGTGGCTAAATTAAGTAATTTTCATTGTCTCCCTAAATACCACAGAATAATATCATCCTTTTCTTAATGGAAAGCACACTGGGTAGATTGGCCGCTATGTTTCCTCCCAGAGGTTGCTGAATTTCTATGAAGCACTTTTGTAAACTCCTTTCATCCAGAAAACAACTGATGTAAGTTATGATTATAAATGAAGACAGTCTTCTGCAATGATAAAACATCTTAAAAGTAACCTACACATTTTGCTGTTAATGGCCAGCCAGAATTTAAAGCGGATGGTAGGGAAAAATAACCCTATTTTATGAACTGTATAAGAACAGACTAATAACACCATCTTTATGAGATACAGATAATATTTATCTTACAACCATTATGTGGTAAATAATTTTCATTTGTGTTCTGGGAATACAGAGTGTACTGTACCAGTGCACTATACTTTACCTATTGACAAATTATCTAAATGCTATAGTTATTCATTGCATAATACTGAGGAACCATCTTTTTTTTGTTTTTGTTTACCTGCTTTGATGTTGTTTGCTCAATCTATCTTGTTTGTATACTGTAACAGAGGCTTTTATTTCATTCAGTCAATATTCCACATAGCCTTTCAGAGCGCTTCATCTTACTTACGTACTTTTGCGAGAGCTAAAAACAAAATCAACCGAATAAGAACATGGCAGATAAAGTAATAAATGTTAAACATTTTGAGATGTTGTTTTACCTGAATGTTTGTGTGTCTCCAGATTTTTGAATGTATTCCTCTGATTTTGTTTTCAGTTTGTTTTTAAAAGTTGCCATGTTCTTCATTTGAATAGAACTTTTCATTCTTCCAGATTCTTCATGATCAGGAACAGACAATATTGAGAGCTGACTATAAAAGACAAACAACTATCTAAGGAGTCTTCTGTGAAGGCTATTGGAGAACGAGGCTGCTTTCAGTGGAAGTTTATGAGAAGTTCTGGTATGATAGGGTGAGTATTCCATTTAAAAAAATGAAGTTATTAACATTCAATGGAAACCTGAATAAAGATATAGCTACTTTTATTTATTTACATATCCTGAATTAGATTTTTTTTTAAAAATATTTTTTAAATAACAAGTATGTACACCCATATCTGCAAAATCATAGTGCTGAGGGACATTGTGGCCTAGTTTACTTGCCACAGACTGTGGCAGGAGACCAATGTTCTAGTCTCAACTTTGCCACTGACTGCACATGCTGTACAATTTTGAGAAAAATCACATAACTGAGCTGGGTCTCAGTTAGTCTCAGATGGGGTTAAAAAAACTATATTAAAGCTGATGAGTTCCAGAGAGGTAGTCATGTTAATCTGTTTTAGTGAAACAGCAAGAGTCTTGTGGCACCTTTAAAGACTAAATGTGGACTCTTCTCTCAGCTACTAGTACTCCTAGCTATCTTTGGGATACCACTGACTTCCTGAGAAAATTACAATCCATTAGTGATCTTCCAGAAAACACCATCCTGATCACTATGGATGTAGAAGTTCTCTACACCAACATTCCACACAAAGGTGAACTACTAGCCATCAGGAAAAATATCCCTGATAATGACACGGCACACCCTGATAGCTGAACTTTGTCCTCACCCACAAGCATTTCAAATTTGGATACAATTTATACCTTCAAGTCAGCAGCATGGCTATGAGTACCCGCATGGCCCCACAGTATGTCAACATTTTCATGGCTGACTTAGAAAAATGCTTCAACTCTCATCCCAAAGTGCCCCTTCTCTACCTACACTACACTGATGACATTTTCATCATCTGGGTGCATGGAAAAGAGTCCCTTAAAGAATTCCACTGGGATTTCAACAATTTTCACCCCACCATCAACCTTAGCTTGGATCAGACCACAGAAGAAATCCACTTCCTGGACACTACCGTGCAAATAAGTGATGGCCACATAAACTCCACCTTATACCAAAAACCCACAGACTGCTATATGAACCTACATGACTCCAGCTTCCATCCAGGACACACCACACAATCCATTGCTTACAGCCAAGCCCTAAGATACAACTACATTTGCTCCAATCCCTTAGATGGAGACAAACACTTACAGGATCTCTATCAAGCATTCTTGAAACTACAATACTCATCTAGGGAAGTAAAGAAACAGACTGACAGAGCCAGATTGGTACCCAGAAGCCACCTACTACAGGACAGACCCAACAAGAAAAACAACAGAACAACACTGGCCATCACCTTCAGCCCCCAGCTAAAACATCTCCAACACATCAAGGATCTACAACCTATCCTGGAAGATGATCCCTCACTCTCATAAACCCTGGGAGGCAGGCCAGTCCTCACTTGTAGACAGCCCCCCAACCTGAAGAAAATACTCACCAGCAACTGCACACGATACTACAGAAATACTAACCCAGGAACGTATCCTTGCAACAAACACTGTTGCTAACTCTGCCCACATATCTATTCAAGTTACACAATCGTATGTCCTAACCACATCAGCCATACCATCAGGAGCTCGTTCATCTGCACCTCTATTATATGCCATCATGTGCCAACAATGAACCTCTGCCATGTACATTGGCCAAACTGGACTGTCTCTACGTGAAAGACTAAATGGACACAAATCAGACATCAGGAATGGTAACATTGAAAAACCAGTAAGAGAGCACTTCAATCTCCCTGAACACTCAATAACAGACTTGAAAGTTGCCATACTTCAACAAAAAAACTTCAAAAACAAACTCCAGCGTGAAACTGCAGATCTGGAACTCCTGTTCAAACTTGACACTATCAACCTAGGTCTGAATAGAGAGTGTGAGTGACTAGCCCACTACAAAATATGATGTTATCTCCATTGACATTCATACCTTCTCATCAACTGTTGTGAATGGCCTCATCCACCCTGACTGAACTTACCTCGTTAACACTGTGATGTAACTCACCCATCCTTGCATGTGCACATATACACCTACCATCTGACAAAGTGGATTTCTGCACCCACGAAAACTTATACCCAAACAAATTTGTTAGTCTTTAAGGTGCCACAGGACTCTTGCTGTTAGATTTAAAATTTTTATTAAAGATAATGTTTCAGAATGAACAGGTACAGAGTCTAAAGGAAAGAGCATTGAACATCCAGGCAGAAGGGACAGGTTATTAGGGGATACAGAGTTGGAAGGGGGTCGGGGAGTACAACGAAAGCATAACCTCCTGGATGGTGTGTAGTAGTAGGTTTTAGTGTAAACAGAGCATAACAGGAATTTGGGAACATCACATATTACAAGGGGTACATGGGGTGTGGTTAAGGGGAAGCAGAGAAGTTCATAATAGTGAAATGTGTTACTTATCCCTCAGCTGTGCTGGGAATGCTAATTTGTTAGAGTTTGTAAAACACTTGAAAAATCAGTGCTATATGAGTATTATTGTATAACTTCTATAAAATGCTAATGCCCAAAGATTTCAATCAGGGTTGGAGCTGTGCTTAGATGCTTCACCAATATGTATGAAGATATAGTTTTAAGCTCATTGGGCAGAGACTAAGGCTAAATCCTACAAACGTTGGTAGATGATAGGTGCTTAATTTTATCACTGTGAGTAATCTAGCTGAAAATAAAGTTAAGAATGTATGTAAGTGCTTGCAGGATCAGGGCCAAAGTAGGCAAGTGATTTACAAGGAGAGGAAAGAAGGGATGCAATCATATATAAACAATTTAGATACAGTAGAGCTGTTGGGGGAAAAATGGAAAAACAATAGAAAAACCTGGAAATTTCTAAGACTGTTTTCATTTTCCAGAGCTCAGAATAGACTTTTTTGTGTGTTTTTAAATTGGCAGCAGTTTATATTAGTTATTAAAAAATTTATTTACTGAACTGGGTAACTAGGTAACTGAAAAACTTCTAACACCATGTGAATAAAAGTTATCACAAAAATATGCAAAAAGTTTTGATAATGCTGAAAAAATATTACATTTTTGGTTTTGGAAAAATTATTTTAATTTAAAATTCTGACTAGCACTAATGTACACATACATTTGCAATTTTCTCCAGTGTTTATTAAAAATACTCTGTATAAGGTAAGTGCCAACCATTGCCATCTGCTTTCTCCTGGATCACTAACTGGGTGATTTCTTAGAAGGTTCATGGCAGAAGTGAGCCTGGAAAGATTTGAAGGAGAGGCGATTAGCTCTATAGAACAGTATGTGGAGGTCATTCAGTACATAAGGGGCAGCATGGAAGAAGACATGCAGATGTCTGCGAAAAATTGACAGGCAGGAGGATGAGACTGAAATAATTGTGGCTAGAATGGAGAAGGTAAGAAAGGGACAGGGTAATAGAAGAATTGATAAGCAGAGAAATGAAGAGTTGTAAAGGGCTTGGAAGATGAGGACAAGAAGCTTGAATTTAATGTGATGAAATGGTGGAAGACAATGAAGGGTCTGGTCAGAACCAAGAGTAAATATTTTAGCAACATTTTAAGGGATGAAAAGGGCAGGCAGAGATTACAGCAGTAGCACAAGAGGCAGGTATGGTTAATGTGTAAAATTTGCTTATTTGTTTTCAAGGCAAGAGGAGAGAGACCAGGGTGTATTTTGAGAAGTGCTGATCAGTAAGAGAAAAATATTGAGGAGGAAAGAGAGAACAGAGTCTGAGAGTGATGAGGGATGTTAGTAGGCCAGAGAAAATGAGATTTATGGGTGGCAAGGTTAGCAAGCACACAACAACTATGTCCTATAGTTCTGCCCCATGGTATATGTGGGAATAATTTTTGTGAATATTTATCCATGCATCCAAACACCTCTTGATTTTACTACAGTTGTGCTGAAAGAGTAAACAGTGAGTGAAAGCTGGACATAAACACACAGTCATAGCCAATAAATTAGCCATCTAAATCTTTGGTAATAGACATTGAAGCTGCAATAATCCTGCATGGTTCCATTCTTCAATCTTAAAAATGTTTGAGTCATCCCCTCTCTCTCCAAACCCCCACATTCCTTTCTTCCAACATATAGCTTCAGGATCCTTCTTTAAGGCTGGGTCTACACGGATGGTGGCAAATTCACCGCCATTACATCGATTGCTCTGGATCGACTGAGCGGTCTGCATAGACGCGCTCAGTCGATCCAGGAAAACTACCTCATTAAGTGGAGTAGTGCTGCGTCAAAGGGAGTGCTGTTCCCTTCGATGCAGCACAGCATGGACACCATGCAGAGGAGACGCTGCAAAGTCGACGGGAGATACGCAAGTGATTTACGTCACTTGTGTATCTCCTGTCGACTGCCGCCGAATTGCAAAGATAAGTGTAGACCGGGTCTATCGCAAGATATCTTCAATGGGATAGTGGAAAGATGACCTTTGCTCCTTTCCCCTGAAGTCTTTGCAGCCAGCTGACTGACCCACTACCCTCATCTGAAGCTCTTCTATTTTGGCTTGCTGGCCCATCACCCTTAGCAGCAACCTTTGGGGAATGACAATAGGCTTCCAATTCAAGAACAAGTCTTGACCACCCCAATCTAAATTTCTGGAACCAAACACTCATTGCTACATTCTGCAGAGTGAGATGTGCTACTACCCCTCAGCATCCAGACCCAAAATTCCAGAGCAGCAAAATTATATGAATGAAACCTGAATCTTTTGTTTTACTGAAATGGGTGAACCAAAACCCTTGCCTTCTTCTAACCTCATTGCTAAAACTTGCATAAGACTTTTATGAGGCACCCTGCTTTCAAAAAATAATTGAATCCATAAAAAACAATGGCCATCATCAGAAAAAGGCAATATTGTTTGTAAATCCTATTCTATTACCATTTGACAGGCTTTAGGACAAATGTGTTTCCTTGCAGTACAAAGAGAAGAGGCAATGGGAATATTTGAATAATACCTATAGGTGTGCCTAGGCAATTCTACAATATAGACGGTATCTTTGGTAGGAGTGCTATACATCAAAATATTACTGTAGTTAACATGCATATGATTTTCAGTAGTAATAGTGTGAAAGCTCCAATTAGATCCAACTTATCCCATTTTTAATAGCTTCTATTCAATTTTGCTGATAACCACTGAACCGTTAATGTGAGGCATTGCATCTAATATTGGTCATGGGAATATAAACCCACAGCATTACCTGTTAAGACTTTGTTTGGGAATCATGATCAGACACACCACCGTGAAAAGTTTATTTTGCAATCACTAAAGCAGTCAATGATGGATTGATTTATACAATATACAGCAGAGGAGTGATGCTTCCATGTGGGGCAATCCATATTTTAAAAGAAGCTATTAGAATTGGGTATTTGGGGGAAACAAAGTAAGTTTGTTTAGAGACAAAACCTTACATTGTTATAATGCCTAATCTGTAAGAAGGGCCCTATTGCCATCAACAGAGTTTGGATCAGGCTCACAGTACATTGTTTACTGAAGGATATAAACCTAGATGCTAACCTAGCTTTAAAAAATCTAGAACCAAATCTGGTTTGTATTTACACTGGTGTAAATTCAAGTAACTCCACTTATTTCAATGATGAGATGGAGAGCAGGAGGACTGAGCTCTTACGCTTTTAGTCTTTACTGTGTAGTCAAGGATGTCTGAGAATGGCAGAAAAGACAGAGCTTTGGGCTGTAAGACAAAGGGCTTTTGGCATGTGAAGTTTAAAATAATCCATTCTTTGTTTTTAAACTATTCAGTGGGGACAAACAGAATTTGAAAATTCCAGGATCAAAGCAATATTCATCAGAAAATCTTTGTTTGACATGCCTCAAAAAAACAAAAACAACCAACCCAAAACACTTCATTTGTTCAAAAAATCTAACTTTTTATACTTAAAAGAAAACCCTATTTAAAAATTGATAATTATTTTTTCTTTTCATTTTTCACTTAATGCCTTGCTACCTCTCTTACTTAATTGCTCAAGTGTTAGTACTACTGATCAGCTAGAGTTAAATCAAGGCCTCCTGTATAACAACCTTAATTCCAATGATGTGCCAGTTTGACTTTACTAAAATAAAAAGTTTAGTTCTCACTTGCAAAAGCTACTTTTTTGCTTACAGTCAAGTCACTGAACTTTTTAATAGTATTTTTCCCAATGGGAAAAAAATATCAGTTTAATTTCCTTTCACTGCTGTTGGTAGGTGAAGGGGAAACACCTGTGGAGAAAATGTAATGCTTGGGGAAGGTGCTGGTATGGCATCCCTGAAAATTCCCATCTTGCATTTAGCCACAGAATAGGTGCAGTTCCATACAGGCACACCTAGTCCAGACTTCACAACAACAGCCCCTCAAACTTGACTTGGTAGAACCCCTTCTACCAATGAGATGGACAGTTCAACTTCCAT
>ML675601.1:13287978-13387901 GCA_007922155.1 Mesoclemmys tuberculata
TCTATATGTGTCCTCACAGTGAGGAGAGCACATGAATGTTTAAAATGTGTTAGGGCCTTTGGGTCTTTGTCATCCCTCCTTACGCAAGTAGGTTTGCTTAGTTTCATTGGCAGTGCTTGTGGAAGGAGTAAAGAAGGCTAGAGGGAGTCCTTTGCAATACAGGCTCCTGTCCACAAGTAAGTGCTTCAACATGTTCCAAATACAGCCACCAACCCACACTGAGAACTTCTGTTGACCAAAAAGTGAAAATCTCCATGCCACTTTAATATTACCTAAACCATCCACTGCTCAAGTCATTTTGCTATTATGCAGACAAATTCACATCATTCTGCTACAGCATTAAAGATCATGCTCCATCACATATTGACTTGGAAATTATGTGAGAAAACTTTATCTGAATAGGTGTGTTGGGGGGGGTTCAGCAAAAAGGGAATTAAGAGGGTGTCCAAATTTTAAGAAATAACTAACCTGACTTCCATGAGGGACATTTCACAGTGGTCTCTTGCTTTCTAGTATTGGAGGAAAACAATATACTTTTAAAGTATTGCATTATTCCTTTTCAGTATGAGGGGGTGTTTTCTTCTAAAAGGATATTTATCTTTTTAAAATCATAACAAAAAAGAGTTTCTTTGAATCAGATTGTTTCTATGAGCATTTAATGTGCTGCATATAATATTTTATGGCTTTAAATTGCTTTCACATTCACTCTGTCACCATTGAGCAGAAGAAAGACGGGCAGCTGAAGCACAATAACATTGCAAAATATGAATTAACCACTTCACTTAATTGGTTTGATTCCATAATGTATAATTTATATCAGCTAATTATACAGCTTTTGTCATTTAAATGTTGAAGTAAATGTATCCCATCAGCCTTCTTCAGGAGCTTATTTTAACAGTTGGAAGCCAGCCGCAACCACCCTAGAGGCTAGTTCAGAATAGTCTAACACCCAATGTGTTAAGGGTTAGCACATTAGCTTCAAAGAAGCATGTGCTGAATTGTCTTTTTATTTGAACAGTTCCCCCTATGCATTACTAGCTGAGAGAGAGTGTGCCCATTAACTGACACACCTGAATGTGAATTGTCTTCACTTGGGCCCGGTCTGTGTTCCAAAATTTGGTCAGCATTACTATTGCTCTCAGGGGTGTGATAAATCCACACCCTTGATCAGCATAGTTAACCTAAATCCCCATCAACCAAGCTACCATTTCTGGGGGGAGGGAGTTTACCTAGACCTATGGGATACTCTCTCCCATCGATGTAGGTAGTGATTATATCAACGAAGCTGTGCTGCTATAGAGCTTTAAGTGTGGACATACCCCCAGTCTTTTTCATCCAAAGGCAACTACTTTTTTCTTCCAGGACTTACATTGTTGATTTAATTGCTCCAAGTATCAGCATTAGTCTTTCGAAGACACACACAGTTTCACTCCCTCCTCTCTGTGGCTAATCCTGCCCACCCCACCCAACATTTGGATATCAGAAGATTGTCTCCATGTTTACAAAAATATTTTGTCTTTATTTACAAAGCATGTCCAGTAATTTAGAATAGCAGGATGACTGGAAAAGTTTGTTATAATAGACATGTGAAACATATTCTTACCAATGAAAACTTTAAATCCATCTATCCTTCCAGTTATATGAAAGCCTGCTGCCATGGACTATCTTGTTTTCTGAAAAGTGGGTTAAGTGATACCTGCAGGTCAAACAGTTGAATCACAGCCGTATAAAGACCCATTGTCTTACTGGTCTCCCTTCATTATATAAAAAAATACAAGATGGAACTTCCCTGTTGAATACTTTCAAAAGCACATTTTCTAAATAAAAAATTCCATGTTCAGTAGTACACTCAATGATTTTTCATCATTGGAATCTGCTATCCTGTCTAAACCAACGTCACTCTTTAAAAGCCATTCTGTGAGAGGAAAGTGATGTGTGTTTGAATTTTTTTTGGCAAGCTTAAAATACATTATTTATTAGTATATAGTTCCTTCCTAGAATTAATAATATATGTCTCACTTTTGTTGGGGAAGAAAAATCCTTCTAACTGAATTCAGAAAATAAACCTAAACCTTATTCTATCATAATTAAGAGTTTCTCACTCTATAAGCTAGCGTGGTGTGCAGCATCTTTGGCACAAGAGTAGTTGCCCCATTAATGGGCCTAATTTTACATGGTCCTAAGCAACTTTGATGAGCAGTGGCTGCAGAACTTTCAGAACTCTGCTAATCCACCTTCCTGGAACTATTTGCAGAGCTCACCCTTGCCCTCCGGCACACTGCCACCAAAAAGATGGCTGCCCTAATGGTGGTGATTTTTGTGCAACACCAAACTGCTACTGATCAGTCCTTAATCAGTTTGGAGTGGAGAAATCCACTGCATGAGTTGCATTGATGCAAGTGTACATGGTCATGAATCATCTCCTGATACGAAGGACTGTAACTCTGGGCAATATTCATGAAATAGTGGATGGTTTCGCAGCAATGAGATTCCCTAATTGCGGAGGGGCAGTAGATGGCACGGGTATCCCTATTTTAATCCCAGATCACCTTGTGACAGAGTACATCAACAGGAAGGTACCATCTCTCGTGAAGGTGATGAACTATGCCATTGGTTTTGTGCATCTTCTTTTAAGTGCTACAGTGGTGCAGCTGCATCAGTGCAGCTGTGCCAATGCAGCGTTTTACATGTACATCTGCTCTAAGAGAAACTTTTGTTTTTTAAGGGAAAAATAAAACAATATAAATAGTGTATTTCTTATTCAGTATTCTAACAATCATATTCCAGCTTGTTGCCTATTACTTTTCATCTTTGTCAATGTCTGTATTTGGTGCTGAGAATTTCTCTCTCTCTCATACATGACCATCCTTTCCCAACCGCCACCCGCACCCCAGTCATTTTTCATTTAAACCTTTGGCTCTGGCTGACTATGTCCCCATTAAGCAGAGCTTTTGCTGCTCTGATAAAGAGCACTACTGTTCCGATAAAGCATAGAGATTACTTTTCCTTAAGCTAAAACTATTCCTTCTGTGACATACCCAATAAAGACAGTGTTTCAGTGATGTGGTTACCCTGGTTAAGCATGTCCCTACTGAAAGGAATACCCCATATCATTCTCTGACTTGTTATCCTTTGGCCATACTACATATATGTTATTTCTATTACCCACTATGCACCTCAAATATTATTCCCTTCTTTTTCATCAAGAGCTACTGCTATCAAATGACTTCTGTGACATTTGATAAAGGGAGAGAAAAGGTTTTCAATTCTCATAGTGTGCAGAGAAGACAAACTTGAGCTGTTGATATTTTATCCACTGCACATAGCCTTGATTGGACTGAAAAGTCATAACTACAATACACACATGAAATAAGACCTTTAATGCTGTCTTCCTGGAACTATCAAAAAGAATTCCCTGGTCTCTCTATCTTTATATATATATTGTTCCTTTGCACTTTGAAATGCTTCACTCTATGGTGACCACAGATAGTCACATCATTAAGTAATTTTGTGGAGGTGATTAAAGTCCATAGTGACAGAGAGAGTCAAAGGTACAACTAAAAATCTACTGGAGGAAGAGCGTTGTGATCCTTGCTGCACTGGAGATCTGAGTTTGGTTTTCAGGAGGTCCTGGGATCTCTCCAGAAATGCAGTGAATTCCATTACTGAAGGTGTGAAGAACAAATGTTTTCTTTCAAACAATGGTCTCCTAAAAACATACGTGTGATCTGTACCCTGTCACCAAAAAGCCACTTATATGTAATTACAGTATGTTATGGATTCCTCACAAAGTAGGATTGCAATCAAACCAAGGCAGACCCATATAAATAGCGGCAAACACAACACTCCTGTGCTATCATAAATTGTTCATTCAAATATTCTTATCTAAGAAAAGAATTTTGTCTTGTTGATTGTCTTTTAGCAACTACGGAAGTGATTCACTACAGCATTTAGATGTCTAAATCCTATTGAAACTAATGGGAGTTAGGTTCCTAAATATATTTGTGAATCCCATCCTAATAATTTGGCATGGCTACCCAGGTTTACAATTGCTACATTTTTGCAAAGTTTATTCTTTTGAATAAACAGTAAGGGCTGAATTTTCAGACATGAGGCTCACTCAAAACTCCAATAGACTTCAAAGAGATCTGCATGTCCTAGCACTTCTGAAAATCAGGACCTAACTAACAACCCAGATCCTTTTTAAATGAGCATATTTCTGAAAAGCCCAATTTCACTTTAGTACGTGACCTCTATTCCCATTCCATGAAAACTTTCCAGTACAGACTTAATGTTGATGGGCCCAGAGGGCACAAGACTTGCATTTGCTTATGACAATGATTCTGACTTGTAGTACTTTACCAAATATTGCTGCTTAGTTGTTTCTTTGAGCAATGTCAGCTTATACCTTTAATAAAGAGTTATACCTTTAAGTGTAATAAGAGTTTATAATCAGGAATCATTGGAAGAGTAACATCAGCTTTCTGCTGATAAAATAGTATTTCCAAAACTGACGTTTAAAAAAATGTAATTGTTAACAGCTATGGGCCTAATCCTTCAAGATGCTGTGTGCCCTCATTTCCTTTTGCTTTATGCATCTTGCAAGATTGGACCTTATAGTCTTTAAAACAGCTCTTGTCTTAGCAAAGATCCATCCCATACCTTCCCATCATGCATTATGTTTCCTTTCTGTCTGGCCTCCAACCCAAGAAATTCTTTAAGGGCATCTTCACATTGATTTATAAACAACACTCACTTTGAAATTAGTGTATATAAAACAAAACATACTCTTGGGAAATCTGGGTGGGTTGTCATTGACATCAGTGAGAGTTATGTTTACAGTGGTCGTGCCAGCTAATCCTCCCAGCTGACCTCCCATATCCTTGGCTTGGATGAGGACTTGGTATTGTTCTTTGACCTCTCTGTCCATGTTCGGCAAAGCTGTTCTTATTACACCTTGGGGGGAAAAAAGAAAAGAGAAACATAATACAAATAAACAAAAACCTTGGCAAAGGTTCTGTTTACAGAATAGTTATCTTTCCTATGTATGTTGTTGGTCAGATTCTCCAAAGAGTTCATCAACTGGCAGCTCCCATTTAGATACGTGAATGAAGTACTCAGATTTTCAAAAGAGCCCAGCACTCAGCAGGTCCCATAGAGCGAGACATTGATTTCAATGGGTTTTGATGCAGGCCCTGGGTGACCAGAAGGAAGATTGATTGCACAGTAGTATATTAGGGACTCTTTTCCCCCTGCCCACTATACTTAAATAAATAGCACTTTGGATGGCGGATTAAGACTGATAAACTTCAATGAAGAAGTGTATTTTGGCTAGGAATGTGAATGAAAAGAGTGGATGTCTCCCATATCAGAACGGAAAAGGCATAAAGTCCAGTGTGGGGAAAAAAAACCCACAGAGATGTGAGTGGTGGAAGGGGTGAAGTGTGGACAAAGAACAAAGTAGAAAGTAGTGAGTAGTCATTACTGCTTCTCAGACAGTCCATATGCCTCTCTATGCATTTCAGACAAAATATCCACATTACCTCTAATGTAGTGGTGTTCCATTAGCCAAGACAACATTCCTTCTATACAAAAAATGGAATTTGATGTTACAGAAGGGATCGCTGTTTGCCTGACACAGCAACTGCTGAAAATGCTCCGGCACTTTTTGCATACAATATAGTAAATATCCTACCTGAAGCTGCAAACATAGTGTGCATCATTAATCAATTTTGTTTTAATCTTGAGTGACTTTGAACACCTGGTATCTAACTACATCTTCTGTAGCTTTCTTTCTGGTACGTTAAAAATGTAGGATCCTGTGACCAAATTCATGGGAAAAAGTATGTTACCTTGTCATAAGCCAACACCATATAATGCGATATAATTAAACAATATTTCTCAGAAATGGTTTGATGCAGGCAGTTTAATGCAGACAGCCTGTGTGGTTACAAAATAAGCCAGCTGGAGAGGGATTATTATTATTTCAGAAATTATTATCTATGAACATTAGGCTGGTTGGTTTTAAAATCAGTGTTTTTTTCTTTTGTTACAATGTTTGCAGTGTGATATGAAAAAGTCTCTCTTGGGATGGTAGTTATTTCTCTGGCAATTAACTCATGTGTCAACCAGTAAGAATGGAATCAATTAGTTTATAATGCTTGTTAGAAGTCTAGAAATAACTTCGGCTTTGCTTCACCATTGGTTCAACTGATCAAAAATTCCTAATAAATTGAATTGTATAAGAATGAAGCTTGTAACATTGATGATAAGAGTAACAATTGACAATAATGTAGTGCCTTCTTCCTCAGCATGGCAGTGAAGGTGCTAAATAATAATGAACATCTGACACAATTAAGCACACATGTACACACTTTTGAAACAAGGGGTTGTGACTCTCCACTTTTCAAAGTAGAAATCCTAGAGTGTAAAGCTCCAGTATTGTAATAACTGAAAATACATATTTTAAAAGTGAATAAAATACTAAAAAGTCCTAATAGCATCACTAAAAATTGGGGTCATTGGGGACTGAAAACAGAAACGCAAGTATTTTCAATTTTTTTTTAGTGGCAAAAGTCCTTTTGGAAATTGGAACAATACTATCAGGATTCCATTGAAACCTCTCCTCCTTTCCAAAGTTTTACATCTTGAAGTGTTTTACAACATCTTTCCTGTACTCAAGTCCAAGGAGTAAACATTTATGGAAAATAATTATTCCCCTTGTTATACTAATAAGAGAGAGCAAAATATCTATCTTATATATTAAGATGTTCAGTACTCAATGGAACAGGCAACATTTCATGAGCAAAAGGATCAGTTCACCTTGATTTTTACATTACTTTTTAGATAACATTGGGTAGCTTAAATCTGTTAAAAATCTTCCTAATGGCCTTCAGTACATAAACAATTGGCTGTCACTCTAGCATTGAAGAACGTAATCACTCAATGCTTTTCTTGTCTGGAAGTTGGAAGACATTTTGTAGCTTTTCCCATACAAGATCTCTGTCTCCAATAAAAATCAATAAGAATAATTTTAATGTAGAAAATTTTGTATTGGAAATATTTTCCCATCACCCCACAGCCTATATCAAAAGACTAAATAAAAATGAAAAATAACCTTTTCTATAAAAAGGCGTGTGTTTATATGGATGTTTCAAAGAGCACATTTAGGAATCTCATTGGCTAGAGCCATTATGTGGATTAATGATTACCAGGAAAGAAAAGAATATGAGCCATAGAATTTCTCCTTCCTCTTCACAAAGAACATCAGAATTTTGAACACAAGGCTTATTGTAATGAACAGATTTCCATGCATTCAGTACTTCACTGCATGCTCCTAGTTTTTACCAGTTTTTAAATCTTTTAGCATTAACCAAGAGGGGTCTAGCATTGAATAATATTTAAAGATTTTATTTACAAGAAATATGGTTCTTGAATGTGAACTAACATATAATGTCACTGAGGTGTCAACAGACTGAAAATTACAAAAGTAAATTCCAATCTCGTCATTAATTCTATGCAGATAGGCCTGCACCTGGACTGACTTACAGTGATCTTAATGGAGAGTGGGGGGTTGGCACACATGGAACAACTTGGGGGATCTGCACCTGATCTTGCAAACAAGTTCATGAGTAAATAGTAATGTAAGCAGCCCCACTGAATCCATTGGGGTTTTAAAGGATGTAACTAAGGGCAGACTATGGACCAAGATCTTTAACAAAATACATGAGGAAGTTTCAAAGCTGCAAATAAATACATTTTCAAAATGTGTATTATTCACCCTATCATCTAGCTGCTGACAGTTCTGTTTTTTATTTCTGCAGCTACATCACAAAGTGCTCTATTTTCCCTTTCTACTGAAAAATAGCATAAGGGGAATATTTATATTCAGAGAGCTTCCTGTAGTGGATCACTGAAAAGCTGCTGTATTGTCCCCTTGTTTACACAACGCATAAGGGGAATGAGATACAAGCAAATGTTCATTGCCTGAAGATCCAGAAGTGTGTCCCGTCTAAGCCTCCTGGATTTCAGAGTGGGTGTATCTAGCAACTCTTTCTAGATGGCCATGATGCCAGTATAGCTGGAGAGGCAAGAAATGTCAACTCCCTTTGTGTGAATATAACCCCTCCAGTGGATTGCATATACCCTTATATATTGCAAGTTAATGTTGCTCACAGTAGCATTAATCTCTATGCTCATTTCTGATATAAGATCCACTTGAGTAGTATGTTCAGTGGGGTTGATGGTGGATGTGTGATATATGGGATTTCCCGTCTGCATGATTTTCCAGGACTCTTGGCATGTAAGCTTTGCCCATCTGCTCCACTCAATATTGAGTAACAGATGGGAGCATATACTCCTAAGACCTAAAACAATGCAGGGAACGTAGGTGAGGATAACAAGTGTTGCATGACCTGAATTCAGCTTGTGGCAGGTTAAAGCTTTTCAGTTCACTTTTAAATTCCTCTCCATTAACCACAAGATTTAATAAAAAAAAAATTCCCCAGGTGTCTGAAAAGTCAGATTTTGATTTTGAAAGTAGAGTCGTCAAGCACAGCCTACAATATGACCTGCTAAATGGAGCATGTGACAAGAACGTGCCCTTTGGAGATTCTGCACTAACAGTGTCATGCAGCTCCCATCCCCAATTATTGATTAATCTAGGAGAAAGACTCTAACATTCAAGCTGACATTCAACTACAGCTTCACTGGGAGGAGAAATTCCATTTATTGAAAGGTGCATATGGGTGACTATTCCTGTACACATTTAAGATACACAGTTTGTAGTGTTCAGTGTGTATGTTCTTGGTTCATTCACTGAATTATTAAATATAGAAACAGGAATGGTATTTAAAAATATAGGACAAGATAAAATATTGCAGCCTCCCTTTCTCCTCTGCCAATGCTTCTAACAACCTCAGACCAATATTTGGTGTCCCAGGAACAGAAGAGAGCAGAGACCAATCAGCTGTTCACTGTCTCAAATTAAAAACATGCAGTGCAAGAATCACTGCTAGAGAATTCTCCATTCTAGGCAAACACCTGCAAATTGAGTAAACAGGATGAAGACTTCAGATTTGGAGTCAAAAAACAGGGCTAAAAAACAGGCACTGAACAGCACTTAATGCCAGAAGTAGTCTTGACAGCATCGAAGTCACTGTGCAACATAAAAGACCTCTTCAACACTTCTAATAGAACCTCAGAGTTATGAACACCAGAGTTACAGATTGACCAATCAATCACACTCCTCATTTGAAACCAGAAGTATACAATCAGGCAGCAGCAGAGACCAAAAAAAAAGGCAAATACCATACAGCGCTGTGTTAAATGTAAACTCCGAAAAAATATAGGGAAAGATTTTAAAAAAAAGATTTGACAAGGGTAAGGAAACTGTATCTGTCCTTGTTTAACTTACATTAAGATGGTCAACAGCAGCATTTTCTTCTGCATTGTAAAGTTTCAAAGCTGTATTAAGTCAGCGTTCAGTTGCAAACTTTAGAAGAAATAACCATAAGGTGTTGTTCAGAGTTACAAACATTTCGGAGTTATGACCAAAGCTGTTCAGGGCTTCATAACTCTGAAATTCTACTCTGCATACTTTAGATATTCCACACTATATGGCAGGCTGCAATTTATTCAAAACCAAGTTTGTGCACAAAGCATATGTATAGCTATGTATTGGCTTTTGGAGGTATCAGCACATTAGATATTTACTTCGATACACCCCAATAGTGCTGCCCACTTGGATGTTTAATAGAAGTTTAAATGGGCAATGATAACGTTGTTGCTGATGAAACATTTACCTGTCTTAGGATCAATGGAGAAGTATGGCTGCCCCTGAAGAATGCTGTAAACCACTCTGGCACTGTTTCCATATGTTGGATCGTCAGCATCAGTAGCTTTGACCTGAAGCACATATGCGCCTAGAAAAAATAATGCTATTTTAATTTTCAAAAGAAAACAAAGATGAGGAATATTTTTGACATATTGCATAGCCTAGTCCCTTTTGCTGATAGCATGTGCTGCAGCTCCTGTTTCTTTGGAAATAGGGTGAGAACAATGTCATGTCTCAGCCCACAGGTAGAATACAAGTCCAAAAAGGAGTCTGTACATTTTAGAATTAAAGATGTATTTTGGTCAGCAAGTTGGGTTTGACATAAATATAAGTAGCAGTTGCAGCAGAGGGGAAAGGGAAAGGAAGGTGTGCAAGCAACCTCTCTTCAGAAGATACTTACCAGCAGGTTGGGGCAGGGGGGAGTACATGGGGTGTGTTATGAGGGAAAGCAGGCCAGTTGTCCACACTTGGAAATGTAAAGGGATGTGGAAGTAACAGGATAATCAGCTTCCCCTTCAGGAGATGTATAAAGGCAAGGGGAAGAGAAAGCTATAGGTGACAGTATTTCTTGTGAGTTTTGACAGTTTTACCAGCACTCACTGAGAAACCAGATAGTTTATTGGTCTGGCTTTGAGGGCTTGGATTTGTATAGACACTAAATTCCAAGTGTAAGTTGGAGGTTCTGAGATTCTGCAAACCAAAATCACCAGCAGGGTTTGCTGAAATTTACACAAGAGTTCAGCACCACTGAAAAATAGGCCACATATTTTGGTGTCTACATTTGGATGTAGGTGCTTAACTTTACACAAAATTGAATATTTGGACTTCTTTGTCCATATGTTTGGTAACACAGCCATAAATATTGCTTACTTTGTTATATCAGCTCACCATGGAAACTCAGGTTTCCAACTTAGGGGGTCTTTCAAGCTTCTTAGCTTCATCTGTCTTCCTCTTTTCTAGTAACAGGGATTCTACAATTATGTTTATGAATAATATTAGTTATTGATGTTGGTTCGAAAGACCTCACTTACAATAAAAATAGGAATATTTCTCCAACCCTGAAATTACATGTTTAAAGTGTTGAAAGCCTGATCCTGTCATGGGAGTTTTGTCATTACCAGCGGAATCAGACCTTTGAAGAGACTTATAATTTTTTTTTATTTTATTTTTTATTAGTAATTTTTTTCTTCCTTTCACACATAAAATGGACACTGGTGAAAATACAATGCCACAATTGGAAAAAGGATGCCTAAATTGCATGTGAAAAGCTAGGCACCACTCATGGCATGTGCAAAACCAACATTTCTGCACACAACTGGCATTAGCAAAAGTACAATGCATAAGCTGGCACTGGAACTAGCATTTAGGCAAGCAACCACCTGCTCTTCCTACAAACAGACCATGAAATAATAGGAAAATTATACCACACCCTCATAGAAGAAAACTTTCTAGTGCTACAATACAATTCATAAAAGGATTTTATACATTTTAAAATGAAAAATGTATTTTAGTTGGGTTTGAAATCAAGGCTCGAGTCTTGTTTCATCACTTTGCATTAGTCAGCTTGAGATAGGAATACTGCAGAAATGCAGTACTTGTTTTTATACAGCTGTAGCTGATAATTATATCAAGTGTGTTTATAGAAAATATACAGTGAGATAGTTTGCCTTGTGTCCATGCATATAGGGTACTCATACAAAGGTAAACATTTCAGACAGGCATCTTGTATTCGATGAACCCTTGATGTAGTCCTTATAAGCTTTCAATTTTTTTGCCATTTATAAGGAAATATGTTTACTACATTTTCCCTGTGTGTCACATTGAGAAGTAGTTGTAAAACTGTGGTCTGTAGAGCACTTTACTTGTGGCCTGAGGAGAGCAAACTGGTCATATGATGCTGGCTCCCCCTCCATGTTTCTGATGCTAAACTATATTACTTTCCTAATATTACTCCTCTGTGTAAATAATTGTGGTAGTTGTCAAAGTGATTTTAAGCAATCACTTACACAGAAGGGAGTAAATGCAAGGGGAGGTGACAGGTTGGTCCATCAGACATATCTTTCTGTTAGGATGGGGTGCACGCTATAGCAAAAGTTTGAGAACATTGGGCATTCCCTAGAGAATGCCCAGGGAATACTGCAAATGCTGCATAATTATTAGCTCTAAAGGCAAATGGAAAGTTTTAAGCAGGATCATTGTACTAGCACTAACTGTGATATCAAAGTTCATATTTTTTAAAATGCTCAGCTGATCTGATAGTGAAAAGATACTCCAATACAGGTAAGGGAAAAAGTTTAAGGTGATTTTTTTTTTAAATTCTCCTTACTGTAACTTACGATTGCCAGGACCACTGGAGGAACTGGAACTGATAGTGTAAACAAATGGACTGCTTGTTAGATAGTACTGTAGAGTTGCTCCAGTTGCAGATGCCCATGGGCCAAAGCAAAATGTTAAGATACCACAGAAATTTTTCCACCACCCCTGATGATCATGTGGAAGTGTGAGTGTTTATGAAAAGCAGTTTGACTAGCAAGTCTTTTGCCTTAAAAATAACGTTGGTCATGTTTACAAGGTGAGGGCATGTTTAATTAGACTAAACTTTTAAATGAAAGTAAATATAAGGGATGTAGTAAATAAAATGATACTGCAGAGATCATCTGGATTCATTTCAGAAGAAGCCTGAGGTTAGTCGTCTTTGATTTGCTAAAGGGTTGAGAATGTCATGTTTTAGAGGCCATGAGATGCCCATAGAAGTTCCAAGTCATAGTTCCATATAATAATTATGGAAGCGCTGCATATTTAAAGATTTATGACTAAATTTCTCATCTAGTAGAAAACCAAGATAGCTGAATGTATACTGGGTAGCACTACTGTGTGGGGGAGAGAGGCATTACATATAGGGATACTTTCCCTTTGCCAGGAAAGGAGAAGCTACAGTACATGCAAAAATCTCTGTGGCGTTACTCCCACCACAGGAAGGGAAGATAAAGGAGTCTACATAACAGGGCATCTGCCAGTCCCATCCCTACCACCTCCTGCTGGAATACAGGGAGCCCCAATGAACTGAATTCTATACTAGGGTCACGGAAGGGGTAGGGATTGCATGGTATATCCTTCAAGGTGACTCCTGAATTGTGGCCCCACTTCCCACCTTGAAAAGCAGAACTTCTCTGGTTCTTCTGCCAGGGGACACACTAGCATTGCAGAGGAAAAGGCAAGATTTACTCGATACTGCTTAATTACACTACCAGGCGTGCACAAAACATATCACAATCAAGTAGGGTGGTCAGATGTCCTGACTTCATAGGGACAGTCCCAATATTTGGGGCTGTTTCTTATATAGGGTACTATTACATCCCACCCCATCCTGATTTTTCATACTTGCTACCTCGTCATCCTACAACCTAGGTTACCCACAATACAGAAGAACATTCATTCACAACTTCAACTCAGCTACAGTCATAAATCTAGCTATCAAATTAGGCATCTATTGTGTAATAAGTTATAGATGTTAAGAACTTGATGACTCAGGGGATCAGGTTAAAGGGCTATGTATTTGGGTTCCTCAGGAACCTGACTAAACAAATATTTAGGTATTTAGATAAGCTTGGGATGGGTCAGTATTTCAATGAGTTTTTACAGTTTCAATGGACTTTTTGGTGGGTGGAGAAGGATGAGGGTGGTGCTCAGGAATTCATTTACATGGGTAGGAAAAATATAGTCTGTACAACTTTAGGAATTCCCAACATCAAGGATTCCTTGAGCCATTGGAGAAGCCAGTAAAACGCAAACACTTATACAAATAAAAGACATATAAAAGTAACTACAACCCTCAGACAGCCCTAACTGCCAATGGAATATTGAACCTTTTATCTTGAAAAAATGCCCTTCTGTCTATCTATCCATCCACATATTCTCCCCATCACACAATATTTTTCTATCTTTCCACCATAAAAGTTCAGTTTATTCCTTTCTTTGACTGAGAGAATGGTCCTTTTTGTCATTTTTCCCCCATCTCCCATCATGATCACTGCCATTCTTCTGCTACTTTCTTTCCTTATACTGGTGGTGTTTGTTCCCATCTCAAACACTAAAACCAATAATCTTACTCTCTGAATCTTGACGTTTGAATTAGACAAATATCCCAAAAATTGTGTTCTTAGTAGAAACTTGGCTGCATCTTCAGACTCTCTCTCTCCACACAGATGTCCTCCTTTGAACTCATTTCCTCAACACTGTACCCTATATTTAAGGTTGGTTGTTGGAGTTGGGAAGCCCACTAGAGACTTCACTAGCATGTTTAAAGGGTAATCAGGAGACTAAGTACATCTTAGTGGCAGCAAGAGTATCTGGGAGACAGAACAAAGCTCTTTTCCAACACTAATGAGACAGTAGGGGGCCCACCTTGAATTTGTAACCCAGAGTGACCAGCATTCTCTTCATAGCCCGGTTGGACAGATACATCAAGTTTTTCAAAAATAGGGAATTAAGTTGGGCTTCTAAATATGGAAGCTGATTTTCAGAAGTCTTGAGTGCTAAGCAGCTCCCACTGAAATCAACCAGGATTTAGTCTGACTCCTGCTTTTGATAATCTTGGCCATAACGACCACTTCATATTGCCAGAAGGGTTTCAACTCAATGAACCTTCAAGCGCTACAGCTCAGACCTCTAATACTTGAGCTAAAGGAATAATTCCTTTAGCTGATAGCAGAAGCAAGTAGATAGTTATCAGCATCTAGTTGGCTGGCTACCAGAAGGGGATGCAATACACATTTTGCCGGAGTATTACATACATAAGATTTCTGAATTGCTTCATCCACTCTGGGGCTCAAATACCTGGAATGTAATCTCTTGAGTTTGAAAACATACCTGAATCAGGTTAATACATAGAAACTCCGGTTCAGTACAGATCACATATGCTTTGAAAATAGCATATAACATCGTTCCACACCCCAGGCATTTTACTTCTTTAGCTGAATTCTAACACCTAATACCATATTGAGCTTGAATTTTAAAATCAATACAAGCTGATACACTCCAGCTGCAAAGAGGGAAAATAAATCATAAATCTGATTTTACGTTAACACATTTCATCAAAAAAATTCCTGGTGCTGATTTAGTTAATAAGTAACACTTCATTTCTAGCCATTGCACCACAGCATCTATAATTATCACCACCATCGACATTATTTTTAATCATTAGGTGCTCAGTTCATATAAAAAAAATTAACTACAGTGTACTTGGTAGTACCACTTCAGATATGCTAGTTTTCCTCAGTTTATCATCATAAAAAGCAAGGCAGACGGTGGTCAGGTAAATTCATAAAATCTGTCATGGGTTCCACCGCCTTGCCATCTGGGACAGAGGTACCGCTTCTGTACCCACTTAGCTCTCCAGGCTGGGCTGTCTTTTACACTACTTTGCTAGTGACAAGCAGCAAACCCCTCCAGGTGCTGTTGTCACTCAGACTATCAGTAGGTGGAGCCCTACACCCAGCTAGAATGCATGAATGCTCTCAAAGCCATTTACAAATCTTACAGAGAAAGGCCCCAGCCAGTCTGCTCCAGTTTCCTGCCCTGGACCCCAAAGTTGCCCCATCCTACCCTGGTCAGAAGTCTCACTGGTAAGTTTATTATCTGGTTTGCCCCTCCCTCAGCATGGAGAAGACACACCAGCTTTTGTTAACTGAATAGGGAGTTTTCAAACACTTCACAGAAAGATGCTGTTTTCATTAAGGATATAACTTATTAAGGTTTATTAACTACAGAAAGGTGGACTTTAAGTGAGCTTAAGGGGTAGGTATAAGAAATCAGAGATAGGTACCAAAGAAAATAAAGACCAACTTGCAAACTAAATCAAATCTTTAACACTAGGCAGTATCTAGATTTCTCAGCACACGTGGATGTTCCAGTTCTCAGTATACAGGCTTCTCTCAAGCCTTTGTTCAGTCTCTTAGTGTTCTAGTGTTACTGTTGCTTTCAGCGTGGATGGGGCACTAGAAAAGATAAAGCATGTAGCCTCTTTTCCTTCTTTTATATCTTCTGACCATGTGGCCTCTAGACACTCATCCAGACATGTCAAAGTGCACCCTGCTGAGCCACAAGGTTGCTCAATCTTCTCCGGTAGTGAGCTACAGAGTTGAGCAATCTCTATTGTATAGTCTTGTGCAACTGTCATTGTATTGTGAATCCTTTGTTTTACAACTCCTGGGCAGAGGTGCCTCCTCTGCTGTTACTATGAAGCTTATAACATATTGTAATAACAGCAAAATCTTATAATTTAATACATATTAGTAATATGCATATTTTGACAGCACAAAGGGCTGTAGCAGATTATCATTTTTCATCAGATATCTTAAATGATATGCTCAAAATGATATGCTTAAAATGAATTATTACAACCATAAAGAAATGAATATGGGATTTACGGTATGCTGCTTTGGGATACAGTGTGTCACAGAATCATAGAAATGTAGCACCGAAAGGGAACTTGAAACATCAACTTGTTAAGCCCCCCTCTTGCACTGAAGCAGGACCAAATATACCTAGACCATCCCAGACATCTGTATGTCCAACCTGTTTTTTAAAAAACCTCCAGTGACAGGGATTCCACAACCTATTCCAGAGTTTAATTACCCTTATCATTAGAAAGTGTTTCCTAATATCTAACCTAAATCTCCTTTGTTGCAGATTAAGTCCATTATTTCTTGCCCTATCTTCAATGGACAGAGAATAATTAATCACTTCCTCTTTATAACAGTCCTATAATAGTCCAAATATTAATTACATGTTTGAAAACTGTTATCAAGTCATCTCTTTGTCTTCTTTTGTCAAGACTAAACATATCCAGGGTTTTTTAATCTTTCCTCATAGGTCAAGGTTTCTAAACCTTTTATTTTTTTGTTGTTGCTCTTCTCTGGATATTCTTCATTTTGTACACATCTTTCTTAAAGTGTGGTGCCTGAAACTGGACACAATACTTCAGCTGAGAGATCATCAGTGTCTAGTAGAGTGGGATAATTACCTCCTGTGTTTTAAGTATGACACTTGTTAATATATCTCAGAATGATATTGGCCTATTTCACAACTGCATCACATTTTTGGCTTTACAGTGTTCAATTTGTGATCCAATATAACCTCTAATCCTTTTCTGCAGTATTACTGCCTAGCCAGTTATTCCCATTTCATATTTGTGCAATTGATTTTTTTCCTTCCTAATTATAGTGCTTTTCTCTTGTCTTTATTGAATGTCACCTCGTTGATTTCAGACCAATTCTCTAATTTATCAAGGTTATTTTGAATTCAGATCCTGTCCTCCAGAGTGCTAGAAACCCCTCCCAGTTTGGTATTATTCTCAAATATTATAGAGTACTCGCCACTTCATTATCTAGGTCATTAATGAAGATGTTGAATAGTTCCAGACTATTCAGACTATCAACCAGGACAGACCTCTGTGGGACCCCTCTATTACAAGGGAAAAACCTTGCAGTCTTTACTCAGCCCTTACTTAGACAAAATTTGTGTGGACTTCATGAGCCTTTTGCCTGAGTAAGAATTTGGTCTTGTATTTGTAGGATTACACACAAAATGTTGGTTCACATTCATATCCTATGTATGCACTTTAATAGAATTACACCAAGGATGATTAGGGTCCATTATGCTTAAACAACATTACTGTTGTGATAGAAACCTATAAAAATAAAGAAATTCTGAGTTAATAGAGTGCAAACTCTGCCTTTAACTCAACTCATCATGCCTAGCTTTTACAACACATGCAGCATAGTATTAATTTCACACACTAAGCTGAAAGAAAAGAAATCCCATCACAAAAGAGTCATATAAGATTCGCTAGGATACAGTAATATAACATTACTGAAGTGCTCAATCCAATGCCCACTGAAGTCAAAGGGAATCAGGTTGGAACCTAACTCTATATTCTCAGACAAAAACAAACAAAACAATTCCTAAAAAAACCTATGTTATGGTGGATTGAAGGTTGAGAGTGCGTATCAGTAACATTTACGGATAAAAACATTACAGGCATGTTGCATGTATCTACAAATCAAACAGTATAAACCGAAGAATTTAGTGGTTCCACTTAAAATAAATCCAAACATACTTAGGTAAGAAATGCCCAATTAAGATACCAAACAACCTTAACTTTGCCATGCAGTCATGTCATGAGCTAATCAAACAATTATGGTTGCATTTTAGGGTTTGAGTTCCTGGATTAGATTAAACAAATTTTTATAGACACAGTTGGTTATTTTCATATTTTTTCTCAGAATATCACTACAGACAAAAAGGATCTCCATACCTCTTGATCAGCTCATTTATCTTTGCTGTATGCATGAGGCTTTATACACATAAGTGTTATTAAATAAAAAGAGCCCAAAGTGAACCCAGATGAAATTGGATACAATCCCTGGAGGACCTAATCTTTATCATTGCTAGCAGTTCTATCACATTAAACAAAAGCTTTATGATGGAAAAATACTTGGAACTGTTAGAAAATTGGGTGTGACTATGAAATATTGATAGGATTGTTGATAAAGGAAGCACAGATAAAAATTGTTTCCCCTGAAATAGAAGCTGATGCTGAAACACACTATCTTGAAGGGGTTAAGGTCAAAATTTTGAAATGTGTGTGCCCAAAGTTACGCCCCTAAATTCATACCCATGTTTAAGAACCTAAACATAGTACCACGAGTTTCATAGGTGATTGAAGGAAATGGAAGTTGCAGGTGGTCAGGACCCCTAAAAAATCATGCAGCTTATTTTGTATCAATGTAGATGTTTAATTTTAGATACCTAAAATATTAGCTTAAATTGCTTTTCACACACTCTTTCCATACACATACATCAGCCATATTATTCAAAGTAAGGTAGAACTGGTGAATAATAAATTATGTTTTATTAAGGAAAACACTCAGTCATGCTTTACCTAGGCGAGTAGTTGTAGGTAGGCCTGGGAATCCCAATAGTAGTGCATGCTGGTTTTGAAAAACAATATCTTTCCCAAGGATATCAACTTAAACTTTACTAAGTCACCTCCCCACTCCTTAAAAAGCAAACTCTGAGAATATGTATAGTGTGTGCTTTTTTGTGAGATGTCCTTTCCTGCTTACCTTTTCGTGTCTGGCTTCAGTGGTTCTTCAGCTACTTACATGCATCTCCTGTATTATGAACAGATTTTGTGAAACTGGTTTCTCATCTTTTCAGTGTTATTGAGCATTGTCCATTCTGCCTCACTAACAAATGTACTGTTTTATTGTAAAGCATAAAAACAGTTATAAAAGCAGCCTTTATAACCTAGTTATTTCTTCACTCAATAATACAGTGCAATATAGCAGCAAATATTTATTGTCTACTAAGCAGTGATGGAGGATTAAATTTATTACATTCCCCAGGCATTTTAATAAAAAAGATCATTTTATTTTTATAGCTTTATTAATACACAAACATAATCAAAGGGCCACAATAAATGGACTATCATTTCTTCCAATGTAAATACCTCAGACTGTATTCAGCATAAATAAAGTTTTATACATTAATGTTTGATCTGTAATCTGGAAAAAAAATGTTTTAAGAGACTAAAATACAGGGAAACAGACTGATATGCTTAAGCCCTTGTTCTTTCCTTTTAAGGGTGGGAAAAGGCTAAATTAAAATGCTATGAAATGCCACATAACTTTAAAGGCTTAAGGAAATGGACATTCTAATTGTTTAATCAGGAGTAAAATGACAGCAAATGAAATATGAGATATTTTAGATGGTTGCTTCAGTCGTGTAAAACCCATTGGCCTAGATCTTGCTCCTTATTGGAATCAATAGGAATTTTGTCGTTGACTCCAAATGAAACAGGATCATGGCCCATGACCACCAGCACCCTGACCAACTATAGTGGAAAATATTGTAAAAGTTCTTGAGGGTTATATTAGGATGGCTAGGAGAACTTCTACATCAAAAGCCAAGATTTGTATTTTAAAGTGGATGCTCATGGAAATAAGGACCTTAAAATAGAAGCTAAAACCAAGATTAGTGCAAGTAAAATAGGTGCTCGGTATCTCATGCAGTTTTGCTCAGTTTGGATCTGCAGTACTGCCAGCCCACGGCCCACCCAGAAAACAGAATGCTATTACTATAGTGATATTATTGCCACAAAGCATTCTAAGAATTAAGCACTGAGTTCTACAAGTTCTAGGGGACTACTCATATGCCTAAAGTGAAGTGTGTGTTAAAATGCTTCACTAGGTCAGGCCAGAGTGCTGAGCAACTTTCAGTATTGAGCCATAAACACACAGCAACTTGTGACCTAAATCAAGTTTGAATCAAAGTCTCTAGAAGTGAAAGGCTAGTGTACTAACCTTTGGTACCATCTAGTCCACCACAGTCCTACTGCAGCCATGTATGTCAGAAACCTCATTGCAGAAATAGCATGGGAATTAGTGCATCTGGAAAAATGATTACATTGTAGCAAATACTTGAACAAAATAGTAAGAAGCATTGTAGCACAAAACTGAGGTGGTTTACCTTGCATGTGATTTTTTTTTTTAAATATACTGCTAATAATTAGAAAATTGCTTTAAATCTTTTATTTGCTCAAGATAAGTCAAACTGGAAGGGCATATCAAGTGAGGTCCCACAGGCATCAGTTCTGGATCTGGTTCTGTTCAGTATCGTCATTAGTGATTAAGATAATGGCATAAAGAGTACACTTATAAAGTTTGCAGATGATACCAAGCTGAGAGGGGTTGCAGGTGCTTTGGAAGATAGGATTAAAATTCAAAATGATCTGGACAAACTGGAGAAATGGTCTGAACTAAATAGAATGAAATTCAATAAGGACAAATGCAAAATAATCCATTTAGGAAGGAACAATTGGTTGCACACATACAAAATAGAAAAGGACTCCCTAGGAAAGAGTACTATGGAGAGAGATCATAATGGATCACAAGCTAAATATGAATCAGCAGTGTATCACTGTTGCAAAAAAAGCAAACATCATTCTGGTGTGTATTAGCAATAGTGTTGCAAGCAAGACATGAGAAGTAATTCTTCTGCACTGATTAGGCCTCAAAGACAGTATTGTGTTCAGTTCTGCGCATCATGTTTCAGGAAAGATGTCGCCAAATTGGAGAAAGTCCAGCAAAAAGCAACAAAAAACACTTAAGGTCTAGAAAACATGACCTAAGAGGAAAGATTGAAAAAAATGTGTTTCTTTAGTCTGGAGAAGAGAAGATTGAGGAAGGACATGATAACAGTTTTCAAGTACCTAAAAGATCGTTGCAAGGAGGAGGGAGAAAAATTGTTCTCCCTAACCTCTGAGGATAGGACAAGAAGCAACGGACTTAAATTGCAGCCAAGGCAGTTTAGGTTGGACATTAGGAAAAACTTTCTAACTATCAGGGTAGCTAAGCATTGGAATATAATGCCTACGGAGACTGTGGAATCTCCATCATTGGAGATTTTTAAGAACAAGTTAGACAAACTCCTGTCAGGGATATTCGAGATAATGCTTGGTCCTGCCATAAGAGCAGGGGACTGGACTAGATGACTTTGAGCGGTCCCTTCCAGTCCTACAATTCTATGATTATTCCACGGAAACTAAAGGGATATCTGGAAATTGTAAGGTTGCGGCATTGAGGAGTTAGTTCACTAGGACCAGAAAAAATGGTTATTTTTTAGAAGAGAAAATGAGGACACGTGACTAAAAAGCCTCCATATCTACTATTATTTAGATTTATACAACTCTCACAGAAATAAGTCTCTAAAAGTAAAAATAACAACTGCACAAAAAGCACTAATTACCAAGCCTTTTCTGACCAGTATCTACTATCTGAGCCCATAGCATCGCTCTACACATCTCAGGTAGCTTCTCTCCGTACAAGTTTGTTCACACAGCTTATCTCTAACACACTGAAGGGCACATGATTTTAGGAGCCACAATTAGTGAGGTGCATCACGCTCATATGCCTTGCAACACAAAGGGATCCATTAAAGGGCTTTTACAGTACTCACTTCTTGTAGAGGTATCTCAAAGGAATCTTCCCTTCCTCCTTCAAATATTAACTAGTCTGACCAGCACCAAAGAAACCCATGCTAGGTACATTGGTTCTAGCTAGCTACCACCCAGTGTTAAAGCTTCCATTCTGACAGAAATTACCCAAAGGCAAACTACAAGCTCATCTAATTTAAGATAATGTTCTAGACAGAATATCATCCACAGACTGGATTATGACCAGGATACAGAACTGAAACTGCTTTAGTGGCACTGATGGATCATCTCCTCTTCTCAATAGTCAGAGGACAGACATCTATTCTTATCCTCCTGGACCTTTCTGCAGCGTCTGACATGGTTGACCATGAGATATTACTGTTTCACTTGAGAGAAATAGCAAGGATTCGGGGTAATGCATTAAAATGGTTTAAGTCCCTCCTGGGGAACCATCCAACAAGCAGTGATGGAAAAATATATTTTCCCCACTAAACCCCTCAGTTGTGGTGTTCCACAAGGATCAATCCTTTGTCAAGTGCTTTTCAACATCTATATTCAGCCACTAGCTGAACTGGTCAGACAGCATGGACTCAAGTGCCCTCAACATGCAGATGACACACCACTCTACCAACCCTTTACTACAAACAACCACACCATTACCATCAAGATGGCCCAGTGCTTAGATGAGGTGAGCTCATAAATGAAGAACAACTGGATGAAGATGGGCCCGAACAAGGCAGAGGTGTTGCTGGTGGGGCATTAGAAAGCATTTTGAAGAGTTTGTAGAAACAGTGCGTCCTCCTTTGGCTGGATGTACACATCCACAATTGAACAGTTCAGTCTGCAGTCTAGGAATAGTCTGCATTCCTTGCAGATGCTAAGCTCTCACATAGCAGAATCCACAAGTAATGTTTTCTATCATCTCTGGTTGGCTAGAAGATTCCATCTCATCCTAAAGGAAAAGGACATGGTCTCAGTTATTCCTGCCTTCCTCACTTAGCTGAACTGCGTCAATGTGCTATATTTGGGCCTCAAGTCTTCAGCACTTAGGAAACTCCAGCTCATATCAAATGCTGTAAGGCATCTCCTTAGTAATCCAGGCTACCATGAGAACATCAAACTTGTCCTCCACTCTCTACATTGGCTTCCCAGCGAATTTTGAATGTGGTTTAAGGTCTCAGGCCTTATGTTCAAAGTGTTCCATGGCCTGGGATCAGGTTATCTAAAAGATTGCCTAAAAATCTGGGATAATTAGCCCACAACTTCACTCTTTTAGCACAATGGAACTCTCTACAATAAGGATAAAGTTTGTCTGGGCAGGAAATGGAACTTTCTTGGGTGTCGCTCCAAGATGTAGAATTAATCCCCCAGAATCTAGGGATTACCACAAACCTCAATACCTTCCACTTAAGTGGAATTTATTTGTCCTGTCTTCTCCTAACATAAATACATAGCAACATATATACAAATGCTTTTCCCTGGGGGAGAAAACGAGAAAGCAAACATTATGTAACAGATGTAAAGTCAAATTGTTTAGTGCACTACTAGCATGCGCTCACATAATATGGTGGTAATTATACCTCTAATATTTTAGGGCTCAATTCTGTAACTTATACTTGTGGTAATAGTGCGTACTGTTAGCCAATACATATATGTTAGGTCTAGAATACACATCATTAATTGGTATTATGTCCACAGCATTAATATAACACACATTATATATGTGTTGGGAAGTTTTGTTAACTGAACATATTATGCTTTCCCCATAATTCTTTTCATCCATGTCAAGTACCTCACAATACTTTCAAAGCTGAAGTCAGCTTTGACATTAGAAACTAGGAAGCCAAGATACATGGATGGTGTATCCCAGCACAGGTTGGAAGGTTCCTCTTTATCAACTGGTTTGGAATGTAGCATCCAAAAAAAATGTAAAAAGAGGTACAGAACAAGAAGATAAGGAATGGTACGAACTCATGGGTTGGATTTTAGTGACATATTTAGAGTTTTGTAATTTGTAAAATCATACTATAAATACTACTAGCTTAAATGCATATTTTTGTAAGCATATCTTCTATTTAAGGTAAACACGCTGCAAGAATTTGCTTCCCCAGAATCTGGTATGTATGTCTTCTATTCATGTATGTCTTCTATCCATATTGTACTGTTTTGTCTTTGGACAATAAATTTGGCTAAGTTTGGTTATTTGGTCTCTTGAACATTTTTAAAGAATAAACTGTGAGTGTAGTCTAAACAATTATCTACACTTCTTAGTCAATATTATGCTCATGATGACTAATTCCAATAATCACCATGTGTAAGGACTGTACTATTAGCCCTTCAGTTCTCAGCTATTTATGTATGCTTGCTTTTTTGTTTATTTTTTTTCAGCTACAACTGGCTCTACTGGAGGTTTAAAAGATGTCATCACCTCATTTATAAAAACAATTCTCTGCTTCATGTATACATATATTTGCCACACTGCTGTGAATTGTGGGTGCTCCAGCACCTTTGAAAAAGCAGACCAATTATGCATTAGTTTTCAAGTTTTTATATTTTTCATAAGGGCAGTGGGCTAGAAAGTAAATGGTAGCCCAGAAGCCTAACACTTGCAACAATATTCTCCCTCAGTATTTCCTAAAATAGCAGGCTGACAACCCAATGTCCATCTTCATTTCTGAACTCAAGCAAAACCAAATCAGAATCTGCCTACCTTCTTTTTTTTCCCCTCTTTTGAAACCGGAGAGTGTAAATTTATGACTCACTGCAGCACTACATTGCAATTCAGATCAGGAGGCCCCCAGTCTCAAAACACATTCCCTGACCTGTCATTGACAGTTTTAGCGAAGCTCCAGCATCGTGAGAGCATGTGCATCTGTAAAGAGAGATGCTGACATTGCCCTTGTGGGGTTTATCTTTTATAGAAAAAATTACCAATAATATGTTCTGAAGATATACTCTGGAAGCTGACTCGTACATAAGTAATGTGAGGAAGGAATATTTTACCTAGAGAGGCCTATTTCTAGCTTATGCATTCATGCCTGTGCTGCCGTGATAATAACAAGCTTGCCGGCTCCATCAATATCTTGAATACTAGACACAATCGGGGAAGCTTACACTTCTCCTGTTTTGCATTCCAGACAGCACGCTGAATATAATTTTTTTTTCATTCTCAGCTGTCAGAAGTAGCCATGTCCACAAAAGCAATGCTGCCATTCCCTGTTATAATTGATGAAGAATGGCAGTCTTTTGCTAATACCTTCAGTGCACCAGCAGCTAGAGGCAGTCAGTGCAAGTCCCAGTGTTTAGTGCATGACCACATCTATTTCTAATATCTCTAGAATAACGCAAGTTGATTTATATTGCCAGCAGACCAGGGAATGTGGAGGCTGGAGTTCACAACAGGCTTTGTTAGGCTGCAGCACAAATACACTCTGATTACATCTGCAAAATGCTCAGTTTTGGAGTTCTTTGAACGTTGTTAGTCCCGTGCATACAAAACAAATTTCATGGCAAAATTTGAAGAATATGGCCCAAATAGTTTAAAGGGCAAATCAGGCTGAACACTTAAGAGTCAACCCATTACCTCACTACCAGAGATACAGATTTATATCAATGCCTCTGTATTGCAAATTGTTGAGGCCAGTTCCCCTTTCTCCCCTGGATGATGGTAACTGGGCAGGGGGTAGGGGAAAAAAATAAAATACTAGGGTCTTTATTTTTAGATAACTGTAACTAACTAGAGACCAGTTAGGCATTTATTTTTTCTCTTCTGTTGTTATCAGCCAAATAGAAGCCATTAAAACATTGTCTAGCTATAAATGACTCTGTCTCCTTGAGTAATTATTTAATTAAATTATTTTTATTAATTTAGATTATTTATTTATTTATGAAACAATCTAGCTGTACACACAATCCCTGGACTGCCATAATGTTTACGTCAATTGGACGTCTGAAAAAACCGAGCAGCTCAAAATAGCAGTTAATAAGCTATACCCAAAATGCACATGAAGAAATAGCTGGGTATAAAGAACTGCTAGAAATAATGTACTGAGAGAGAAGCACAAGATCCAAGTAACAAATAATAAGTTTGAAACCTGGCCATTTAAAATATATGCTTTTTCAAAGTGATTTTACCCCTCCATTCTCAACCTGTGGACTATGGCAGTAGTGCTTGTGTAATTTGAATGAGAAAAAAGACAAAAATACCTCACTCCCACTCACATAGGTGTTAAGGAATAAAGAAATCTAGTTTTGACTTTGTGTTTGTTTTTATCATCCTGACCAGAGTGATAAGGTATTCCTGATTTCACTCCTGATTTCACAAATGGCTTAACTACAGGCCCAGTTTTAAACATGAGTAGTCCCATTAATTTCAGTGGAACTACACACATGCTAAAAGTTAGGCATGTGCTTAACTATCTTCATGAATTGTAGTGTTAGGGCTAGATCCATAAAGGGGACTTGAACCCATTATTGAAACGTCTAATATTAGGCACTCTACTGTCTAATGACAGCCACAAACTCTTGTTAAAAGCCCAGGCTTGTATAATGCAGGGGGAAAGATGAGTACCTAAAAAGTGCCAGTCATGGCCCATCACCTCTGTGTCTATCTGGTTTAGCCAGGATGTCTCCTACTGAAGCTGTCCAACTTTTTATAAAATATTTTAAGCCATTGGGCTGGAGAGAGAGAGTAAGAATGGCTTTATAGCCCAGTGGTTAGCACACTGACTTGGGAGAAGCTATGTCCAGTTCCTGTTCCAATTAATATTTAAGTATAAGGGGAGCACTTTCTCCTCCTTGGCAGTGTTTTGTGCAAGTTAGGCCTGAGAATGCCTACCACACTGGGCCCAATAAGCCAGAAAGGCTGGGGAGGAGACTGAGGATCCTGCTTGGACACAGGCTCTGAGCTGCTTGTCACTGGCAGAAAAGGTGCCTACAGGTTTAGGCAGCAACTTACCTGGGGTTTTGCAGATCTAAATTTTGGTCCTAAGGCACCTAAAGTGGCAGTTGGACTCCTAAATCCCTTTGTGGCTCTAGCCTTTGGTATTTTGTGGTGAAAAGCACAGCACAGAATAAAAACAAAGGCACAATCCACTTCCATAAAGCAGAGTCAGCCGCAACATGATCAAAACATGCTTCCCAGCAAGCTTGCGGAGAGACTGTGTGATTACCACATAGGCTTTTGAGTGGGGCCCACAATATACTGGAATTAATGCTTGGCAGTTGAACATTAATGCAACTAGATGGTTGTAATGATGTTTAGATGCACAGCATTCATTTCTATTCACTGAATGCCTTTCAAAATCCATGCAATCATCCTAGTACCAGATAAAAGAATACCAATGATGAAATATTTTAAAACCATTTAGGCACCAGCACACACTTTTACCATCTAGTAGCTCCCTGGAGACCTTGAAGGTGTGACAAAGGCTTTTAAATTGTGACAAAGAGACCCAAAATGATAGACGTGACACAAAGAGTGCAGAAGGAAGCTTAGCATAATGCTCATTGCTTTAATGTGTAAAGCTGTTCACGAGCGGAGTTTCACACACCAGCATTTCAAATGTCAAATAATTTACACATTCCTAAAGAGTGAAATAACTGCAGGTTTACACAGGACAGAAAGAAATATGGGTCTGAAATAAGTTCATCCATACTGTTTGGCAGTGAAGAGGACTGGCTTTATTCATGATTTGCACGCTAGATAAGCAGTGTACTTGACGATTGGGTTGTTTGTTTGTTTGAACTGTTTAGTCCAGATTTTGAAAGTGAATACAAATAAATGCAAGTATCAGCCACTCGGGAGCTCAGATAAAGGAAGTTGGCTATTCTGGGCTAGAGTTGCATAAAATCCATTGGTTCTGAGTCACAGGGACTTTGCCAAACCCTTTTTGCTAGTTTTGTTTGCTTGGGTTCATATGCTTAAACCAATATTTCCAAAATTAGCTCAATATCCTCCAAACCTAGATTTTGAGTGCCCAACTCCAGACACCTTAGAGGAGCCAGCTTTTAAGAGGATGGAGACCTAGCGCTTTCTGAAAATCAAATCAAGGGCTTTTGCCTGCTTTGGATTTCCTTATGAAGGCTTCAGCCATCTTTAGTTTGGGGCTCACACAGTTTCATGGCCAGGCAGAAGAGGCTCATACACAGATTCGTTGCTGAATACAAATTAACAAGTAGTTAAGAAGATGCAGATGAAAGAAAAGCATGTTTTGGACTGACCTTTTTGTGCAGACTGTCGTACCAAATACATCTGGGAATTATGTTCCTCCAATGAAACACTGACATTCTCTTTAAATCAAGGGGCCTTCCACTGAAAACTGTTGTGAAGACTCTGATCGGGCATCACACTCTAGAACTCTGCCAGATTTAAAGGAAGTTTGGGATTTGTTTTTAATTCATTTTCTGTTGTCCAGTCTTTGTGCTTCATCCAGTTACTAGGGTTAATGTAAAGAAAGGAGTCTCTTTTTCTTTTTATCACAAAAATTATCTTTATATTTGCCACAAGTTCTCATTTCTAACTTTTATTTTCTCCCCATTCCTGCCTTCTCAAAGTTAAATATTAATGTATGAAAGATCTCAAGACATATTAAGCAATATTATTCACGGACCAATACACAGAAGCAAGTTCCTCAGGGATATTGATTCTAAACCTGCTAGTTGTTCTGTTACCAGCTACTTAAGATTTTCAACTAAAGCCTTCATAAAAGATGAAGCATGACCTTCCCTTTGAGTTTGAAATATGATCTGATAATTCTGCTTTTGGTTCCTCACTTTCCCCTCTCCACCTGCAAACTGCTAAGTCTTTTAAGAGGCAAACTTAGACATGATATTCACGTGGTAACAAGCAAAATTATAATCAGAAAGCAATGTTGACTGTTACATGAGATAATGCACAGGACAGCATATACGATTGGTGGAAGGTGTTGATTTCATTTTAATTTAATGCTAACATTCCTTTGGTGGCAAACCTACCACTTTAAGTGCAATTTAATAGAGGAACAATAGGATTTTACTGTACAAATCTGCTCGTTTTAAAATGGAAAATTCTTTGAAAATGTCATCTTGTGTAGATTGACTATATTGATCATTTTCTCTTCAGTTCCATAGGAAATTTTCATATTCTCCTGTTTCTTCTGGTCTCCAACCAGGTAGCAGCTGGGAAAGGGGAATGGGCCCCTTAAAAATAATAATAATAAAACCTAAAGTCCTGTTCCTTCATGATGAACTGCAGGGAGCTTCATGGAGTCATTTTTTGGTTGGCATTAACTTTGGCTATGTCTACATTTACAGTGATCTGTGAAGTACAGGCACGAATGTGTAGCTACACACCATAGTGAAAGGCAGGGTGCGTCCACACTTGTGACTGAGGTGTGTAGCTATACTCAGCAATGAAAGGCTCTGGCAGTAAGGAGGCAATGGAGAAAGTCTCCAGCAGCAAGGCGCTGCCAGAATCTTTCGCTGATGCCTCTCCCCATCACAGCCTTTCCTTGCTGCTGGAGTCTTTTACTGCAGCAAAGAAAGGCTCCAGCCATGGGACATTACACAGATAAAAATAGCACAGTAGAAGTAGGAGGTTCTGCTTGGGAGTGTAGAGAACCTGCATAGGGTCCATACTTGAGGGGTCCTGTAGGGCTCTGCCCACCTAAACTGTGCCTTGCCATCTACACTGCAATTTATAACCATGCTAGCTAGACAAACAGTGTCTGTATTCGACACACCACCATGACTCTGGCTATTCTTGCTATCCATATTAATGTCCAATTCCATTTCTGAATCCTGCTAAGTTCTTGGCCACATAGCCAAGACAGGCATCCTCTCTCTATCTGTGTTTGTACCCTGTTCAGCAGAGCAGGTCTCCAATCTTGACTGAGGCCTTTGGAAATTACTGTAATACAAATTAATGTTATTAGTAATAATTCTTATCTATTTCACAGGACTGGTCGGCAGTTAATTAGCTATTAGTTGTACAGTTCTAATGGAAGATGGAAAATGCTGTGTAAATGTTACCACAACTATTATTATACTGCTGTACAGGGCCAGAGGGAGAGCATATCGGTGTACAGGGAGGAGGTCATTAGAACTCAGATGGACCCAGAAAAACATGGATGAGCCCATGATTCTATAGCCTCCAAATATCTCTCACACAGGCACTTGTGTCAGGGTGTTTTGTTCTCTCTTTTCTAAAACCACTTTGAAACCTTCCAGCTGACTAGCCTGATTTGTTTTTGTGCAGGAAAGTGACTCTTTTCCTTACGTTAACCCCAGTAACTGGATGCAGCAAAAGGATTGGACAATAGAAAATAAATTAAAAACAAACCCCAAAACTTCCTTTGAATCTGGCAGAGTTCTACAGTGTGATGCCCGATCAGTCTTCACAACAGTTTTCAGTGGAAGGCCCATTGATTTAAAGAGAATGTCAGTGTCTCATTGGAGGAACACAATTCCCAGATGTATTTGGTACGACAGTCTACACAAAAAGGTCAGTCAAAAACGTGCTTTTTCTTTCATCTGTATCTTAACTATGTTTCTCATTCAATATGCTACGAACAGAGCTTGCTTGCTCTCTCCTCCTTTTTATCATCTTATGTGCAGCTTTTAAGGCCACAAGAACTGTCTTGTGGTTCAGGCACAGGGCTGGGAAATTACGATACTAGTGTTATATTCCCAGTTCTTCCTCAAAGTGACCTTAAGCAAGCCATTTAACTTCTTTGTGCCTCAATTTCCCCATTGGCAAAATGGTAGTTATAATCATTCATACTTTTATCTCACAGAGCTGTTGAGAGGCTCATTTCAGTAATGTTTGTAAACTGCTTTAAGATGTGCTGCTCTAGCACTTATAGTACACCAGAAAAAACAACATATTTGCTAAGTGTAATTTGGAAATGTTTACTGGGCAGAACATCAGAATATAACAATTGGCACCGCAGTTAAAGTAGCAAATTCTGCTCTTCAAAGCCCTAACATGCACATCTTTGAAGACATTATTAACTACTGTCAAGAGGAGTCAAAGAACCACAATAGAAGTTGATAGCACTACAAGATGCTGTGTATTTGGAACATTCTTCTACAAAGTTTTGTAAGGAAACGGAATCAGCAAGACCTAGAAAGTTACAGTATTAGTCTCCATGGGTTTGGGTATAGCCCCACTTAGGATTGCATGAATTGTTATGGTTATTGAAAAAAAATCTATTATTGCTAAGGCATGTAAGAAGCACAACAAGGAACATCTTTAGCCATTCTGATGTGACGAATGTTCCTGATATAGAGGCAAAAGACATCTCCAATGCATGGCAAAGATAATCAGGGTAATAACTCCCTATGCAGAAGGGGTCAGAACCAAAGTAGTTCAAATTCGTCTGGTGATGGGCACTGGAGTGTAAATTTTCTTTTGTATTTACTAATTATGGGTGCCCCAAGTTGTTGCTCTCCAACTTCAGGCACTAGGGATCTTCACTGAATACCTCAAAAAGGAGATACCTCCAAATTAATAGGTGCTTCTGAAAATGCCGGCCTGTACATCTGTGATTAGAATTATTAGAATCAGATCCTTATGTGTACCTAAACATACTAGTTGACTCTCTCAATTTTGCCAGATCCTTGCCAGATGTCTGAAATAAATACAGAATAAATTAGCCCTGCTAGAACACTCTAGGGAGTAGGCAATTCTTTTTCTCAGGGGAAAAAAGAAAATTTTGAATGCTGGTGGAAAAGAGAAGCAAGACTAACATTTAAAGAGCCTAGAGAACAATTTTCCCTGTTTACAAACAAATCACCGATGCATTAGATGCATAAATGCATGTGGGATGGTCTACAATGATATTGCATAGGACCGTGATTGCAGAATTTATAAGCTAAGTAAGGCCCGGCCCTAGAGATTATTTGGTTGAGAGTCCCCAAGGAAAATTACTGGGCATTGTAGGAAATGGTGTTGATGATTCAGTAAATGCAGTTCTTTCTGTGGATCACTACTGAACCAATACCCCAACATTCTGCTATGGACCACTGTACTGTCCAAAGTGCCATCTTTCAAATCAGACTGGTGGACATGAATGATTCCACAGCCCTATTTGCTATCATAGCAATGTCTTAGCCACATTTTAACTCTGGTAATTACATTCTGCCTCTATAAATTCCCTCAGTATTTTCAACTGGTGTTATCACTTTCTGTCCTAAACTGCTGTTTAGTATTGCTTGAGAGGAGGGTGTTAAAAAGTTATTGCATGTCGTAGAATCACCACATTTATGGCTTGATCCTGTTTCCACTGAAGTCAGTGAGAGAACTCCCATTAGTTTCAGTTCTGCAGGTTCATGTCCTTAAATAGCACAAGCATTGTGGAATTGTCAGCCCATCTCTCCTTAGAACTTTATTTCCATTTCCTTTCAAACACCAGATGTCTCCTGAAATGCCCATATCTGTCCAGTATGGTGGGATAAGAATGTAAGCTTGATATCATTTCAAACTTCATATAGTAAACTTTAAAATGATTTACTTTCCAAATGATTGTGCAGATACTGCCATTACAACTATGTAGAGTTGAGACGCTCTTTAATGACAGGGACAATGTTTCTTGGTATTGGTATTGCTGTGAAATAAACCCATTTTTTGTAATATTTTAGTCTTCAGTAGGAAGTGCAGATGTGCATTTTTAAGACTTTTTTCCATTCTGAAAGATCATTCTGCTTGGGTTTGGAATGTACACAAAGGTCTGAAAGAGTTTTTATTTTACACAAATCACTTCCTCCATCCCTATTTAATTGCACTTAAACAAACAAAAGCTTTTTCTGCTGTGACAACTATTCTGAATACCTCACGTGATATTTCCAAAAGCACTGGTGTTGGGAGCTTTACTGTTGACTTCAGTAGAAAGTAGCTTAAGCCAGCACTGAGGGCATTTGAAAATCCTAGAAAATCTTTAGGGAACCATTTGAATAATGTTGCTATTTCAAATCTAAACAAAACTTTTTTGATAACCATTTTCTCTTCCTCAAGAGTTACAATTTTACTTCCCAACTTAACTGCCCCCTGAAATGAGAAATGAATCATACAATAGCAAGCTAAACTTAGTAACAGGCCTCTGGCATAATGCAACATTTAATTTATGGTTAGTTTTTCTTTTTTAACTGCCAAAGATTTGGGGCAAACAAATACAGGCTGCATATCCCATAAAAGAGATGTATGCTATAGTACAATAGAACATTCACCAGTAGTTCTGAGGACTATTTCCTCTTTACTTACATCTGTGGAACTTCTCAGGACAGATGAGCGACGAGTTCATGCATGTGCAGGTAGTAGTGGGGAGGAGTAGCTGTACTGCCTGATGTCTAAAAACGGTCATGCCTCAATTTCCCCACCCTCTCAGTACTTAGTTTAACCCGAAGTCAAACAAAAAAGTCCCCCTATTTAGATATAAAAAACATAAACACAATGAAACCCCACATTTTCCACCCAACTTCCTGACCGTCTTCCGTCCTCTTTGAGGTGTTATGGTACTTCACTCAGTCTCTTCCTCTGAATGCAAGCATTTATAGAGTTCTTCCCTTTGGTTGCAGGGACATAATTGCACCACCTCTAGGTGGGGTACACTGGTGCTGAATGTGCCCTAACTCATGCTACCATGGACTCTGTCCCAAGGCCCTCAACAGTGAAGTGGCTGTCTGATCCAAACTCAACCATTCCTGTTTTACTTTCCCCCCCAGGCCTTCTTTTTACACTTGCCCATTTTCCTCTTAGGCCTCCTATCCTTCCTCAGGATTATTCAGCCAATCCCCTTCCCCGGTCCTCTTTCCTCTGGGGGCTCTGCTGCTGGCCTTTACCCAGATCCTAGTCAATAGGAAGTCACACCACCAATCAGCTGCTTTCCCCAAGACACTGTCTGCAGTAAACAGAAAGGAGCTCCTTTATATCCTTGTCCCCTTCCCCGGCATGCATTACTTCTGGTCTTTGATATTCTCCTCCTCTGTCCCAAAATTTATTTTGCTTCCTCCCTTTGGTTTTATTTATATGGTGAAATTTAATAAATTTTTATTGAAAAATTTAATCTTTTTCAACCCATTTGCAAACCTGAACAAAAGAAATCAAGTTTCCTGGAAGTGTATTGTGCTCAAAATGATTGGCACAGCTGTACTAGTTAATCTGTCCATGTTTATGATCCCATGACAGCCATTACTAACAACAGACTTCATTCCAAGATGGTTGGAAAAAATAGCATTACTGTGACACTCGAAACAAGGTGGAATTTTAATATGAAATCTAAGCATTGTCAGGTTACTTCTAATGGTTTGACATTTAATTTGTGCATTTTGAATTTCTCTTCAGGTGCACCATGCACTTTCTAACATCAAAAGGGAAAATGAAATTAATGGTAATTCATGTGGATTGGGGCTACTTAAGAAGAAGTATATAGGCAGACAGTGGAGAAAATATTCTCATTCATCTCATGGTTAAAGAAGTTAAATATGAGATGTGGAACAGAGTCTGGTTTCCATGATATTTGGTATGCATGTGGAGGCTGTTGTGAATGAGGGAATATACTCTTTGACCATTATGTAAAAATGTTTAATTAATTTTCTTTGTCAGTTTCAATGTGTTTCTATTACATTCTTTGGTCTGTTGGGGATCTCAGGTAACTGATTTTGCACTTCAAATTACAATTATTTTTAACTGAAGCCACAGGGTAGCCTCATAAACACAGCATGTCATATTTTGGTTCTGATCTTATAATCCAAATCTTGATGGGGCTGGAATTTTTCTTTTAAACTACAAAAATTAGTATCTGGTGTTTTTTGTGTGTGGTTGTTTCTTCATTTGTTTTTTATCCACTCATGTCTGACATGGGTGACAAAATCTCTCTCTTTCCTAAACAATGTCACACATGTGATAAGAAATGATCAAAGAGTTTAACACACAGAAGTTAGTATTACAGAAGTCATAAAGTCTTTGGGAAAAGACTTTATAAAGCAACATATCTCTCTGCAATTGAGCTTTATATTTTCTTCTGATTTTCTGTCTCTTCTTCATTGGCAATGATGAATATTGTGATCAGACAAAACTAAGCCACTTTATTCCTATATTAGTTATTCATAGCTTTGTGTAGATGGCTTAAGGAAGTACCTGATAAATTATTTTATATTTTTAGTAGATATAGAAATATTTATTAAGTGGCTTTTATTGCACAATGAATACTCATGTTAGTACCATACAACACCCACTCAAAATGTAGTGATTATATAGTTAACTATTCTGAGTTTCCTTGTCTTATGAGTTGATTCCCACCACTTCCAATAAAATATTCTTGTTCAATGCAGCAACAAGTTATTCATAATAATTTCCAACCGTTCCTTTTACAAGGTAAGTTTCATACCATCAGATGGTGCCATTTTCCTAGCAGAATATGGAACATACAACATACAAACTCCTCAGTTCTCATTCAGAGATTATATTGAATAATCCATATCTGCCTGTTTGCTATTTTATCGGTGTCCTGTACATTTATTCATTGTGTCAATGTTTATTTAAAGGTAGATACCAGTCACAGTATATATTTCACAGGGAAGAATTATTGTCAGAGTGGTTTGTTTTCATCATTTTCTTGTTGTCATCATTTTCTAATTACTTTCCTTACTTATATTCACTTAGGGCAAAGTTCTTCCCTACCATCTGTACTTCAGAGCTGCTGTGCTCTGCACTGGACATTGTACATTGACATCAATAGAAGTTCAGTACACAGAATTAGTTCAGAATACATGAGAAATCACAGCAACAGGTCAGAGAAAGGAATATTAAACTGAGATGATCACTTATGATTCTACACTTTAGGCTGAAAGAGTAAATATTTTCTTAATAGAAAAAAATCAAACATTTAGATAGTATTTTGTTTTATATTCCCATCTGCTGATCAGAAGCATGTCTGTGTGACGGGTTGAAACAAAGCTATTTTGCTGCTCTAGTGAAGTGGCAAAAAGCCATTGCTTTTTTCACTGTCAGTCTCTATTTCCCTCCTAAACAACATACAGAGATGTAGTCCCTTCACTGTCTTCAAAACTGATACCCTGCAACCTGCATGCAGTCAAGGACAAAGATGAAGAAAAATGCCACCAATTCAAGTTTATCATTTATGTATTAGGTGGGAATGTCTTTTTTTTTCTTTACCCACTGATATGTCTAAAAGATACTTTAAAAATATTTCTCTCTCTGCTTATCAAATTCAGTACTGTCTTGAGATTGATCTAAACATTAGAAAGAAAAATGGCACATTTTGCTGATTTGATGTTATTTTAAATCATCACTTAAAAATTATAACTACACATAACTGAGGACAGAGATTAATTAATGTATGGAACTTTTTGAATCCACTGTACTCTCTCGCGCTCTCTCTCCATCACTCACACAAACACAGAGTTGAAATAGCAAATAAAAGCCCTAAAGAAAGTGCATAAGGCTAACTCTTGTTTTCACTAAGGTCCCTTTACACCACTCTGGCAGCATAAACAGCCTTAAAAGATATATAAACATAATTTGCACCCATTTTAAGGTCCTTTTACACTGTCACAGTAGCATAAAAGGGCCCTAGTATAAATGAGCATTGAACCTTTGGAGTAAACAAACAAGTGAAATTATATGACTTTGAGAATGCATGTTTCACTAATCAGAAAGCTTGATGCACAAGTGACCTGTTTAACAGCATACGTGTCGCTGAAGGCCATAAAGCATCTTTACATGAAAACATGTTGGGGTAAAGGACAAATAAGGGACTTTTATCATGCACAATTTATTTCAGAGCTTATTCTCAAACTGATAAAACTGGAAATGACTTAGAATCAAAGGCCAGTTAAAGCAAAATTAACCAAGACCCTCTCAGAACTTCCCATCCAGACTATGAATTATATTTATGCCTAGCCTCCAAAATCTGACTATCTGTGTCCTAGAAGGATGATCCAACATTGAGAAAAACGGTATTTGATCTGGATTATACTGGACAGATACACACAATGGACTCATCAGTAAAAATTCCCATTGATTTTGATTGGAGCAAAATCAGATCAATGGTTAACAATGAGCAACAGCATTAACAGGTTTTTTTTTTTTAATAGAAGGCTAAAGATATTTATGGTTTAAAAAGCATGTGCTATTGAGCTTGGAAAGTTGAACCATGTCATAAGTTATCTTCAGTGGAACTTTATGCTGTGCCTCTCTGATTTTAAATGGCTTGTGATTATGACAAAGTTTTCATGTACTGGCAACACAGTTCCAAATAGTATTAAATTTGAGAGCATGTTACACAGCTGCAAGAGGAATAGTCTGAATCAGTGTTTCTCAAACTTTTCGGGCTAGCATCCCTTTATTCAAAGTCAATTTTTCCCAAAGCCCTTACTATAAAGAAAGAGTAAAAGTGATAAGTCAGTATGTATTTGATTGTGTGTGCGTGCATGCGTGTTTCGAAAGGTTGATGGAGAATACCCAACCTTGAAGGGCAAGGAAGTGAGATTTTCTTTCCTTAGGTTGTAATACAATTTTCAATGCCTCATGGCCCCCTGATCCTGATTTCCTTTCATGACCCAACTGACTTCAGGGATTGTATCCCACTAGTCAAAAAGCACTGGTCGATAGCATTTTTTTGCTTGCATAGATGTTTAAAAATATCTCTGTCCACACTAGACACTCAAATCATGCTAAAACAATGATAGCTACAATGTCAAAAAAGGGTGTAGATGCAATGCTTCTACTGTCATCTTAGACAGACTCTAAATGATTTACACCTCTGATACTTCTGTTACCACCTGTGCCTCCCCCCCAAATGTTTCCTTCTCCCATACATAGATCAGCACATAAGAAGAAAAAGGGCCCCATGCATAATCACTTATAACTCACAGGCTATGCTACAGGTTGACTCCCAGGTCATTCAATATTTTTTCTTCTTTAACAAGATAATGTTTTCAATTAACATCAAAGGACCTGGGTGGCAGAAGAGAGATTAAGCACTGAGAGAATCTGGGCCAGAATCTCTGTATCAAAGGAGGAATGGTTGGCTTTTTTTTTTTTAATTATTATACTGGAAAAATATATGATTTAGGAAAATGTTGATATGGCTTTACATATTCATAGATTATAAAGCCAGACTATAAGGAACCATTGTGATCATCTAGTTTGACCTCTTCTACAATTTAGAACTCCCAATCTTGATTTAAAAATTGCCAGTGATTAAGAATTTCCCTCAAACCTTGGTAAATTGGTCCAATGATTAATAACCCCATCTGTTAAGAATTTGCACCTTATTTCTATAGTCTGAATTTGTCTAGCTTCAGCTTCCAGCCACTGGATCTTGTTACATACAGGTGTGCCTGTAATTTGCTAAGTAGCACCTCACTTGTCTTGCGATGATTTTAGATTACAATAAAGTAGAAGTTACATATTTTTTGCCTTTTTTAATCAATGTGAATGTGACTGAGTGTGATTCATGAGTCACATGTATAGGGACTGTGGTATGAAAGACCCAGGAATTCCTCTGACAATATGCCACATACACTAAGTGTTGAATGTAGAAGTTATAGAAGACCTGGGGCAACTCTCATTTAAAGGATACAGTCAAGATAAACCATACTGGAAACAAATACTCCTCACCAATATTACTAATAGAAAGTTGGTCTGCTGAAATGAACTATTTTATTTACAAAATCTCATTTTACTTTTCATCATTTAAGTAATTTAGTAGACTTGTTCTGCTTCTCACTCAAGCTTGGCTGATAGACCTTGAATGGTCAGGTTCTCTCATTGGTTTTGCTTTCTGATTTTTATGCAGCAGTACAATGTTGCAGTGTTTGGGCTTCCAACACCAGAAGGAAATATTAGTCTCTTCACTGTGCCCAGAGAAGGGAGGTAGAATATACGATACTATTACTTTCAAAATTTATATAGGAACATTCACCACCACCAGCAATATTGTTTATGCCATATATTACAAATACCACCTAGAGGTCGCTTCATGGTGGCAAATGAAGCAATAGCTGACTTAGCACATAATCTGTATAGCACATTGACAGGCTTCTGAATGAGAGGCACTATAGACTTGCAGTTTGCTAATTAAATTGTATCCTTGGTATAACAAACAATTTGAGGAATTCATGAGGTCTTAACTTGTTATGGTAAGGTATTTCCTATGGTGATAATTTTTCTTTGCTGAACTTGGAGCCTGAGGTCCTCTCCTAGCAGATATACTGAGGCTTGTCTGTGCTGTGGGGCTTGTCAAAGACAGAATCGGTGCAACAGGCTTCACAATTGCTTGCTTCATTTTTAGCATGGCAGATTGGAGAGGAGGGCTTTTCTGTGAACTCCTGATTGTGTGATACCATACAGCATACTGGGACTAAAGAAGAGCCAGGTAGGCACATTGGACACTCATCCCTTACAATCAAGGTCAGTCAAGCTTTAGTAAGCAGCAACAAATGTGCTGAAAGGCTTACATTTCTTTTATCCCTATTCCTCTTCAATATGGGCCCCAGACCAACTTTTAATTAAGTAAGTAGAAAGACACCTCCCTATTGACTTCAGTGGAAGCTGGATGAAGCCCTGTGACACCAGAGAAATGACTGATAGCACAACAGACTGGACAATATTATTGTAATTACCTGTTTATCGGGGAGGGAGAGATTGTAAAAAATGTTGTTCACCACGGCTGGGCATTCCCTGTAGCACTGTTCATTTTAATGAGAGAATAGAGAATTATTCTAGAAGATATAAGTGAAATCCATCACTCAGTTGAGGGCCAGAGCTGCCCTTCTCCCATATGGCTGGTATTCCAGTCTCCATGGGCTAAAATAGTAGCCACAACCCCAATTACACGGGATGTGTAGGTGACACACATTGGCCCCCTATACAGCCAATCTACTTGCAATTCACCCTTTTCATGCTTCTATGCATGGTTCCATAAGCTGTGTCCTCTGTATCATGTGTGGATTCCACCTTCAATGCATACAGATAAGTCTGTTACTAGCAAAATCTGAACAAAAACTAATCCCTAATATTTACTTAGTTTTTGCACAGGCCATTTCCTCTTCAAAGCCCTTTACACTCATTAACTAACAAAACAAGTACATCACAACACACCACACACACCTTAAATAATTGTATTAAAAATAGTCAAACTAAGAGCGTATTTTAAGTTTAAATATAAGAAGAGCAAAGCAACTGCAGGGTATTGATTCAGATTTCATAATTAAATGCACTGTAAAACTTCAATCCACACCTGTACTTACTGTATTTTTATTTTCTCTTTACTCTCTGTATATTTGAATTTAATCAAATTAAATTTAAATTTGAAGCGACATCCAACTAGCATAACTTCAGCCCCTGGCTCTGCTTTCCTCATGTGCTTATGGAGAGACTGTGATTCCTGAAGACGTGCTCAGATTTTTAGGTTATTATATTAAAAGCTGTACTCCACTTTGGTTTTCTTTTCTTATTATATATTTGACTTATTAAAAATTCCTTGGGCAATATTATGTCCTCAGTTTCATGCATGCAATCCCACTGAAGTCACTAATTAACATTTAATCAGATAACCAATAACTTATTCTTAGGAAAAGAAGGTAAGGCAGGGAGCAAGAGGAGGAAATGAAAGGGCTGGAAGCCTCAAATAAAAGGAGGATTAATTAATGCAAATAAATAACATAGATGTAACTGAAAGCTGAATTTGAGATCTTTTTTTCTTTCTCTGACTTTGGTGACTTTACATTCATAATAAGCTTGGACTTTCATTTACATTCCTTGTTATTTTCTTTTCAAAGGGCAAAATAAAAATGAGAAACTGCTTAGTTATGATCCCATTTGAATAGCTTGCTGCTTCTAGTATTGTGGGGTAGGATAATAGGCACTGTCAGAGAAGGAAGATGGGATGTCTATTAAGTACCCTACACTAGTAAAAAATGGATCCATAACTCCTCACCATTTGTAATAACAGTGGAAGCTGTAATGTAGGCAAGATGCAGCCATTTTTACCATTGTCCCACCAGCCCCTAAATCAAGGTGGTTAAACATAATTACACCCTGTGTTACAGTAGAGCTACCACCATTGCTCTCACAAGCAAAGCTATTTTAACAGACCATTACAGGTCTGAATTTTGCCAGTGTAGACATAGCCTAAGATAATTTTACTTTTGCTGAATCAAGCTATGTCGACCCTGCAATCCGAGTTGTGATTTGCAGTTTGGGTAGCTGTATCTGAGCTAGTTTTAATCTAGTTAGCATGCTAAAAATAGCAGTGAAAATGCAGCAACATGGGCTCTGATGCAGGCTGTAAGAATCAGTCGCCCTGGGTACATACATGTGACGTTAGTGCATGATGCGCCTTCTTCACTGTTATTTTGGCAAACTAGCTAGATTAAAGCCAGTGTGGGTATAGGCCTACCCAAGCTACAGTTGTGCCTTTGACTATAGTGTAGACATATCCTAACCTTTAGAGCCTCATGCAAAACTGCTGCCATCAAGGTGAGGCTTTCCATTAACTTCAGTGGGCTTTGGATCAGGTCCAGTAAGAGTTTTTTACTGTACATGCAGAAACAGAATTTTTCACATTTTTTTACTAGTGATAGGAAAACCTCAGAAGGTTCAGAGTTTGGGTTTCGATCAGATAAGCCCTCAGGAGTCTGAAAGCTAATCCAAACCGTATCTAAATCTGTTGAGTCTTCAAAATTGAGTTTGAAATCTCATGAGAAAAGGCTCTTTCAAGAAGATTTCCAATACTCTCAGCTCCCAGTGGGGCTGGAAATACTGGAAAACATCCTTTGTTCATGATTTTTCAGCATTTTTTTTTGCACCAGTCTCAGCTGTAAAGCCAGAAGTGCAGATACATGTGCAAATATCTAACAACAGAGAATAAAGCTAGCCAACTATTTCAGACCTTCCAAAATAGTTTGGATTTGGCTCTAGAATTTATTTAAAGGGGCTTTTTCTCCCACCCCAATCTTGTCTGGCTATACCTAATATTTACTTAAATATCTCTGTATTTGGTGCTAAGATTGACTTTTCCATTAGTTGTCTACTTATGCCCTGTCACTGGAAATCAACAGCCCTGCCCTGGCAACACTGAAGTAGGTGATAAGCGTGTTCCATCTTTAACTTGTATAATTTAATAATAATGTCAAATGAAGTCTGGTACATACTATAAAGGATGAGACAGAAATAAATTCCCACACTTATAATTCTGATGTCCATCTGCCTTTCCAATGGGTGTGATATGGCTAAACACCGGGTTGCCAAACATTCCACACTTCCATGTATTAATACTTACCTCATGCATAAAACTGTCTGTCACATATTCCCCTTAAAAGAAGCGTGCAGCCTGCTGCTAGAAAATTAAATGATCATATGGTAAAAAATGCACAGAAATTTCAAAATGTGGAGTCCGACGGCATATATCTTGATAGTCTGGGATGCACTAAACCACATGTGGCTTGCAAATACTTATTATTATTCAATCTGACAGAACTGTTAGCACTTACCAGTTCTAGCTGCTAGGATCCAAAGGTTTTATATGAAATAATATGCACTTACTTCCACTAAGTTTGTTTTGAACATTTGAGTGTGACCTACATGGCAAAGCTGAAATGTAACTTTCACTTGCAATTGTTTTACAAAATCTCACTTAATTAGCTAATATGGCATGTGTAATAAAGCACTGTTGTAAAAATTATTTTAATTAGTGTAGTTATTATATTCAACAATAAAATTACAGCATCACTTGACGGTAATGTATTGTCTGCTTTATTTTCTCATAATCCGGAAACATGGATCAGAAAATAATGTTGTGCTACAAATACAAAAGATGTTAAATGAATTTTCTACTTTAGAGTTTATCCTCTCTGGTGAGAGGGGATGACGTTTTGGTGTGCGGAACTAGCGTGGGCCCTTTGTCATGAAAACAGTCATCACCATGGATGTTGAATGAAATATTTCAACATTTGCAGTAAATGAAGCATGGAATACATACTCTAAGGCATGACAGCCAAATTATTGGGTAAAGTAAATATTCTGTCTTGGTGCCCTTTCACTGTCATATGCTGTTAAGCATTGAAACTGTGGTTCTACTGTGAAAAGTAACTATGAAAAATGGCAGCTTCCTGCTGTTTCCTGTGTTTTCAGTCATACCTGGTTACCTTACCAATTACATTAGAGTTCACTCCTGCTTGTTACTTTCATTTGTTCTGTGCAGCTAACATAGCTATGTAAATGTGAGCAGCAGCTTTATGTCTCACAGATAGAGTTGTTCACTAAGTGTCAATAGCAGAATCTTAACTGTTGCATGATAAAGAATAAAGATGTAGTTGTTGAAACTTAATTCACAATTCCATTCATAGTAATATCTCAGAAGCAAGAAACCAATATTATCTTCTTGGTTCTTAGACCCTGCCTAGCACAGCAGCATTTTAGCATCTTAGATTAAATCTGCCCCTTGATATTAGAATGGTTCTTTTCATAATTTAGAGTATATGAATAAAAAGTAAAAGAAGAGCTAGAGTAGCTCAAACTCTGTGGTAAACATGAGGGAAAAAAATGGAAACAACAGAAGAAAGAAGAACTATGGGATGCTGGAAGGAAACTTTTCTCCAAATATACACCAAGCTGGCAGTACAGCTGCTTAGTTCCTGCCATCTGGGTGTGTCTAATTAGAAACTACCTAGAATAGGCTCTCACAGAGCTATTAAAGGAGAAGTTCAACAGCGGATGCTGTTTTGAATCCCTGAGGGCTCAAAGATAAGGTTGCAAGAACCTGAGGATCACTGGGCACTGGGAATATCTTATCACCTATCATGGGGCTCTTGTGCAATTAAATATTCCTAAAAGAGCTAAATATCACTTGTGTTTAGAATTTACATGAAATCCAACAGAGAGTAATGATTGCAGAGAACAGTGAATATCAAGAAAGTGAAAGAACATAGAAAGACATAACACACACATACAGCCTCATATTGCTAACACTGATGCACCACAGTTTAGGCTGAAGTGTTTTTTTCTTCTTCATTTAAAACCTGATTTTCAATTTTTAATATCTCCATTTAAAATCAGATTTGAGCTGCAACCTAACACTGATTTTATGTGATTATTTTCAAACATTTATGCAGAAAGCCACACACTAAAATAATTTTCAAAGGTTGAATAACGCTTTCAGCATCAGGGAAAATAATGTTACTTTCTTCCATTCTCCAGCTAAAAATGGGCTATTTTTTATTAAATGTACCAAACTAGTCTGGAGTAGTGCTTTCTTAGTTATTTTGATATAGTGAGTAAGTACTTAAGAGTCCCAATCCGGATTGTACAAAGGGCCGCTAACCTGCACCGCTACCTATGCCACCACAGCTGTGTTTCTATTTTTATCATGCTAGCTTGCTCAAAGTTGGTGCCTATACATCTTCCTGGGCTAGAAATTACACCTCCTGCATGAAGTGTACGCGTGTACTAAAACTAGAGCTATCCTTGCAGCAGCATGTAAAATACAGACATTACATGCCCAGCTAGCACAGATATCAATAGCAAAAGTGCAGAAGTGAGGCACTGTTTAGAAGAGACATGCCAGAATGCTAGGTTATATATCCTACTGGCTCTCTACACACCCAAGGAGTGTCCTCGATGTCAATACTATTATTTTTAGTAGCGTAGCATCCTGCTGCCTCCCCACTGCCAAAGCTTTCCCTGGAAGATGGGAAAGGCTATGGCTGAGGGGAGGTAGCAGGGAGCTTCAGCTGCCTCTTCCCAGCTAGAGCTTTTCACTGTCAAGCTACACACTCCAGTGTTGATGAATCTTGCCTTTCACTTCTGTATCTAGCTACACAGACGTCGAACACACAACAAGTGTAGACAAGGCCTAAGTCAGAGGATAAGACCTAATGTTTAGATATGGATAAAATAGGTCAAATGTATCCTCTGTGCAGCTTCCTTGGTGAAGGTTAACCAGGAATGGATTTGGTGCATTATCTATATTTGAAACTTAGCTGTTGAGCATACTAAAAGGTTACTTGCAATGCCACTCTGTAGTTCTGAAATAATCTCACAATTAGCGCTAGCGAAAACTTTTTATAGATATATATCATTGACAGACTGGTTAACCTGGGCATGACCCATAATAACTTAACAAGAGGCACTGAAATGTAATCAAGACCAACCTACTTGGAGAGCACTTCAGTCTCCCAGAACACTTTGTAGCTGACTTGAAAGTTGCCATACTTCTACAAAAAAACTTCAAAAACAGACTTATGAGAGAAACAGAAAAGCTGGAACTGATCTGCAAACTTGAAACAATCAGACTGAGTCTGAATAGGGACTTGGAATGGTTATCTCATTACAAGAAGTAATTGTCACTCTTCACACATTCTCACCTTCTAATCAACAGTTGTGAATAGGCCTCAGCTACTCTAACTGTATGGACTTTACCATTACCTACCCCCCTCATTGCTGTTCCTTCCCCTTGACTGTATACCCCCGATCTGATTTTCATTCCCTGCATATGAGGAAGTGGGTTACAGCCCACGAAAGCTTATGCCTGCAGAAATTAAATTTGTTAGTTTTTAAAGTGCTACAGGACTCTCATTGTTTTGACTTGTGTATGAATTTCAAAGAGATGTACTAAATTAGCAATCATTTAACCCATTTACTTGTAGTAGTAGCAACCAAGGCTAGATGCTAACTGTATTTGTCTGTGTTTGCCTGTGTCTTGTTAGAAGTTTAACAATGTGATCTAATTAGCTTGTAGATGCTAAATCCTGTTCCTTTCTTTCAATGCTTCATTACTGCATTCTGTTGACTCAGATCAAAAGAGAATATTATCATTTAGATGACACTTGTGGTATAATAATATTATTGTCCTATTTTTGCCTCAAAACTTTTAATTCCACATAGTAAACCACGTGTGAACTGTCATGATAGCTTGAATGGCTAATTGCCTTGTGTGAATGAATGCAACTAGTTTACCTGTGTATGTATAGGAAATAGAAGATTAGCTTCCAAGCAACAGTCTGTATTGCCTATTCTTCTTCAGGAAAGGCCTTGCTGTGAGAAGAGGCTTGTCAGCTTTTTAAAGAACTATAATGGGAGCTTCGGGCCTGATCCTTTTCAGCTCTAGTCTGTTTAAACTTTGAACAGAGAAAGCATAAGTCATAAGATGGAGATCTTCCAAAAAATTATTTGGAATAACCTGGAAAATGCATGGAAAGACTTGAACAGACTCTAGACCTGCACTGCCTTTTGGACTACAACCATTTAAACTGATTCCACAAAGAGTTTTACAAATCAGCAGCCTCGCTGCTTTGAAACTGAAAGGACTTTACCATATTTGCATATATAATTGATCTCAACTTTTTGCAACTCCTTTCTTTCTTTTTCCTTTTATTATTAAACCTTTATTCTTTTAGTTAGGAAAGGATCGACATCTGCGTGATTATTGGGTAAGATCTGAGACTCATAGTGACCTGGTGATAAGTGTCCAATCCTTTGGGACTGGTGGACCTCACATATGGTGAATCAGGTTTTCAATAACCTCTCACTATATTAGACTTGGCTATCTAAATGGGGGTCAAGGACTGGAGTGCTCAAAGAGGACTGTATTTGGCTTCTTGGTAGCCAGTGTGGTATTACAGAGGCTGTTCTGTTACTGGCTTCATTAATCTAATTCTGGAACAAAACACCAGTTTGGGGTATTATCTGCCCTATTCCTTGCAGTCTGCACTGAGTATAACCCATCCAGGCATCCAGTGTGTGTGAAAAATGCAGATTCAGAAACACTGAAATATTTTTTAAAAAAACAAGAGTTCTATGGCACCTTAAAGACTAAGAAATTTCTGTGGGCACCCTCTGGCAGGGAGTTTCTGCACTAATGGAGGCTGGGAGAACATGGCAGATAAGCAGGGAGGAGGCTGATGGACTATAATCCTGTTATATGTTTCCTTGCAGTATAAAACCTTGTTCTTGGTGGCTGGTCTGAGTGGGTCTGGTTTGAGGTGAATACACACTGACACACAATGCAGAGCACACAGAGGACCCTCAGGCCCCGTTTCCCATAGCTGTGTAAAAAGTCACAAGGCAGACTTTCCCTATCTTGAACACCCTCATGCCGGGCTACTAGACAGAAGGAGCTATATAAACAATGTCTTGCTTATGTTTATTGATCCTATCTTTATAATCACATGCTCTGGTCTTCTCTTTTGAGACCAGTCTCCTTTTGGTGCAGCAGAGAGAACAGAGCCAGGAGCTAGTCAGTTGCTGCTCTCAGATGCTCAGGCTGTTTATATTCTTGCAATAGTCCATGAGGAGAGCAGCCTACAGACTAGCCACCGTGGGTCACAGCTGAGGATGCCAAAGTCAGGATAAACTGCTGAGAAATGGGACAGACTCTTCCCCAAAGTGGTGGTTATTCTATCATTAGATTAAACCAAGCCCGTAACAAACATAAACTTCTGTTTCACCACACTGGTTAAGACGCAGTCAAAAATGTAGTCTCCTTAGGCATTCCCGTCCTTGTCCAGACACTGGACTATACAATGAGTGGTTATTGGAAAGCAATTTAATCAAATATAGGGTTCTTCTGATCCCAAGTGATCAGCCACTTAGCCAGGTGAATATATAACTCAGGTCTGATCCAATAGTCATGCTGATGCCAATCTTTTGGTAACTAAAACTAAAGATTTAATAATAAATGAAAAGATGAAGAGAGTTTATCATGGTTAATAGATCATATACATACAAATAATTGCCAAGTCCCTAGATCAGGTTTGTAGCAGTGATGGAATAGACTGCTAGCTTGTAAAGTCTCTCTGGTAGCTTCCAGTCCATAATTCAAAATGGTCATTTTCCATAGCCCAGAGACTCAAGCCAGGAAAGAAGCAAAATGGAGATATGTCATGGATCTTTTATATTCTCTGTCATGTACCTGGAAATTTACTGTCTCTGTTTCTGGGACATTATTGGCCTAAGATGGAATCCAAGGTCACATGACCATACCACAGAGGGTAGCCATTGGCCATATTTTTCCTGGGGGTTCCATAGGAAGAGCTACCTGGATGGAATGAGTTTCTTCTATGGCCCATTGTGAGAGCTAAGTGTCCTTGATGGGCCATCAATACATAGCTGTCTGGCCAGAATGTAAATTTTACCTGGTGGGTGTTACCCAGGAATACAACACATATGTATGATGCCAATATATAGACAATATTAATAATTTCAGATACAAAAAATGATGTATGCATATAAACAGGATAATCATAGTTAGCAAATCATAACTTTTCCATTGACACCTTACGCGACATACTTTGCACAAGATTTGTTGCAATTGTCTTATAGTGGCAATATCAATTATATAAATGGTCACGTTCAATCATACACCATCACAGGGCTCTTCCAAAATGTGCCTGCTGGTATTGCCTCAAAAAGGCTGTCCGCCAGCTGGAGCGAGCCAGAAATGTGTCTATACCCTGGACACATCCTATTGACTAAGAAATTTGTGGGTGTAGGAGCTGGCCATGCTGGCTCTAAAGCTACTGGGGATATATGGCTAGTTTCAGTCCCCTTGGTGATACTCCAAGTCACACAGAACATAAGAATGTTTTCCACTGTAGTTGTATTCTCCATTTCTGACGTCCCAAAATAAATATATATATATAATTCATGGTTAAAATATGGCCCTATTGTGTTTTTACAGTAGTCTTATGAGAGAAATCCACAATAATGAATAATATTATATGACACTCTCAAAAAGCAATATGCTTTCTTTCACCAATCTGGCCTATTTCTCTTTGAATCCAGTAAGAACTTTTCAATACCACCACCACCATTTACAGGTTGCAGTAATTTGTTGAGAGTTTCAGACACCTGAAAGTTTAATTGACAGGCCTTTTGACCAATGGCATAGTTAACTGCCACTTCTTAAAAGAACCACAAAATAGCAAAAATTCAGTGCTGTGGGTAAATTTGGAGATGAAATTAGTTTAGTGGCCTCAGCTTAAACTGTAGAGGATACTTATCCATCATCACCATCTGACCCAACTAAAACATTTAAACACACTTCTATTCAGCAAATCACTAAGCAACTACTGAAACCCACTGAAGTCAATGGCTTTTAAACAGTGGACTGTTGAATCACGGTCTTAAAGAGTAAGTGTGAAGAAAAGCAATTAGAATTTATTGTTAGAATGATTTAAAGATGCTGTTCCTGTCTTACTTACTCTTTCCTGCTCTGCTTCCTTCTTTTCCTCTATAGACTAAGGGTAGAACAGGAAGCTGGGAACTTCTGAGATCAAATCCCAGCTCTCACACTGATTTTCCCTCTATAGAATTGGGTAAGTTACCTCTTAGCTTCATTTTCCCTATCTGTAAAATTTAGGCAAAAATATTTACCAACCACCAAGGGTCATTGCTGTGCTATAGAAGGGCAAAGTATTTTTATTAACACCATTTATAATAAAAACAATTATTAATATTTGAGAATTCTATAGTGCCATTCCTCCTAGGATCTCAAAGTACTTTACAAATGTTGATGTTGATTAAGCATCATAATATCTCCATGAGTTTAGCCAGGATATAAATTGGTATGTATTCTTTTTAAATACCACATTCTTCATTTTAGTTTTAAATATAATTTTTTAAGAAAGATAAGCTTTTTTTATGTCCTTTGAGAAAGGAATAAGAAAAGACAATGAATAGCAAAATCAATTGCATTCAAAGGGACACAGAGCTGACAAAGAGAAGACAAAGGGCACATAGGGCATGCAAATATCTTCTACTTGGTATGCATGCATGAATATTTAAATATTTGTACTTCATACCTCCACTCTTGAAGAGCTATAACTAGGGTGGATAGAAAATATCTAGATTTGTGTATCAACAACAGCTAAAAAAACCCTCATTCTTGAAAGGGAATTTTTTTAATCATTTACTTGTTAGAGCTATACTGTGTGAGCTCTGGGATATTTTTGCCTTCTCATTTGCATGTTTTTCCTCTGTTTTGATGATCAAAATCATTCTTCTCTGAAGACCAGATAAAAGTATTACTTCAGTTTGCACCAATGGCAAAGAATATATATATATAAAAAAAAAACAGACTAATGACAAATGAAACTCAAATTGTCAAGACAAAACATACTTTGCCCAAAGTCTTTGGATGTCATCCAAAGGGTGATTTCACCCTCCTTTAACTTTAGTGATAATTTTATTCTAGTAATTTGTTTTTGTAAACCAAAGAAGTTCCTTTTATCTCATTTATCACAAATTTTAAAATACATAGCATCATTACATGTGTTCGTGAGCCTGGATATAAACAAAATATTGAAGAACTGAAATATTGAAGATGGAAAAAAAGACTGTTCTATACATTCAATAAGTAACGTTTATTTTACAGCCCTGTGATTATTCCTTAGGTCATACAAACAAATGTCTTCACTTGCTGACTAAATATGTGCTTAACGTATTTTTGTATGTTTCTTATATACATGTACCCAAATTGTTAACTTCAGATATTGGTTTAAAAAGCAAAAAAAAAAAAAAACCACAATTGGAGTGAATGTAGATCTTAGGTTTTCTGTTAACGCATTACTGATCTCAGGATTTCTATTAACCCATTATTGGCTCAGCTGATAAATTGAGAACTGGGTTCAGAGGGTGATCTTCCACTCCCAAAGTTGAAGGCTGCTCAGATCCAGGACTTATATAAGTTGATCCAAAACCCAGTGAAAATCAGCAGGACTCTTCCCATTGACATCTATCCTTAAATGTCTGATCCAGGCTCCAGTGAAATGAATGGAATTCTTTACGTTTATTTCAATAGGAACTGGATTAGGCCTGCCCTGCAGGCCCTTATTTAATATCTATCAAATCCAACCCCTTTCAACCTCTTTCTCAGATTAAAAGAAAAAATGTTGGCAGATCCCATGTTACTGTCTTCTACAAACTGGTCATTTCTTGACTGATTGCTCAGAACACAGCTAGAGGAAACTAAAATGTCATCTGTCTTGTGAAATGCCAATAAGAAGACAATAAAGTAAAATAAAAAGAAAAACAACCTGGCACTTCTTCTGGTACAGATACTTAGTAATGAGAGTTGATTTTTCCAGACTAAGCTTTCTGCCTGCCTGCCCACCTCCCAGTCGTTTTGGCACTGTATCAGTCAAAGAGTGGATACAGTCTTTTGTTTGTTTGTTTGTTTGTTTGTTTGTTTGTTTGTTTTTTAAGAAAAGAAGAAAAGAAAATGACGGGGATGCTGAACTGTTTTTCATATGTTGTAATTTAAGTTAAGTTGTAATTTAAGTTAAGTTAAGATAGCAAAAGAACAGTCATATAGCCAAGGAACTAAAAATGCTATGAAATGAATGTTAATAGTTAGGAATGTGCTTTTTGCTCAGGAAATGATTGGTTAAATTTATGTTCTAGGTCAATCATTATTTGACCATTTAATGACCATAACACCTTCCCTGGATGTTCAACTATGGGTTGTTGCCCACATTTTCATTCTACAGTTCCTTTCCATCACATTTAATTTCCTGATTGCCTCCAGCACCACACACATAGAGACAACTTATTTTTTTCTAGTGTAGATCTTCCCCTTTCCCTTTCCCACTCATATACTGTCATCTTAGTCTCACCATTTTGGATTGATGGATCCAGTGAGCGACAAGTACACGCAAACAGTTTAATGAATACTCCCTCCTGACAACTTAGGTATGTATATAGTCCCCATCATTGTAGTATCGAAGCACTTCTGTCTCCATGTATTAACAACTCCCTTGTGAGGCAGAGAAGTACTATCAGGATTACAGATGGGGAACTAACACATAAAGAAACAGGCTCAGATCCACAAAAGTACTTAGGTGCCCAAACCCCAGATTTAGGCATGGAAGTACCAGATTTGGCTCCACTGTGATCCAGAAAACTCCTGCTGAATGAACACTAGGTACCTACACTCACTTACTTCAAGGTAAAATTCCTAAGAGCTTAAATTTCTGCCTCTGATCATGTCACTGCTGCCTCCCTCTAGATGTCTGGATGCCTAAATTCTGCCTAGGTCTCAGAGCAATCTACTAACAGGAGGCTAGACCCGATCTGGTAGGCATGCTCAGAGGCTACCTACCAGCTTGGGTCCCATTCAAAAACTGAACAAAAGAGGAGCAGGTGTGGTGGTGGTGCCCATATCATAACTTTTAACCCAAGGGAAAGAGGATGTGGAAAAACCAGGTTCAATTCCCACTTCTTCCTAAGGAGAAGAAAGGATTTGAACAGGGCTCTCCCATAACTCTCAGGAGATATTTCTAATCACTGAGCTATTGTGACGTGGGGATACCTCTTACTCTCCTGTGTTGCACTTTTTTGCTGTAGATAAATAATCAAAACTTGTTTAGAGCAGGGGAACTTCCTTCCAGGTGAGTGTCCTAACCATTTGACTACAAAGTCAGTTCCTATTTCCTCTTACCCAGTGATTTAAATTGTCACTGGGCCAGAGAAGAGAATGACTCTGTGGTCCAGTGATTGGGGCACCCACCTAGGAAGTGGCAGTCTTCCTTCTCCAACCACTTGTTCATTATTTATCCAAAGTGGAAAAGCTTCAACAGGAGAGACTGAGTGAGCGCCGTATGAGAATCTCTTACAGATCAGTAATTAAAGCACCCTCTTGAGAGATGGGACACCCCCTGCTCAAATCGGTCCCCCCCCCAAGAGGAGAATTGAACCTGGAAATCCCACATGAATATTCTGTCCACTGAGCTAGAAGTTATAAAGTGCGTGCACCTCCACCCCATTTTATGTGGAGTGAAGCAGGTGCCTAGCTCATTCTTTCAAGAAATGCCTTAGCCACATAAGCTGAACACACCTTTCTGTCAGCATCTCCCATTGGCTACCTTAGGTGGCTCCATGCCTACCATGCTGACTTTTATGGATCACATTCTTAGGCATCTATCTTTCCCCATTCATTGTACAGAAAATCTAGACACCTAAATCATGCTTTGTGGATAGCAATGTTGTTCCTGTAATTTTCTAGGTGCTGTGACACTTAGCATTGCAACACCTAAGAACCTTCTGATCCTGCCCTAAGTGACTTGCCCAAGGTCACACACAAATTCTGTGGTAATGTGCGGAGCTGAACCCAGATTTAATGGGTCCAAGGCTAGGGCTCTAACCACTGGACAGTCCTTCCTCTTCTGGTTCAGGGGAGCAGATGTTAAATACTGAAGTTACTTGAAGATCCAGGTCTCCAACACTGCTATAAAATCTGCTATCTAAGGATTCTAGGTTCACAGAATCATTTAGCCTTAACCTAGATTGTAAAACTAACTTATTTGGATACAGATTTTAAAGACAGCTTTAAAAAATGGCTTCTGTTAATGCGATTTGCCTTGAGTGTGAATAGAGCATAATGTTTTAAAAGTGGTGATTGCGGACAGTTTTCATAACCATTTAGAAACAAATTGCTGTTCCTTCTGCCTTAACTGCAAACTTCACTATAAGAAACTACTTTTAAGATATAGTTATTTAGAAAAAATTTCTGAACAGTTGATTGTGCAGTCTCAGCAACAATTTCACAAAGTCAAAAGTAGCCATAAACGCTACTTCCTTATACATTTTTAGGTAAAAAAATTCTAACTCGGGTTTCTAAAGTCAGGCCCCAAAATAAAAGGTGCCTAATATTCACATAGGCACAGTAGATGCCACATTTGAACAGCTGGTGTTAAGAGACAGATATTTTGAGGTACTTAGGCACCTAAAGATGCAGACAGGCACATAGTGGGATTCTGAAAAGTTCCTGAAGCCCAGATTTGTAAAGGTTTGTTGATTTTCCTGTGCTCAGCATTGCAATGCCTAACTGATTTAGGAGTCTAAATCTCATTTTCAGAATGAATTTAGGCAATTAGAGGACTCTTAAGTGTCCATATACCTTCTGAAAATGAGATTTAGGTTTCAAAATCAGTTAGATGCTGTGACACTGAGAATAGCAATGCCTAAATACCTTTAAAAATCCGTGCCTAACTCTTACTGAAATCAAGGGGATTTAGGAGCTTTGGAAAATCCCACTTAGGCATCTGTCTGCATCCTTAAGCACCTAAATGCCTTTAAAAGTCTTCCCGTTGGCGTATATCCATGCAGCATTTGGGAGCAAGCCGGAGCTAGCCTTCCAGCCTGGATTGACAAACATGGGTTCGGGGGCACGTGCTAGCGGTCTAAAATAGTTGTCTAAAGACAGCTTTGAAATTGTGGGTCAGCTAGAGCTTGGGCTCTGAAGCTTAGGGAAGAGGGTAGATGTCAGAGCCTGAGTCTCAGCTTCTGAGTGCTGTCTAGATAGCTATTTTAAAACAATAGCATGAGCCCAACTAATCCAAATCTGTCAATCTAGGCTAAAGGGCGCAGTCCTACTCACATAGACAGTGATCTGTCCAATGTGTCAGTACCCCTCTGGAACTAAGAAGTGTGATGCTTTAGAGTCTTTCTTTTAATTCTAATATGGAAACAAAATTATGCATTGTGCTGCTTCCTGTAGTCTTACAATATAAAGGTAAACATGGGTTTTTTTAGGTGTCTCACAGATGGTCCATTCATAAAGAGAATTGAAATGCATTTCTCTGAAATGTGTGTCTTATATAGTCCGAAATGCATGGTTATTTTATTATCTTTTTTTGAAGCTTCCTAGAAATTTGAGGATGAAGACGGGGCGAGGTTAATGCATCTGCCATTCTTCATTTCCACTGGCCTCATTTCTGGCACAGAGACTTCTTTAGCCCTGACCCACCATTGAAGTGGGCACACAAGCCCTGTCTGACTAGGAAAATAATTAGGATACCCCCTTCCTACGTTAGGATACAGTATGATGTGCTAAAACAATTGTAAAGGTGTTACATTGTGTGTACATTGGAGCTAAGCGGCCTTTCAAGTCATGTTGGATAACTCAAGTTGTCTAATTCACTTCTAAAAAAGCACCATTAACCCTAGTCTAGAAAGGCCCAATGGATATAAAACACCCGCGGCTGGCCCATGTCAGCTGATTTGGGCTCATAGGACTCAGGCTACGGGGCTGTTAAATTGTGGCATGGACACAATTGTGGCATAAACATCTCATAAGGGGAAGGAGTCCCAGAGCCTGGGCTCCATACTGAGCTTGAAACCAAATATCTACGCTGCAGTTTTACAGCTCTGCAGTCTGAGGCTGAATCAGTTGACATGGTCCAGCTGCAGGTGTTTAACTCCAGTGCAGACATAGCCAAAAACTTTGTCTTGACCAGGATGAAAGATGTGTTGCTAGGATGTGTTACCTAATGTGTTCTAACACACACATTCTAAAACTCTAGAATAGATGGGGCAGCATAGACCTAACACATGCTATTTGGTCAAGATGAAGCCTAGAATGTATTAATTGTCGATGGTACCTGTAGGCTGCAGGTGTAATTTGCATGGGTGTAATTTGTAGTTCATATGGACATACCTATTCTAATTGTAATCTATCTATCTAAAAATCAAAGTGAGGATGCCACAGCGTAGGTTTGAGCATGGGCTCCACAAACCTGCCTGACACCCTGGGACACATACCTACTTGCAGAGCCCACATTGCAATGTCCTCACTTTTCTTTTTAGCAAGCTAGCTAGACTACAGCTAGTGCGGGTACATCTACATGAGCTACAGCATAGAGCTACTCTATTTACAACAGAGTTTTAGCGTGTGCTGGTCAGAACATCTTAGCTAACTCATTCTCTCCTAGTCAAACCCACGGAGCTCCACTATTGCCATGCAGTGGCCTAGAGGAAAGGATTTTTTTCACCACAACTTTGCAGCTACTCCCCCGTGCACAACCAGCTTCTGGGGCTAAACTTTGGGGCCAAAATTGGGCTATAATTAGTTCAACACCTCTCTGTTACTTTAAGATGCTCACCTGCCGATTCAGAAACACATCCCTGCATTCAGGAACATTCAGTTCACAGTGATAATGGCTAGAATCTTAGCTTATTTACTGATTGGATTTAAATAAAAGTTTAGCTGATGTAGAAACCAATCAGTTCATCAAGGCAGGGACTGTCCTTTATTCTATATCTGTGCTGTGCCTACCACTATGGGGTTCCCAAGCTTGGTTGAGGTACTTAGGTACTACTGTAATAATAATCACCACCTTCATCACAACAACAAGTAAATGTATCTGTCATTCTCCACATAGACACACACACTTTCTATAGGTAAATGGATATGTCGAGCACTGCTCAAGCTTGATCAGTTTATTATATCAAAATCTGTTTTTCCCTCCTACTTGTTTTTAGAGGAAAAGCAGGGTTTTCCTATGGCAAGAGCAGCTGGAGAAGCTCTGGAAGACATGTGGAATCATCCATTATTTGAACAGCAAGGTGTTTGGTCTCACTGGATTATGTTCGGTAATTATTGTTGATTTAGAGCTAAAAACCTGTGAATGGAGGCTTTTGTAAGCATTACATGGGAGCACTAAGGAAGAGATGCAGAACTGTCAAACATCTGCAAAAAGCTGTCTGACAGAGTTAGGTTTTTGTTTAGGGATGGGACACATGGAGTGGAAGTAGCTGGAAAAAGTAGATGAGTTTTGAGTTATTGAACCAAACAAATAGCAAAAGGGCTCCTAATCTGAACATCTGAGTCAGTATCATCTGTCAAAGGAGTAAAAATTGCAAGCCTGAGCATTTGAATTCTTCCAACATTTTCTTTTCTTGTAAATTCTTTCCAATTGGTTGAAAATATTAGTTACTCTATTGCTAAAATAACGTAGCAGAAACAAATGGGGTTCAGAGGCAGAACATAAATAGAGGTGTGGAAAGACTTTCACATGAAAGGAGTTTTAAAAGATTACTACTGTTTAGTTTAGAGATGAGACAAAGATAAAATAATCAGTAGTTTAGACAAGGTAAACTTGCTGCTGCTACTTATCTTTTCTCATAGTACAAAAGAAAGGGATGTTCAATTAAATTGAAAGATAGCAAATTTTAAAATGATAGAAGGAATACTTTCTAGACAACACATAGTTAACCTGGGAACTCTCCCACTAGACAGCCAAGATTTACGGAGAATTTTAAAAGTATTAGACGTTTCTATAAAAAAGTTACAGTCAGTTGGGTTTTAAAAAAGGAATAAAAATCCTCAAAGCATAAATCAGGCAGTAAATAAAGATTGTTTGGATGAAAGCTCCTTTATTGGCAGATTATTGCATAACTATCTGCTTCAGGGTTCCTGTGATGTACTGGCCCTCTGCCCGAGAGAGCTTACTGGACCACCAGTCTGATGCTCCCATGTAATGTGAATCCTGGGTATCATATTAGAAGGTATTCCAAGTTATTTTGGATATTCCTTTAGACTAGCTTAAGTGATTAAATCCTCATTGTTTTTATGTTCTAACATAAATAAATCTGCACTGCCACATGAACTACATGATTCACCAGCTCTTTTCCAGTGTAGAATCCATGATCATATTGTTACCATATCAATATTTGAGCTTCATATTTGTACTTACAACGGGATTCCCACCTAATTTGCATCCCAAAAAATGTTCACTGTGACACTAATGAACTTGTAATGGCACACGCAGTTGTGAATGGTAAATTTCAATGATATGCCTAATCCTTATCATCAGTAAATAACAGGTGTGTGTTTGTATGCCAGCCATTTCCCACTGCATGTCCCTTTGTTTACTTTGTGATTTTTTCCTTCTCTTATGGCTGCTACTTGACTTAATCATACCTTGGTGGTTGTTTATTCTTAAAGAAAACTATGAAATAAAAATAAATATCTCCCAGCAATGGGGACTGGGTGACCCTGAGGACTGGAAATGAGAGCTAGAGCCATTCCTTTCCTGATTGCCAGTTTGAATCCTTCCCAGAACAGTAGTTACTGACAGTTACCATTTGAGGGCTGTTCAATGTCTTCTGTAAAGTGAGTTTGGCTCTATCTGAGTACAGCTATCAGTCTTGTTCCTCTCTGACCTCAACACTTGTTTCTCCTCTTTCTCTGCTCCCAACACCTTACCCTTATCCTCAGGAATTTCACCTTTCCTACTGACGACCTGTCTCACTGCTGTTTCCAGCTTGCTCTTCTAAATTTTCACATTCAATCTGCACTTTGAACCAGGACCCCCACTGACCTCACCAAGTATTCCTTTTGCTCTCTCAACCTCTGAATTCCCTCTCTCTGATCTCTTTTCATACTGCTCATGTAGCGAGAGTTCTGTCCCCCTTATATGGCTCCAGCCTCTTTCCTTTCTCCTTGCATGACACGTGACGGGGAAAATTTTAAAAGAAAAACCTGCTTTATATTTACTGGATAGAAAGTCATTATTGAGGACCCATGCATTACAAAGTATCCTAGACAGCTGGGGATGAATGTTGGGGGCCAGCAGAGAAAAAAAGACTGAGCCTTATATTTTTTTGGCATGCTCAGTACTGTATCATCTTGTTACCTCCCTGCTGGAGAAGTCAGAGTTCTGTTGGGCTTTGCCAGATCAGCGCTGGATTAGGAATGCATAGGGGCTGGATGGACAGATACCAGTGCATCTGGCGGGAGTTTGTGTCCTTTCATGGTATTTAGACATATTAATGGGGCATGGTCAGTGACAAGTTTGAATGGGTTATCACCAGGCCCTTCTTCTCTATGACAGAGTAGGCCCATGGGAACAGTTTGCGACTCAAATAGAGCATGGGGTGTTCCTCTTCCTTTATTTCCTGAGATAAAATGGTGCCCAGTCTCACATCCGAAACATCCATTTGTAACATGAATTCCTTGGAGAAATCCAGACTGAATGGCACTGGCTCCATACATAGGAGTTCTTTCAATTTTTTAAAGGCTTTTCCACAGGCCTTGTACTTTCTTGGGGCTGTTTTTCATGACCAGATCTGTGAGGGGGGCTGTGACCATTGAAAACCTTGGCACAAACTGGCGGTAGTAGCCAGCGAGTTCCAAAAAACTCCTGCTCACTTTCTTGGTGGCAGGGCATGGGGTTTCCTTGAGCGCCTGGACTTTATCTATAAGGGGCAGATCAGGCCTTTCCCCAAAAGGTGTCCCAGGTAGATAGTTTCTTTTTTTCCTATTTTACAATTTATAGGGTTTGCTGTTAGTCCAACCAGCTGTAGGGACTGAAACACAGCCGCAACTTGGGCCAGGTGCACTTCCCAAGCTCAGCTGTAGATGCCTACATCTAGGCCGCAGCATACAAGTTATGGGGCTGCATAACCTGGTCCATAAGTCATTGGAATGTCCCAGGTGCCTCATGGAGTCCAAGGGACATAGCTTAAAACTGGTAAAGACCGAATGGACTGGCAAAGGCGGTTCTTTCTTGCGAGTCTGGTATGAGGAGATTTGCCAATACCTCTTCATTAAATCCAATATGGTGATATACTGAGCCTTGCCCAGGTGTTTATCAGTTCATCCACATAGGGCATGGGGCAGTGTCAAATCTGGGAATCATATTGATCTTCCTGATGTCGATGCAAAACCAGACAGTATTGTCTGGTTTTGGGACTCATATGACAGTGTTACACCACTCACTGTGGGATTCCCCAATGATCCCAGCTCCATCATGATCTGGACTTCCTGTTTTATGGCCTTACGTTCTTTCCAGGGAAGTGGCCAGGGGTTCTGCTGGATGAGCTGTCCAGGTTCAGTCTGGATGTGGTGATGTGTGAGGCGGGTCCCTGCTGGTTGGGAAGAAAACACCGTCAGGAAGGCTTTCATGAGGCTCTGTACCTGGGCTCTTTGTTCATGGTGAAGCTGTTCCCCCACTGTACAGTATCTGGGGACAGGGTGTAAGGTACTTGAAGCCTCAGTCTATTTCAGGGGGATATAGCAGGATGCATAGGCTTTCTTGTTCCTTCCTCGCCTTTGGCAGGTTGATGTGAAAGATCTGGATGGGCTTCTGTTTGTTGGGCTGCCTAACCTCATGAGTGACTGGCCCAGTTTGGCACATACTTTCATAGGGACCCTGCCACTTGGCCAGTAGTTTAGACTCTGTACTTGGGAGTAGAAGGGGGACCCAATTGTCTGGCCTCAAGATGCATACACATGCTGCCTGTTACAGAAGCATTCCTGAGTCTGTTGGGTGGTGAGAAGGTTTTCTTTAGACAAAGTTCCCACAGTCTCAAATCTGCCCTTGACTCTCAACACATATTATAGTACATTGTCAGCTCTAGGCACTTGTCATTCCCATATGTCCCTGACCAAGTTGAGGATTCCCTGGGGCTGTCTCCCATACAAATGCTCAAAGGGGGAGAACACAGAAAAGCAGGAGCTAGCAGGATGGCCCTCTGGTCAGGGGGCCATTGGGCAGCCGTTGCCACCTGTTCATATGTTGTCAGGAAAGCTTCAGGGTCATCCTCAGGGCAGAGCTTTGTAAGCTTCATGGGTACAGGTGGGGTCCCTGAGCTTGGGCCCAGTCCCCCTGATGGAGAAGCTCCAGGGGACTTGTGGGGCTGCATCAGTACCATGACCTGGTGAACTAGCCTTTGCTGCTGTTCTTGGTGCGGAGCTTCAAGGTCCCGAACCTGTTACTGCTGCTGGGCAGCTATTTGCTGCAGGAGCTGTTGCTGTTATGACTGTTGGGCTACCTGCTACTGCTTGTTGTCATTCATCCATTTCAGCAACTGTTTTAACTCTATCGTGGTTGGCCTATGTAGACGGGCGCGCTGTCACCCGTCGGGCGCGGCGGCCCTTCCTGGGGCCTAGCCGCGGGGGAAGGTCCCTGCACCTTCCTGAAACCTAAGGGGAATTAGCTTCTTCTCGGGTATCAGAGTCGACCGCCCCGGCCCCTTGGCAGGGCGGGCGAGCAACCAGTCTATCGCCCCGGCCCCTTGGCAGGGCGGGCGAGCAACCAGTCTATCGCCCCGGCCCCTTGGCAGGGCGGGCGAGCAAGTAGTCTATCGCCGGGTTGGAGGAGGGGTTGGGAGGTTCGCTGAGGCAAGAGGGGGGGGAGGGGGACGCAGGCCCACCCGACTCCACTGCGTCCCAGCCCAGGGCCCTAGCAGCGGCAGAGTCCCTGCCGCGGCTCTGGCGGGGTCCACACCGTAACACGCCAGAGGTGGGTTTCCCACCGCAGCCCAACCGGGGACTGCCCCTGGGCCACTTCCTCCCCACCCGTCCCTGGTACCTCCCTCCTCGGTGGTCGTCGGGCAGCTGGCGCGGGGTAGGGTCAGGAGGCCGTCGACGCCCACGGGCGGCAGGTCCGGGAACTCCTCTGCGAGGGGCAGTTCCTCTAGATCCCTGGATTCGGTGGGGGCTGCAGCCTCGGGTAGCTCCTCCAGGTCTGGTCCGGCTTCCACGGGGGGGTGCGGCAGGTAGCTCCTCTAGGTCCTGCCCCGCTTCGGAGGGGCCTTCCCAACCCAGAGGGTCCCAGGGCTCGTCCCATCCCCGGGTGTCCGGGGGTCCGACCCAATCGTCGGTTCCCTGGCGGGAGGGTCGCTCCCAGTCAGCTACGTCCGGCCAGGGCCTGCGCTGAGGTTTGGCCTGGTGGAGCTCCGGCCGGGCCTCTCGCTGGCGGGCAGGCAGGTCTGACCCTGCTGACCGTCGGCCCCTGACTGAGCGCCGGGCCCGGCCTTTTATTTCCCCTTGTCGGGGGGAAGTCCCGCCCTCTGGGGAAGGGATTGGCCAGTCGCCCGGGCCTATCCCGGTCGGTTCCCGGCCTTGATAGACAGGCGGGGGGTTTAAATCCGGGCTTGGCAGTGTTTGGGGCGGCGGCTGCCCTTCCTCGGGCCTAGCCGCGGGGGAAGGTCCCTGCACCTTCCTACAGCCTACCAGCCCTCATTGTTTGCAGTCAGATTGTTTGACCAACCTAAATCAGTCAGTCCCCTCTTCTCTCAGGGGTTAGGCAATGCCCACATTCTCCTCCAATTTGTAATTGTTACCTAAGCTAGCATTGTATGTCTAGACATACTGCAATAACATCTCCTGAATGCAATATAGACATACCCTATGTTTTGTGCAATGCTAAGAACAATGACAGTGCTCAATACAGAATAAGTAACAATGGTCTCCGTCCATTTCCTAGTGGGATGCTGCGCACATCAGAACAGCCGTCATTGGCAATTTTAGCTGGCCAGAAAAAGGAATTTCCACTTTGCAGGAAACTCCATGTTAATGTTCCATTTAGTTCTACAGCAGAATGAAACATCAACACTGTGGAATTTCCAGCAAAATGGAACAATCCTTTTTGATGATCCCCACGTTACCTGCCAGGCAAAGGGGAAGTTTGCTTTCTTACCTATTGGATGGCTCCCTGGCTGCCTGGCCTGTCTACCCTTCAGCCAGCCAACAAGTTTGGCAGCAGACAAACCAGCCAGCTCTCTGCCTTCTCAGGCAGCTGGCTGGTGAGTGGATGGGGGGCCCAGCTCTCCTGCCATCTTATCAGGCAGTTGGCAAGCTGGCAAGCCAAATGGGTTGTCAGCCAGCCTGTCTGATTTCCTACCAGCCCAACTGTTCACTAGCTGGCTGGCAGGAAACTAGACAGGTGGTCCAGACAGCCTTCCTTCCTGGTTTCCATCAAAACCAGAATTTACATGTTCCTGCAGAATATTTTGATCTAGCTGAATCAGTTTTTTCCACCAGAAAGTTGTTCTGCTGGAAATTTTTAATAAGCTCTATTGGCAAGCTTATTGGCCAAAGACTGAGGGGACACAGAGTTTAAACTTTAATCCCATCCTTCAAGATTCTCTCTCTAGAGCTGGTCTAAGGTGCTTTGGCAAGGCAGCGTGAGGGATATCTATATTACTTCTACCCACGTTGTACTTCTTTCCTGGCTCAACAGAAGACTTACATCTTCAGGTCTTACAAAAACTAAAGTTCACAGACAGACACAGTTAATGAACTAGCTGGCATGCCATTTAAACAGACTAGTGTATTCTGTCCCTATTTGTAGGGATTTTACATTATTTTACATATAATTTGTCTAAAATATTACATTTAATTGCAACACCTGGGCTGTATATTGTAGTCATTTTACACCCAATAAACAAAAGGAAATTTGTCATTTACACCATGTTTGTGATCAGTGATTGTCCTCTTTAAACTCTTATTAATCCAACTTTTTGTGATCACTTTCTTGTCACTTTGAGTCTTCCTGGGATTGTAGCTAGTGTGCCACATTGAGTTATTTCTACACCTAGAATTAAAGTCATTAATCATGTTTGGTTTACTGATTCCCATTTGCTTAGCAATCTTGAGACCATTTTGCCTTCTGCTTTGTCCTCTTTTAGGGCTGCTGATGACTCGATTGATTCATGCAATCCATCAGTGTCTGGTCTTTTGGACCAGTTTCCCTAATGCTGCAGATGGTTCATTTCTGTCCTTACTCTTTGGTGTTCATGGAAGAATTATACACTCAAAAGTAGGGGGGGAAATGAAGGTGTGCCTAGTGCCTATGCTGTATATCCATTATAATCCGCTGAAATCTCAGCTTGTTCTCGTTATCCACGATGTCTTTATGAGAATGCAATGACTGGGACATGATTGTTTGTCATAAACGAAGCACTGCCTTGTGCCAATGAAGTCTTGTTCTTGCTTTCTTGTGTGAGAAATATAAATAGAAGGTAGCTAACAGGAAAAAATAGCTCAGCAGCTGGAAAGCAACTTTAAAGAAAAATGATGTTCATAGCCAGTAGCTAGAAAAAACAGTTTTTATAAAACATATTTAATGTTTACAGGCACTTGGTGGCTGGGAAAAGTAATACCTTTAAAATATGTTTAATGTTTAAAGCCATTTGGTGGCCAAGAGAGCAGTTCCTGCTAAAAAGATATTTAATGTTTAGAGTTGTTTAGTGGTAAGAAAAAAGAAACTGCTTGTTAATTTTTAACATTTACAGCTGATCAGTGGCTACTAAAACAACTATTGATACAACATGTTTTATGTTTAGAGACGTTCTGTGCCTATACAAAAGTAATGCCCACACATCTTAAGGCAACACCAAAACATTGCAATACCTTTACCTCAACAATAGCTTCAATGAAAAAAGAAACACATATTGATAACAATCTAATACAACCATTCCTGGGCCTCAAGGTGATTATGCATACCACTACTCACGGCTTAGCAAGAAACTGATATTCAGCTTATCAAAAGTGCCTAACATGTCTGTTCAGTGTAAAAACCATAGTTGAATCCAAGAGCCCAAATGCTATCTGGTTAATTGTGCAGATGAGTTTTGATCTGGGTCTGAAGATCCCTGAAATTTTGATGGTAATGAGATCCAACGTATTGGCTGAGCATTCACATTGAGAAGAGCTGGGGCAAGGTTTGGACCTCGGTTTAGATCTGAACTTCTCTAGTACTGAGGGGTTCTTCCAAGATGGGATTTTGGTTTGCCTCATCTCTAGTTAAACACCAAATGTCTGTGTCCATATATAGTCAAGAGAGGGTTCACATATCCATAGAAAAGTTATATTTCATAGTATCACGTTGGCAATTATTTGGATGTGTGCTTTTGTTACATATTGCTTTTTGAGTTTTCACATCCTTCAAAATTTTGGGGTTATGAAACTAATTAGCAAGAAGTGTTTAATCAGTTTCAGCTAGCTTTCATTTTAGTGATTTCTCACTTGCAATCATGTGGCTACAATTGTAGGTTTGCTGGGCTCAGCCCAGTATGGCTTTCATTTTCTTTTTAGATGGGCTCATAGGATCCAGTATTGTTTATCATATTTCATTGTTTTGCGACAATATTCAGACTCATAACTTTGTTATTCTGATCATGCCAAGCGCATCTCTGAGTCCCTCCATGGGTTACCCCTTCACCTCTGCATCAAATACAGCTTCTTTTCTTATCTTTAAGTTGTTTCATAACCTAGCTGTACCCTATCTATGTGATATACTAATCTATCATGATAGCAAGCCTTGCTTAACTCCACCAGCATCTCCCTAGCCTTTACTGCCTACCTGTCTTCTTCTCCTTTAAGCATCTCCATGTTTTCTTCTAGGCTGCTCCTTATGCTGGAGAAAAACTTCCTGATAAAATCCAAGCAGCCATGGCCTCATCTTCCATCAACTCTACCATGAAGTCTCTAAAACCCAGCCTGATTGTCATTGCTGGGAAGCTGACAGACAGTGACAACTGCTTTTCCTTCCTTTCTTTTCCTTACTCCATTCCTCTCTATCTCTATTTCCAATTTTAAAAAGTACAATACGGTACAATATATCTAAAAGAGCTGTGGCAAGTCCAAATCAGGTTTACTCTCCTGTATGTTGTATCCTCACCCCCTACCCGTAATCTGTTTGTGTTTTTAAACTGTAAAGATAGGAATGTTCTCATTTGTATTTGCAGAGCACCCAGCATCCTGGGGACCCAGTCTGATTGGGATTCCTGGGTGCTATCATAAATAATAACATGGACAGCAGGACTGATGTTTCCTTGATAAATGCTAATTTGGCTCACCATAATTGCTTGGGCATACTGTTCTAGGTGATCTGGCCTTTGATATTTAAAAAATAATTACTTCTTATTATGGTGATGAGGTTCATATAAGAGAGACTGAGCTAAAAATAAATACAGCGGGGATACCTTTCCCAGGGCAACAGTACGGTGAAGAGGCTTTACCTTAATTTAATATGAATGCATGGAATATCTAGAGTATGACCATGTAATTTTACCTGTTGGGCCTAAATGGAAAATTTGCAATTTTCTCACATTCACTTTACATCCATAGATGAACCTGGAATACCCTGCATTTTTACTAACACTTCACTAATTAGTTTACTTATTGATCACTGTAATTCATCTGGATGTTCTCTGTGTCTATTCTTGGTAGGCAATTAAAACACTACACCCTCGGATCCATTAAATGCACGTAATGAGTTCCATCATACAAAATAGCTGGGAAACACAGAAAAGGGAGAGATAGATACCATATCATCCCAGGTGCCCTATTGTATAGTATGAACACCTTCATCCATAGCATGGTGAAGAGAATCAAATTATTATTTTTGAACAACATATTACACATTCAGTTATTTATGTATTTAGTTTTAATTTTTTTTTTTTAAGAAATGCCTATCTAAGTCTCTAGATGCCCCAACACATCATTCAAAATACAATCAAATTGCAGCAGCAGTGAACAAGTCATTTCAAGAGGCAAGCTAGTAGCCAGCCACTTACAGAAACTGCTTTGTACCCTTTCTTCATTGAGGGAAGCTTTCTCCAAAAACCTTATCAAACAGATGTTTGTTGCAGCAAACTTGGAAGGACACCAAATTTAAAACATTTATATAGACAATTTTAGCATCATGATACAGAGTCAATACTAAAGTTGTACCAGATAGAATTTTACAGCAAAAACAATAATAAAAATATTTTAGGGTACCCTTTTTTATACTTATTAATTAAAAGCTGCAGAGACAGAATAAGTCCTACTGTCACCTGTAGTTAATTAAAAAATGCTTAAACACTGGCAATATTTTCTTACAATGGGCTCAGTTACACCCCCTCCAGATGTCTTTGCATCCCTTATTTGTGTGTATTGTTGTTGCTGTTGCTGGTTTTGTTTTCTGTTATGTCTTGAACTATATAACTTAATCTTTAAAGTCTTTAAAAACAGAGAAACTTCTAAAAAGTGTTCTACTATTTTAAAAGAAAGAAAGAAAGATAGATAGATTTCAGCCACGTTAAGCTATTTCTTGCACCTTTCTCTGAAACTTATAGTAGTGGCTACTATTAGAGACAGAATATCAGAATAAAGGGACAACTAGTCTGACCTAGTATGACATTGATATATTCCTGAAATATTTGTTTTACATTTTAATCTTCTTTCTGTGTTGGTTGTACAATGTGCAACTATTTAGAATAGATACTTTGGAGTCCACTACATTTTGGAAGGGGCAGTAGTAATACTAACCAGACAGCAAACAAAAAACTCTGTCATCCTCTGGTGAGTATCTCCCTAAGGAATTTCATGTTATCCTTTTAAGTCTTCAGTTATCCTTTCTACAAGAAATGCTTCATCATAAAGCACTTTATGAATAAACACTTTAAAAATGCTATGTAAACCACAAACTGTCAACACAGGAAAAAAAATACCAAAATTCCTCTGTTGCAATGTATTACACTACATACAAGGGCTGTGATGGGAAAGTATCAAGGAAAAAGGAAGTCCCAGATGGGCATAGAAGCCTGTAGGATGCACCAGCCAAAGGCTGTGCCAACAGAAGTATAATACATCTGACTCACACAACTCCTTTTCAGGCCTTTCAATGTTAAAACCCCTAGAAGAGTATGTTTTGCTACATACAAGGGCAGAGAAAAGTGCCTGAATATTTCTTCATTCACTTAGTCAGACTAGCTTTGGATGCCTAAAGTCCGCTATGCATCTTTTTAATAAATTGAACAGATGTTCTGATTTGCACATAGAAGCTGTCCTGTCAATGTAGAATTTTAGTGCATGACACATATCCAGCTAGTGTTATGGGCAGAAAGTACACAAAGAAATATGATTCACAAGTAAAAAAGAGACCACTTTTGGAAAAGATGACAATATCCTTCTTAAAACTACCTCATCTTCACAAATAATCAGATAAAGTAGTTTCAAGGAAAGAGATGCCAATTTCTCTACTAATCAAGGAAGAGAAATGGCTACTAGAAATAACATTTTAATGCTCTGGAAATGCATAGAAACCATAGAAAGGCTATTAAAGGGAGGTTCGCAATGTGTCTGAAGGAAAAGATAAAATTTCCAGGTGGAACGATATTGCAGAAAGCAGCATGAGTTAAGTTAGTTGATCTCAGGAAATACACTGTAAGTTATATCAGATATCTTATCGACAGAGAAGAAGCCTCAATTCTGACGATCCTGGGATCTAGCGCTGTCTGTAACCCTTTCCAGGAAAATCATGTAACGAAGATCAGTGTTGTTCAGGTTCACATCTTTTATGTGGTGGATCACCTAATTTCCACTTGAATATCAACAACTGGAGCTGAGAGACCAGCAAACGTAACGTGTTTCTTTCAACAATCAAACAAACAGGGCTAGCATCTGGAGGTCTGGGTGAATGCAACAGAAGGTACACACCTGCGCACAATGTAGCCCAAGAAGCCTATTAACGGGGCTGTGCCGATGGCAGTTAGGCCAGCTCCTAACTGTGTATCCTTCCAGTCTTAACTGGAAAGAAAAAGGGAAAGGGTGGATTGTTGTGGCAAGAATTGCTCCTATTAACGTACCACTCCTTCCGCCTCCAATGAGGAAGAGCCAGAGGTGTAGGGTCAACCCACCTGTTCTCAGTTCAGAGAATCAAAAGTCATATTTATGAGCTCCCAGGAAAGCAATGAGCTCAGACATGGGAGCACAGAGGCAGATTTGGTGCTGTGACCCTCTGGAATATCTAAATGTTGGGACCACAACCCAATGTTTATGAACTAACATGGTAAATGCTAGAAGTTTCCAGAAGCTACTATTAGGCGAAAGCCCACACAAAGATGCTTCTATATCACATTCTAAATCTGGCCTGATTTGGGCATGGATATAACTGCACGGTGAAGAGAATTCCAGAGAAGAAAGCCTGAAAATTAGTGTACATTCCTCATGTCCTCTGCATCAATGAGCTTCCAAGCAGAATCAAACAAAATGTTTAATCTGAATGCAGTATACAGAGTTGGACATAGAAGATGCTAAAGGAAGCTGTGATCATTGAGAGTTTTATACATGGTAACCACCACCTTAAATTTCACATGAAAGTGAATTGGTAGCCAGGGAAGAGAACAAAGGACAAGTGTAGAATCTTCTTTTCTGGGGACCCTACTTAGAAAAGAGGAATCCACATACTACATGGTTGAAAAATTCCAAGTGGTCTCAATGTTCATCCCAAGCAGCATCAACAGTGCATGGATAATGGTGGTGCTGTTACAAGAGAACTGGAGTTGATATAACCCACAATCATTTTTGTGCATTAGCCACCAAAATCTGGAAGCAAGGACACCACTGCAGCAGCCGTATTACTAACAAAAATAGTTAACCTTGAGTCTCTGTGCCTCTGAGACCTGGTCTACACTGGTGAAGGAGGTCAATGAAACATCATTTACATCGATCTCCAAAAGCCTATGTCTACAGTGGCATGGCAGTTCTGTCAAGTTAAATCATGGGAAAACTCAACATAATAAAACCACCTCCGCAAGTGCTGTAGCACCTAACTCGAATTTATTTGGTGGATTTTGCGTCAGTGTAGACAGAGCATAATGTAATTCGATGTTAGTGGCCTCTGGAACATATCCCACAATGTCTCTTTGTGACCGCTCTGGACATTTGCATTCTGCTGTTACATGGTCATACTACCTGGAAATGGCCCCTCCCCTCATGCCCCGGGAAAATTTGAATTTGCATTTCCTGTGCAGGCAGCGTGGAGAGATCTTTATCTCTGGACTCCTCATGGCTACTTCAAGGGCCAAATGCATTCCAGCATGTAGTCTACAAGAGGTCTTAGATCTCATCAGTCTGTGTGGCGAGGAGTCCATTATAGCTCAGCTCAGAGCCAGCAAAAGGAATTTGGACATTTACGTGAAGATATCCCAGGACATGCTGGAGAAGGGGCACAACATGGACATGCAGTAGTGCCACGTGAAGATCCAGGTGCTGCGGTAGTCATATCAGAAAGCCTAACAGCTTTTCTGACTCCTCGCCAGAAGCATGCCACTTCTACAAGGAGCTGCATGCAATTCTCGGTGGCGACCCCACCCTGGGGCGGCTCTGCAGCGTCAATACCTCTGCTAGATCACAGTCCATGGACAATGATGAGGACTCCATGGAGGAGAAGGAGGAGAGCAGGGTGCAGGAGAGCAGGGTGTCTGTTCTCTCAGACATTCAGGACCTATTCCTGACCACAGAGCATCCCAGCAGCACACAGGACAGCAATAGTGATCCTGGTGAAGACACATCTGGTGAGATTTTTTTCTTCTTCTTAGTAGTTCTGCCCTTTTAAAAGGGGAGGAGAGGGGGCAGGAAGGGGATTTCAGGTGTTTAGCGGACTTTTACTTGGGGGGGTTACCCCCAGAATGGATTTATGTGATGAGATATGCTCCAATAATCATCAGTTGATAACTCACAGAAATTTCAACGTAGGTAATCTGTTATCTTTCGCAAAATGTTTCAGGGGAGAGCTGCCTTGTTCCTTCCTCCCCGGTAGGATACTTTGCCATGCCACGCTGCAATCAAGGGAGCCTGCGTCATGGCAGAACACAGCATAAGGGCTAGGCTGGTACACCACTGCATGCAGCAAATCTTCCCTTTCCTCATGTGTTACTCTCGGGAGACTGATATCTCTCATGGTCACCTAGGGAAGACGGCGCATGTTTAAAATACCCGAACTATATAAACCTTCCTGCACTGACCGCAGATCCCCTGTGGATGTCTCATGATAAAACGGTCATCCAAATTAAACTATGTTGCCCAGGCACCCCTCTAATACAAGGCATTTTCAATCTTTTTTTTAAAAGATCATTAATCCTATCTATAGCACAGCAAGGTGCCCCTTCCTTACTGTAACAGCACAGCAAGTCGACCCTTCTGGAATGTTAGGAATGGAATGAGGGTCTGGGTTTGCCCTGTGCACTGCATGGGGAATATTGTATACATTGTTGCAGTTGTATCATTTTCTTCAGTCTGCTAACAATGGCAACCTTGTGATTTTCTTTTAGTTCTGTAGACACCTCGGCCTTGGCCCAACCCTCTTGAAATGTTGCATAAAGACTATTGCAGATTAGAAAGAGGAAAAAATAAATCAAGAGACGACATGTTTGGTGAGCTCATGAACACCTCCGCGGCCACAGAGACAGAGCTCAGAGCGTGGTAGCTGGCCTTGCCCCAGAATAGGGACATGGACAGGGAGAGTCTCAGAAAAATGCAGGAACATGATTGCATAACACGCAGGAGATGCTGCGAATCATGCGCGACCAGGAAGATATGCTCCGGCTGCTTGTGGAGCTTCAGGAGGAGCAGAGGCCGGACAGAGTCCCACTGCAGCCCCTTCATAATGCTCCTCCACCTATGGCTTTGCTGCCCTGCCCCATCCCCGCCCCCAAGAAGTCTTGGAGAATGGCCAGCCTGCAGTACATGACGCATTCCACCCCGATGGAGGCGAGCAGAAACCAGTGGCAGCCCCGCTGACAGCTGACCTGCAAGCAACAATGCTACCCTTGAGACTGTGAATGAATACTTCCTCCCATCCCCCATGACTTGAATGTTCATAAATAAAAGTTTGCATAATTTCAACACGTTTCTTTATTAAATCATATCTTGTTTGGAAGGGATTTGGAGGGTACAGATATTGATGGTGTGGGGGATGTTGAGCAAAGGCAAATATACAGGAACAGAAATCAGTTCTGCATCTCATTGCAGAACCTGGTTTTCAATGCTTCCCTAATGCAAAGCACTCCACGGTTAGCTCTCAGCATACTGCTGGCATCTGGCTGCTCATAATTGGCGGCTAGTCTTTCTGCCTCCACAGCCCAACCCTGAGGGAACCTCTCCCCCTTCGCTTCACACACATTATGAAGAACACAGCACACAGATATCACTGATGGGAGGTTCTTTTTACTCATGTCCAGCCTAGTGAGGAGACTCCTCCATCTGGCCTTTAAATGCCCAAAGACACATCCAACAACCATTCTGCAAGTGCTTAACTCGTTATTAAAACACTCCTTGTCACAGTCAAAGTGCCTGGTGTACGACTTCACTAGCTAAAGAATGAAGGGGTAAGCAGGATCCCCCAGGATCACTATTGGCATTTTCACACCCCCGATGTGATTTTTTTGAGGCTCCTGCATGTTAGAGAACAGGCCCAAATTCCGAAATACACACGGGTCATGCATCTTCCCAGACCACCCCACATAGATGTCGATGAAATGATCCCTGTGATCCAAAAGGTCCTGCAGGACCATGGAAAAGTACCGCTTGTGGTTTATGTACTCAGTTGCTAGGTGGGCAGGCGCTAAGATAGGGATGTGCATCCTATCAATAGCCCCCCCGCAGTTTGGGAACCCCATCATGGAAAACCCATTCATTATGTCCTGCACATTTCCAAAGTCACTATCCTTCCTAGCAGAAGTCTACTGATGGCACTGAATAGTTGAATCACAATGATGCCCACTGTAGATTTACCGACTCCTAATTCATTCCCAGCCAAGCAGTAACAGTCAGGTGTTGCCAGCTTCCACAGAGCGATGGCGACTCTCTTCTCCACTGTCAGAGCTTGTCTCAAGCAAGTGTTCACGTGCTTCAGGGACAGGGCCAGCTCTGAGCAAAGTTAAAGGAAAGTGACCTTTCACATACAAAAGATTTGCAGCCACTAGTCATCATCCCACAGCAGCATAATGTTGCAGTCCCACTAGCCTGTGCTTGTTTCCCGGGACCAGAACCGGCTCTCCACGAACTGAAGATGATGCGTTACAGCCTGAAGCAATTGGGAATTGTTCCGCTCAATGGCTTGTCGCAGGGCAACCTCGGTGGCATTGCTGTTGCCTGTGCTTAGGCTTCTTGCTCTACTTCGAAAATACTCAGTGATAAGCAGCAATGTATTTGTGACGCTCACAATAATAGTGCAGAGTCGAGCTGCCTCCATGTCTTCGCAGCAATGGTGAGCATGCGGCAGAAACAAACGGCACAAAAATCAGTTTCCTGTTTGTTTGGGGGAAGAAGGAAGGGGGAAGGAGTATTGCATCATGGGACAATGAAACTCATCCCAACAGCCACCGCAGCTAGTTGCACTGTGGGATGGCAACCCACAGTGCACTTCTTTGAATGTCAACACAAGCAGGATGAGTGTGGACGCACGAGACTGGCGCAAACAGGGTGGTGTGTACACTCTGCAGCGACTTCTAAAAATCAGCAGGTGAAAGTCGACTTTACTTTGCAGTGTAGACATACTCTAAGTTTTTTTGCTGAGAATTTGCTTTGTTGTTAAGTAAAGATTATGAGTTCTTTGCTGTTACTAGCGAAATAGTCAGCCCATTAGTGGTTATTATGATTTGTCGTTAGGTTTTAAGTTTTCTGTAAAGGAGTTCAGTCAGAGAGTGTACTTTGGAAAAGTTTTGGATTTCTGATAGTAAGAAGATACTGAGAACCCTCTCCCCAGTAACATGGAAGAAGGTGGCCATCTGCTGTCACTCAGTACCACCTCAGGCTTTGGGTAACTATTTGGGGTGCCTCTAGACTATTGCTAGGTTTTGATGTGTGCTTTAGACTCAATAAAAATGAGGATTTTTAATGGAAACACTCTTGTGTGTACCAATCATTTATCAGACAGAGGTGCTGTGTCCCCACTGATTTATTTCCTGACACTTCCTGGAAAACAGAGATTAGTCACTATAGCTTTGGTTTCAGATAACCCCGGGTAACGGTAAGATCTGCATCTGAGAAGAAAAGATCCAATTTCTTGTCTAATCATAGATGATAGAAGGCATTTCTGGACACTGTTGCTGTTTGGAAATCTAGGAGCTGAGGATTGTGACCCACTTTTTTAACAGGTAATCACTGATGACAGTGTAAGTATGTACTTAGGACACTGTTTTCTTTTTTTCAAGCTTTTCTGGTGGATTTTCATCAACCTTTAACTTCTCCTTTTAAAAGAGTTGCTATGACTGTATCTTCTAGGGGCAGAAAAAACTGGAGAACATAGGTGCTGGAACTAGGGGTGCTGCACCCCCAGGCTTGAAGTGGTTTCCATCATATACAGAGTTTTCTGTTTGGTTCAATGGCTCTCAGTAGACCCACTATACAAATTGTTCCAGCACCCCTGCTGGAGTCCTGGTAGGAGTAGACCAGCAGAGAATGCCTCTTTGTAGATTCAAACCTATGTCTCTGATATCCCTGATGAATACTCCAACAGCTGGGCTATTGGGTATTCTGGAATACATCCATCAGCCAGCCTCAAAAATTCCAGACCTGCTTGCCCCAGCTGTCTTTTAGGAGGGTTAAGCATGCTCAGAGCATGCCTACTGGATTAGGCTGCCCAGACAAGAAAGGCAGGGGGACACCTAGTCTGGGAACCCTGATGGGGCTTAGGCATGTCCCAGAGCTTCAAGCAGCTCATCTCCTGTAGGACAGATGTCAGGACTTCAACAGCTTTGGGCAAGCCTACTAGTAGAAACTTAGGCACCTATGAGGATTTAGATGCCTACAGGAATAGGCGGCAGCAAAGCAGTGGACTTTTGAAGGTCAGGGGTACCTATTTTTTGGACTTAGGCACTTAAAAGGGCAGTTAGGCACATAAGCCCCTTTGTGAATCTAGCTCACAGCTCTTAGTCCAGTGTAATAGACATACTGCACCTCAGAACCTAAATACAGCTTCCCAAGCAATAAGACATCTGATTATATTTGGTTAGCATCTGTATAAATATACTATTAGCAGCAGGAAAAAATAACTAAAAGCATTCCCTGATCATGCAAACAGTGTTCCTGCTCATCATTTCTTTTTGTCCCTTTGGGTAAGATCACATATATTATTAGCATCAATTTAATATCTCATACATCCTCTAATGGGAAACTATATTTTGTACTTGCTAAAGGAATGGACTTGAAAATCTAACCAGTCATTTCCATTACTTACTAATTCAACTGCATGTGCATTTTGTGATTTTATAACTCAGTGAACTTCTCTGAACCCACTTGTTAGGTCAGGATGGTAACGTGATCTCTGACTGCCCGATCATATCATATATACAATTTCACATACATCCCAGTTAATTCTATATGACAATTTGTGGAGCTGGCTAACCTATTTTTGCCCCTAATATAGTCTATCCAGACTCCATTAAATGTGCTGTTTGGTTAAAAGGCAAGGAAAAGCCCTCTCTATAGTTTCCGAGTTGGAAAGCCTTAACAATTGTTCATACTTGGAGTTTTAAATTATAGCCTAGGAGGTGATGAGCAGCTCTGATTTGTGAATGTCCTAGGAAAGGGGGAAGAACTTTTGGAGTGAGTGAAGTGGCTAATAAACAGCAGCAACCAGGCACCAAAAACACTGATATTTGAAAGTTACCTCCCTCTACCCCGCAAATGCAGAATTAGTAAAACTCTTTCCGGTCATGTAGAGCTACCTTGGCAAAGAAACTGATGCTTTTTGTTTGAATTGAAGTCCTTGTTTCTATCACCAGGTTCTGTGGATAGCTGATAATGATTTGAGCACAGTCTGTGACCATTTAAGAGCCAGATGTGGCAGTCCCAGTGAAGGCACAAAGTAGTGGGGACAAGGCACAAAGAGTCTTGCCCCCATTTTACCACTGCACAGGCATCCATCACAATAATCCTGGGCGCAAGGACTATGTGAATCTAGCACCGCTGTGTGGGATGGGAGTGGGGGATTGGCTGGTGCTATGGTTCTATGCCAAGCCTCTGCCTTGGGCAACCAAGCTGATGCACGGATAGAGCCCACTACACTGTGTAAAATACCCTTCCTGTTTTCATTCCTCACAAAATCCCTGGACCGATTTTGTTTGATTCATTCTGACTCCTACTGCTTCACAGCGCTAAGCATACTTGACCCCAATCCTTCCCAGTGCAGGCTGTAATGTAAATATGTTGGTAGCCATTTATGCATTAACAATGGAGAAGAGAAGAGACTTGAATGTAAGAAGATAATGCTAAAATCAAATTGAAATCTGTATATTCCTAAGAACAGACCCAGCCATTTTCTGTGTTCTGACCATGAATTTTAGAAGCTAAATTTCCCCTTCAACATCCTCTGGAGGAAGTTAACATTGAAAATAAGTAAGTAGGATCTAGTTAGTTATCAAGAGGTTTATGTTTCTTACTCACCAACTGGAGACATTTCTGGGACACTGGCAACATACGGCCCATCTAGGAATTTTGGCTCATTATCATTAATGTCCTGCACTTTGATAATGAACTCTGATTCGGGCTCCAGTGGTTTCCTGGTGTCTATGTCCACAGCCTGAGCACGGAGCGTGTAGAAAGGCTTTTCTTCTCGATCAAGGCTCCTTATGGCGTGTATGTCCCCTGTGGTCTCATCGATGGTAAACACTGTGCCAGCTCCATCTCCTGAGAGGGTGTATTTAACAGTGCCCACTCCTTTGTCCAAGTCAGAATGAAGCTTAACAACAGAAAAAAAAAGGAGAAGAGAAAAAATATTAATGGGTCATTCCTGGCTGTAAGGCATCTAGATAAACTTTACATACATTATTAGTTATTAGAGTATCTTGGAGAAAATATTGTGACCTCTTAACATACTATAGGTATGAGAGGAAATGGCCGACAATATACCAAAGATTATTTTTATTAGTTACTGATATCTAGGTAGGAAGCATTTCAAAATCCTAACTGATTAGACCCATGCAAATTCCTTACACTAAAAAGTCAAATGCACCAGGTTTTGAATTTTACTACAAATTTAAAAACCAAGGTCACCAGAAAACTGGCTACCAAGGAAACCTCAACCTCATGAGATGATTTGTGATTTTGTGTTAAATGTATGACATTCATTTGCCTTTTACACAATGCAGATGATTTAACTGAGTTTTCGTTTTATATGATAGGTTTGTTTAAACCCCAAACTTGATTCAAAAGGCATAATCAATTCACTGTGCTATCACTTGATTCTAAGCAAGCCTGCAAGCTATAGTTAGAACAACTCATTGAAAGTCAGATTTTACATTCATTTACACCCATGCCACCCCATTGGCTTCAATGTTCAAATATTAATCATTTAGCACACTCCCTTCTGTGAATTACAGTAGTTTGATTATACCATGACACAAAGACCTCTTGGCAAAGGGTCCCATGCTCTTTGCAAACATCTCTCACCTCAGACTTGGCAATCTCACTTCACCAAACAGATATCTTACAAGACAATTATCCATGAAGAGTAAAATGTAAAGTATCTACAGAAAGCTTTTAACTTTTCCAGATTCATAATCATTACAAGACGCATGTATGAGTACTATTTTAGGAATAAAGTAAAGTATGTTTTATGGGCTTGTAGTAAACATTAGTCACTAGGGGATAAGAAGTCTCATGGTCCATTTGGGCAGGGGGATGTTGTCCACTCTGCCCTGTATAGCTAGTGATGTAATGAAAAGCTAAATTGTTTAACCTTGTGTAATACTAGAACTTTTATTGGAAAACCATCAGAAGTAATGACAATCAAAACCACTTTCAGCAACAAAAAAAGAGCTTATACAACAAGATAGAGATTTGCCCTATCTGTGACTAGAAAAAAGACTAGGATTTTTGTGAAAAGCTAGTGTCAGGAGCTGGATTTCACAGGCAAAAAATTCAAAAGGACTCGGGGATTGTTGATCTTCATGGCAAAAATAGGGCTGGCATAGCCCAGAGGAGAGTGCTGGAGTAGCTGAAAGGCTGGTGGTGATAAAGAACTGACATCCAGCCTCGCAAAGGCCAGACTCCTTTATGCTGGAGGCAGAGGGTAACAAGGTGACACTCAGAACTGTCAGAACCCATTTTATAGGTCTGGCATTTGAAGCATAAAGAGATCAAGTGATCTTCTGACAAAGCCCTGGTCTACACTACAAAATTACTTTGGTATAACTACTTCAGACCCCTAAGTGACAAAGTTATACCGACCTAAACGCTGGTGTAGACAGCATTATGTTGGGAGGAGAACCAACATAGATACCATCTCTATTAAGCTGACTGGAGAGGAGTGCAGTTGCACCACAGAAAATTTGTAGTGTAGACTTGCCCTCAGAGGTAAAGCTGGGGCTAGCACTCAGAAATTTCTGATGCACAGTTCCACATATCTGCCAGCCCACTGGAATGGTAATTGGTTATTCTTAATGGGAGAAAAACCTAGACTGCAAGCTTTCTGGCTTAAGGACCATCTTCTTGTTATTTGTTTGTTTTTATAGTACCTCATAGAAGAGGGCCTTAATCCTTGTTTGCGGGGACAGGCACTACCACAATAGTAACAATAAATAATATCAACATACCCTTCTTTTCTATATGGTGACATCTGTTTCACACTCACATTTAAGATGCAGCTAGAAAACTTTATGGATGCCAAAGGCTATGTCACAGTGGTATGAACTCCCTGGTTTGCCATAAATTTAAACACAGGGTGACTTTTTAGATATTCCTAGTCCCATCTAATAAGGGGTAAACAGATATGTTCTGATGGACGGAGTTTGGAAATAAGATTTCAAGAAGCCTCAGAGTGAATTTCCTTAAACCATGCAGTCAGGAGATTGTGGCTATAGGCTTTATTTATATTATACATTGTACAAGGCAAAACATAATAGAGAAAACATGGAAAATGAAAGCAGATTATACCAAAATGAATTACAGAGAACTAGCTAAAAGGATTCGGTAATGGGGCAAGAAGCTTAGTTACAAAGGAAGAGGTAAAGACATTTATTAACATTTATAACCCATTCTTCTCTTGAAATTGAATCGAGGTCCTTGTGACTCAGGAAGAGGTCATGGTTTGTGGGACAGAAAGAGCACTCTCACACAGTTTCCCCTCCCTAAGCTTTTTTCAGCCCATCTTTCCTCCTCCTCTCTGAGGTAATGTGTACCTGACTCTGCATCTAGCTACCTCATACATGGGTTTTTAAATTACCTCACCAGTTCAGCATAGTATTTTCCGCTCATTGTGTGCCAGGTATATTATAATTAGATTCAAAGGCAATTTATCCACCCGCTGCTGGGAGTCAAACATCCCCTTTGTTTGTGGAATGAAAAGATAATAGCTCCAGCCCTGAGATAATTAATGTCTCTCTCCTCATCACTTTAATTTAAGTGGTTAAGTGGTTCACATGCATCCTGCTGAGCCACTACCTTGGTCAGTTAAAACAGCTTTCAAAAGCAGGTTTAAAGTCACACGAGGAGTATGAGGAGAGAAAACCAAAAATGAAAATGAATAAAACAGAAAAATCCTAGTCTGGCACTGAGAGAATTGCAACAGGTCCTGACATGTATGTTAGTAAAATTAAGGCATATTTTTCAGTGTGTGTACCATGTGATCTAGGCTGTTCTGTGCTCCTGGTAGCTATGATGAAGGAAAGAATGCCACAGGCCAAATGGTTGTGATTTGGAAACAGGAATTTGCAGCAGGGAGATCCACACCAACCATATCTTCTCTGCCCCTTCCCCTGGCTTTGGAGCAGGGAGGCTGACTGTGATTCCTATTTGCCAGTTGGAGAGCCTGTGACAGGCTAGAAATGAATCAGGCTTCACTGTACATGGTAGCTAAGTGTCTCCATTCTACCATTCTGCTGCGCAGAAAAATGGCCCTAGGAGAAAAGTATAAATTGTATGCAGGAAATAAAGAAAATAACGGTTTCTGAGAGAACGGGAAAGTGAAAAGAAGCTGAAATGGAAAGAGAAGCACAACTACAGTGTGGCTACTTCAGATGCAATAAGTCATGTAAGCTTTATACTTTGCAGCATTCAAAGTTCCGTTGTCAAAAATATTTTCACTGCGTTCCATGCTAGCAATGGGCTAGATCCCCAGTCAGTATAGCTCCATCAATTTCAACATAGCCATGTTGTTTTCTATTCGCTGAGGATCTTGCCCACTCTATTTATTTCATCAAGCTGTTTTGTCCTTTGATTTTGCTACCAGCTACTGAAAATCCATCACTGGACAATGGGCAGACCTGGCACTTACTTTTAATCCACTCTGAGCTATGCAAAGGATGGGTTGATTTGGAGATACAAAGCATTTTCTCAACATGATAAACCATCACTCATCTCAACTGAACAAAGTCCTCCAGCAGTAAAAAGACAAAGCACATTAATCAGATGCAACACCTAACCTTAATCCCACTATCTGATTGAGCTCCAAATTCACTTAGACTTCAAACAACAGGCCACTTGGACCAAAAAAAAAAAACAACAAAAACCAGTCATATAGAGGATGGACCTATAGATTGGCAGCATTCAGACAGCTGTTTGGTGGCGATGATGGTGTCCCAAGGCAGCTCTGATAGTGTGTGAAAATCAGATGCCAAGAGAGAGACAGAGAACCATGATCTGCTAGGCTTGCACCAGAGTACAGGCTGATCTTGACTTTCATTGCTTTAAGCTTTACAGAAAGCCATTTAGTCTACAGAATAAGTGCTTGCTATTCTGTATCTGATTTATATGTTGCAATGTGCACAGCACTGAAAGAAAAGACATTTAGTCTTGTCTACTTAGAGTTGAAATAACATTTGAGAGAATGCTTTTTCTATCATTGTGTCCAACAGTAATTTTGTCATTTCATTCCATGTTGTTTTCTTCTAGTTGTTATTTATTTTCTAATTCTTGCTCTTCTGCTCTTTGAACGAAATAAAACAAATCTTAACTCAGTGCACCAGTTTTGTTTAAATATTGGAGTGACCTGAATTTACTGTACAGTACACTACAAATGATTGCATCCATGTCAATTTCTTTTGCTATCATGTTTCCTTTGTCATTCCTGAGTATTAAAAAAGGCATGAAGCTTTGAAAACATGAAAGATTTGTTCCCAGCATTGTTCAAATTAGCTCTCTTGTTCTCTCTGTAACGTACAGATAATTCTTAACGTCAGATCTTTGTTTCGGCAAGTCTTTCCTAAATGTAAAATTAAAGATTTCTTACAGAAAACAGTGTTATACAGACAAATATTCATGATTTTATCCACTGATAGCAAATAAAGACAATGATTAATAAAAGGAACTCTAGAAACTATCATTTATCAGAACACACATATCATACCACAGTCTACTAATGTCTGCAACAAAGGGACATGTACCCCTGAGGAGCTGGGTGTTAAAAAAAAAAATCAAGTGCTATCATGGAGCGGCTCGTTAAGTACCTTTACCAAATGTACTTGGAAATGAATAGATTATCCTTTGTCAATTCATTATTTTACCATAAAGAGAGTAACTATCTCCCATAGAGGATTTGTCAAACCAGATCTGGGCTTGATCCGTCCACTCTAGCATCTTGCCTCAGGCAACTGTAGCTTATAGCTAATACTTTGCTTCAGAAGAAGGTGAAAATCTCCATAACACATGTATTCACCTGTGCAATGCATATGTACATGGAGCACGTTTGGGAGAAATTATTTACTTAGCCCCACAGGCAAGTAGCTCAGACCCTTATGAAATAGAATTACTACTATTTTAGCAAGAAATGTTATGAGTGGTCATGAAATTGCCCACTCCCTTTGAAAATAAAGCCACGGTATTTGACTTCATGACTTCCTAGAACAGTGAATTTCATAGGTTGATTATGCACCATACGGTCATCTGATGGAGTTCACTGCTGCAAGAAAACAAGCTCTTCTACAATTTCTCCTAGCTTCAGTAGAATATTGCCTGAACTTTGTCTTAACTGATGAGAAAAGGTTCTGCCTGCTGCGTCTGTTAATGAATCTGTGCTATCCTTCTAATGAATGAATCCCCACTTTAGGAGGGTCCGGGTTCTATCTTTGGTATGCCATGGCACCTAACCCTATGTGAATACATATCCTTGGTTATACCTCATGCGATTACCACAAAGAAACAACATGAATACCTGTACACAAGCTCATTGGTTCCTCTAACAACCTAATGTAAGAGTAAGTCCTTCTTTTGCGAAATGCAAGCTGTTTAGCATTTAGAAATATCTTTTTTTTCCTACTGGAAAACAGTTACATGTTTCTACCATGCGCAGTGGTTTTTGGCAAGGATGAACTTTAAAGGAGCAAGTAAACTCATAACATCTGTGAAAAAGTAGATGTGTTGGAGTTTTAGGTTCTGGAATAGGAATTTAAAAATATCTGATGAATCTCTCAGGAGCACTGTGGATTATTAGGGCCCAGTAAAGCACGTGCTGAAGTCACACTGACTTCAGTAAAACACGCACTTGCTTAGGTGTTTTTACTGAACAGGGATAGACTTCGGCAATTTCCTAAACTTAAACAGTATTTAATTACTTTGCTGAATGAGGACCTCACTGCCTCAAAAACTTAACAAGTGTGTCACAGCATTACAAAGTCCATACTTGTCCACAAAGAACTTAATTATTCAGCATGTTAATTATTCCTGCATATTTTATGGGGCATATTACACTGGAAAATGTATAAAACTTCAGCAAGCATGTCTGTCTACATACTTCATAAGGTGCACAGGAGTTGTGACACACTTGCCAAATAAAGTCTTCAAGCAGTAATGTGGATTAGTAGTGCTTGTTCCTCAGAGATGTACACTTGCTCCATTCATTACATCTGAATAGCTTGTACTAATGCCCTCAGAAAGTCAATACAACTTGTGAATCTGCAAGGACCAATACACATTTCCTGAGGTAGGCAAAAGGCCAAATGCACTTAATAAAGTGCAAAGGAACTGTGATACAGATGCTGAATAATTAAGTTCCCCATGGACTCCTACACATTTTGTAAGGTGTGCAAGGGTTGTGATGTGCTTGCCAAGAGTATATGTACTTTACAAAGTGCTCAGGAGCTGCAATATGGATGCTGAATAATTAAGTTCTCCATGGATTTGTGTGCTTTCTGAATTCAGTAATAGTGAAAGAAAAGAAAAGACAAGAAAAGAAAAGGAAAAAGATATGAAAAGAAAGTTCTCAACACTGAAAAGAATACCAATATCAGTCTTGAAACTAACAGATGCGGCCTCTGTTATCCTCTGATATGCAAGGTTATATTAGCTAATTTCATAAGGTTATCTAAAAGTACAAACAAAAATTCCTATAGCACAACAACTCATTTGATATTATATTACAGTGCAGGTTTGGGCTATAAAACAGTGTGTTAGGTGTATCCTCTTCAATGTTAACCTTTACTTGTGAGCACAGACCTCTTATGTATACAATCCATGCCTAAATCTTCTTGTTATTTTCCCCATGTCGCTAGTATCATTTTTTATTATGCAATCCCTTCTGGATCCTCCTTTCCCCCTCTCATTTTCATTCCCTTCTTTACTTTGTGAGCAATAGCCATTGCAGAAATAGAAAACACATGTACAGTAGAACCTCAAAGATACGAACACCAGAGTTACGAGCTGACCAGTCAGTCGAACACCCTGTAAAACTGGAATTAAGCAATCAGGCAGCAGTGAAGGGGGAAAAAAGAAAGCAAATACTACACTGTGCCTGTATTGCATCTCAAAGGTTGGCATGCAGAGCAGAAACAGCCCAGGGTCTGAGCTGTTTCCAGTAAGCCAAGGGCACTGTTTCATCCCCTCCCACCACACTAGGAGGGAAGTAAGCCCTGGGGAGAGGCAGCTGTGGGCTAGGGCTTGTAGCACCCAGGATGGGGGGGCAAGCCCCCAGTTCAGCCCAAAGCAAGCAACAGGAATAGGGCAGGGAGCTGCTTGCCAACTAGGCAGTGCTGCCAGGTGCCTCTTTTGCAGAGATCTCTTCCTCAGCTGGAAGACACTGACTGCAGGGTTTGTACTATAATGTTTTGTTCAGAGTTACAGACATTTCAGAGAACATCTTTGAGGGTCTACTCTAGTCCTGAAGAATCCGTTGATATCAACCCTCTGAAAGTTTCCAATTTAGATCCAGATCCATCCTGTCTGTGAAAAGGTCTGTATTATATACATATTTCTATTAGCAAAAACCATTAATGTGTGACGAGATCTCATATGCATAAAAGGAAAGTATTTTTGGATCTTCACCACTGTTCTTTGGTTTAATGGCATTGGCATAGTTCAAGTTCATGGACTGAACAGAAACCACTTGATTCATGGCTTCTTACAACAAACTGTAACTTATTTAAACACCACCCCCACCCAACCCTTATGACTGAGAAGGTGTTAATGGGGTCATTTCTTGAATGGTTCCTTGAAATACATATTAACTAGGTAAGCTAAACAATCTGTTCTACCTTGTATTTAGCTGTGACACTTCCCAGACCTGAAGAAGGGCTCCGTGTAGCTCAAAAGCTTGTCTCTCTCCCCAGGAAGTTGGTCTCATAAAGATATTATCTCACCTACTTTGTCTCTCTAGTTACTTTTTGCTTTAGTGACCTCATGTGGTAATCAGCTGATGCTCAGCAAAAGTTTGTGTTGGGGGTGGGAATAGGGAGATATGGAGGTAGAATAGAGAAAACCCGTTTGACAGAATGGTGGAGGGCAAGAACGAGCACATAAAAGGCAAAGGTAAAAGAAAAAAGGGAACTAATAATGACTATGTAGAGGATAAACACAGGAGAGTTTATTTACTTTCCTTAGATTTTAAGCTCTTTGGACCAGGGTCTGTCTTTTTTGGTTTGCATTTGTATTGTGTGTGGCATAACGTCTGAGTCCAGGACTGTGGCTCCCATGTGGTATTTATTAATATATAATAATATAATAACAAAAATAATCAGCATTAATAAAAATGTGTGAAACTAGCAGGCTGTGCATCGATCATCATCATGGCAATTTTGTTTGGGTGTCATATTTCTTTAGCTGTTTTTCCTGGTATATATTATTAATGATTAATGATTTTTAATACAGGAAGATTGATTCTTCCGTTCAGTTTTTAAAAAATAAACAGCACATTTGAAACATTTAAACAGCCATTTAAAAGTAAAGACTATGGTACTTTATATATGTTATCCAATAAAGGTTGTATGCTATTAGTATTAGAGAGGAATTAAACAGTAGGGTTTTCTAACCCATTCCTAATTATTTCTGTTTGACATATAAAGCTGAAGGTTATTTAGATTTAAATTAAACCACCAATTACCCAATTAAACAAAACATTATCTCCTTCTGTCAGAAAGGTTTAATTTAAGTACACCAATTCAGACACAATTTTTTTCCATTAAGGACTACAGTTGCCATTCAATAGTAGTATTGATTGCAAAAAAGATGGTATGGAAGAGCCAGCACTAAACCTGACCTTACCTGGTGCTGATAGTCCAAAGGTATCAGGTTTTATGCACCTTTATGGGACTATGGATCCACCATGGTGTCTCTTTGATTTCAGGGTTAGAACCCATTACTTCTGTAATGTGTGTTACATTCTGTTGCATTATCAAGCATGCAGCAATAATGCATGTCTCAGTACATTCTAAAAATACATATTTTACTTGCTCTACATATATAAATGAAGACTGGATGCATTTTTCTAAAAGATATGCTCTAGGAATTATTTTGGGGAAGTTCTATGGCCTGTGCTATATTGGAAGTCAGACTGGATGATCACAGTCTCTTCTGGCCTTAGAATCTATGAAAATATAATTATCCAAAGACTTGAAAAATGTACTACTAAATGAAAACATACAGCGCTAGTAAAACATCTAAAGAGTACCAAATCCCCCCCACCCCCCAAAACCCTCACATTCTAGCCAAGAATTACTTAGTTTTGTAACTAAATGTCCTCATTTATTTCAAACTGGAACCCACATACACATATACATAAAAATAGTTTTGGTCTTATTTCTTACTAATGCTATTTTAATACAGTACGCAATTACTTCCGGTAGTAAATTATTTTTCACTGGATTCAAGTAACACAACCTTGACACATTATTTAGCACTTATTTTCCATGAATCAATAACAACATTCAGCTCTATTTGGAAAAACTAAGATTTGCTAGAGTTCCTTCATCTCAGATCAAACAACATACATGAGTTGTGATGGAAAGATTTGACCATGTGATGGAGTGGTTTGTGACTAATGTGAAAATGAGTGTGTAGGTCTTAAATCCCAAGTGTTCAAAAATCATGTGATGGGCTTAAAACTCATATGGCTTAAAAATAATAAATTCAGGATTATTTTTATTTGTCTTCTTGTTTATCAGTCTTTAGAGTTCATGTTCCCAAGATCTCCTCTGCAGCCTTAAAGGCTAGAAAATTTCTTTCTTTTCTTTTTTTTTTCCCCAGTTAAAACCAACAGTCCCATGACTATCTTATGACTCCAGGAACTGAGGCTTTAAGAAAAAAAACACACCAAAGATCTGAAGAGCTGGCAATACTGTTTCAATCTATTTCTAGTTAGTCAGGTGGCAAGCTGTGCTTATTGTTCCTAATCAAGAACTGTGTACAGCCTATTATTTTTGTCGTCCAGTCCCCCATGCCCTCACCTTGACTCCCTTTGTTTTTCTTATCCACCTCTGGTGTTTTGTCTTTTGGAATGTTTTTGTCTTTTGGAGACAGGGATTGATTTTCTATATGTTTGTACAGCACTGACCCCTATGGGGTCCTGACACAGTTGATGCCTCTAAGCATGACAACAATATAAATATTAAACAACAACAACAATTTCCAATGGAAAATTCAAATATGGTTTTCTGGTTACTACTATAAGCCCCAGTTCAGGAAACACCTCTATTCAGGATAGCAGTTGGCCACAGGTTTATTTTTAAGCACATGCTAAAAGGTAAGAATATAATTAAGTGTTGTCCTGCATATGGATAGACTTATGCATGTTTCAATGTTTTCCTGAATCAGGGCCATGATGGCTGCACTATAATAATAATGATACATGTAATGCAACACTCGTACAATGCAGCTGCTAGTGGAAAACTATTGTATGGTGTTTAGCAACATCATCATATCAGCACAAACCTAACTTATTTGAAAATCTTTAGAGTCAGACAAGATAACTTCATAAATAGATTTGTTCCCTTTACTAGCTCTGCACTTTTACTTGCTAAATTTAACAACCTTGAAATAAAAGAGGACACAGTGCCATGTGGGCTTGAGTGCAAGGCAAGGCCCTGATTCTGATCTCAACCACATAATTCCACTGACTTCACTGAATCAAGGCACATTTCTGTACAGACATGTATAGCAAGACAAGAGTCAAGCCTCATGCTTCAGTTTCCAGTAACTCATTTATAAGCTTGGTATTGATTTTAAAATGACAAACATGAAACAATCTCAAAAACTCTATTTGTTTTGTTTTAATTTTCCCCACATGGCCAGGTACAGTCTTACCTAGAATCATAGAATATTAGAGTTGGAAGGGCCCTGAGGAGGTCATCTAGTCCAACCCCCTGCTCAAAGCAGGATTATCCTCAGCTAAATCATCCCAGCGAGGGTTTTGTCCAGCTGCAGCTTAAAAACCTCTAAACATGGAGATACCACCACCTCCCTAGTTAACCAATTCCAGTACTCCACCACCCTCCTAGTGAAATTTTTTTTCCTAATGTCCAACCTAGACCTTCCCCATTGCAACTTGAGACCATTGCTCCTTGTTCTGTCATCTATTACCATTGAGAACAGCCTAGCTCCATCCTCCCTGGAACTCCCTTTCAGGAAGTTAAAGGCTGCTATCAAATCCCCCTTCATTCTTCTCTTTTGCAGACTAAACAAGCCTAGTTCCCTCAGCCTCTCCTCATAAGTCTTGTGCTCTAGCCCCCTAATAATTTGTTACCCTCCGCTAGACTCTCCCCAACTTCTCAACATCGTTTTTGTAGTGGGGAGCCCAAAACTGGACACAATACTCCAAATGCAGCCTCATCAATGCCGAATAGAGGGGAATAATCACTTCTCGCAATCTGCTGGCAATGCCCTTGCTAATGCAGCCTTATATGCTATTTGCCTTCGTGGCAACCAAGGTACACTGCTGGCTTATATCCAGCTTCTTATCCACTGTAACCCCCAGATTCTTTTCTGCAGAACTGCTGCCTAGCTTGTCGGTCCCCAGTCTGTAGCTGTGCATGGGATTCTTCCATCCTAAGTGGAGGACACTGCACTTGACCTTGTTGAACCTCAACAGATTTCTTTTGGCCCAATCCTCCAATTTGTTTAGGTCCTTCTGTATCTTATCTCTACCTTCCAAGGTACCTACCACTTCCCCTAGCTTTGTGCCATCTGCAAACTTGCTGAGGTGCAATCTACCCCATCCTCCAGATCATTAATGAAGAGGTTGAACAAAACCGGCCCCAGGACCGACCCATGGGGCGCTCCGCTTGTGACCGACTGCCAGCTAGACATGGAGCCATTGATCACTACCCGTTGAGCCCAATGATCTAGCCAGTTCTCTCTCCATTTTATAGTCCATTCATCCAACCCATACTTCTTTAACTTGCTGATAAGAATATTGTAGAAGACTGTATCAAAAGCTTTGCTAAAGTCAAGGTATATCATGTCCACCGCTTTCCCCACATCCACAGAGCCAGACACCTCTTCATAGAAAGCAATCAGGTTGGTCAGGCATGACTTGCCCTTGGTGAATCCATGTTGACTGTTCCTGATCACCTTGCTCTCTTCCAAGCACCTTAAAATGGATTCCTTGAGGACCTGCTTCATGATTTTTCCACAGATTGTGGTGAGGCTGACCGGCCTGTAGTTCTCTGGATTCTCTTTCTTCCCTTTCTTGAAGAGGGGCACTATATTTGCCTTTTTCCAGTCATCAGGGACCTCCCCAATTGCCATTAGCTTTCAAAGATAATAGCCAATGGCTCTGAAAGCACATCAGCTAACTCCCTTAACACCCTAGGATGCATTGCATCTGCACCCATAGACTTGTGTATGTCCAATCTTTCTAAATAGTCTTGGACCTGTTCCTTCAACATTGTGGGATGTTCACCTCCTCCCTGTTCTGTGCCGCCCAGTGCAGTAGTCTGGGAGCTGACCTTGTCTGTGAAGACAGAGGCAAAAAAGGCATTGAGTACCTCAGCTTTCTCCACATCCTCTGTCACTAGGTTGCCTCCCCCATTCTGTAAGGGGCCCACACTTTCCTCTTGTTGCTAACATACCTGTAAAAACCCTTCTTGTTCCCCTTCATGTCCCTTGGTAGCTGCAACTCCAATTGTGCTTTGGCCTTCCTGATTTCATTCCTGCATGTTTGAGCAGTATTTTTATAATCCTCTCTAGTCATCTCACCAAGCTTCCACTTCTTGTAAGCTTCTTTTTTGTGTTTAAGTTCACCAAAGCCTTCTTTCTTAAGCCAAGTTGGGTGCCTACCATATTTACTATTCTTTCTGCACATTGGGATGGTTTGTTCCTGTGCCCTCAATAAGGTTTCTTTAAAATACAGCCAGCTCTGTTGGATTCCTTTCCCACTCATATTAGCCTCCCAGGGGATCCTGCCCATCAGATCCCTGAGGGAGTCAAAGTCTGCTTTTCTGAAGTCCATGGTCCGTATCCTGCTGTTCTCCTGTCTTCCTTTTATCAGGATTCTGAACTTGACCATCTCATGGTCACTGCTGCCTAGGTTGCCACCCAGTTCTACTTCCCCTACCAAATCTTCCCTGTTTGTGAGAAGCAGGTCAAGAGGAGCATGGCCACTAGTTTGTTGCTCCAGCACTTGCACCAGGAAGTTATCCGCAACACTCTCCAAAAACTTCCTGGATTGTTTGTGCTCTGCTGTATTGCTCTTTCAGCAGATGTCAGGGTGATTGAAGTCCCCCATGAGAATCAGGTCCTGTGAACTGGAAATTTTCCCTAGTTGACTGAAAAAAGCCTCATCTACCTCAACCTCCTTGTCTGGTAGCCTATAACAGACACCCACCATGACATCATCATTATTGTCCTTGCTTCTATGCTTACCCCAAACACTGTCAACTGGCTTATCTCCAGTTTCATACTGGAGCTCAGAGCAACCATAGTACTCTCTTACATACAGTGGAACTCCTCCACCCTTTGCCCCTGCCTGTCCTTCCCGAACAGTTTACACCCATCCATGACAGTTCTCATGTGAGTTACCCCACCGAGTCTCAGTTATTCGAATCATGTCATAGTTTCTTGACTGTGCCAGAACTTCCAATTCCTCCTGCTCATTTCCCAGGCTTCTTGCATTTGTGTATAGGCACTTGAGATAACTAGCCAATTGCCCTACTTTCTCAGTATGAATCAGGAGACCTCCCCTGTTGCACCCTCCTCCTGCTTCCTCATGGTGTCCCACTTCCCCACTTACTTTTGGGTTTAGATCTCCGTCCCTCATTGAACCTAGTTTAAAGACCACTTCACTAGGTTAGCCAGTTTGTCTGCGAAGATACTCTCCCTCTCTTTGTTAGGTGAATCCCATCTCTTCCTAGTAATCCTTCTTCCTGGAACAACATCCCATGATCGAAGAATCCAAATCCCTCACTCCGACACCATCTGCATAACCACATGTTTACCTCCACGATCCGATGGTCACTACCTGGGCCTTTTCCTTCAACAGGGAGGATGGACAAGAACACCACTTGTGTGTCAAACTCCTTTATCCTTCTTCCCAGAGCTACATGGTCTGCAGTGATCCATTCAAGGTCGTTCTTCGCAGTGTCATTGGTGCCCACATGGAGAAGTAGGAAGGGGTAGTGGTTTGAGGGCCTGATGAGTCTCAGCAGTCTCTCCATCCCATCCTGAATCTTAGCTCCAGGCAAACAGCACACTTCTCTAGTTTCACAGTCCGGACGGCAGATGGATGACTCCGTCCCCTTTAGGAGGGAGTCCCCGACTACCATCACCCTTCTCTTCCTTTTGGGAGTGGTGGTCATGGAACCCCCATCCCTAGGACATTGCATCCCATGCCTTCTGATCAACAGGGTCTCTTTCTGATCCATTCCCCCAGATGAGTCTTCTAAATTGTTCTCCGCTGTAGTACCTGTGCAGAGAGTCTGAAAATGATTCCTTACCTCTATTTGCATGGTGGGCATATAGATTCTCTTTCTTCGGGAGGTCACATGCTGCCAATTTTCTTCTCCGTTCTTCAGTCTTCCCTGCACTGTCTTTTCTGAATCTTCCTCACACTGTGCCTTCAGTAATAAATGATGTCTTCAGTCAAGAAAGACTTTGTTTTCTTTAATGCAACTCAGGGTTGATACTTGGCTCTCTAGTCCTTTAGTCTTCTCTTCCAATATGGAAACCAGCCTGCACTTTGTACAGATGAATTTGGCTCTGTCCTGTGGGAGGAAGACAAACATAGCACATCCAGTGCCGGTGACAACAGCAGATTGCTCACTTTCCATATCTTTCCTCTGAGAGCCTCTTCAGATGCTGTATTTACTGCTCAGGTATGTCTGAAAGGTAAAAAACCACTATGGGCTCTCCCCCAAAGTGAACTCCTAGGCAAACTCCTTCTGTTTGCCTCTCCTCTGTTCACAGGCTGTTTGCTGGTGCTGATGTACAAATGACCAATCAACAGTTCAAGCTTTCATTGCTAGCCTAAAACCAACTTGCAAAGGGTCTGATACCACTGAAGTCAGTGGGAACTGCAGGTGCTTCTCTTTTCTCAAGGTCAGGTTAGGGAAAAAAAAAACGTTCAAAAGGTCATTGTGCATTCACTTATCACCACCAACAGAAAAGAGATTCTTGAGTTCTCACTGCTGCCCAGTGACAGTAGAAATATCAACTCTGTTAACTACTTCACTTTTGATCATCTCAGCATAACATCCAGCATTTGTACTTATCTAACAGTCACCTCCCTGACTTCTCCAAGTGTGGATTTAATAGCAATAATTTACAGCCAGGCTACTCTTCTCATTGTATTAATGAGTTTCGTATTTAATTAATTAAAGATTTTTTTTTCATTAAAATGAAGCTACCATCAAAATTAGCAGTCAGCCACACAAAAGTGAGGCAGAATCCTGGGATCTTAATACAGAGGGTCAGAATGCTGTGGAGAACATTGGGCCTTGTCCACAATTCTCTCCGGCATGGAACTGAAATTTATTATACACTGTCCTGTGGCTGAAAAGTCAGGGCCAGATCCTGACCTTTTATAAATCAGTATCTTCACTGACAGCAGTCAGGGTTTTTGATTTACACCAGTGGAATATCAGGCCTCTTTCAGCTAGCATAATACTTGGTCAGATTTAAAGTGGGCAAGGAAGAACACAGCTCTGATGGTTGAAATTAAGGAATAGGAGGAAGGGCTACTACACTCAAAAGGGGTTGGGGGGATGAGGGAGGGAAGTAACAACTGTGAGGAGCAAATATCACCCTACAAAGAATTTTTATTTCTTATTTGAAAAAAGTGCATATAATAAATCAGAACTTAAAACTGATTTTCATATTTATATTGTTTGTTGAGATTCCTGGTTTGCTGAGATTGCTATAATTAGTTAAAATGGCAAGTACAGAGCTCCAGTGCATTTCTTTCTATAGTAATAATGTGCTTAGATCTTTCCTTATTGAAACAGGATTCACTGTATGAACACCAGAAAATAACTGCACCTCTTTGGGTGCCAAATACTAGTACTATAAATTATTTTACAGCATGCCCCCTGCTGTAACACATACATAAATGATGAACACACATGCAAATATGATTTATGCTCCATGAGTAAATATAATAGAAATATATAGGAGCTACTTCCAAAGCTGTCATATGAAACATGTAAAATCTATAATGAAAAATTAAAACATACGTTTAGAAGTCAGCAGGCTTTTGATTGACTTTCTAACATTTATGATGATTTTCTTTGTGAAAAAAGATTGCGATTGCACAAGAAGATAGGAACAAGGAAGAATACAGTAGTGTAAGTTGCTACTGAAATTAAATTGCTCTCCAAGTAAGTCTCTCCACCATAAAATGCTGTCTTTTTTATCATGTACTGAAATTACAAAATCTGATTTATTTCAAGGATTTGTGAAGGTGGCCCATTTTCTGCAGAATGATAGTGTATGGATGCCTTAAGTTATAAGATATAAAATCATGTCAACATACTTTATTTTCCTCATTCCTTACATATTAAATATGTAGGTTTTACAAAGAAAATATCATTAACGACAATGGACAGACACATTAACTTAAAATCCAACATGATTAGATGTGAAATTTCACACATAGTCTGATAAAGGGTCATGATGCTGATAAACAATCATTTCCATTAGACTCAGCTGCTTATGCCACCTGCAAAATTTGCCCAGTCCTGGAGCCTTTCCTTATTCACGTGAACTGTCCTGCTGACTTCAGTGGGAATATTTCTCTTAAGGCTGCAGGATTAGGCCACTAAAATATGCTACTACTATTATTTTGAAATAATAGCATAGTTACTGCTTGCGTCCAACATATGAAGCATTGACAAATAATAAGAAATTCATCTGAGAAAGTTAAAAAATATATAATATTCATGAGACCCACACTCTGATCTAGATTTTTTTCATATATATAAGCATAAATAGAAAAATATGAAATGTTAAAGAGCATATATAAAATTAAGAAGAACAGGGATTACTATTACAAATGGGGGGAGGGGATGAGTGGAATTCTTTAATGGACCAAATTATCAGTTCTGAGAGAGGAAGGATGGTCCAGTGGTTAGGGAAATAGTCTAGAGGAAGAACCAGGTTCAATTCCCTGCTCTGCCACAGACTTCCTGTATGGACTCAGGTCAGCTGACCAGTGTTAGGGAAACTTGGTTTTGAGTGTCTACATTATATTTTAACCCTATGTTAAGACTTTTCGAACCCATGCTCAAATTTAGGGCTCTAGTGTCCACACTTCAGTAAACAGACCTGAGTGAAAGTAACCATACTGCAGAGTCGCTAATGCCCCCTCGCCCCCCAATTGTGGCCACTCTAGCCCTAAAACTATGGGCGCTGTCGGAAAACTTTGCTGCCCACCCTGCACATTACCAGGAAGTAGCTCACTTTCCAAAAGTCTTGATTGGTTTGCTCTCCACTGCAAAGCCATGAGGCTCTCTAACAGTGTGCTTCTAGGTCAGTGATCAGAAAAGAATGGGTGAATGCTGAGCTGCTGCCATTTGCCAGAGGGAGAGAGACAATTTCTGTTTTCAATATAGCAGATTGCAGATTGTTGGAGTAGAGAAAACTAAAGAAGTTGTCCCATCGAATGATGGGATACGTCCAGCTGATCCCCGGGACCTGAGTCAAGTGGGGCTGCATCTACATTGCAAAGCAATAGGGTCCCTACTTAACTTGAGCTCAGACCCTCCAGACCTGCAGTTTCCTGAAACTCTGGGTCTGAGCCTCGGGTTAGAGCAATTGCAGTGTAGACACAAGAGGGTTGTGTCTAAGCTTAAGCATGGGCTAACATTGAAGTGTAGGCATACTCTTATCCTCTTTGTGATGCAGTTTTCCTTCTGTAAAAAGGGGGGGGAATAATACTTTCTTATCTCAGACAGGTGTGGTAAGGATAAATACATTAAAGTCTATGACGTGCTTTGAGATCTAATGATGAAAAGCACTATATAAGAGCAAGGTAGTATTATATAGATATAGATAAAGCCGTAGAGATAAATAAGTGATCAAGAAATTCAGGGCCTGCACTCTTGTAGCTATGTAGGTAGGTGAAGAGAAATAATGTTATGGTGCTCTCCATGGGTACCCAGGGTTGTGAGGCACCTAAGCACTCCCTCTTCTTAATGTGAAGCTGTCTTGTTTGTGCCTGCTGTAGCTCATCTCCCTGAAACCAACAGCCACACAACCACTGCCTTTCAGGCCTCTGCAGACCTGCTCTCTCAGTTCAGCTTCGTAACAGGCAGACAGCAACCCCCGAGTGCCCAAAGCATTCCCCCAGTAGGATCCAGCCCTGTCACTGGATGCCCATAGAAATTATCAGGTAAGCTGTTACCAAAGAAAGAGTGTACACACAGTTTGACTAGTGCAATTTTAGGATTAGATCCTTATTATAACAAGACAGCACTAGAATCTACTTATAGTGAAAATTAACAAATGTATTAACAATGGTTAAGATTTAAGATCAAAGGGAACAAGAACAAAAAGTATAGCATGCAATCCTTGGTCTAGACTTATGGTTACATTTCCTGTTTAATAAAGTAGATTTTTCTCTCAACGGTTCAGCCATTGACAGAGCTGCTGGTTTCCAGTCAAAACCAGGATCCAAGTTTTCACACCCTTCAACAGGTTTCTATTCTGAATGGATGACAAAATGTCGTTTTGCTTCTCCTTATATTTCCCGATACTCATTGTTTTCTCCCTTCAAAACAGGTTGATTCCCTTCCTGGAATGCTGGCTTCAAGGCATCTTTCCAATGTGTTTCAGTTCAGATTAAGGAAAATGACAAAGAGATGGAGAAAGAAAGAATATAATGTCTCAGAGAGAGAGAGAGAAAAAAGAACAAAGTGATTCACATTGTGCCATGCTGCATCTGAAGTGGCAAACAAAATGGCAGCTGCCTCACAGCTAACCATGTGGCTGACAGGAAGACTACTGCACATTTAAAGGTCTGATACCCACAAACACAACATCTCCTTTCAATTACACAGTTCCCACCAAGGAAAATTGACCTCCATGGCTCCAACTGTGCAGAGGAAAGGAAGTCTATAGCTACAAAGAAAGGGCGCCTACCCCACCTATATATCTGGCATACAAAAGATCTGCAATTCCACTTTTTTCATGAAATGCACAGTCTGATATCCAGCAGCACGTCCACCCTGCTGGCCTGCCAGTAGAGATGCCAGAGCTGCACAGAAGATGACTGCAAGGAAGTTCATGGGGGAGGAGGAAGAGGCTTCTACTCTGCAGAGCTCTTCAGATGGGCTTGTTCTACCACCAAACCCTCTAACCTGTAACCTCCAGTTTCCCTTATGATATATAGGGACAAAGAGATTACGAGAAAGAATCCCGATGCATTTCCATAGATCCACCTTTGCTGAAAAATCTGTGGTTTACCAGATATAATGCCAGCATGTTACTGTGACTACATTTCAGGGGAAAGTTCAAGCAGAATCTCCATGACAAAATATTCAAATTATATTAGTGGTAATGGGAGCCCTGCTTCCACATCAAGGGGAGAAAAGATCTCTTTAACTGGAAGATGAAGAGAAAGTCTTTGCAGTCTCTTGAGTCCCTTTCAGTAAACACGCTATTGGCAGCCTGCACTGAAACAGCATTGATTTAAGTCTGCCATTTGTAGAAGTCAAAGATTTTAAAGGGATTATAAAAGCTTATGCTTAATTTGACATTGATTGAGACTAAGTAGTAAATAAATCTTTCTCTGCTTTGCTATTTATTTATTTATTTCAGTTTGCTGTCAAATTCTACTAAGATTGTATGGGGTTCTGGAGCAAAAGCCTTTTAAATTGGGTTGGTTGTAGATTAAGAGTCCTATATTTTCATATTTGGATTACATGAAGTTATTCAATTTTTTTTCTTTTCTTTTTTTAAATTATTCTGTTCCCTAATTACACTCCAAACAGGTGCAATATCCCTTTTCCTCCCAGACAACAAGATGATATGCAAATCATTCATTTTTAAGTGCTGTCATTTAATGCATCTCATTTTTGTTTGATAATGATTTACTAGAACATGTAGGGAACAGTAGAATAGAAACATTCTGCTTCAGTCTGCCTATCACTGTTTGACAGGTCCTGGTATTGTAAATAATTTGACCAGGTCTCATTCTTTTTGAACCAGGGACAAAAAAATCCATTTATATTTGCTCACAAAGTTTAAAAATATTAGCTCTATTGAATATAGTAAAGAGAAATTGTTAAGTAGCTTAGTAGGGCCAAAATATGTTCTTCCATACCACTGCAGACTCTGCTGTGGAATATCCTCTGAATTCTAAATCTCCCTTTTTCTCTGTTATTTTTAATAATCCAACTTTTGGTCAAAAAACTGAAAGCAAAAGAGACTGTTAGCCAAGGCCCAATAGAGCTTAACCGTGCGTGGTGGTGTGAGAACATAAACCTCACTTGTGCCTCTCTGCGTAGAATTAGAAACAATTACAGCTCCTATACTGCAGAAGGACATGGTCCATATAAATTTAGCAGCCTGCTGGTGCTAGACTATCCAGAGGGGGTAAAAATGGGCTATGGTCTGTACCCCCCACCCCTGTTTCCACAGGCCAGAAGGACTGATACTTTACATGATGGAGCTTTTCCTGTCCTCTGTACAGCAGCAGCACATCTTTGAGCTGCGAGAGTTGTTGTGTCTAACTCCAAGAGTTCCCACTTGGTAATGTGCTTCTACACACATAGGCAACAGTCTTGTAGTTAAGGCACTGGGCACTCAGGAAATATGATCCAATTTTTCTCCATGTCAAAGATTTCACTATGTGGCCCTGGGCAAGCTGCAGAATCTCTGTGCCTTGTCTTTCAATCAACAAAATGGGGTTAATAATGCTTCCTTTCTGCCATCTTTTGCCCATCTTGTCTAATTCAATAAGAACTTAAATTTAATATAATTGGAGAAAGCTATTACACCCAATTCCCATATTAAATAGAGTGGCTTTGTTGGCTCCTTGGATGGTTGTTTAAAGCAGACTTCACCTTACCAGAGGCTTTGCACTGGAAACGATAAACCTTTTCCACCAATGGAGTCCAAGAGTATTTCACCAACAGGTCCCACCCCACAAATACAAGCATCTACCTCCAAATCTTCCTTTATATCAAGAAATCATAAATTTCTGTTCTTGGGCTTCTACAGGTATGTCTACACTTTAAAATGCTACAGTGGCACAGCGGCAGTGCTGCACCTGCTCTGTTATACCACTTCACTGTAGATACTACCTATGCTGATGGGAGTTCTCCCATCAGCATAGGTAATCCACCTCCCTGAGAGGCAGTAGCTAAGTCAAAAGAATTCTTCCTTCAACCTAGCACTCCCTACACTGGCGATTAGGTTGTCATAGCTATCTCTCTCAGTGTGTGGATTTTTCACACCCCAGAGAGATACAGCCATGCTGATATAAGTTCCCAGTCTAGACCAACCCTAAAACATCTGATTTACGTAACTGAGGCCTGGCCTGCACTAGAAAATTAGGTCAGTTTAACTACTTCTATCAGGGGTGTGAAAAATTCAGTTAAGTCAACCTAAGTCCCCATGTAGACTAGCTCGATGGAAGAATTCTTCTGTCAACCTATCTACCACCTCCCAGGGAGGTGGATTATCTACACCAGTGGGGGAACCCCTCCCATCAGCATAGGTAGTGTCAACACTGAACCACTGCAATGGCATACCTGCAGTGGTGCAGCTGTGCCCCTGTAGCATTTTAAATTTAGTCAGGCCCTAAGATAGTGATCATGTTTTTGGTACTGTTCAACCCAAGATTTAAATTCATATATTTCTTCTTCTTCTTCTTCTTCACTGATAGTGTATTTTTTTTCCATGTTTGCAGTGTTGGTCTCAGGATATTAGCAAGACAAGGTGGGTGAGGTAATATCTTTTATTGGACCAACTTTCTGTTGGTGAAAGACACAAGCTTTCAAAAGAAGGTGGTCCAGTAAAAGATGTTGCTTCACCAATGTATTTCTAATTTTTTCCACATATTTATTCTGTACTCTGGAAAACCTCAGCTTGGCATCTATCCTCAGCTCAGGCACCTTCATTGGCTGCAAAGTTGTATTTAACTACACATCAGAGAATGATGCAATATCAGAATGGTCTTTGCCAAAGATGGGTCCAAAAATACAAATTTCAGATCTAAATCTCAATCTGTACTTCTCTAAAGTTTGTAGGATACAGATCTTGGATTGGTTCATGCCCATCTCTAGTTTTATTGGGCCGGATTACACTACTGGGAGCACAGAGTTTTCGTACTACAGGAGAAGATCTGGCAACTCCTTTTTACTAGCATCCTTTGTTCTGCACTGCAAATGAGCTTCCAAGTGTGAATCTTGATCACATTGATATCAGTGGCAAAATTCCTAATAACTTAATAGAGCCAGGATTTTTCTGCAAAACTTTTGATTCGGAGCCATGCTAATTGTACAAGTCACAAAACATGCTAATAGTAGAAGTCACAAAACATAACAATAATAAAAAGGACAACAACAGTCCCTCATGCAGTTCAAAACAGCAAAATTTCAAATATTTCTGTCTCTTATAAATTCAGTTTTTCCCTCACTAGCCATGATGTTTTGATACTAGTTGCAGTCACAGAGGATGGGATGCTATGGAGGCAGCAACGGCAGCTGAAGTGGATGGAAGTGAGCTCAAATGGTCTCTCCCTTGGTAATGTCAGTTACTGGAGGTAGAAGGGAGCAGGGAGCTACGTGCTAGCAGCAGAGACTGGATCAGGACTCAAGTTCTCTTGCCACTATGTGATATTGCCCTTTGGAGGCTACAATGGAGAAGTTGCTCTGGAGGCACATCAGTGGCTACATCTGAGGAGAACAGGGTTTCCCCTGCCTGGAATAAAAGGAGAAACTGGGAGCAGCTGTGAGAGGGACAGTTAAGAGAATGAACTCCTCGGGGCAGAAATAGTGTCTTACTATGTACCTGTACAGCACCTAACACAAGGGTCTCTGATGCTAATTGGGGCTTCTGAATAATGCAAATAAGAAACAGCAATAAGTGGAGACCCTGACACCATCTTAAGTGAGGTGTTTTGTCTTGTGTCATGGATGGCTGGCTTCCAATCTGATCAGCTGATAAAATTTACACTATGGATCAACTAACGGCCAGTGAATACAGTTTTAGGATTGTCCACTTTACAGCAGAGTCATAACTGAAGTAATGTTGTTTAAAACAGGTTGAAAAAATAGGAATAAGAAGAAGGAAAGAGCAGCAGTGTATTGCTGAGGTGGTTGGGTTAATGGGGACATTTCGGATGAAGAGAAAGGGAAATATATGGGAATTGCATGCTTTGAAGTTCTGCTTGGTTGCCATTCCATGCATCATGATGTCAGTGGATGACGGTGTCATCATTTCACATGCAGAACTACCATAGAAATCAGTGGGAGCACAGGCATGCTGAGGGCCGTATCTGGCCTACTTACAAAGAGAGCTATATTCATTTCAAGCCCCGTTAGAAACAGAAAACATATAACGGATATAACAGGGAGGGATATAAATTTCATTTCCAAGCTTTTGAACATTATCAATAATAATAAAGAGCCCAATCCTGCAGTGTCTTACTCAGATGTGTAAGCACTATTTTCATGGTTAGTATCAATTATTTCAGTGAAACTTTGTACACAAAGTGCATTCATGTGAGTGAGGTATGAAGGACCAGAGAGTGTAGTAAATAATAATATTAACAACAATATCTATAAAAAGTAACAGACATTGCATAGTTTGCATTTTTATCTAGTTAGTCTCACTGAAATATGTTCTCGCAATTTTGCAAGCACAAAGAAATCTCTCTCTTACTGGAGTGCTTCAATTAATCTACTTTCAAAACTGATAAAAGCAGACTCCTGAGGTATAAACAAAGTGCTAGACACATTTTGTTTTTCAGGGTTGAAAAGTATTATTTTAATCAAACATCATTTATACAGCACCATATAGAATTTTATGCTATTACAAAAAAACCTGAATGCATTACAAATCCGAAACATTTCATCTGCTTATAGGAAAATCAATAATGTTTAAGTGCACAGCAACTGTCCACTTCCCTTTCCGTATTTATCTCTTCATATTCTTTCACATAGTAGTG
>ML675601.1:13395288-13471620 GCA_007922155.1 Mesoclemmys tuberculata
AGTAGGGCTCAGGGTCCCATTGGTCACTATTCACATACATGGCCTTACAAACTAAGGGCTTAATCCTGTACCATTTTGTAGTTTTATCACCAGTTTCAATGAGAACCAAGTCAGGCCTTGAGTACACAGCCCACTGTTCCTCCCCTGCCAACATACACCCACCTTTCTAGGCCCCCTGCCTTCCTTTGCATGACAGAACCACCATCCCTGTTTTTGCTGCGTACAGGGCCACATGCAGATCTCACTTAGAGTAGAGGATCTAGCTCAAATGCTAGATTTTCTGACAGATTGGCCTAAAGGTACGAAAAAGTAAAGCATTCAATTCTACAGTACGTTTTTAAACATTTGGTGTAGGGGCATCACTCACTGGTATCCAGCTTGTTTTGAGCACTGTAAAACATGCTTTGAAAAAAAGGATCTAGCACAGATGAAGGGAAATATTTAAGTAAAACAAGCTTTTTATTCCCTGTACCTGTGCCTTAAAAGTGAGTTTTTTTCTTTTTAATAATACATCTACAGGAAGCACCTATTGCTCTTATGGGATCCCAAGCACCTGTCACAAAATGAAATTTTGTGCTGTAAAAGTACAAATAAGTTGTGCCTCTGCACATTATCAACTTTATGAGTGATGCTTTGGTTATAATAAAAAGCAATTAAACGCCATATTTTCTCCAGATATTCAGCTGGAAAGCAGAAAGTGGATGGTGGGGCTTCTGCTTAGAATTTGGAGGTTTATAAATGCAGCAAGCTTTTTTTTTTGCTAAATTATTAACTAACTTCCTCACCTGCTCAGACTGACCGATACTGATTAATACCTTTGTATCTTGATTTATCTGCTCTACATTGGGAAGGCAGAATTAGACCATAGTAAGGGAAAGGAGGGATCTTAAGATGAAAATCTTGTTAAAATACTACTTTTGAGAGCAGTGTTTTCACTACTGGAGCAGTGGAGACCTCAGGAAAAATGAAAGCAAAATAAAATAAATTTCCCTTCCTCCCAATGGTATGTACCAGTCACATCTTAAAAACATAGCACTTCCATCTTCCTGATGAAAGATCTATATGGAAGCAGCTGTTCTAATGCCCCAAACCACTGATGAGCCATACAGGGCTTGCATAACCCGCTTATTAACCAAAACAGAGTTTGGGCCATACAGAATAGAATTCCAGCTTTCATTAACATCTCTAGCCTTTTCATAGAGCTTCATAGATTTTGTCACTAGAAGGGAGAACCAGCTTATTTAGTTTGACCTCCTATATAATTACCGGTCATTACATTTCACCCAGATACCTCTATATTAAGCCATGGGACTTTAGTGAGACCAAAACATTTCAAACCTCAGAAAACTAAACTGAATGCTCCAGGCAAAGAACAGGAGAGACCTAAGGAGCCACCAGTGCCTGAGGCCCCTATAATGTCAGGGAAGATCAGGTGAAATATGCTCATATGAGCCTTGCAGACAATCCACACCCCATGCTTCAAAGGAAGGTGAAAAGTCCCCAGGATCTCTGCCAAATGGACCTGAGGGAAAATTCTTTCCCAACCCCAAATCTGGCAATCAGGAAGACCCTGAGCTTGTGAGAAAGACCCACCAGCCAAACCTGGTTTTAAAAAAGGATTCTCAGAGCACTGGTCTGCTTTGTCCTATGTCCCATCTCCAGCTGTGGCCAGTCTCTGCTGCTTTAGATTAAGTTGAAAAAAAATCACATCTTATTTCAAGTTTGAATATGTCTAACTTCAGTTTTCAGCCATTGTATCTTATTATGTCTTTGCCAGCAAGGTAGAACCCCCTTATCCTCTCCCACCATACATAATGATTAAGTCACCGCCCCACCTTCTTTTTACTAAGTGGAATAAGTTGAGCTCCTAGAGTCTCAAATTGTAAAGCTTGTTTTCCAGCCCCTGGATCAGTTTTGGGTCTCTCCTTTGAACTCTCCCTGCTATTTCCACTTCTTTCTTGAAGTATAGTCACCAGAACTGGACACAGTATTCTAACAGTGGTCTTACCAATGGTGTGTACAGAGGCAAGATCATTTGTCTACTTCTACTTGGTGATCCCCTTTTGATATATCAAGGATCACATTAACCATTTTTGCCACAGAATTTCCCTGACAATTTATGTTGAGACAACTATCATTGATAATCTCTAGATCATTTTGCTTGCAAAAATCACCTGAAAACCATAAACAAAGATAAACTATTGTAAGATTGAGAAGAATATGAAGCCAGTCTCTACATCATCAGCAAGAGGCTAGTGGAATGAAGGGACTTGCCCAATGTCATACATCAGGGCAATCGCAGAATATTGGTACTGCACCCAGGTTTCCTGACTCCCACTCCAGTGCCCTCCCCATTAGCTGCCTTTCAAAACCAGCAAAACTTGGCAGCTTTGGATGAATGTCAACTTGAGTTTGTTATTTGTTCAAATAGAAAACACAATGTGAAATTCAGAGGTACAAACTACTTGAATGACAGCCACCCAGCTTCACAGAGCATTCATTGGAAGCATCTAAGAAGAGAATGTTCCACATTAGTTTTAGTCACTACTCTAGTTAATTCTGGAGAACAGGACTAGGTTTAATTAGATTTACAGGCAGCCCCTTATCCTTCCTTAATATGAAAGTAGGTCACCCAATGAAGGCTTGGAGATGGGAATAGTAAAGAGCAAGAGTAAGCAAGGATCCATAGGGACTCTGAGAGGGAAATGTGGAGGATTAATCCATGGGGAAAAAATGAGATGAAGTGGTTATTAAAACTTGCCCATCACAAATAGATGTATTGATGAACAGATGGAGGCAGGGATGACTGTGTTTCTGCTTCACTCTTTTCCCTGTAAGGGAAAAATCAGAATAAGATCAAACACACACAAATCACATTTCCGAGACTAATAGATGTTGCAAAACATCTAGTAAATGTTTCCAGGCAAGCGGGAAAATTGATTTTCCGTGTGGAAAATGCCAAGTATTTAAAAAATACACATTTGAAAAGGAACACGGAAAAGAAGCCAGATGGAATTTTAAACTGGATTCTAAGTACAAGAATTCTCTATCAAGGTTTGTGAATAATGTAATTGTTTCTGTCTCTTTTATATATATATATATATATGTATATATATTTAAAAAAACTTTGCAAGACTAGCTTTTGTATTTTAGATTCAATTATAATGAATAATTTGAGGACATATTTTCAGGGGAAAACTATTTCCTTTAAGATTAAATATGCGTTAAGATCTTTCAAGTTCTTTTTTTTTTTAAGAATGACTTCCACTCTTCACAGCCCTTATTTCATTTTTTCATATGGAAAATAATTTTTTCTTCAAAAATCCATTATCAAGTTGAGATTCTTCTCCTTTTCTTTCTTTTAATTGAACTTTGCCTTTCATTTCTTTAATTACTTCAACAAAAGCCCATCAATTCATTGCTTCCCAAATTAAGTTTATCAGCATATTATTTTTTCATTTCTTATTTGTCCTGCAGTAACATACTCATATTGATTTTGTACACCTACCAACCTCTCACTGTTTGCTACACTAAAGTCTTGTCATTACACTGTTGTCTTTCTTGGGGCAAAGCCCTTTCCTTTATCTCTTGTCCTTTTCTCATCCTCTCAAGACAGGTGTACCAAGCTACTTGATGAAAGTCTCATGCCCAACCATTCCCGAGCTGCACTCAGATGTAGTGCAAAATGGCAGCTATAGAGACCCCATTGGAATTCTCTGATTCAGGGCTGTCTGGCTGTGGTGCAAATTACAACTCTACAGGGACAGCCCTAACTTACACCACTAGCGTAAATTCTCTCAAGCACTTCAGCAGAGGATAGAACATGGCAGAATTCCCTCCATATCCCCCTAGGCATGTCCCTCTTCCTTTTCCATGTTCCTGAGTGGGGTTTCAAAAATTGCAAATTTAAAGGAGACTGGTGACTTAAAAAAATTACAGATCTGCTGAAGGCCCATCCAGCAAAAATGTATGCATATGCTTATTTTTCAGTATGTAAATAGTTCCATTAAATTCAATGGGACTACTTACGCACCTAAAGATAACTATGAACCTAAGTCTTTGCACAATCAGACCCTATATTTTAACCTATGCTTGTTATAAGTGTGTGTGTGTGTGTGTGTGTGTTTCCTTAGTTTTATCCAGTTTATTTACTTTTGATTGACAACACTTCACACTGTCAATTCTTTCCCTCAATAATCCATTAGTTAGGGCCAAGCTAAATGTTCATGGAAGTAAATGAAAAGACTAAAGTTGCCTTCAATAGGTGTTAGATTTGGCCCTTTATTTCCCATGTTGTTTGTGTGGGCCTTTCACACAGCAACAAGGGTCAGAAAAATATGTTTTAAGGAGAGGAAAATGTAATTGTAAAACCACAAAACAAAAACAAGAAGAAAGTGGCAGAATGACTCACTACCTAAAAACAAATTTTAATTCTTTTTTAACTGACTAATTTTCAAATTGTCGACGTGTTTTTTAGCACTTGCATGTTTGTTACTTGGGTATATATATTCATTCAACAGTATTTTTAATATAATATTAATTGCAAATGATTAAAAAGGATTCCACAGTTGTCATCATATAAATTACTGTAGAGTGAAATTCTGTATAGTTTCTTCCCTTTGTGGCGATATTTGGCTACACAATGAAGTTCTGTATGTTAACTCTTCTTTCTTGTGGCATTGATTATATACAGTAGTTCTGTACAGCTAAATATTATGTGAGACAGGAAATATTGAAAAGATTGGAAGGTTTGATTAAGTCTTAAGCAAATAGGAGCTGAATCAGAACGTGACAATGTTATTTTAGCCCTAAACTCAATCTGCTTAATGTCTTCATACTTGATTTTGATGAAGGTGGAGAAAATATTAGCTAATTCTTAAATGCTAAGCCTTTGAAAAAGAAATAAATACTTTCCCACTATCCTGACCATATTTCACTCTTTTAAAGGAAAAGAAAAGGAAAGAGCCTATTTATTCAGTGAAGCATAGAATTCAGTGTATCGATGATTAGCCCTTTAGTTTACATCTAAATTACAATTTATGGCATCTTCTCTTTAAATAGAGACATACATCTATTATTGATGACTCATAAAATTAGTGCTAGCATATTATGAAGTGAAGTGGAATTCAATGGAGGGAATGAACATTTATATTTTTATCTCTAACTGAACACTGATTCTGTAAAATGCATTTTTATTAATAAAAAATCTGTCAATACTTGTATGATATCGGCGGCATTTAGACAAATGTCACCAATATCTCTTGCACAGGCACTGTTTTAGGCCCTTGTTTATCCTGTCCTTTAATTTATATCACTCCTGCATAATAAGATTATAAATGATTTCATCTACTTAAATACATAATCATAATATAATATCAATGGGTTAGCAAAGTTCTTGAATAATTTTGTATGTTTTTCTCTTTATAACTTACTTTCTTCCTGCAGTGTGAGCTTTTTTAGTTACACTGGAGACTAACTACTGGACAAAATAACTTGTGCATATTCATCTGGCTTACACTAATATATTGACTGTCTGCTGGTAATATTAAAAATAAAGAATGGAGCTGACATACATAAAGGAAAGAATGAGTTTTTATTTTCAGTTCTGTGGATTATTTACTGCTAGTTAGTAATTGCTTCTTTTATATAAAACAACTGACTTGTGGAATTTGCATAATGTGCTTATATTTAGTATACAACCATTAATCTCCCATTATATAGGGCAATAAAAATACGAAAATTTTAAAAACTTCATAATCATACACTAGTATATTAGGTCAGTATAACTATGTGTCTCGGAATATGAAAAATCCACACACTTGAGGGGCACAGTTAAACCAACCTAACCTCGTGGGAAGACAGAGAACTCTCTTGTCAACACAGTTACCACCTCTGGAGGAGGTGCGGTACCCATCCTGATGGGAGAACCCTTCCTGTCAGCAAAAGTAGTGTCTTCACTGAAATATTGTAGTGACACTGCTGCAGCAATTTAAGTGTAGATAAACCCAGAGTTTGTTAGAAAGATAATACCATTGATCAAATAATGATTGGATGGCTCATTATATATGTGATTGTTTCCAGAACTTGCTATTATTAACACTTGAAAATTATTTAACAAAATGATAAACTGTGCCAGAAATATTTAGCATAATTTTAGTAAACAATTATTGCAAATACTGTAGAATCAACTTTTGGAGAGGGGGCACATCTTACAAGAAGCAAACAGAGATAACTTATCCAAGCAAAATGAGGAAAAAATTAAACAAGTGTAAAGAAAAAAGGTTAGGATTTTTAACACTTCAATGTTTTTTGTTTCATGTTTTTCTCTTGTTCTTTTCATAACAGTGTGATGATCAATGAATGTTGGTGTAACCAGGCGCTGTGGCCCGCCTTAGGGGCCTGGGCCCGAGGAAAGATCGCTCTGCCCCCGCTGGACAGAACCCGGCCCTGCAGGTCAAGCCACCCAGAAGCAGAGGGGTGGAGATGGAGCCAGGTAGGGAAATATAAGAGACAGGCCCAGCAGCTCAGTCTGGGAGAGGTGGCCTCCAGAGGCAGACGTGTCTCCTCGGAGGCAGCGGCCTAGGCCTAACCCAGGCCCTGAGACCATTTGGCGCAGCTGCCCTCCTGACTGGAGCCTGCGGGACCTGCCCGACTTGCCAGGCCCGAGTGACTGGAGGGGGCTGCCAGACCCCAATAGCTGGGCACAGCTGCCCAAGTCCGCGGACTGGCAGAAACCGCCGGAGGCCGGCTCTGACCCGGAGGAGCTGCCCGATGTGGAGAGCCCACCAGCATGGACAGACCCTGCAGACCGGAGGAACCCGGAGGAACACTTTTGAGGATTTCAATAACTCAGTCATGGGTTCGGGGTTGTTATAAATGTGTATGGGTAGGGTTTTGTGGCCTGCCTTGTGCGGGAGGTCAGACTAGATGATCATATTGGTCCCTTCTGACCTATGAGTCTATAACCCCTGGGGCCCTGTGACCTGGCGGAGCTACCTTTGGCAGACGACCCCCAGGAGTTCCCAGACTTACCGCCAGCCGACGGAGAGGGATTCACTAGATGCCCGCTCACCACCTCCCCCTGCGACCCAGAGGGCCCGACTTGGATGCAGGTACCCTGGGATTGGGTGGGAGGAAGTGGCCCAGGGGAAGCCACAGCCAGTGGCTGAGTCAGGGGCAGAGCCCTGGTCAGCGCGTTGAGGCCGGAGCCCCGCTGACGCAGTGGCAACCCACTTTTGCCACTGATAGGGACCTGGGCTGGGACGTAGTGGAGTCGGATGGGCCTGCGTCCCTGTCCCCCCTTCCCTAACCACCCAGGGAGTGCTTGCTGTCCTCAGCACGCCTGATCGGAGGAGACCGCGCTTGTCAGCCCCGCCAGACTGTAAGGCCGGGGGCTATAGAAACTGCGTTGCCTGGCCCGCCCTGTTTGAGGGCTGGAGGCACCAAACTGCATCCAGGCCCCACTTGCAAGCCGGGGGCTAAAGACTCCATTCCTTGCCCCACCCTGTCAGAGGGCCAGGGGGCAATAGACTACTGGGCTACAGACCCATTACCAGCTCCACCCTACGGGAGGGTCAGGGGGTGATAGACTGTGAGAAGAGCCCACCCCACCTAGGGGTCGGGCCCAAAGACTGCTAACTGAGACATTTATTCCCCTCAACAAGAGTGCTGTGACCTGCCTTGGAGCCTGGGCCTGAGGGTCGCGACACCGCTGGCTGCACTGTGCCACCAGTATACAGTCGGCTTGTTGGACATGACAACTTCCTTCTCTTCCCATTTCCTTTTCTCCCTGGAACTTAGTTCACCTTGTAGTTGTAAATGTGTTACATCAAGTTGCCTGACAGAGAAGCTGCACGGTGAATCTAATAAGAACCATAATTACTGGATTCAGAGAAATACCATCAATAAGCCTTTTATTTCATTTTCAACTAGGCAGATATCCCCACCAAGACAGTTGTCAGTGCTACGTTACTCAGAACTTATTGATCATGAGCCCAATAACCACCACATTATTGGCCATCGTTCATAAACACACCTTTTTCTTTTTTTGTAAGACAATAAAATAAAGGATTAAATATGAATGAGAAATATTGGGCCAAATTTTGGACCCATGTATGTACCTATGCCACTGCACTGGTTCTGACACAGACTTCCTGTCTGATCTTGGGTAAGTCATTGAATTTTCTTCCTCAGTTCCCCATTTGAAAAAATTGAGATAGTATTTCCCTGCCTCAGAGGGACAACGTGACGATAATGACTGAGATCTTGAGAGATGATAGTGATGAGGCCAGTGATGATATCCAACCGGTTCGCACCGGTTCGCGAGAACCGTTTCTTAAAATAGAAAAAATGCAGCGAACCGGTTCCTAGCACCGGGAGATTCAATGCAAAGACGGAGTAGCGAACCAGTTGTTAGGGGCGGGAGAGTCAATTTCCTGGCGGAGAGTGTCTCCAGCGATTCTCCCTGCCGCCGAAATTGACCAGGAAGGGTCAATTTCAGTGCTGGGAGTCTCTCCTGCGATTCTCCCTGCCGCCGAAATTGACCAGGGAGGGTCAATTTCACGGCAGAAGGTGCCCTGAAGTTCTGGGTGCTGGGTTGTTGGGGTGCAGAGTGTCGGGTGTTGCGTGCATGATGTTTAAGAACCTATTCAGAATAGGTTCTTAAATATCACCTGCCTTTATAGAACTGGTTATTGGAAATTTGGGATATCATCACTGGGTGAGGCCCATATATATACCTACATGGTTGACTGCATTTTATAGAGAGAAGAGTACGTGCAATAGGTAGGGCATTTTCATGTAGTACTGGCTCAAATATAGGGTGGGGTTTTTTTTAAATAGTTATCCTAAACCTTACAGTAATGTTTGTGTCATTATTTTAATTGAATGAATAAAATATTTATGGATGTGATTCTCTATTGCCTTCCATCCATAATTTATACTTGTGCAAAGAGGGTGGAAAATGACACCACATCCAAGTAGCATCAATTTATGTTAAGTTTGCATAGGTATAAATTATTATATGTAATGCAAAGCAGTCAAGAATCAGGCCCTATACATCTCCCATAGTATTTGCAACTGAAATACTGTAGTATTACATGTGACAAATATAAAGTGAATCATATCGATCTAATGTCGCTGTTTATTTTGTGAAATATAACAAGTTATTTAAAAAAAAACACTTTTAAAAAAAAAACCACACAGGTAAGGATTGTCTTGTGTCCATTTAATTTTTAATATATATGAAAATAGTCTCTACAGCACAAGAGCTACTCACGAGAAGCAAGTTAGTTGTTTTATGACTTTCTATTGTTGACTGAACTGCATATATATAATACTGAAAGGAAACTGGTCATTGTTTCAACTTTGCAACATATTTATGACAACTGTTATGCTGCTCGAATGCCAGGTGCCAGAATTAATTAGGATTATGTGGGAATCTTCTGAATCCACAGACATTCATCGATTTATACGAGGCTTTTACCACTGGCATCAATTAGAGTTAAACTAGAAGCAGTTACCTGCTGTCAGATTGATACAGCTCGTATTGACAATGGAGGGCCATTAACTGGATTTTATTATCATCTCAAAAAAGCGTTCAAGATTTTACAAATGGTACATTGCACTAATCATTGAAATGAGATTTTTTTTTCTTGCTTACACTTAACCAATTTCTGATTTTGTTTTCAGAAGAAGGAAAACTTATTGTGAGACCAAACAGAAGGTTCCTCACATTACAAATGGTGCTTATGATGATTAAGCAGACTGCATAAAGAAGACAACTGGCTACACCTCCCTAATAGGTCACTGTGCATGCAAATTTGGAATATCTGTTTGCGTGCATACAAATACACACTCACACACAGGTGCCAATATTTTCAGAACGTGGTGATTAAAGTTAGTGTCCTAAATCCATATTTAGGCACCAAAAGAAAGATGGCCTCATTTTCAAAGGTGCTGAACACCCACAACCCCACTGTCTTCAGTAGAGTTATACTTTAAAGTTTATATTAAAGTACTGGAGATCAGAATCTGGTCCAAATTTCTAAGTTGCTGGTTAAAATCACTAATTCATCACTGCTGAGAAGCAACATCACTAGCATGATCCTAATAGAACAACACTTGCATCCTCTTAGCTCAGTGATTTAACACGTTTTCCAAGGATTTTATATATATATATATATATATATATATATATTTTTTTTTTTGCTTATGGCCATAGAGAGAGTTAAAAAAAAATAATGTCCTTTACTAATTAAAACAAATTTATTGACATTCTCCACTTCAACCATCTTAACACAGAAAAAAAATCATCATTATGCTAAAGCCTCCTCTCAAGTTTCTTAAAAGAGCACCTGGTAACTGGACATTACAATACGTTTTTAACAGCCATAGGAGTACAGAGAATCAGAAGACTGGTATAAACATCTTGCATAGGCCAGCATTCTTACTCAATCCGTACATCCAGTACATACTATTGGCAAAATGCTCTGGTGTTTACTTTGTGTTTTGCAGTTTTCCTTACTAAGATTTTCTATAAAGGTTCATTCAACTTTAAAATTAGTTCAACAGAACCTAACTTATATGTAAATTAGATGTATTTATTTTTAACTGCACATGAGTTTCAAAGGGGGATTTGTTTAAACATCAAAACTAAGTGCCTGTGGTATCAGATATGCTTAGTACCTCCAAGGGATGCTCAGTAACTCACAAGATTGGGCCTTTAGCGAATATCCATTATCATCTAATATACAATGCTCCAGGTAACAGAAGGGAAGAAGTTGGGAAAACATCACCAGAAAATGAGCCTAAAGAAATAATAATTTAACAGGATGATCCATGGAATCTTGTGGGAAAATCCAACACCTCTTACAGACTCTTTGAATTTACCAGCTGAACAAAAAGTTCTTCCACAGAAGCCAACAGGAGACAGGTGTGCCTTATGTTCACTTCCTCTTACTTATTGCTATTTAATGTGTCAAGAAGAGACACAAAGGGCCAGAGTTTGATCCTTATTCATGTTGATTAGGCCTTTTTACATGAGTAGTCCCATTGGCATCATAAATAATACTGCAGAATCTAAGAGTGCAGAATCCAGCATAAAAGATGTAGGGTATCACTGAGCTGGGTTTGATATGAAAATCTAAATACTTAAATAGATAAGAAGATAGAAATGTAATCAAAATAGCAGGATGGAGAAATCACATCCACCCTGGGCCCAACCCTGCAAAATCTTAAATACCTTCAACTGATTTCAGAAGCAATTGGAAGATGTTCTTGTCACAGATCCTAGCAAGCCCCTTCCTGGCCACCAACTAGGACTGCTGTTAGGGGAACCCAAGCATCTGTGCTCTGGATTCCCTGCAGTGTGTTAAGCTCCTGGAGTATGAACAGAGTCCAGCCAATGTCCCAATCTCAGGGTATTTAGGATGCAGATCTTCAATCGGGCACCTCCTTTGACTTCTGGACACTGCTGTCCAACTATCTAGCCCAGTGGCTCTCAAACTGGGAGGTTGGGACCCCTCAAGAGGTCATAACATTATTATGGGGTGGTTGTGAGCTGTCAGCCCCCGTGCATGCTGGGACTGTGGCTGTCAGTCCCATACATGGTGGGCAGCCAGAGCCCTTCAGATCTGGGTGGCTGGAGAGCAGTGGCTGCTGGCCGGGAGCTCTGAAGACAGTGCCATCCCCAGCAGCAGCGCAGAAGTAAGGGTGGCATGGCATAGGGAGGTGGTAAGGTATGGGGTGGGGGGACATCACAGCCTGAAATATTTTCAAAGGGGGTTCCAGAAAAAAAAGTTTGAGAACCCCTGCCTCTGGGCACAGCCCTGACTCCTCTGACGCCCCAGTGCTTAAACACATCCCTCTCTCAGAATTCCACCCAAAAGGTGTGGGGCTTATGATTTGCATTTTAATTCCCGCAGCGTCAACCAGCTGTTGTGAAGCACCACACACACACACACACACACACACACACACACACACACACACACACTTTGTTCAAAACTATCTACTTTTATGCTTTTTATTCTTAATCCTGTAATGCACAGAATAGTACAGATCACCAAAAAAATGTTTAAAAAAATCCTAAATGCAATATCCTTCACTAGCTCAATCCTTTCCTTTGGAGAACAGCTGTGTTCCATCAGCCAGGCAGGAAGGCAGGCAGGGTCTTTCATCACATTGCCTACCCTGCCCCTACATCAAGCTCTATCTCATCTTACTCTGGTACAAGACAACTCTCATTACCAGTTCCCCCCCCCGTGAGTCCCTGTATAGACTCCTGCTGGGGTCACGTGCTTCTTTTGTTCTCCTGGTAAATTTCCATTAATTCCAAACCCCCTTCGCTTCAGAGAAGAGGAGGAAGTAAATTCTCCCTGCTAAAAAGACCCATTGTTCCAAAGTGTATGAATGTGTGTGCACTTTTTGGAATAGAAGTTCACAGAGGGCTGATCACTCCCCCATTGACTCTGGCTAACTTAAGGGTTGCTTCACATACAGATAAGCTTGCCATGACACAATCATTTCATGATAAAATTTCATAAAATCATCCACAGTTCAGAACTGGTACAGACAGAACCCCCAATTCATCACAATTCTTCCACAAGAAGTACTCAAGACTTTATAGGATATGGCCTTGTCTCCCTACAAAGCAAATAACATTCATCTGACACTTCAGGCCTGGTCTACATCTAAAACTTTGGTTGGCCTATCAACATCACTCAGATATGTGAAAAATTCATATCTTTGACAGATGCAATTAAGCCAGCCTGAGCCCTGGCATGGACACTGATAGGTTGACAGAAGAATTCTCAAGGGAGAGGATATACTACAATGACAGAAAAGCACTTTCCATCACTGTAGTAACTGTCTACATTACCAGTGCTACAGCAAAATAACTGCAGCACTGCAGCTGTAGCACTGGTAGTATAGACATAACTTCATTTAACACTGCATTATGGTGCACGCTGTATTGCTGTGCACACAATTAAAGATTCAGCATTTACCAAAGAAGTTGTCATATTGTATTATCAGAGATATTGCAGTTATTTGCACTGTAAGTATAGGAAAATACTGTAGAATCCATAGTCATAGCTAGGATTTCTGGGAATTTAAAACAATTTTTTGGGTAAACATTTTTCAATCCAAAACTTCAATGATTCTTATCTGCCTTGATCATATTTCACTACATAGGGCTAGCATAAGGATTTTTTAGAGTCAACCACATGGTTCTTGGTGGCACTTACAAACATATCTGACTTTTCTTTTTCTTAATATGGATAATCATTGGAGACCTCGTGGAGGACAAGCAGAGCCAGCTTACTATTACTGCTACTAATTACTTTATTTTTAGAACTGTGCTGGTTTCCTTAGCTGCCAACATGCAAAATATTTTTCAATGATCAATTCTCTACTTTGCTAGTGTGGGGCCACTAAGCCATCAGTCACAGGATTTTATCATTATCTAGCAATTTGGAGGTGGTTTTTTTTTTTTTACTGGTCTCATGAAAACATGGTGAAAGGCTGCCAACTGGTGGACTTTCCCTTATTCAAAATGGCCACCATCTCCTTTGACTGTCAATAGGTCTGAAGCCATAAAGATGGCTCCCATTTCCCAATAAACTATCTTCTTGTAGGAATAAGGTTGCCTTTAAATTTGGCTGCCACCTCCCACTGTATTCAATGAGATTGAAGCAGTCCACAGGAGAAATGGCTCTGTGGTTCAGAAGGCTAGAGAGGACACAGGGACTGTGAGCAGAGATGAGACACTATAAAAGATGTATGGGGAAACTGAAGGGAGCAGGGCACTGGGGGAGTAGGAGGCATATTTAAAGGTTGCAGGGGGATGAGGAGGCAGCAGGAACATTAAGGGTGATGCAGAGGACAGTGATGGGGGTGGGCAATGCAGGAAATGGGATAGCAGCTCCTCCAGCTTAGGGGTTGTGGTGGATAAGTAGAGTCTTCTCTGGGCAGCCAGGGTTGGGCAGTGGTTCAGTTTTGCCTACTGTCACAAACTGACTGCACATCATTGGATTTTGGGGTATGCAGGATGAGCTGTTGCAATGATAAGAGAAGTTCTCCTATGCGCAAAGTTTTCAGGGCTGAGTATGTGGACAGAGCTGTCTGTGATATCCTAAAGGCCCAGATCTGTCCTTCCACTGAACCCCGACTTTATGTATATCTCTATGGGGGGTAGGGAGGGAGAGGGAGAGAGAGAGAGGATCCTGGGGCAGCAGGAGGCAGAGAAGTGGGAAATCTTGGAAGTGGTGGTGGTGGAACCTGGTGGGATAATTCTGGAATATTTCTGTACAATAGACTCATACTTTACAAAGAATTTAAGGGAAGAAGGGACCATCATGATCATCTGGTCTAACCTCCAGCACATTGCAGGCCACAGAATCTTGCCTGCCCACCCACTCCTGCAATAGACCCATTACCTCTGGCTGAAATACTGAAGTCCTCAAATCATGATTTAAAGATTTCAAGTTACAGAGAATTCAACATTTACACTACTTTAAACCTGCAAGTGACCCATGCCCCAGGCTGCAGAGGAAGGTGAAAGATTCCCAAGGTCTCAGCCAATCTGACCCAGTGGAAAATTCCTTCCCAACCCCAAATATAATAGTCAGTTAGACCTTGAACATTTTGACAAGATCCAACATCCAGTAACTTAGGAAGGAATTCTCTGTAGTAAATCAGAGCACTCCCCATCTAAGATCCCATCACTGGCCACTGGAGATATTTGCTATTAGCAGTCACAGAACAGCTATATGCCATTGTAAGCAATTTCATCATACCATCTGCTCCATAAACTTATCAAGCTCAGTTTTGAAGTTTTTTGCTCCCACTGCTCCCTGTGGGAGGCTGTTCTAGAATGGTTAAAAACCTTCCTCTAATTTCAAGCATAAACTTGTTCACGGACAGTTTATATCCATTTATTCTTGTGTCAACATTGGTACATAACTTAAATAGCTCATCTCCCTCCCTGCTATGTATCCCACTGAAGAATTTATAGAGAGCAATCAGAACTTCCCTCAGCCCTCATTTGATTAGGCGAAACAAGCCAAACACTTTGAGTTGCCTCTCATAAAACGGGTTTTCCATTCCTCTGATCATCCTAGTAGTACTTCTCTGCACCTGTTTCAGTTTGAATTAATCTTAAACAGGGCATACCAGAACTGTACACAGTATTCCTGATAAGGTCTCACCAGTGCCTTGTATAATGGTATTAACACTTCCCTACTTCTACAGGAAACATCTTGCTTGTTAAATCCTAAAATTACATTAACTTTTTTCACAGCCACACCACAGTAACCAGTCGTAGTCATCTTCTGATCAATATACACCCACCCAGAGCTTTATCCTCCTGTGTTGCTTCCATCCTAATACCCCTAATTATAACCACAATTTTTGTTGTTAGGCCCAAAGTGCATGACTTTGCACTATTAAACTTCATCCCATTTCTATTACTCCAGGTTGCAAGGTCATGCAGATCTTCTTGTATGATATTCTGATCCTCCTTTATATTGGCAATACCACTCAACTTTGTGTTATCCACTAATTTTATTAGCACAGTCCCACTTTTTGCAGTAAGGTTATTAATAAAAAAATGTTAAATAAGATCAGTCCCAACACCGATTTCTGAGGAACTCCACTAGTAACCTCCCTCCATCCTGACAGTTCACCCTTCAGCATGACCTCCTGTAGTTTTCCCTTTAATCATTCCTTACCCACCTTTCAATTTCCATATTATTCTCCATGTTCTCCAATTTAACTAATAACTTCCCACATGGAACTGTATCAGATGTCTTACTGAAATCCAGGTAGATTAGATCTCTTGGATTGCCTTTGTCTAAAAACTTAGTTACCTTCTCAGAGAAAAAGATCAGGTTGGTCTGGCATGATCTAACTTTTGTAAAACAATTTCTATTTTATCCTAACTACCATTTACCTCTATATCCTTAACTATTTTCTCTTTCAAAATTTGTTCTAAGACGTTGCATGCTACTGAGATCAAACTAACAGGCCTGTAGTTTCCTGGATCACATTTTTTCTCATTTCTTAAAAAATAGGTACTACATTAGCAATTCTCCAATCATAGAGTATGACTCCCAAGTTTACCAATTCATTAAAAATCCTAGCTATTGGGCTTGCAATTTCATGTGCCAGTTCCTTTAATATTCATGGGAGGAAGTTGACAAGGGTGTCACCTGACAGAGGGGCACTAAAAGACTTTGAAAGGGCAGAAGCTGTTCTGCGTAAGATCCAATTCCCCCACTCCATGAGGAAGATGCAGTCATGCATGTTGCTCTCTACAAGCCAGGCACTAAGCAGGAGTCTAGACAACCCCAAGAACTCTGATTCCAGCCAAAGAATGCCCGCGAGTGGTGACAGAACTAGGGTAGGGAACAGTGCATAATGTTTATTATTTTATATGATCTGTACTCTCATGCACTTTACATGATTAAATAAAAGAGCATTAACGTGTTCGACTCTGTACTAAGGATGAGAACATGCGTTTACTGCTTCACAACTGCTGTGTGCCCTCGAGAGAGTTAAACTATAAACCAGAAGGTCCACACCTTTCAGTCGAGTTCTGAGAGGGGTGTTTTTAAATACAATAGAGTCTGATGGGTCACCACTGTATTCAGAGGGGTTAGGCAGCTGATCACCAGTTTCCAGACCTCAGAAAAGGATGCCAGATAGAAATCCTGGATCATGAGAGTGTGCGTAGGGATCCCAAAGTTGAGGCTGTGGGTAGACTCTGCTTGGGCTCCAGAAACTGAAAACATCCAAGGAACTTGGATTCCCTTGCAGAAATCTAGTGAGTGACTGGAAGGAGGCACAAGTTAGGATCTGTGTCACTAGGCAGAGGAGAAGCCCTGGGGCAGCAGGAGGCAGGCATGGGGAAGTTGGGGAAGAGGTGTTCCTGGGTCCTAAATAGAGAAGTCCTCTGGTGTATCAGAAGACAAAGTGTTGCTAAAGACAGCAATAGGAAATGGATGTCAGTTACCCTCTTCTCAGCTCTAAGAAAGGAGAAGTGGAGTCTCCATCTGACCAGCCAGAGAGAGTCATGCACTAAAGGTAGATCTTTCAATGTGAAATTGTCACATACACATTGGCAGAGGGGCATAAAAATCAAAAGACAGAAGAAAAAAGTATTTGATTCTTTTTTTAAAAAAAATCTCATGTTTTATTTTGGGCCAGTCTTTATTTTTGAGGGTCTGATTAATCATTTTTGATCTGTCACGTTGGCAATAGTGTGTGTGAAGCCTTGTGAATACAACAATTCTCTACAAACATTAACTAATTTAATCATAGCTCCCGATTCAGTCTCATGCCATATTATCTTCAATTTACAGATGATGAAACTGAGGTAGAAAAGCTATGACCTGGCTGAAAAAGGCCATCATGGAAGATAGTGTTAGAGTTGGGATTAGAATATGAGTCCCCTTCTCTCAGTTCTGTACTTTCTGCATTAGGCTAGGCTAGATCATGCTATTGAGCTGCTGCTCCTTGTGGCCAGCACCAGCACTGACTGCCCAGCTGGCAGTTGTCTGAGAATCAACTGACGGTGGTTCTGATGCCTTCAGTGGCTCTCTGGGTAGCACCAACACACCTCAAGTCATTTGCTGATGATGACTATCCCAGGGAAAGCATCACAGAGACACCGTGGTCATCCACCAATCACATATGTTACTATTCACCATTGAGACACCGTTGAGACTTCAGCCTACAGAAGCGAAGGGCTCCGTAGCAACTCCATACAATAAACTACTAGAGAGAACTATTATACTGAATACATGATTAAACCAAATAATAAAACAGAATGAAAAAAGTGGAGATTTCATGTATTGTGTGAGAGGTAAATTCTTTCCACTTTTGATGCCCTCAGTGAAATAAACATTTTGTTTTTATTCTGAGTTACAGCAATCCATATGATTAAAGCCAATAAACTAAGCAGAATCAAAGCAAACTACAGTAAGTAGCAAACTAACAGTAAGTGCTGATGACAGATGAATCCTAACTGCCATTCAAAATTATGCTCGCTGTATCAGTTAGAAACTTTATCAGTACTAGCAGTGGCATCAATTAATAGCTGAAGCAAGGTGAGAAATTAAGATAGGTTACAAATTATAAAGGGGAATGAAGAAATGAAAGCCAGGGAGGCTTAGGAGCATCTGTTGGAATCCTGGATCTATTGAAGTCAAAGGTAAAACTCCTATTGACTTTAATAGGGTCAGGATTTCATCCCCTTATTTCTACCAGTGCTATTTCTGTATTTCCCACTGCACTTAATTACTGCTGCCATTTCTGCTTCTGTTCAGCATTATTATTTTTTATTCTTTAAGGCTTTTTTCCCCAAAATCTTGTCCCACATTATTCTGTTTTCAGCCTGCTCCTCCCATGCCCTGTTCACATTTTCTAGTACAGCCACACAACAAAAAGAAGATCCTTCTATTAGTGTGTGTTTGTGAAACTAAGTTGCTGTACCTTAGTCCAGAGGAACTTAAAATTTAAACTAGAAATTAGCAATTAAGACTACATGCTATTTTATTTCAAGTGTGGGTCAAGTTCAAATGTGCCCATTTTCATCTGATTCTTTCATCTATCCCTCTAGCTATTATTAGGGTGACCAGATGTCCTGATTTTATAGGGACTGCTCCAATATTCAGGTTTTTTTCTTACATAGGCACCTATGACCCCACACCTATGACCCACGTCCTGATTTTTCAAACTTGTTATCTGGTCACCCCAGCTATTATACCTATCTATCTCTGCATGGGCCCCTTACAAGAAATATCAGAATCAGCCAGTGGACTAATTGCCTTCCTAGTAGTTTTGAGGCAATCAGATCAACTTTTGTTCTGACAGTTTTTTTCACCCACTTCTGTCTCTGCTTCTCACAAGTTTCTCCCTTCAGAGCAAGTTTTGTTGTACCTGAGGAACATTGCTGTTGAGAGAGGCCATCACCATGTAAAGAGAATGAAGTATCTTGGGCAATTCCAAGAAGGGCGTTGGAGATTAAAACTGAGACTTTGAATTTGAGCTGATGTTCTATGGAAGCCAGTTTACTGAGTGAGGTATTGAGATAAAGATGTTGTCAGCAGCTGCTGTGCCAACCCAGATGCTTTCACCCTTGAAACACTTTTATGTAAGAGTGAAAGCTGATGATCTCCAACTTTAGATTCAAACTAAGACCATTCATGAAGCTGAATTTTACCACTGAAGTTCATACAAAATGGGATGATTGTGTAGAGGCTACTGGTTCCACATCACTGTGCACTCAATGCCCTTTGGCCAGTAGAATAACGTTACTAGTATATCTGAATTCTTATTACTTTGCATTTGTATCTATATAAATTCTACTGTATGGTCTACTCTAAGAATTGTATCTCACTAGAATTCCACTAAATCATTGAAGCATAGTTTATAGGGCAGTATTATGGTATCCAATAGATTTGTATAATCTACCTGGATTTCAGTAATGCTTTTTATAATATGACCACCTTCAATTTTTAGACACCCTACTTCATTTTTACTTGTAAGATTTTTGCATTGATATAGGAAATTTTGGGATATTTATACATTTTTATTTTTTGCTGTCTGCCTATTTTTAGCTCCCTAGCCTGAGACTCTGTTGGTATTCCAGAATTTAACTATGTGATCTCAACCTGTTCCTCCTTCAGTTCCATTTTAATTTCTGTTTTAATCCTTTACTGGATACAGAGCTGTTTTTGGATTACCAGATGTCTATGTCTATCCTGAGTGTTCTTCATGACCTCCCAGATTTTCCCCAATACCTAGTTAAAATGCCCATCAGACCTTGCAAATCATCTCTACCAGCAGTCATGTTCCACTTTGGTTAAGTTAGAGCCCATTCCTTCTGCATAAATTCTCAGTGATCCTTCAATCTCCCCAGTGCTTTTAAATCTCCTTCCTTCATACCAACTTCTCATCCATTCATTGCGTTTCTGACAATCGCACATCTGTCTGAACCTGCATGTATAAACATGAGCATTTTAGGGAAATTAACTGCAGATATAAGCAGTCCATTCCTAGCCATCTAAATGTAGGTCCCATGAACTCTCTCCTACTCATCTTTAGATCAGTGCTTCCAATATTACAACAACCACAGGCTGATCTCCAGCACCATCTAGCAGTTTGTGTCTAGATGTCTCATGAGATCTGTTTCCTTCACACCAAACAGGGAAGCTACTGAATAGTCCTCACCGTCACATCATACTCAGCTACCTACCACTGAATTCCATAACACGTAGATCGCTGATGTCTCACAACTTCTCTGCTGTGATTTCCTTAGTGTGTGAAGAATGATCATTGATCAGCCCCTTTTACGTATATCAGAAAGTGGGTCCCAACCCAACGAGTTTGTTCTCCCATTCCACGTTGGTCTCCCCTCCATCAAAACTCCACTTTTTTGCCTTTTCATTAAACAAATGAAAATGCAGGTTTAATTTGGTTTGTTTGATCACCATATCTATTAGGTAATTCTTAGCAATATAAAAATCACAGGCAGAAGTTGTTGCTGTGATAGATATGTGGGTTTCCACATAAACTGTCTGATGTCAAACTTTAAATAAGCAAATCCAATAGATCAACACCAACAGCAACAAGTGTGTTATATTTAACTCTGAAATCTTTACAACATGCTTCAATGATATTGCGTCTTTATGAACCTCTTCCAAAGATAAACATACAAAGGGAAACATTAAAAGCAAATTTAAGTTGATATTGGGAATTTTTTATTTCCACAACTCCACTTACCAAAATTCCAGCCCACAATCTCTTGTGTGCTTGTCAAATTTGTTTTGTGTCTCCTGTACTTTATGCAATGAACAGGATGCAAAAGTTTTAACATTCTCCATTTTTCACTATCTAATATTAAAGGAGAGGTGAGGTCAAAGGGTCTGAGCACAGTCAAGAGAGCTGGGAACTCCAGAGTTCTAATCCCAGTGCTGACTCCCTCTGTGATGTCCAGCAAGTCACCGCTCTGCCTCAATTTTCCCATTTGTAAACCAGGGATAGCATTGCTCTGCTAGTGTATGTCACAGGGGCTTTGTGAGCATTATCTGATGCTTTTTAAAGCCCGTTGAAGATGAAAAGTGCTAAGTTTTATTAATGGCTCATGTATTCTTAAAAGAAAGAATATATGTTAGGAAGAGAGCAATCACCACAACAATACCCACAGAGGCACGTAGCTAAGAAAGAACTCACTGATTAAGGGTATAACTACACTGCAATTGGAGGTGTGGGTCAAAGATTGTGTAGACATACATGCACTGACCTCCAGTTAGCTCACTAAAAATAGCAGCAAAGATGTGGTGTCACTGCCTGACAGACCCCCCCCCCCGATGTCCTGGGAACATACGTGCTTGTGCAGTCCTCATTGCCTTGATCTCACCTCTATTTTTAGCAATTGAGCTAGATTACAGCTAGCATGGGAACGTGTACATGAGATGCAAATCAGAGCCTGGCTTCTGTGTAGATATTTATTAACTGAACGGAAGCATTTCAACTGCCAAACAAGGATCCCAATTCTAACCTCCAGTACTTGGGTTCATCTCCCATTGAAATCTGTGGGAAGTTTCATCCATGGGCTGAAGTGGGTGTGAGAGTTTCTGGTGGGATCAGAAGACATGCTGAATAGCTTCCTAGAACTACTGCTGATCTGAAACTGTTCCATTTATCTTTAAATGTCATTTGCCCACAATGCTTTATATCCAAGAGCAACTGTGATGTCCTTCTCAAGGGACTGAATTAACATATGTCATAAGCAATAGCCCATGAAACATCATCTCTTTTATCTCCTTGAAAGTGACATCATGTGAATGACTAATGGGAATGAGGCACAGCACTTTTCCTATTTCTCTTTGCAGTAGCCTGGTCTCATTTGTGGGTTTCGACTCAGATGTGCTAGCACAAAAGCTGGACGACAGCTGGCAAATGAAATGTTACCAGGGTATTACTCAACAATAGAAATCTATTAAAAATATAATTTAAAAGAAAATCAGATAAGCCAAGGCACATGTCTCAATAAAGATTTAGACTGAGATTTTTCCTTAAAGGGCAATACAGTTTCAAATTTAAATGTACCAACTTCTCTTCCTTTTAATTGTATTGATTTATTTCCTTCAAGTAAATTAAGGGTTTGCAAACAGCATGAGATTAAAAGCCTCAGAAGCGGATTTATTTTTCTAGAGGAGAGTTACAGCACAGGCAGTTCCAGTTTCTTTTCCTATGCTTCCCCATTATCCAAGCTTGTTCTGGAGGCATCAGCTTGGGAGAGAAAGGGCAGTTCACTCAAGGAACATTCTGTCCTTGGTATCTTTTCTGAGCCTGCCAGCATAGGTACCACACATGATGGTGATTTCTTTATTACTGATGCTGTAGAACCTCAAAGATACGAACACCTCAGGGATGGAGGTTGTTCGTAACCCTGAAATATTCGTAACTGTGAACAAACTATTATGGTACAGTACCCTGCAGTGTCTTCCAGCTGAGGCTGGGCGACCTCTCTGCAAAGGTGGCACCTGGCAGCACTGCCTGGTTTGCAAGCAGCTCCCTGCCCTATTCCTATCTTGCCTTTGGGCTGAACTGGAGGGCTGTCCTTCACCCTTAGCACTAGAATCCCCAGCCCATAGCTGCCTCTCCCCAGGGCTCACCCTGATCAGTGCACTGCTTGCCATGCTCCAGAGGCAACACATGCAGGGGGTTGGTGCCAGCCGGCTGCCAGAGCCCCTCCCTCCTGCCCCTTTTACACCAAGAGGTGCTGGCAGGATCCAGGAGAGCAGCCACAGGCAAAGCTTGGGCTGAATTGGTGCACAGGCTGTGGCCTTTTAAAACTCCTCCAGAGTGCAGCTGACTCCCACTCCAGCTCCAAGCCTGGCTTTGGCTGTAAGCTTCAGTTCCTTGCTTCAACAAGGAGCTTTCTTTCCTGGGCTCCTGAGCACGGGGTGGGGTGCGGGGTGGAGATTGGTGGTGGTGAAAACAGTTTCCTCCTTCTATAGGTGTTGGGGTGAAAGAGTGCCCTCGGCTTACAGGAACAGCACAGACCCTGGACTGTTTCTGCTCTGCATGGCAACCTTGCAATTCAAGCACAGTATTTCCTTCCCTCCCCCGCCCCCAATCTGTTGCTGCCTGATTGCTTACTTCCAGTTTTACAAGGTGTTTGGTTGACTGGTCAGTTCATAACTCTGATGTTTGTATCTTTGAGGGTCTACTGTACCTGTTCATCATGAAATGGGCTGATGCCACCAAATAATTTCCCATTAAGGGTGTGTGGGGTTCAATGTTTATATTTAAAGTTTGTTGATCAGATTATCAAGCACCATAAGCAAAATATCCCTGCCAGCTCCCTAGTCTGGTCCTCTGCCTTCCCATCCCAGTATAAGGGGAACATCAGGGGCATGACAGCATGGGGAAATGGGCGTAATGGAACAACTCTCTGTTACACCGATCTGCAGTGGCACGAGGATCATGACACTATCTCTGAGGCCTGCTAGTAGCTTTAAATTGTGTTGCAGCTAGAGCTGATCCTGGGGATCAGTGTCCCCAAGTATACCTCAACCTTCTGTGTCGAACAGAGGTCTGAGGAGAGAATGTTGCCCTTTGTGTTTATATATAACTATGTTTATGCTTTTTGCTGGCTTCTTTAATGTCTCAGGATGTGGGGAAAGAGACATCAACCACAGCAAATGAAATGGATTTATTTCTACCATCCAATAAGCATGCAAAAATCCCTCTGATTTGTACAAGTACAGCTTAGGGCAGTACTGGGCACAATATTTGCATTTCAGTTTAGAACTGCTATTGAGAACTCAGCTAAAGAAATCTCTCTCTTGCCTGTAAATCTGTCAGATTCTTATTGCGCTCCCACACTACTGTCTGCTGTGCAAGCACAGGATTTCTGAAACTTTGATTTACTGCTCCATTTACAATGGCCAAAAGTGTGTTGTCAAGAGAATTCTTTACTGACAGCTTTGAATGTGTCAACCTGAAGCACTATTTCAGGTTCTCTAAGTGTGAACTAGCCTAATCCTCATCAGTTTCTACAACTATCTTTTGAATTGCAACCTGACACTTTTTAAGATAGTCTCCTGAAAACCAACATAAAATAGATTGAGAGTTTTGGCCAATAATATCTGACATTAATGCTGTAAATCTCTTCCGTTCTCTTCCAGGTTGCTTCCAAAATTAACTAGTCACCCCTAAATGTTTAGTTAAATTGGCAGCTGATTTAGTAAGCACATTAAACCTTTATTTATAAATGACAGCGATATGGTTAGTGCTGCAGTTGAATAATAAGTACTATAACCACTGGTGCACCTATCAGATTATTGTGTTCTGTTATTCTGGTTGGAAGAAAAAGACACAAAAGCTGTAATTGCAAGTATAAAATAGTCTTACATGCCAAATGAAAAATCCTGAACATTCAAATGTACTTAATAACACTTTTAAGAATAAAGTAGTCCTAAGCCAAGAATTGCTCCCAAAATATGCTTTTTTTTAGCTAGTGCTAAAGAATCATTACACATAAAGCAAATGTTTAATTTGGAAAGTATTTAGGAACTCATTTGTACATCACATGCAAAACCTGAGATATCTCCACTGTTACAATGATTAACACCCCCCACAACATATCCATAGATCCTACACATGCCTATCACACCATGTGGCGTACCTCATCCGGGACTCTGAATGTCCCAACAACAACTATGTGGCTGAAACTAGACAATCACTACGCTCTCTAATGAACCCACACAGGAAAACAATAGCCAAAAACATCCTATCACCTGTGGGTGAAAACATTTTGCAAAGCCATCACTCTATTTCTGACCTATCAATCTTCATCCTCAAAGACAACTTGCATGACACTTTCTAAAGATGAGCCTGAGAGCTTAAATTCATTACACTGCTAGACAGGAAAAATCATGGACTGAACAGAGTTACTAGATTTATGGCATATTACAACAATCTGTAACCCACTAAGCCCCTCTTTGTTTTATGACTGCAGAGGTGTTATTGGGCCACTTCACCTTGAATGGTCCCTTCAATGCGTGCCAACTACTTATGCTAAAAATCTGTTCCACCTTGAGTTTTCCTGTGATGCTGAAAGTATGTTTCCCAGACCTGAAGAAGAGCTCTCTGTGGCTCAAAAGCTTGTCTCTCTCACCAACAGAAGTTGGTCTCATAAAAGACCTCACCCACCTTTTCTCTCTAACAGAGGTTTCATATCATGCAGGGAGGAGGGGGAGGGGGAAGAATGTCTGTGGTTACCCTCTACCCACCTAGGTGTGCATATCATGCTAATATTCAAAAGGTTAAAGAACAGCTCTATCCCAGATATGCTGATATTTACTATACTTTTAGTTGGAGATTACACAGACACACACACACACACACACACACACACACGGTTTACAGCTATAACCTCTTACTTCTTTAGGGAAATCAAGCAAAGAAGTAGCCATTTAAAATATCTGTTCAATGTTCTCAGGTGGATTGTTTGAGATAAATGCTTAGGATATGTAAAATTCTGCCTCACAGAAATAATTGATAATAAGCAAAAAGTAGAAATGTACCTTGTCTCAGTACATGATCAGCTCCAACAGTTTGTGTATCCTGGAAACAGATCCATGTTTTCCACCCTTTATGTTAATGAGGCATTTGCTACCATTTCTAAATTATTTTGTGTTCCACAGGCAGATCCTACATATTTTATTTTTATCTTCTAGGTAGAAGTGGCACACTAGGGGCACATTTCCTTATAGTGTACACTAAGTACTCAAGATGCATCAATATTACTTGTCAAAGAGAAATTATATCCATACCCATATCTGTGATAAAGAGCTCCTCTTTTTAGCAATTTGGATCAGTTAAAAATAATCTTCAGAATAAAAGACAGGCCTGGTTAGTCTGTAAGCCCTACTTCTGACCGATATCCCTCCTTAACTGTAATAGTTCTTTTGCTTTGGCCAGTAAAGATGAACGACTGGTAGCTACTGTTGATGCAAGTCTAGTATGACTCAGTTAGCCCTTTGGCAGCCTAGAACTGCCTAAAATGATTAGTCAGTCATCTTACATAGATCATAAAGACCTATGAGCCATGGTGGTGCTGTACTAGCATCTCTGTGTGCTGAGACAGAGAGGTCAAAGCTTAGCAATTCTGTACCACAGGAGAAGACGTGATGTAAATCCTTCCAATAAGAATTCCTCTCTAGCATCCTCTGTATAAGATAGAGGAAGGAGGTGAGTTAAGAGAAAACGTAATTTAGAACTGTATCAAATTTTAGGATCACTTTTCTTATTTAATTACATTTTAAAAGGTGGAAAGGAGATGTTGGGTTTTCCTCCTTCATGTGCTCAGAAGGTCAGCAGCATGGTAGTGTGTCAGGATTACTCAACTACTTTCATTGAAATGGGATTTGTAAAACAAGCATCCAATCTCAAATAAACAATCCTCAAGTGATTTGAAAACACCCAATACAGAACACAATAATAAGATACAATGCTACATTGTCTCTCTACCCAAGCATGTATACCACTCTTGTCACTGCAATATCTTAGCACCTTTTCCTGATGTCAGCAAAAACTGCTGGGCTCCAGGAACCATATTTCCAATAAATCTCAGACACAGCATCAAGGACAAAATGTTATCATCATGTAAGTTTCCTTTCTTTTTGGGATTGGTAAATAGGTTTGCCATGTTACCTGTTATGCTTTCTCCTCAGTATATATACTTTGCATTTCAAAATTTTGTCTATTTTAGGATTTTATTAATGCCTAAAAGCTAAAATATGTGAGCACATTCCACTATGGACTGGCAAAGCATAGTCCCTACTGGATTTCAAGGAGTCTTCTCTTGTTTCCCTGGTTATGAGGGTTTTGCTTGGGGCAGTGATGGAAGAGAGGCGAAGTTGTTGTAAATGTCACTCGGGTTACAGTTAGAGTATGGTATTCCTTCCCCATATAGACAGAAACATTTAAATTCAAAGCAAAGATGGAAAAGAATCTCTGTGATGCTAAGCTGAGAGTCAAAGCATGCTGTTGCATTTCTGTTGCACGCAAAACTCCAACACTCATTTCAGTGGCAGTTTTGAGTGATCAAGGAATGAATCATTGGCCTCTGACTTCCACTGAGTAATGTCCTGTAGTCAAAGTAGAATTTATGCATAACAGAGTAGGGGAGAAATATGAACTAGATAAAACATCATTGGGTCAATTTCCAGTGCATCATACAGATTTTGATGTATCCTGCTAATACTTAATTGGAGTTGTTAACTACTCCTCCAACCCCTGTACAACTCTGAACATTGGTTACTTTAGATCATGTCTCATCTATCATTTCTGAAAACCCTGTTCTTACAGCTGCCAACACCCACCACCCAGCTGGTTGCCAACTTATTCATGCACCACGGAAAAAATAACTTCAGTGTGATACACACACATAATCAAGGGTTCAAACAAACATTATTTTGTGATGCAGCTCTTTTATTGTGTGTGTATATACACACAGTATAAAAAGTGCATCAAATTAGTATGTTTGTTTGAATCATGTGATATGAAGCAACCTGCCCATCTGTCATATTAGACATTCATGGAAACGGTAGGAGCGATCAGAACATAAAGCGTATGGTACTATTTTTTATATGATTTGTCTTTATCAGACCAAAAGCAGGTGTTTGCCAAAAACTCTGAGTAATTGTACCAAACCCAGAAATGATTGTTTGCACATACAGTATCTTTGTATGGCAGTATGGCTAAAGTGGCAGTATAGTTGCGCCTGGGCCGAGAGCTGTGGGTTCAGATATGACCCCTGAAATTGATCTTACATTCAGTGCTAACAATGAACAACAGCACTATAACAGATCCTACTATGCTTATTATACTGCACTTTTTTTCCCCACAATTTCCAGATTTATTTTATCTCAAAAGCAAGGGATAAGAAAATGAGTCCAATGTGAACATAGGAAGTGTTATAAACTTGTTGATATTAAAATATCGCTTTCCACAGTAGCTATATGCTGGTGGGGAGGGGTTGTTTGTACCCTAGTATTCTAACAGAAACAAAGAAGGGCTAATTTTAATCGGATATAAATCAGCATAACTACACAGAAGCAAATGGAGCTATGATCATTTACTCCAGCTGAGGATCTGGTCCCTATACAGTACTCAAACTGCATTTATTAATAGGTTTATTATGCTCTTTGCTCATGTGGTGACTTGTACGAAACACCAAAATATGGGTCATTTATTTTTAAGTTTCTGGTAAAGTGAGGGAATTTCTGGATTTCAGTTTAAACACAGTTTTGCATTCATATCTTGTATGCTCCATCAGATACACAAAATATAACACCAAAATACTCAGGTTACGTTTCTGGGAGTGGGGGGGAGGGAATGGTTAAGATTCATCGTGTCTCAAACATACACATTTATAGCTTATATTACTATTTATCTGTCACTTCAGCTTTTAAAGGAAGAGTAAAAATTTACCTTTCCCACATACTGGGGTTCAGAGCCCATGTATTCCTCCAGCACAAAAAACTGATTCCATACCCAGCCTCGTTTGACCCGCTGGGCGGATGACCTCCTCCCTGGCATTGTGACAACATTTTCTCTCGGCTCTGCTTCTAAAGTCTGTTGTAGTTGTGGATGCAATGGCGTTAGGAGACCTCCATCAAACAGGACCCAGAGAAGCAGGGATAAACAGTTCCTTGTAAGCATTGGCAAAGGCTTCCCTACAGCAAGTTATAAAAACTCCAGCACTTAATGCAGAGCTGTAGAATCCAGGTTTGAGGTGTCTGTGGCCTCCACCATTTAGCTTCGGATTTTATTGCGGAAATGCTAATGCAGACATTAATCCTTCTGATGACAAGGTTTTTGCCGCATTAAATTCCATCTAAAGGGACCTATAAAAGAGATTTACATGGCAACATTAAATTACGTAAAATTACATTGAAGTGTTCATCAAAATTCTCACACATAGTTAGTTTCTTGAGACGGATAGAAAGGATCAGGAAACAGCTTTAAAAAGTATTACTATTTTGGGGGAAGCATTGAGTTGCGGTTGGATATTGCACAGTAACTGTAGAAATGGTTCATTCTTACTCTGTTTAGTATTACTTTTGTGTCTGTATGAAGACAAGTATGCAGTCTACCCTTTATGGTCCAGTTATCAAATAAACTTGTTACACCTGAGCAATTTCACATATATTTACGCTTGATTCATGCAGAAAATAGTGAAATATAGTGGACCAAATTATCAAGAGGTGGGATGCTGTACTTTTTTATCTCTGCCATAAAACATAAGCGTTGGAAACATTCCCCCTTTCTTACCATAGCTGCTAGAGCTACACACAGACAGCTTTGGACTGAACCTTATTCTCAGAGAGATGAAAGTGTGTGAATTCCACAGGAACTAAAAAGGATGAAAAGGAAACCGTGCCCATATAGTGAAATAAAATAAAAGCACTGATTCCGAACACATGTGTCACGATTGCCAGTCTCTTCTTAGGACAAGTGTAGTGTTAAATGTCAGGGATGCTGCAGGTTCTTAGCTGCTCCCATAACATAAATAACAACAACAGAGGGAAAAGAGCAAAAGAGCAGCCAGTGGAGAAAACTGCAAAGCAGCACAAAAAAAAGAAAAAAGAAAAAAAAAATCAGTAATGCAAGACACTGATACACATTTACACTGGCATATACCAAAGCTACAGATTAAAAAATAAATCAGCACACTAACTATGTGGCTGAGACAGAACTATCATATCAAGGGAGCTATTACAATTGTAGTGACCTGTGTAGCAGCCAGATGCCAACAATGAAAAATCATATTGTCTGTCTGTGTGCTTTTCTCAGTGAGTCATGTGAACCCCAGTGTAGAATATTTCATATGACTGATAAAAAAAATATTGTGTTTTCCGGCCACAATGTAATTACCGAGGTGTTCTCTCTCCCTCGCTTTCATTTTTTTAATTTTGCGTTTAGGAAATTCTTTGATTCCTTGCCAGTAGTTAGTAAAATGGCAATGGTAGAAGGATGCAAATTAAGCAGTTTCAATATTTAAAAAAATTATGGAACAAATTCAGCCAATGTAGCCTGAGCACAGCTTCCCCTAGAATCTTTGCACCAAATTCAGTGATGATAGAAATGGTGAAAATTGACACCCATACCACCTACATATGGCCTGATCCAAAGCCTACTAAAGTCTGTCTAAATATTCCCATTTACTTCAGTTGACTTTGAATCAGACCCATACATTTTAATTCATGCCATACTGTCCCCAACAAAAGCTAACTTTCTAGTAATTGAACTCCAGTCTCAAAAGATGAAATGCTGCTCTCAGTTTCATTGGTGTAAATCCACAGAAACTGCACTGGAGTCAATGCAGCATCTCTGGATTCCAGAGTTGGGTAACTATCCCAACAACATAACATCACAACTGCTTATTTTCATGGCAGGGAAGCAGAGTTGTTGTCTGCCCAACTTACACCTGTAACTATTATGTATTTATTATACCAGACCCTGATAGAGACCTTGTGGACAGCAAAGCTAGGCTGTTTAACGGTTCCATGGATGAAGTTCTAGGACAAAATGCAGTTTCTCAAGCATGCTGTGCACTGCTTCCAGGGTTTAAAACAGGTGCAAGTTAAATCGTAATAAACAAAAGACAAATTACATCACCATGGAATTTAGCACTTTGTTAGGGCCATATTATGGCACTGATTTTTAAGCAGAAGTCTTCACTGAAATCAATGATGACTTCTGCTTAAAAAAAATCAATGCCACAATATGGCCTTTCATAAAGAAAGCACTACAAGCTACCTTACTGGGTATATTTTCTTATGTTCAAATAATGTCAGTAGTTATTTTTGCCTTGATTTAATGTTATTCTTATCAGTAATAATTATGCAGTTGTTATTTGTTAGTTATACTGTCAATTCTCAATGTAAAAGACACATAATTGGGAGGTTAGGGAAATCTAACAAGCTTTGAGAACAAAAGAAAGTAGAAAAACCTACATTCAAAGTTATTTCTGTTCCAAAAGGAGCACACTCCTTCATCCTAATCTCCTCTCCTCTACTCCCCCCCAAGCCTCCACCACACTGGACTCATTGCAAGACGTAAAGAGCAAACGAAGACATGCACAGATATTAATAAAATGTGATATTAAAGTACAGTGAAAAGGTATTTCGTTAAAGTGACTGTTTGAGCCTTATATTCAGAAAGGATTAAAGTTGGATATTTGCAGTAGGGGAAAAGGCACAAACCAGCCCCAAACAGTTGGTTTTAATAAAGATATTTTCCAAATTTATGCATGACATTTCTCTTTTTCCTCTCCAGAACTGACTATTCTTAGGTAACAAAGGAAAATGATTGTTTCTCAAATTTTAATCCTCTCTCAAACATCCAACCTGCTTTTTATTTGTTGCATTCTATTGACACCAACCATAAGAAAGGACTCCATCATATTATGGCTCTGCATATGCTCTCAATATTGGTACACATAAAATTCATTTCTTTTAACAGCTTTATTTACTTAACAGTTCAGATGACTTTGTGTGATTCTCTCTTTAATGCACATATGGTATACAGCAGTAAGTTCAGATTGTGTTAATCAATAATTCAGTCCCAAGGCTGTCAGCTTCACATGCCTCCCTTGCTCTGCCATTACTGAGTTTTGCCTCGTCCGAATGGCAAAATCTCAATAACCACATGTCCGCTCCAAAGCCCCAATCCTAGAGTAGAGCTGAAAATAAACAGTGATACAAAAAGCTTGAGGACAGCCCTTATTGCTCCAAGGTCCTAAAAATCATTCTGTATTCAATTAAACAGCTATACCACTGTCCTTTACTGTGGAGGCTCTATTCAATATATTATGATTCTCCCAGCAGATTTCAGCCTCTGGCCACATCCATCAGACAGGGAGCTTTTAAAGTGTAATATGGTACAAAAGTAATACAAAGGGACTGAAGGACTCCAGTGAAAGGGCTGTTCTTCCATGGCTGGAAGGTTGGTATCTAGTACAAATATATGACTTTCGCCCTTTCTCCGTTGGTCTGTTTCCTTTCTTTCCAGCATCTCAGCTGTAGTGGGATGTGGTAGCATTTGTTGCTGCAGGTAAAGTAGCTCAAGACTAGAGCCAGGCATAAAATAGTTTTTCCATCCCATGACAAACTGAGATTTTGGAATTCTTTCCCTTCCTGAATCAAGACAAAATATCTTTTTTTTCCCCCCAACTGAAAATCCTCCCCCCAAAAATTCAGTTTGGATTAATTGAAATGTTTAATAATTTTGAATCTTTTCATTTTGATTTTTTTTTTAAAAATTTAAATTTTAAAATGATTTCAAACCATTTTTTCAAGCAGTGAAATTCATTGAAACGGACTCTTCTGTGCAAAGTTCCAGTTTTGACAAAATAGCATTTTTGATTTAAAAAGTATTGTTGAAAAGTTCCCAACCAGCTCTACTTATAACGTGCGGTTGAGAAATTGAATATCATTATTATTTATTAATATCAATTAAATACCATATAATTGTTACTACTTGAAACATTCTAACACTAGAATTAGATTGAGCTGAAAAAAAATAAACAGCTTGAGTGCAGGATTGCTCTAAGCAAAGAAGCACCTGCATTCTACAACACTGTCATTGCAGCCCTTAGCGAAACATATTCTGGTACAACACAAAAGGATAAGTGGCAGTGCCTAGTTTCTGGAAAGGACAATCATATGTCCCTTGTGACCACTAATCTGCCCATAATAGTCAAATCTATAGAGATCTTTGAAATACAGACCTAAATGAGCTAGTGGCATATAAGATAACTGGTAGGGTAAGACAGCAGATGAGCTATCATCTCATGTAGACTAACAAGAAACACTAAAGTTCCTTGAAGCACTCAAAATTGTCTTCAGTCCAGCAAAGATGATAATTGCACCACTGTGAACGGAAGTGCATTGCTTACTGACAAAGGATCCATTATGTGCTGATGGCTGGAACATTTCAACAGACACCTTAATCATAAATCAGTCATCACAAAGAACACTTTTTGCTTATGTGAAACACCAGCTAATGCAGAACAACTATGTTCATACTCATAAAGAAGTTTGAAAAGTCTTGGCAACAGTGAAAAATGGTAGATCCATGCCAGATGGAAAGCCTACTAAGATCTATGAATGCATAATGGCTGACCATCTAACCTCATTTCTCCGCAATACCTGGAAAAAAATGAATAGTTATGCAACAGCTGAAAAATGCCCACACTATTAAAGATAGACATTGAAAATATTAGAGATGAAAGATAGGGCAGGGACTCCTAAGATCTGGGTTCATCTTCCAGCTTTGCTATTGGCACTCTGTGAAATTGGGAAAGTCATTTAATCTCTCTGCGCCTCAATTCCCCATCTGTAAATACCAGGATAATAATACTCCTACCTAAAGTGACCAGATATCCCAATTTTATAGGTACTGTCCTGATATTTAGGGCTATCTTATATAGACACCTATGACTCTCCACCTCTGTCCCAATTTTTCATACTTGCAATCTGATCACCCTACTCCCACCAACGTTTGCCTCTTATCTATTAAGATTAGCTCTTTGGAGCAGGCAAGGTCTTTTACTGTCAAGCAAAAGGTTCTGATTTTGTTGGCACTTGTTGGTGCTGCTGTATTGCAAATTATATTAAATAGAAGTTTTGGTACAGTAAAGCGTTTAAACACATGCTGAACATTAGGCATATGAATAGTTTTATCCCTGTTCATCAAAGCACTTCAGCATGTGTGTAACTTTAAGACTATCCACCTGCATAAAGTCAAATATATCCTAAGGTACTTTGCTGACCAGGGATGGGATTACTCAGGTGCTTAAAATTAAGTAGATGCTTAAATATTTTGCTGAATTGGGGCCAGTGTTGGCAAGAGCTCTTTTCAAGAGACTAATGAATAATATGATATGGACAGAATCAATAGAGATAACATTCCAGAACCAGAGTGCAATTGTCAATTAGAACACAGCACTATTACAATGTTCTTGTCTGCTTAGAAAATGAAATTGGAAAACTGGAGGGAACAAGAATGTCTTTACTGACCTAACAAAAACCTTTGGAACAATGAGACTATATGGGTTTTGAAGGCTTCTGAGGGGGGAAAATGGATGTCTGGTTGGCATGGTTAACATTGTCTGATGGCATAATGAGGATGACATGATTGGAGAGATACATCTGTTTAGAGAGAATTGTATTTGGCAGAGAAAATAATAACTGATTATTCTCACAATACACAAGTTGTACACAGGGTGGAGGACTCACTGTCCATAGTCATGTTGAATGAAGTCTCCTTCTGTTGATCTCTGGATATGAAGATTAGCTTCTGTCCTTCTGAAAGTTAACATCTGGGTCTTTATCTTAACTGATTTTCAACTCTTTGATTTCATTCTATATTAGGGAGTTGGTGGTACGGCTAGATTTTTACTTTGAGTTCTCCTGAAAAACCAAATTCTGTTGGAATAAATCTGTTAACTATTTAATTCTCCATAGGCTGATACCCTCCCCAGGGTAAATTGACATCCTGTTTGTACAGGAGCTAAAAGTCAACACTGTTCATTTTGTGAACATTACAATTTAGTAAGCACTTGGTTAGAGAGAAGGCCCAGCACTTTTTTTAACTTCAGGAACATTCAACTCAGTCTGAGGCTTATCAGGATTCTGAAATAATTTAGCTCACATCGGGCATGCTCAGAAGCTTAGCACAAACATTAGCATAGTCACTCCCATGCTACCAACATGACATCTGTTCTCACAGGGTTTAGTTTGCTCCCATCTGTTGATTTATCAGGCCAAATACTTGGCTGATGCTAAGCCTCTTGTCTATGTCCCTTTTTTGAAGATTGATGTATCAAAACAGAATGTCTTTGTGTCTTGAAAGTGTCAAAAATGCCACTGTCTTCTGTGGCTTATATTTTTATTCTTTAAAACTGACTTTACTTTTCTTTGGCATGACAGCCATTACAACATGAAAACTGAAGGCCAATGTGTTAATAAATAAGCCATGCACTTGGTGATTGGCTCGTTGCTATAACCAAAAGGGGTTGCAGCCACTGAAACTCACAGCACTGAGATTCCAGCCAACTACAAATAACTCTAATCAAAAGAAGTCTCTATTTTTTGTTTGTCCAATTTTTCAAAGCAAGAGCCAGATGCATTTCAGAATGCACCTGAATGTCATGGAGTCCCATGAAACACCAACGCGAACTCATTTCTGCTTTACAAACTTTTCACTCTACTGTCCATCTATGATATTTCCAGATTTTCAGAATAAGGTTAGCTGCTAAACACCTAGACACATTTAAAATAACAAACCATTTTACATTAATTCTCTATGTAAGGTAAAACAGGAATCTTGTTTGACCTACATCATTAGAAACTCTCAAATGTCTCCGGTCTACATAACGCACATTTCCCAGTCTCATGACTAATGAATTGAGTAATTTCACAACAGATGCTTGCTCTGGATTTAAGCATTTAGGGCCCAGTGCAGACAGCAGATGGTGTGATAGAGAGAAGAAATAAAAAAGACACATTTTTGACAGGTTCTAATATAGTATCCTTCTGCATCTTGTCTAAAGAAACAGACTGGATTCTTACAAACCATTCCCCCTCACCTTTCTTTCTTTTTGTCATTCAATTTCAATGCATTTCCCTCCAAATATCTGAAATATAAAGTGGGGAAATGAACGTATAAGAAAAATACTTTCATTTCATACCAATCCAAAAACAGAATTGAGAGAAAAAAATTATAGCAGGCTATTTTTTTTTTTTTTGGCAGACTCATTGTCTGACACTTCCTTCCTCTATATGGTAAATGAGCTGTCCTGGGTTTGGTTTGGTTTTGTGTGTGTATACATATATTCACACTTCCACATATGCAGGTAGTTCTTTTAATTTCAGAAATTAATACTTCTTAATGCATCTCATCTCTCTCTTTCATTCTATTCATCTTTCTTCACATATACATATCCCGTTATAGTATTACACAATGAATACAAGAAATAGGCATTTTGCAGTGAACTAAAAAAGTTCATCTTCTTTAGAGGCATTGCTACAACTGGAGGGTATTTATTCCAGCGGCATCCAGCCAACAGATAGAGATAAAGTAACTTTGGTTCAAGAATGGGTATTAGAAAGCTAACTTACTGTGATAGCCATAAAAAGTCAACATTTACAATGAGCAGTTTTACCATATTCTTAGAATAGGAATCACAGAAACACCAGAGTATTGTACCTGCTGGCAAATATTGGCCATTGTGATGGCAACCACTGCACCCATACAGGGGTATTCTGAAGCTTAATGCATTATGTTGGTATACAGAAGGTCAGACTAAATGATCTAGTGGTGTCTTCTACCCTTATCGTCTATGCATCTACGTATGTAAAGATCCTTGAGATCTTCAGAATGATTTTTAACCATTAGAACTGTTTTCTTCCACACCATTTCTTTTGGATTCAAACCTAATTTAAGTACACTATACGGTTACGTATGTTTTTATTATATATAAACTAATTCAACATAAGTAATGGGAAGTTATTTCTGTTTATTGTGTTATTTTTTATAATAAACATAAGTTTATCTAGTTATTGTAATTTGCAAAACCACGGTTTAGAAATGAAATTAAAAATGCACTTGGAAGATTAAGACTCACTGAAAAAAAGCACAGAAATAGTCCTGGTGAAACAGTACCTTAGCTGAACTGACAAACAACACCATTATGTTCAGAGAGTAATGTCAGACCTGCAGTATTATAAATTGTAGCCAATCAATCAGATATACTGTAATAACTAAGGTATAATCCTCCTATTGTGCTAAAAAAATTGTGTTTCAGCACCAAGATATGTGGAAAGTTAGGCAGATCTGGTTGGGAGCAACTTGGATTGAATCCCATTCCCAAAGAGGAGTGAAAAACCTCACCAGAGGATATAGCCAATAAATAACTAAAAACCTTCCACAAAGTACTGTGGGTACCAGAGCAGAAGCCAGGTAGAGAAGTGGTAATGCCTTTAGCACTGGCAAAGCCTATACAAAGTCAGATCGTGCGATCAATATTTTTAAGCAATGTCTGTGTCCCAGTTTATGCCTACTCTAACCCCAGTTCTCAGTTTTCCCCAACTCCTCTCCAGGGTCTCATAGACTCACAGACTTTAAAGTCAGAAGGGACCATGATGATCATCTAGTTTGATCTCCTTCACAGCGCAGGCCACAGAGCCTCACCCACCCACTCCTTTAATAGACCCCTAACCTATGACTGAGTTACTGAAATTCTCCAATTATGGTTCAAAGATTTCAAGGTACAGAGAATCCATCAGCAAGTGACCCAGGCCCCATCCTGGAGAGGAAGGAGGAAAACCCCCAGGGCCTCTGCCAATCTGCCCTAGGGGAAAATTCCTTCCCAACCCCAAATATGGCAATCAGCTAAATCCTGAGCATTTGGGCAAGCCTCACCAGCCAGACACCCAGAAAAGAATTTTCTGTAATAATTCAGAACGCATCCCATCACAGGCCATTGGACATATTTATGGCTAGTAGTCAAAGATCAGTTAATTGAGAAATTAGGCTGTCCCATCATACCTTAATGAACATATCAATCTCAGTCTTGAAGCCAGCTAGGTTTCTTGCTCCCACTGCTCCCCTTGGAAGGTTGTTCCAGATCTTCCCTCCTCTGATGGTTAGAAACCTTCATATAATTTGAAGTCTAAACTTCCTGATGGCCATTTTATATCCATTTTTCTTGTGTCCACATTGGTGCTGAACTAAATATTTGCTCTCCCTCCCTGGTATTTATGCCTCTGATGTATTTATAGAGAGCAATGCTATCTCTCCTTATCCTTCTTTTGGTTAGGCTAAACAAGCCAAGTCTTTGAGTCTCCTCTCCTAAGGCAGATTTTCCATTCCCTGGATCATCTTCATAGCCTTTCTCTGCACCTGTTCCAGTTTGAATTCATCGTTCTTAAACATGGGAGATCAGAACTGTGCACAGTATTCTAGATGAAGTCTCACCTTGTATAACGGTACGAACACCTCCCTATCTTTACTGGAAACACCTTGCCTGATGCCTCTTAAGACAGCATTAGCTTTTTTCAAGGCCACATCACATTTGCTGCTTAGTCATCCTGTGATCAACCAATACGCCCAGGTCGTTCTCTTCCTCTGTCACTTCCAACCGATGCGTCCTCAGCTTATAGCAAAAATTCTTGTTATTAATCCCTAAATGCATGATCCTCCACTTTTCACTATTAAATTTCATCCTATTTCTATTACTCCAGTATACAAAGTCATCCAGATCTTCTTGTATGATGTCCTGGTCCTTCTCCTTATTGGCAATACTCCCAAATGTATGTTATCCCCAAATTTATTAGAACACTTTGCCAAGGTCAGTAATAAAAAGATTAAATCAGATTGGTCCCAAGACTGATCCCTGAGGAATTCCACTAATAACATCCCTCCAGCCTAACAATTCACATTTCAGCATGACCCGTTGTAGTCTACCCTTTAACTACTTCCTTATCCACCTTTTAATTTTCATATTTATACCCATCTTTTTTCAACTTAACTAATAATTCCTGACTGGGAACTATATCAAAAGCCTTATGGAAATCTAGATAAATTAAACCTACTGCCTTCCCTTTGTCTAAGAAAATCTGTTATCTTCTCAGAGGAGATCAGGTTGGTCTAGCATGAACTACCTTTTGTAAAACTGTGTTGTATTTTGTTAATCTCGATGTCCTTAACTACCTTCTCTTTCAGAATTTTTTCCAAGACCTTACATACTACTGAGGTCAAATTAAAAGGCCTGTAGTTACCCAGATCACTTTTTCCCCCATTCTTAAAAATAGGAATTATGTTAGCAATTCTCCAGTCATATGGTATAACCTCTGAGTTTACAGATTCATTAAAAATACTTGCTAATGATCTTGCAATTATATGTGCCAGTTCCTTTAATATTCTTGGATGGAGATTATCTGGGACCCGCAATTTAGTCCTATTAAGCTGTTTGGCTTCTATCTTGGATGTGGTAATTTCTACCTCCGTTATCCTCATTCCCATTACCCACCCTGCCAGTAGCCCTAAACTCTTCATTAGGCTCATTAAAAACTGAGGCAACGTATTTGTTTAGATATTGGACCATGTCTAGAATATCCTTAAACTCCACCCCATCCTCAGAGCTTAATGGTCCCACTTCTTCTTTGTTTGTTTTCTTCTTATTTACATGGTTATAGAACTTTTTACTATTGTTTTTAATTCCCTTTGCAAGGTCCAACTCTACTTGATATTTGGTATTTCTCACTTTATCCCTAGACATTCTGACCTCCAAGAGGTAGCTTTCCTTGCTGATCACTCCCATCTTACACTCCTTGTAGGCTTTCTGCTTTCTCTTAATAACTTGTCTGAGATGCTTGCTCATCCAGCTTGATCTACAACTCTTGCTTATCAATTTTTCCGATTCCTTGGGATGCAGGCTTCAGACAGTTTCTGCAACTTTGACTTGCAGTATTTCCAAGCCTCTTCTGCCTTTACATCTATGAGTTCTTCAGTCCATTACACTTCTGTAAGTAATTCCCTTAATTTTTTAAAATTAGCCCTTTTGAAATCAAAGACCCTAGTCACAGATCTATTTTTATTTACCCTTCCATTCAATTTGAACTGAATTAGCTCATGGTCACTTGAATCAAAGTTCTCCCCTGCAAACACTTCTTCTAAGAAGTCCTCACTACTTACTATACCAAATTTAAAATGGCATCCCCTCTTGTTAGTTCAGCAACTATTTGGTGAAGGAATCCATCAGCTATCATATCCAGGAAAATCTAGTCCCTATTATTATTACTAGCACTTGTCCTTCAGTCTATATCTGGGAAGTTAAAGTCTCCCATAATTATGCAGTTCCCAGTAGTATTTACTTCCCTAAATCTCTCCTCTCACCTTTACACAGATCTCTTTTCTCTTGGCCCTTTGTTCTCCTGTTTTGACTACAAATGGCCATCTACTCTAACTGTATGTACTTTGTTAAAACTTATCCTCCCCATTGTTGTTTCTTACCCTTGGATGTATATATATATACCTCCTATCTGTGATTACCATTTCATGCATCTGACGAAGTGGGTTGCAGCTCACAAAAGCTTATGCCTGCAAAAATTTGCTAGTCTTTAAAGTGCTACAGGACTCTCATTGTTTTTCTGTATACAGACTAACACGGCTACACCTCTGGAACTTTTCACTTTGTGAGGAAAGGTGCTATGTATGTGTAAATAATACAATATAATAATATAGATATTTTATTGAATATTAAATGTGGTTTTCTTTAGGAATGTAACATTTGCATTTAGTTGAAAAAGAATATTTTGCATACTGTACATAAAACATTTCCATCCAAGATACTTTTCTATTAAACTGAATTGTTTTGCACTATATTTTTGCCATATATGCAGTTAGGAGCATTTGGTTGGATGCACAGATGCTATGCGGATAAATTTTCAAACTTTAGAGTTCAGTTTGTTTGGAGGTTTACTTTAAGCATATTAAGCACATTTAGATCCATAAACAAGTTATTCAGCTGCTGAACTCCCTGGAGATAGTAAAATAATTTGTCAACATTTAGATTATTCAAGAATATGAGATGGATAATTCATCCTCCATAAAACCAAGTATTTGCTTTTCTGCAGTGTCAGTAAGGTGTTGAAAATCATCAGGAATATGAAAGACAATAAAAGTTTCTCTCTTAAAAAGATTCCAGCTAGACTGCTTTTATTACTATGCCTTGCTTTAGCTAAAAGTTCCTCTGATGTTTGAGCTTTTGATATTCCTGGGAGGGCTTTCTCCCCAGGAGGACTCTTGTTTTCCATTTCAAAAAGAACTAAAACAAGCCTTTGTATAGTAACCCGTTTTGATGCACATACACATTTGTGTGTGGTTTGTTGCATTAAAGAGTATTAAAAACTAAACCTTACAACTTAGAAATTGAATAAAGTTTTACTTTTGAGATTACACCTCCAATTATTGGTTTTTATTATCCCTTTGATTTGAAAATCCGAAAACAATAATCTCACTTGATCAACAAGAACTTTTTATTGATTCATCATTTGCAACATTGTTTGCCACATGTAATCATCTGCTAACTAGTCAGATACTTTTTTTCTTCTATTTACTTGCTAGCCTACTGATATCCCAATTCAGCAAAGCACTTAAGCACACATTTAATTTAGAACAAGAATGGACTTAAACATATGCTTAGATACTGTACAGACAACATGAGCTCATCAGAATGCCTGATTTAGCAAAGCACTTAAATATAAGCTTAATTTTAAACACATACTTTATTCCCATGAAAGTACATGCATAAGAACTTTGCTGAATCAGAGCCTTAGCTAGCGGCATTCACTTCCCCATTTCAAAGAGCTGTTGAAGAAATCACAAGTCTACAACACTACTGCACAAGACACAGCAACTCTAAAAGTAGTCCAACATAACACTTGTCTATCTTTTCAAAAAGTGAAAGCTGAAGAGAGTGCTCCTCTTAGAGACTAAAGGGGTGGGGGGCGAGGGAAAGGGAAAGAAGAAAGGGAGGGGGAAAGCAATACTAACCAGTTTTAAAAAAATAAACTTGTGAATGAACCTGACAAGTTTGTGGGGTCTGTAGGAAGGATGACAAAACTAGAATGTGTAAAATAAAACATGAAATTTTGCCCATTTTTAGAACATTTACTAAGGTTCTGAAATGTTCAGATAAGAATTTTTTACCTTCACATTCTGGGTGAGATAGAAACCAAAAGCCTGAAGATCATTATAAATGTTTTTCTCACAGTGTTTCCCTCTGAGAGTGGAAATCTGAGAAGAAGCTTCTCCTCTCCAAAGAACCCCCCAGTTTTGCAGATTAAGGAGTTTCACCTTAGCACTAATGTGTTTTGGATCAGCAGCCACACTTTAGAATGTATATCCTAAAGCAACTCAAACTCCGAATCATTGGAAACTGGAGTGTATTTAATCCATAGCAGCATTTTCTAACCAACAAGTTCTGTTTTACAATGTCTTTATGTTTAAGGATGATGTTCCAGTCTAGAGGTAATTCCCTAGCTAGATTATTATGAACCATTTAAAGCTTTCCAATATATTTACTAGAGTTGTCATTTTGCAGCTGCTTTTTTTTTTAAACTAATTGTATGGTCACCCAGAGAATTGATCAAATTTAGTAAAATGTTATATTGAAATACTTAAAAGGCATGCTCAAGTTATCATTTATGTGCAAAGCATCTGCATCAAGGGTTAAATTAATGTTAGGTTGAAAGTTTCATTGGTGGAAGGGATAAATAAATGTCACCAGACTTGTCCTATTCAATATCTCTCAGTCCTCCTCCTTATCCCTTGAGAAAGGCTTTATTTTCCCTCTCCTCACTCTCTGCCTGTGGTATTACTACAATATCCATGACTGTAATATCTAAGCACTGCTGAAATAATTCAGTGTGTAATTAGTGTATTTAGTATTTGAAACACTTTGTAGTATTTGAAGGGTCAGAAGCTAAGGTGTCCATGTTTGGGTTGGACATTAGGATGGAGAGCTCTGTGGTAATTAGACAACTGGAGCAGAAAGAATAACTATATGATTATTTCTTACTAAGGTGTATGTAATGTCTTTCAGCCAATCACTGGAAAATGATTTGCATACTGGACCATTATTCAGAAATAACTTGAAGAATGATTATGTAAATCAAGAATCTTCAGCCGGATTACAGAGTTTTACATATTTTACTGTTACTGAAAAAAAGCCATACTATAATTATGCCAGCGAACCTCTCAGACAGGGTGCAGAGAATTGTATAATTGCAAGATAGGAGTAGAGTTATGCTGTACAACATCCCTGGACTCTAACCGGGCTAAGGTTATTCCACTTAAAATGATGTACAATGCTATGCAAGAGAGCCCTCTTAACATGTCAATAAGTTGGATACACACACACACACACACAAACATGCCACTATGGCAAGAATTTTATATGTGGCATTTTGGGGAGGAAGAGAGAGAAGGGAAATCTCAGTAAATGAATAGCTTAAATGTGCTATGGTCCACATTTTCAAAAAGTATTTCATCGATACTAATAATAAGAATAAAGGTGACCTGATTTTCACAGTTGTTGATGGCCCACAACTTCTATTCACTTCAGTGGGAGTTGTGAATGCTCAGCACTTGTGAAAATCAAGCCAGTTATACAGAGGCATGTAGGCAAAGGATATAGACATACAGATGAATCCTCCAGGCTGGCCAAATGGTGCTGATTGCAAGACTGGAAACCATATCCAATCCCGGGGCTGGCCTGAGACTTGTACAGACCTTGAATCAATTTAGAGCAGTCTCATTGTTGCTTTTACATTTTGTCCAGATTCCAACTGCCCCATGGGACCTTCTGGGGAACACTGGAACACAGCAGGTTGCATTTCTTTATAATCAGCTATGCCATCTATGCAAGAGGCTCTGAGGGATGTGGCATAAATTTGGCAAAGCAGTCACTGGTGGGGGGAATTGACAGATTCAGTTAGTTTTATGGCCTTTGTGCCCTTCTCATAGTGAGTGTTTGGATTTGTCCCACAGACTGCATGCACATATGGTACCAAGCCAGTAAGTATATAACTATGAGCCATAAGATCCCTTTTGTAGTGAAAAGCTGAAAAAAGTGCAAAAATCTTCAAAAATATATTACAAAACTGAGCTGAATAAACAAACACATAGCTTGAGACTTGACATTTTTGTTTGTTTTTAACTAATTGCAGTGGATATGGCTAGAAACAGCTCATTAAAAGATTTTAAAACTTCAGGTGCTTTACTGAAGAACTGTAGTGAGGAGCTAAGTAGTCTGCAAATGTGAATCAAACTATTCCAAGCATCTTGAACTGTGAGATGAAGTATACTCCCACCATATGCAGCTTCTTTCCGCATGCCTCAACAGCCACAGAAACATGAGCCTCATCAGAGACCAGATTTTTGAATTTCAAAGGAGTTACTCTTCGTTCTCTGGGTAACTTATTTTGATTTTACAGGGCAGGATCCATTAGTATTTTGGCTACCTTCTAATTCCTCTCTCGTCTCTCTGGGCCGCATTTCAGTTTCAGGAGTTTTCATTCATTCTGTGAGTCTTGTGTGAGGCTACCTTTGTGTTTTAAGTTGGTATGGTAGCAAGACAAACAGAAGCTATAGCTTTCGTACAGATTTTGCAGGCAGGCTTAGTAGCAAATTGTTTCGTATTTGAGCATGCATTCTCCAGACACATTTGGTCCTATATTAGCTACTGAAATACCAGCAGTTTACATCCTGCTTTCAAATCAATTACAGTGCATACAGGATACATAAAGACAGACATATTCTTCAATCAATTTGTCTACAGTGTTTGGGACAGATTTAGAATTAGAAACTGCAGTCTCTTTCCGACTGAGGAGCTGACCATGATACCCTTCATTATAGTAAATTCTTTCAAGGTGGATCTCTCCCAAGATTCTTCCCATATCTCCCTCAAAGTCCCCACTTCAAATGTTGGCCAAAGGTTTGAAAACTGCTAAATTGTCCAATATTTTCACTTAAATCTACATCTTAAATGTGACCTGATTTTTAAAATAAATAAATAAAGAGAAAGAGGAACCGCTCTGGGGGAAGCCCTAGGGTAGTAAGGAGAGAAAAATCATGCCTTAGGAACTTCTCCTATGAGTTCTGAATGAAGAAGTACAGCTGGATAAATAATGGATTTCTTGGTTCTCTGGTTATTCTGAAAAAAATGAAAATAAAATTGGGATCAAACCAAAAATAAGTTTTTTCTAGGATTTCATTTAGATTTTGAACATTCAATGTTTTTAAATTTACAAAACAAAAATAACTGAAATTTGGCAACAAAATGTCAAAACATTTTGATTATTTGTGGAGGTTTTTTAGATTCGCCCCCCTCGTAACCTTTTCCCCCCCAAAAAACAAAAACCTCCCAACAATTTGGGAAAAATCAACAAGAATGCATTTAAATGTTTCAATGTCACTGAACCTGCATTTTTCACCAAGTAAAGTTTTGGACAAAAAGCTTTTTACAGCTCTATTCAGTATCCCCACTCCATGATGGCTGGAAACGGTATTGGGGGAGAAGAGAAAAACAGGAAGCACGCAGAAAGCTTTGAGGCGCCCCAACAAAACTGTGGATCCTGGGTAGGAAATGCTACTATTGGCCACCCTAAGAAGTGCTATTGTGGGAAGAGTGCTCCAAAATGCTAGTTCAGAGTAGATTCCCCTCCAAAATATTGTTGCGAGTGGAATGCTATTGCTGCTGACCCCCCTCTCACCAGATCCTTCAACAATACTCTAATATAAATACAATGAATACTCATATTCACTAATGAATACGCATATTCACCTCTCTAATCCATACATTATTATCATTAACAATAATTAGTTGTGTTACCATAGAACGTAAGAGCTCTAGTTATGGATCAGGACCCCGTTGTACTAACTGCTGTACAAACATAACTAAAAGACGATCCCTTGCCCAAAGAGCTTATAGTAAGGAAGGTAAGTAAGACAAGCGACAATTGATGGATACAGACCAATGAGGGAGTACAAGGAAACAATGAGAGAATATTGGTCAGTGTGCTATGCTGTGGTCTCTGCACACAAACAGCCTAACTGCTGTCAAGTTTTTTTGTCGACACCCCGGCAAAAGGAGAGTTTTAAGGAGGGATTCGAAGGAAAACAATGAAGTGGCTTTGCAGACATTTATAGGATTCTTACCAAGCATATGGTGAAGCATGGGAGAAAGCATGAAGGTGCTTTTTTAAAAATGTAGCATGTAGGCATTGGAGATTGGCATCATGGGTCAATCAGAGGAGGGAGTCGAGCTTTCGATAATGAATGAGAGATGATAGGAGGATGTGTCATGAGGGGCCTTGGAGGATGGGAGCAGTTCCTCTGTTCACACACTACAGAGGAAATTGGGGAGAGTTCATGTGGCTTCCAGAGTAGTTTGTGAGCCTGCTGTGTGAGGATGCTGGCTCATGAGATCAGCAAGAACCCCTGACACATAAATAAACTCTCTTCGTCCTGCACAGAAATTAGCAGGTGCACACAAGGTGAGAAAACAGGGAACAATAGATCTGATTTTAAAATGCACGTCACTTTGAGGTTTATAAGCTGTAGGTAACATAACTAAGGGGAAAGCTGATTTTTAAATAAATGACTTTCAAAGTTGGTGTTTCGTGTAATCTAAGAGGAATGACAAAGTTTTCTCTCCAAGCATTAAGATTAGAGTCAGGACATGAGCATTCTTTCTCCCAGAGAAAAATGTTGATTTTTTTGAGACCAAGATAAGTATTACAAATTCTCCTTCGCCTTTCTTATTGATTATTCTTCACTCCTAGGAAATCAAGGAGAAAGCCACAGAACCCTTATTTTCTTCAACTTTGTTCAGAATTGCATCATTCACTGCAATTCATCTGACCTTTAGTGGGATGGGACCCTCCTGTCACGACGGTTGCTGTTTAGGTTGGCGTTTTCAGAGCTCTTTTTCTTTTTTCTTGGTAGGTTGTGTGTATGTATTTTGTCAGAAAGAGGAAAGCACACCTTTTGGATTAGGTCTTTAGTATCGAGAGTGGTCTTACAGCTGAGCAGAGAAAAACATCAGTAATATTAACTGCCAATGTTGAGGGCAATGGACATTAACAATAAAATGTAATCCACCATCTTTGACTTCATATTAAAACTAAGCACATCTGGGGAATAACAATAATAAACCAATTCCTCAAGCCCTTAATCAGATATGAGTTGTTCCCCAGCTCCAGATTCACACTCTGAGGAGACAATACATGGGTCTCCCTTCTCCTGCACAGAAGTGGGAGGTAACTGCCATCCCAACACTGTTCCCCTCAATGTCTTGACTCCATAGAGGGCACACTGTGGGGTCCAATGTCTGTGCATGCTGATGGAGACTTGGGACATATCTTTCCACACTGAAACATAGTGGATAAAAGAAAAAAAATAGTGGAAGATTTATGCACACTTATTTTCTACTGTTTTGCTGTTATTCAATTTATTTCATAACTTGTTGCACTGCTACCTTCTCAGTAACACCATATGGGCCCAAGATGACTTTGAATTCTTATTTTTCTATTATATAATCTAGATCTGGGCTTCCAATATACTACTAACAATTAAGTGGGGGCAGAGGAGAGTGGAAGACTTTAAAATGGCCACAGGGCTACAAACAGAGGGCTGCTGACAAGACATATAGGAAAAAGAGCAATTTGAAAGTGAACAGACATCTTAGAACTACTCATGATTTAGCTGTTAAAATGCTTTTTTGTTTCCTTAGAAATGTGACATTAAAGATGAAACAGTCACTTCCTATCCTAGCCAAACCACAGAGCTCAGCACCACAGCACAATTGAGGTGACTGAGCTGCATTGAGGCTTAGAAAGCTGAACTGTGATCAATTTCAAGGCTCCTTGTTCAGATGAAGATGAGCGGTTTAAATGAAGAAAACTCGCATAAATGACTTGTGTGAAGAAGATAGTAACAGTTTTAAATCATCATTGCTTTCTTTTCACCCACTGAACCATGCTTTTTCCTCCCTTCCCGCATTAGATATTTTCACAAGGCAATAACTGAAATAAGAAACAAAAGGAGACATATTTTCTGCCCTACTCTGTCCTCTTTGAACTGGCAATTAAATCTTAAATATTAAATCTGGCCCAAGATCACCTATTGAAGACAAAATGCATGCAGGAGTGGGGAGGAGGAATTTCAGAACACATTAGGCTCTGGCTCCCTCAGCTGGCAGATGGTCCCCAGTGTACCACTGCCCACTGGTGCACATTACACCCGCTCCTATGCCTCGGGGCTGGCTAGGGAATCAGTCTCACAAGCAGTCCACTGATTGCTCCGTCATCCACCTGCAACACCAAATCAATATCGCCTGTTGCATAGAATTTGGCCCAATCTACGCAACACATTGGGAAGCCACCGCTTCTTGTGTGCTAATGGAACATGGCCTTTGCCTTCAGGTCACACACCGCACCTATCATATCATGATTATTATTTCACATAACATTGCTTTATTAACCTGTTACCAGAAATCATGTGTGGTTCTCTCCCATCCCAGGGCTATTAGGGACATGGTTATTCATGTAAATAAAGCTACGAAGAACTTTGGAAGATACTCCAGCACCCCTGGCAGTGCTATCAGGGGTGCATACTTTGAGCATCCAAGACACTCTAAATCAATGCATTTCAGAGGACTAGATAAAATACAGAGACTGTCACCTCAAGGATGCCTCTTCTACTGCTCCCCATTTGGGGCCTCCTTTAAATTGGTGGTTTCAGTCCAGTTTTTAGAGGACAGCTATCCCTATGGAAATATCAGCAACACAGCAGGCACCCTTGCTGGTAGTCTGAGCAAAGAGATCAAGCACTGAATGTCCACACAAACTTATGCTTTCATTGAGCTCACTGGGGATCCTCAGACATGTAAAGTTCAGCACGTGCATGAATGTTCACAGGATCAGGAACATAGCCATGGAAGTAATGCCTCCCAAATATGATAGAGGGACTTTGGTGATGTAGTATGGGGAAGCAATACCCATTACTGTGGCTAGAGAGAAGAAACCAATTTCCAGGGCTGCCAACATAGAACTTTTCCATTAGCACTCAATTCACTTGAACAATAAAATAAAACCAAAACCCAAATAAGGAAAAATACTTTAGAGATCTTTACTTCTGCATACTGCATACTTCTTTGCATAAAGAAACAGATAATTATTTGAGCAAAATACTCTAACTGGTGCAAATTATCTGGGAAATCTCAACTTAATTTTGTGCTTTTTACAGAATATGCATATAATTACACAGTGGCGGAAATGCCATCATTTTATGTGACCCCAGAAATTAAATCAGTTCTCATAACAGAATCATACTCGTTATGCTTCCGATCCTTGGTTTTCTAATAGTACTACATATGCTGAGGCACTATTTTAATCTACAAGTGTCTGAAATGATAACCAGACATTACTATCTAGTGAATCAGGACCAATGTGTAGAATATGCTGTCCTGACTGTGGAATTTTATTGAAGCAATAGGTTGTGACCTAATGTTCATTACACTTAGTTTCTGAGGTGCTAAAGATTGATGCATGAGCCAAAGTGCATTACTGTTTTCAATGAACCTTTACAGTTATTAGTCAGAACTTTGAGGCTAATGGAATTAGTCTGTTAGTGGGATTGATGTCCAAGGTTAGATGAGTGGATGAGCTCCCATTCTTGACCAGAAATTATTTGCCTGCTATCAGTTATAAAAGGAAAAAGAAAAGGAGGGGTAAAATTGAAGTTGAAGCTAGAGCTAGTGAGAACAGATACGGACATTCACAATAAAAAGCTAACAGTCCAGTTTCTCTCTCTGATTAATTTACATTTCGCTACAGGTTGGATTACATTTGTATTGTACTGGAGGAAAAAATAATGGCATAAGACATCTTTTTAATTTGCCCGTTTTCACTTAGTTTTGTGTGGTACTACCTTATGTGAAGCAGACTATAATAACGTTACAGATGACACAATGAAAGTTAATAAAAAAGACTGCAAGATTTCTCATGCAACATGATCAAATGAGATTTGCAAAAAGTAAATCTATAAGCCATCTCTGGGGAATCTGAACAGCTCCCTGTAGTTAGAAAGCCACAAGCTACTTATCACCTTTCCTCAATTGAATATTGTGATTCTTTGACAACCTGTCACTGCCTAGTACATAAAAGCACTGTATGTAATAGCATAATGCAACAGTCTTCCCCTTCAGGACACATATTTTCTACCTCCTCCACATACATGAGGCTTTTCGTCATCTTACTGACTCAGTTCAAAGATTCAGTTCTCCCTAGAATTTATTTCATTCTGAAAACTCAGTGGTGTTTTTTTGACAACCCAGAAGAACGCAGATGATTGAATAGATTTCTTGCTCTGAACAATATACAATGGGTCTGTTTTGGCTTTGTTTCCCTTTATTTTTCAGTAGACCACTGGGACATTAATTGTATATGCTTGTAAAAATATTTTTCTACCACCTTCCAAATCGTTTGCATTATGTAACCATTTTCTTGTTACTCTTCAGTTCCCATTCCTCTTCACAGAAAAAATCATGCAGAAATAATGAGAAAATAGCTATAAAAAATATATGTAACAAAAAAACAAGGTCATTCACGGAATCAAAATTCCTGTGATACCCATGCTAGGTGCAGTTAACTAAAATTATATGTACACTTTTATTCTTCAATTTTTCATTTGCAATTACTGATATTAAAACTTTTCCTCAGTCCTCTGGACTGGAAATGCTACAAAAGGAAGAACATATTACATCACATGTTTCTGAGATAGCACAAGGAATTGTTTTCTCATAATGTTCTCACTGGAATTTCCTAAGAACAAGGGATTTCCTCTTTTTATTTCTGGAAAGGTGGTATGGAATGAGATACAGGGAGATATTGCCATAGAAGTCTAGGGAATCCTCTATTGAGCAACACATTGTCAGGTAGGAAAAAGTGATGCAAAAGACTCTAGAAAATGAAAATGATGATTGGAAGTGGAAAAAATTGTTGAAATAGTTTTGTCAGAAAATTCTGTTTCAACTAAACCTTTTTCTTTCATGAAATCATATCAATTATGACAAAGTTTTACTCTGCAAAATTGGAAGAAAATTTTCAATATTTTTGGAACAGAAAGATCCATTTTTTTGTTTCCAAAAAACTTTTCGTTTTGATGTTTATTATATATAAAAAAATAAAAATGGTTAATATTGAAAAAAACATTTCAACTGAACATAAAATTAAAGTTTATTTTGTAAAAAAGAATTAGAACTGTTGCATTTTTGTCACAATTTGGGCTTGATTCTCTTTTACAAAGACTCAAAACTTTTCATGGGGTGGAATATCCATTTTCTGACTAACTTTGTTGAAACCTACTCAAAGTTCAAACGGTGGAACTTGTCTGAAAATGATTTTTCTCCTAAATAAAGTTTTGATTGGGGAACATGATACTTTTAGTTTTTGCTAAAATTTTCCACGTAATATTTGGATTAGTTGCTGAAAATTTGAAAATTGAAATATTTTGGGCAAAAATCAGAATACTGCATTCCAAAATGGGAATGTGTGTCTCATGCAATTGTAATTTGGTCCTCGTGTCCCCATTCTCTTCAATGGGCTGGGTTCCCTAGCTGGACATCATCTCATCTTTTGGTGAAGAGAAGCATCACATCATGGACACTGTGGCTATGGTACATTGTGGGAGATATAGTCCAGAAGGGATCCCAACAGATAGAGGAGAATGGGGGTACAAGGAGCAAACTACAAATCCCATGAGGCACTACAACTCTGATTTTTGGCTGAAATAATCTGGCTTTCTAAATCTTCCCATGGAAAGCAGACACTTTTTGTGATGCAGAAGCAGTTAAGAGAATTCCAAGATAAACAGGCAGCTCACTACAACAAAGGAGCGAGGGACCTGGGGCCACTATGCACAAGTGAGCAGGTCCATCACACGCACAAAGAAGTCAACAGCCACACCACAGTGGAACATAGGTCAACTGAAGTGGCTACAGACTCAGGGTCAGAACAGCAGTGAAGACTGAACTGAAGATAAGAGTAGGCTAGTAGTAGACAGCTGGTGTACCTGGACATAGCCAGGGCCTGGATGACATAGAAAGATCCTCAGGTCTCTGTAGGAGAGTCAGAAGAAACAAAGTAGATGAACAACACCCTAGGACTCTAGAGAACGAATGGAGCAACAGGGTAGAAACTGATCCCTCACCAACAGAGATAACACAAACAAGAAGTGGCAGACATATTTGAAGACCAGCACACTTGAAGGGCTATGAGTCCTCAGAGGCTGCAATGGAATGATGTTAAACAATGTCCCTAGGATGGGCTATGTACTAGTAATCTCTGGCCTCCATAAGCCAGCAAACACTTTCACCAAAGACACAGCAACAAAATTGTTAAAATGAAAAGTGGGGGGATGAGCACAAAGAATAGGAGGCACCAGGAAGTCAGTCTATGTACATATGGCTGGAACACTAGCTGCAGATGCAGCAGCTCTGTAAATAGTCATCTGAACAAATGGTCAATTTAGTTTTACACACACGGAATCCTTTCCTGTTACTACCCAGAACGCAGTACATGAAACACCCACCTCCCTTTGAGATGATAAGAACAAAACTTTGCCCTGTTGCATGGTGCCCATCACAGTTGCAGCATCCCTCTTGGAAAGTTAACAACTTGCTAACGACATGAAAGCTACCAGCCATCTCAGAGAGTCCATCAGCTCAGCTTCAGCCTTCCTGCACCGTCTCCCTTCACATACAGCCCTCTCTTCTCATCCCATAGTACTAGTTGCAGTAATAGAGCAGACTTTAGGTGTAAGCCAAACCCTATTGAAGTAAATGAAATGACTTCCATTCACTTCTGCATTACTAGCATGACGGCAGTGCAATATTTGGCGCTCTTCATCCACAGGCAGATCAGCCAAAAGGAATGATAAAATATATGTGCTAAAAATGTAGCCTGGACACAAAGACTTATATGAAAAATGGACACTAAAAGACTTATATGAAAAATGTTTTATAAGGTTACAACTTCAATAGGATTTGACCTCTGTACTTTTGAAAAATATAACAGACCCTTGATCCGTTACACTTCAAATTTTGCTTTTTGTTGTTTTCTTCTATGATAATTAGAAATATCATCATAGATTACTATATTCTCCCATTAAATTAATGGTGAAATAATGTGAGGGACTAAATTAATATAAAAATGAATAGAAGCATTAGAGAGTCAGATGCTGGTGACAGGTAGACATGTTAAACTGGAGTAATTCCATGAAAGTCAATGGTGTTAGCTGGAATTTAACACAGCTCTAAGTGAGTTCAGAACCTAGGCCTATAACACCTGTAAAAAAAAAAATTCTGTAATCCTCCTCAGTACTTTTAAACTTAAAAACAATACCTGCACATTCCCATAGCTGCTAACCAACAACTTTTACAATGCCTACAGTGCCTACTGCATATATTAAAAGTACTTAGTGATAATCTTGTTGGAGGTGTGTGTGTGTGTGTGTATGTGTGTGTGTATATATATATATATATATATATATAAATAAATAAATAAGAAAAACAACCCTCCAATATACATATTTACAAAGTAACTCTGGATTTTCATGAGAATAGCTGAGATCAGAATATCACCCCACAAGTGTGTTTCACCGGCCTCCACAAAGATCTACATGAAGACAGATTTTTCTGAAAAACAGAGTTAATATTTATCCCTTTCCTCGCCATGAAAAAGCGAGGAGGAGAATTCTCTCTACATTTTAGTTACATGACAAATAGAAATAAGTGACAGAAAAGATCTTGAAGGTCATTATATTCATTCACTATCTGTTCAGGGTTGTTCCCTAAAGTATAGTACTTAGTATGTTGTCCTGCCAAGATTTACATCTCTCAAGCAGTGGGGTCACTAGTCACCTCCCTTGAGAGACTAATCCACAAATTAATAGATCTCTTTACTAGGGATCTTTTCCCCCCTCACTATCCTGTCTACATTTCAATTTCATTTCTTTTTCTTTTCTCTATAAATTGGGCACCTATTAAAATAAGGGGTTTTTTAGAGTCATAGGCTTTAGGTAAAGAAGAGACCGTTCTGACCCAGACCTCCTGCATAACACAGACCCTTGATGAGAGGCAAGAATTATTCTGAGACTTGGTATTTACTCTTTGTTCATGACAGTTAGGCTTGCATTGTAAGATCACAGACTTTTTGCAAAAATCACAAACCTAGTAAATTTTCAATGGTTGGCATGGTCAAGATCATGTCATAGATTCCTCATCTAGGTCCTTATCCTGCAATTACTGTGCAGTCAAAATTCCTATTGTCAGGAAAAAAATCATGTAAGTTGAGGCTCCAAGCTTTTGATCCTGTGCAGAACTGAAGTTTAGGTTCTTAGAGTTCTTTTTTCAAATTTTGTGCACCTCACTACTGTGAATGTCATTATGTTCTACACGCACACATACACACACACACACACAGATTTTTTTTACATAGTCATATATGCATATACATGCAATTTTCACCATTTTAGGATGATAAAATAATTACTGCTTTCTATTATTGAAGTCATTTTGTGTCACATAAGTCAATTAGTAGTGTATTAGGAGGTGATCTTTTCAAAATAAGCCAGGCATCCTTTATTTCAGTCTGACTTCATCCTTTGCCTCTTTATATCTGTTGGGATTCAGAAATAGTTTGTAAGATCATTTTCCTACAAAAAAGATTCACACAGATATAAACCACCTTCCACAGAACTGACAGGAGACTTTCCCTCATTACAATTTTTTTCTCCCCATCCTTCTTGGAAGTGAAAATTCAACCATTTCGTGAGCTGTGAAAGAAAGAATGCAGCGTTAATATCTGCTGAGGCCCTGTCTTAGATAATCAGTTCTACCCTTTTTGAGGAGAGGTGCTTGTAATTATCATATGCCAATCCACACAGTGAGTTTGAAAAGCCTGACCTTGTGCTCATTCAGATTCCATGAACTGAAAGCTGACAGGATACTTGCACATCATCTTTAATAATCAGAGAAAGCAAGGCTCCTTGAGCATTGACTTGAATGAAGAGCAAGATTAAAAATGGTTATAGAGTTCCGCATGAGTTATTAGCTGTTAGCTTGCTGTAAACATGACTAATGGATAATGGAATTAGCTTGGCTGAGCAGAAGTCACTCAGAAGAGCCAAAAACTTCCCTTCCATCATTAAATATTTCTTAGGAGGGGGAAAAGAATGTCTGTGCGTGTGTCACTTTGGGAGACCGGGTGGGTTGTGACGTTGTTTGAAACAGAATTCTCTCAGGGAGATAGGCAGATGCACCTTTGATCTTTACACAAGCAGTTAGAGGATAAGAGAAAACAATAATATGGAGGATAGGACATAAAAATAACTGTCCCTATCCTCACTCACTTCACATTCATAATGTCCTGTCCTCTTTCATTGTTTTTGTCACTGTTTCCCCATACACCTCATTTTCTCTGAGACCTTTGCACTTACTATCTTACTAAATTTGAGGTCTCTTAAAAGTAAAGGACATGTTTATTTCTCTACAACCCTCCTCATAAACAGTAGCAGACCTGACACTTCATTATTAATTAAAGTAATAGCAAGCTGACAGAGACAGGGAAACTTTCCGCCACAAGCTTGTAGTTTACAACTATTTGTAGTTTAAAACACTGTATTTTAAAAATAAGCAAGCCTTAAAAAAAGCTTTTGACCTCAGCTACACAGATATAAATGCTAATTAACTCCATTGATTATAGTGTGGTTATTCCAGATTTACACCATGGTAATTGAGATCAGAATCTAGCTACTGATATTTAACATTCAAAATATATGAAAAGTGCACAACCTATATCTACACACACCACAGCACGGAAGAAAGATCGGAGAAAGAAGGAAGCAGATCTAATGAACCATTTTTCTTTTCTATGATAGTGGATGGGAGAGTTAGACAGACACAAAGAAGACACAAATGGAGGAAATGGAAAGAGAGGTAGTGTGACGGTGAATTGATGGTTCTGATCGTGGCCTCATGTACATCAGTATAAATTTGGGGGAATTCCACTGAAGTCAGTGCCATTGCATTAATGCACAACTGATCTCAGAGATGAGAATCAGAATCATGCCCCTTTTTCCTGGTATAGCTGGTCAGAAAAAAAAGAAGAGGGGGAAACGTTTGTGAAAATATTCACCAACAAATCCTTTTTTTTTTTTTTTAAATGAAAGCATTATCCAATGCCGGTCTTGAATGACAACTCTACTCTAATCTAGAACACTATTTTTACATGAAACTTAGATTCCAGAGCAAACGATGGCAGCAGTCTGTAAAAAGGTACTATATAAAATCTCTGTGAGGCATCCCAAGTTCCCAAAATCAGCATGGGACCTCCATTATGTTACATGCTGTACAAACACATAGGAAGACATGATATGCAATCAGTGCATAACTTTTCACATGAAAACTAAAAATTTTGCATCATGTAAAGGAAAATTTATACATCAGCCAAGTTTGTTTCTGGACAATGGGTCACCTGAAAGAACCTATGAACTCTGGCAAATCTTATGGAGAATCTGACATGAGATTTGGGTTTGTCAAAAAACAAACAACCAAACATACAAATAACAAACCCTCAGTGACCTTCATTATGGCCCCTGTATAAACATTGTGGGTTCTGCATTGTTACGCATTGCACCATTCTATTTGCTGTAAACAACAGTTCTAAACTAGAGGCACAACCTAAAGAAGGCTGTGAGAGGAATCCCAGTGGGTTGCACCTAGTGGCCTAGAGCGGCAAAATTCCTGACTCCCTGGGTAGTTGCTTTCCCACTTGTCCTCCTGCTCCTGCTTTCACCTACCCTTCAATTCAAGAGCATCCCCGCCCTCATCCTCTGCACACTCACCCAGCACTTAGCTTCACAGTCTCATTTTCCAACATCTGGAGCCAAGTGTCATTCAGGACAGAGTACAGATCAAAGGTGAGGGAGAAGCCCCTTCCAGAAACCCACTTTAAAAAAAAAAAAAACTGAAAAATTGTCAGGTGACCCTAATCCCACAATTTTTTGCACCACAAAGAATGATATGCTATGGTGCAGCATATGGTCATTTTTCAACCATTTTGTGGTTAAGGAACAACAATAAAAAGGCTGAGAACCCATAGTATTATATCATAAATGCTGTCAGTGATGTCTTTATACAGATTTTATTCACGTTAACAAGACGTCTGGTTCTCTCTTATTTGTGTGTGCTCTAACATGCATTTTTGTGTTCTAATATGAGAATGTGCATCTTTTCAGTACCCTGGTCATCAGAAACAGAGGTCATCTTACACTCAACTGAGATATAAACCAAAAAAGTTAAAATTGCAACAGAGACTGTGTGTCCATCTCTACTTGTATCTTTACACTCATAGCTTCTGCAGATTCTAGGACGTTAAACAAAATCCTATGGAAGCTCTATAGCCATGATGTTAATAGATTCTCTGTTGCTGTTAGCACTAGAGACCTGTTCAGCAAAAACAGTCCCTGACAAACGTGATATCTGAGCCGAATACTAACTAGTGAAAAAAAACAACAACTTGTAAACACCACCCACAGCCCTTTGTCTCTTCCTTCTCCTGTCCTGGAAAAAAGCGAACAAGCAAACAAAAAATGTTAATGGACCAAAATCTGATAAAGAAATAACAAGAGAGAAAGAACTTTACAATTTATAATTATCATTACTATTTACAAAGTAGTTTGAGTAATATTTTGCGCAGTACATTAAACAGAGAAACATATGAGTAGCTAAAAAGTTATTTATAGATAACATTATTAAAATGCAATGGCCATAAATGGCCATAAAAGTATTTCTAGCCAATGTATATAGTGTTTTCTGTCTGTACATCTGCGCACCCATATATTCACATTAGTAAATGTTTATCTGAAGAGCACTTTACAAGAAAACAGTCATGAAAAAAAAACCTCACTTAAGGCCCATCAGAAACATGAATATCAGGAGCTTCATTTTATAGACAGAGAAACTGACAGAGAGAAAATATATTATTTAAGTCTGTCTGGGGCAAAATGATTTTAACAGAGCTGGGATTAGAACTGAATGTGCTGAATTCCAGCCCTATATTTTAAGCACTTGGCAGTCTTTTCTGATTCTTGGAATTACAGGTGAAAAGAAACGCATGTTTGAGTTTCGAAGCCATTTTAAAAACAATGTAATCTTTTAATTTTGTGGGCACAAAATTACATTCATAGTTGATAGCATTTACAACCATGTGATCTGCAGGTGTAAATGTTGAATTTAGCCTTACAAGGCAGAATTACTGAGGTGGAATTATCTATCATGTTAACTGCTTGCATGCTGCAAGACTTCCCAGATACATACAACAAAATGAACACCAAGTACTGTCGTCTATCAGGAATGTAACTCTGAGGTACCAGCATTCTTGTGGAACAAGGGTATCTTAGTGTAATAGCACCATATTCCATGAAAGCATAAAAGCTGTACCAGAACACAGCTCTGATGAGGTTAAGATTTTTAGGAAGCGTTTCTTTTCTAAACAAGATAAACTTTTGGATAGATAGATAGATAGATAGATAGATAGATAGATAGATAGATAGATAGATAGATAGATAGATAGATAGATAGATAGAGTTTTCACTGGAAATGCTGTAAATTATACATAGATTTATACTTTATTCTGTTAAAAATTGTGTTATGTCTTGGGGGAGTTGTACCCTTTAGATGGCAATAAGGTTTGGGGGTTATGCAGATGCATTATGGTAAAAATATTGCTGAACTCTTCTCTTTCCTGCAAGTAGTGAGTAATTCGCTCCCATAACACCTCTGCTTATAACAATTATGTTTTAATAGCACTGTGAACAGTTACTGGATATAGCCTGTCATTACTGAACTATAATGTATAATCATCCTGTACCTCTGCTTTTGTTTTAGAGAGACTTGATAATTTAATGAATATTATTATTTTTTCTCGTTTAGATGCTGTATTTTGAAATGCAGTATTAATCATTTTCAAAATGAAGTGGTTAAATTAAGTTATTGAATAGTATGGTATTATCATTAATAGGAGTGCTACATGCTGATCAAAGAAAGAATAGGGTACACGTTTGAATAATAAAACAATCGTAAGCATGTTTAAAGTGCTTTGTGGTATCCAAACATCACATATTTTAATTACCAATAAAAGTTATAAGTGCAAGTAATACATATGACATTTAACAAAAATATTTGTTAAACTTTATTCCTTCAATTGTACAGTGTAAGTAAATGGTTTTCAGTGCATCTATATAAACCTCTCTCATTAAAAGCCCAAGTCAGATTAAACTCAGAACAATCAAGAAAATATCAAAGAAAACTTGGGATAGGTAGGCCCAGAAGCATTCCTCCTAATAAAAAATCCCCCTTACACAACAGTCCTTATTTCTCAGCCTTGCACTGAGAGGTCTCTTTGTTGGAAGTGAGAAGGGCTGTAACTTTTCATCCCATCTGAACTTTATAGACAAACTGGCTGGCCCCTTCCTCCAACTCCTGAGAATTCAGAAGACAGTTGTTTGACCCATTCTGCATTAGGGGATTTAACCAATATGTTTGTTCTTCCTCAACATCTACCTTGTATTTTTTGAGAGAGAGAGAGAGGAAGGGCATGCAGCCTGCTCAATTCTTTTTTCTTGCATTTATGAGACCAAGAAATGCTTCTCTTATCACACTGCTGCCAGTTATCTAGGCCACTTACATCACTCTGCACACAAGCATTCTTTGTGACTGTCCAGAAGGGAGACCCCTTATTAATATGGCACATTTTGGGGGAAGAGATAATCTAGATCTCCACTGATGATACCAGAAAGAGGCCACCAGTGCCTTCTCAGAATATCAGAAACCATGATGGGGATGGTCAGGCCTATTGTTCAGATTCAGGGGTCAGAGCCAAAACCAGGAGTCTAAAGCAAGGCTGGAGTGAAAGCAAGTCTGGAGCAGGACTACAAACAGGGTGGGAGCAAGAGGAGGGATGGAGCATGCTAAGGCCCGGGGACTCTGTTGCCACTGTCAGGCATGAGAATGGTGAAACTAGCTGATTTCATTACTAAACTAGTAAGTTTCATCAAGCCTCCTGAAAGTTTTATTTCAAGCTGAAGTCTTACAAACCCAAAATTCCAAGCAGAATTTGGAGACTCACAAACCATAGAATAACTAACACACCACATTTTTTTTCTTCATCATAATTAGTTGAACCAAAACCAGTGACTTCAGGTTATCCTAATTTTAAAAAATGGTCTAACAGAATTATATAAGACTACCAAAAATCACTGATGAGAAAGATTTATTCAATTATTCAGTCCATCTCCCCCTTTCAATGCAACAACATTCTCTACAATATATGTTTTCTCTACTAAACCTTCAGGTTATCTCTAGAGATAGTCATATAGTATTTTAAAAAATTGACTCACAGCCAGGTCTCTGAATTAGAAACTATTTGATTCAACCCTTTTACATCCTTTACTACTTGTAGTTTTCACGTATCCTTATATGAACAAGGGTTAATTTGAGTGTTTGCTTAAAATGTTGGGCCCATCTCAAAGACTGAGTTAATCATAAAACAAATTTCTTGTAATGAATCAGAATTCATTTTGGGAACATGTGGAGGCAGTTTACAAAGTTTAAAACATCCTGTTGGAGAATAGAAACAATGCTACACAATTTAGATGACCATGAATTCCAAATCAATGGATTACTAGTCATTGTAATTACAGTTCACATAAGGCTTTAAAAAAATACGTAAGCATTATTTTCCCCATTTTACAGATGAAAAAATGGAAGCACAGAAAGGTAAAATGACTTGAACTGAGTCATATAGGAAGTGAATTACAAAGCCAGAAATATAATTCAAGTCAGCTCCAACCATTATACAGCAATGCCTTCTGGAAATCTCATAAGAAAGCCCATTCTTCCAATATCTCTCCCAATCAGAATGAGTTTGAACAAGATCAGAAAAGCTTCATGTATTCACCCAAACCAAACATCCAAACTGGCTGCTAATGATTCCATATATGACAGTAAGTGGTTACTTGGCAAGATGCCCTGCCCTGACCATTATGGGATGATTTGCTATATAAATATATAATTTTATAAATAGTACTTCACAATTCAACTCAGACCTAATGCTTTTTTAAGCCTGCTTTACCCTCAAAGGCTTGTAAATGGCCTTCAACAAGATGCAAATGTCTGTTTTTGACAAGCTCAAGAAGAAACAAAAATGAATTAATAAAGATTTTTGTATGGCACAGGTTGGGGGAAAAATACTCATACTGAAGAACTGCAACAGTCAATCCTACAATAGTCACTGGAAATCTGTACCCATCTGTTATACAATATAATTCTATTCTCCTAGGAAGTGTGTGTAAATAGTGGATTTTCGTACTTAATTTGTGCCAGGGCTGAGCCCTGGCACTTCTAGGCTTGGCAGTTCCTAACCCTTGGAATTTCTGGTCTCGCCCCGTCAGTTATGAAAGTAAAAAAAATTGCTTGAGCCCCAGAACCTAATTGCTTGAGTCCTGGCACCTTTCATTACAAATTAAGCATTGGTGGATTCTCTGTAACTTGAAGTCTTTAAACTATGATTTGAGGACTTCAGTAACTCAGCTACAAAGTAGGGGTCTATTTCAGGAGTGGGTGGGTAACGTTATGTGGTCTGCAAGGTGCAGGAGGTCCAACTAGATGATCATGATGGTCCCGTCTGACCTTAAAGTCTCTGAGAAAGTCAATTATATATATACACACTACAGCTGCAACTGTATTCAGTTTTTACAGTTTGTTTTCTCCTCCACACATCAAAAAGGACCCTACATTTTGTGATAATTAAAAAGTTAACTAAACTGAGAATTTTTTCCTAGCTTATAGAATTTTCCAGTCTGGTATGAAGATCTAAACTGGCTCTGAACATTTACTAGCAATCACGTTTCTAATTTATATATGCATAAAAAAATTTCCTCTCACATCTAGGCAGCATAACTTCTACCATGGTTTTCCTAAAATTGCACAAGTCCTATTCCTTTCATGTTATTGAGGGTGGTAGTCACTGTGTTATCCGTGTGAAGAATTTGGATAACAGTACCTGAAGCGTCCTCATATTCTCTTTACCAATTTTTACACAACACCTTACCAAGCGTTAAACTGCATAAATTCTCAGCATTGAGTGTCACAATCACATTGCCCTTCCTATAATGCTAAATTGGAAGGAGATCCTGGCCAGATCACAGCAAGATGGGAGATGGGTCCCAATATGGAAAGAGGCTGAGAAGCACTGCTCAACTAAAATCTCAAATTTTGCTCATAATTTTTCCATGTTCTAGTTTCAGTTACACTTTCAAAGAACTCAGTTAGACTTCACAGAACACGTATCCCCAAAGTGCAGCACATAAGCTAAATGATGCTCATATTGGCCTAAAATGTGTCTTTTTTGGCTTTTACTATGATTTTGTGGCCTTCGCATATTGCATAGTTGATGTGCGTCCACATCACAAAACCACCATTCTGTTTCATAGAAAACAGTGAACTTCCTGAGTCCAAAACCAAACTTGGGTTCCTCCAGTAGGATTCCTAAAATCTTATTTAGAAATCTTAATAAAATAGCTTCATTTTCCAAGGTCCTAATGACATTAAGATGGAGTTGTGGGTTCCAAAAATAAAAAATCAGGCCACCTTTATTTTGATTTCTAAACAAGGATTTACACGAGATGCTCGCTGAGGCACATACATTTGGGGCGAAATGGATAAAATGTATAGCAAAAGGGGACAAAAAAAAAGTATAGCTGACTTTTTGTAGCAAAAATTCCCCATAGCAAAAACACTGAATGATCTCTCATGTGTCTCTGAGATATGTGTTTGAAGTACCCATGCTTCTATTCTTCTCTATGGGCTGGGATCCACAGCTGGAGTTTATCGCCTATGATGCAGCATAGCCATATAATTGCCATAATCCTTCATCTACCCTCTCCAAGATGGAAGACTGTTGCACATCATGAAATGTAGTCTGATCAGGAAGTCAGCCTATAGAGAAGATAGGGAACATGAGGCACTCAAACAGCAACTCCTATGAGGCACCACAGCATTTTTTCTGATTTAAATTATTTTATTTTTCAGCCAAAATATTTTAAAGTTTGATTCACTCCCCCCCATCAAAATTTTCTAAGGGAAAAAAGACCCAACCAGCTCTACTTCCATCATGTGAGGCATTTTACAAACACAGCAAAAGATTTTAAATTCTTCCAGATTATCTAAAAATAGATTAAAAAGACCATAAAAAAAAAAAAAAAGCACAACTGAAGAAATGGCAAAGAGAGATGAAGTGACTTGCCCAAGCTTGATGTCAGAATTAGGAACAGACCCCAGTTCTCCTGATTCTCAGTTCACCAAACCATACTGCTTCCCTCTCTCATATGTCTTTGTAATAAAGATCCATAGATCATAGTTCTAAATGAGTCACTATTACAGAGCATATCCCTAAAACTCCTCTCTTTCAATCTGGTGCCTATAGTACACAATGCTGATATGTTCTAATGAGTAAATAGACACTTAAAATCATCCACTTTTGTATCAGTTCATAACCTTCATTACAGAATATAACTCTGAGTGTGTTACCAACAACCAGGGAAACACTAGGCTCTTTAAAGTGTGTGTGATTGCAGATGTACAAGAAGGATGATGTTCTGACATACAGGAAGGGTCCCTTGTCTCATTTTTATTTTATTTTGTCAATGAAACAACTGCAAACTGCTGAAACTACATTAAGAGTCAGACCTGGACAAAAGCCAGGAAGTTCAAAGTTGCAGTGTTTGGCTTAACCTATATACCTTGCTCAGCTATGCAGTCCTCCTGAGTGCTGTCCTTTTACCCTCCATTTCCATGTCTGTTTGTGTATTAGACTTTCTACCTTCTTCCACACTTTTAGGTCTGTCCTTCACAGGTCCCTCTGCTAGTCGGTCCCCAACATGTAACAAAGTGGGGTAAAGGGTGGTATGGGGGATGTAAGTGTAAGACAAGAATTTGGAAGGGGTGCAGACTTAAGCAGTTGAAAAAGTTTAAATGAAATGTCATCTACTGGTCTGCTTTCACATTTTGTGAAACAGTTAAGACAGTGGTTCCCAAGCTTTTTGGCTCGAGGGCCACATACATCATGTTTATAACCCCAACGGGCCACCGGTCTATCAACTCATAAAAATGTATTGACATATACAACATTAAGGACTACAAATGACTATATATTTAAAGTAAACATTTTGATGCTACTGTCTCGTTTTTACATTCACTAATTTACAGCAAAAATTTACTCACCGTATGTCCCACACTCACAGACAAAGCACTAGTGTAGATGAGTGACTGTCACTACACACTGAAGGACATGGTCTGGCAGCTAAGTCACAATGGGTGGTCTGTTAAGTGCAGGGAAAACCATAAGGCACTGATTTTTAGAGTCCTGCCCCTCCTCAAACATGGTAGGTCAGGGCTGCAGTACCTCCAACCCCACTGCAACCAGACAGAAGGAGTTCAGTGAGGAGGCTGCCTCCTTGCTGATCTCTTGTCCCCCTGGCTGTAGCAGGGAAACTGCATGTGTCCTGTAGGCCCATATGCTCCCACTGAGTCCCTAGCAGTGGCTTTCTTCTGCAGCCAGGGAAATCAATGCTCCCCTCCTTCTGGCTCCAGTAGGAACTCCAGCGCCTAGGGCCTGAGGCAGAACACTTTGGTCTCTGCTGGAGCCAATGGAAGGAAGCACTGATCTTCCTTCCCTCTGGCTCCAGTGCCTAGGGACCCAGGAGGAGCACTTTGCTGGGCTCCCTGCAACTGCTACGCAGGGAAGCGCTGATCTCCTGTCCCCTTAGCTGTAGCAAGGAGCCTGCACCGGTCTTGTAGCCCCGTGGCTACATGCTCCATCTGAGTCCTTAGGCGGTGGCTCCCTTCTGCTGCCAGTGGGAGGGGAGCAGTGAGACACTTTGAAGGATCCCGTGGGCCACTTTTGGCTCCCAGGCCACAGGCTGGGAACCACTGAGTTAAGAGGTTTGAGGCTTTAGAATATTCCAGCATACTAATGTAAATGGCAGGGATGGCTGAAAATTACTATATATTTTCCAAAAAAATTTTCAAATGAAACAAAATATTTTTGTTGTTTCAGTGTTTTAATAGAATTTCCAGTCCTGTTCCTCCCACCCCCAATTTAAAACAAAACAAAACAAAAAACAAAACAAAAATTTCTTTCCCTCTTCCATTGGAAAAAAGAAGAAAAGAGAAGAAAGTAAATAAGGGGGCTGCGGGGGGCACACAGGGGAAAATAAAACAACAAAACACCGAAGAAACCTGGAAAATTTGTATTTAAAACAACCGAACAACCAAAAAATCTTTTAAGTAAAAAAGTCATTATTGTAAAAAAAAAAAAAACAAAAAAAAACCATTCTGACCAGCTCTAGTGACCACATTTTCTTGAAAATGCCTTCTAAAAGTTTGATTTTAGTAACTATAACTGTAGTTTAATAATACACATCATTCTAGGAGCAGCATCTTCTATGTGTTCTTATATATCAATCCAACTAGATCTCACCTTATGTTCTTGCCCTCACACAGCCCAAGAACAGGTCACATGTGTCCATCTGTATGTTCAATACTAAGTGTGGCAGCTAACCTGAGTATGATGCAATGAGGAGACAGCTCTTATCGCTTGACCATGATCTTCTGATAAGGGCCATGACTTACTCTGGAGTTCTTCTGCTGAGCAGCAAAGATGACACTTATGTAGACAGGAGAAGAGGAATCCTAACGAAGAGAGGGAAGAGTATCTTCGCAGACAGGTTGGCTAACCTAGTGAGGGGGGGCTTTAAACTAGGTTTGATGGGGGACGGAGACCTAAGCCCAAAGGTAAGTGTGGAGGTGGGACACCACGAGGAAGCAGAAGGAGGAGGGTGCAACAGGGGAGACCTCCTGATTCGTACTAAGAAAGTAGGGTAATCGGCTAGTTATCTCAAGTGCCTGTACACAAATGCAAGAAGCCTGGGAAACAAGCAGGAGGAATTGGAAGTCTTGGCACACTCAAGAAACTATGACATGATTGGAATAACTGAGACTTGGTGGAATAACTCACATGACTGGAACACTGTCATGGATGGGTATAAGCTGTTCAGGAAGGACAGGCAAGGGCGAAAGGGTGGAGGAGTTGCACTCTATGTAAGAGAGCACTATGATTGCTCTGAGCTCCAGTATGAAACTGGAGATACTCTAGGAAAGAGTCTCTGGGTTAAGCTTAGAAGCAAGAACAGTAAGGGTGATGTTGTGGTGGGTGCCTCTTATAGATCACCAGACCAGGAGAATGGGGTATATGAGGCTTTCTTCAGTCAACTAGGGAAAATTTCCAGTTCAAAGGACCTGATTCTCATGGGGGACTTCAATCACCCTGACATCTGCTGGAAGGGCAATACAGCAGAGCACAAACAATCCAGGAAGTTTTTGGACTGTGTTGCGGATAACTTCCCGGTGCAAGTGCTGGAGCAACCAACTAGGGGCTGTGCTGCTCTTGACATGCTGCTCACAAACAGGGAAGATTTGTTAGGGGAAGTAGAAGTGGGTGACAACCTAGGCAGCAGTGACCATGAGACGGTGGAGATCAGGATCCTGACAAAAGGAAGAAAGGAGAACAGCAGGATACAGACCATTGACTTCAGAAAAGCAGACTTTGACTCCTCAGGGATCTGATGGGCAGGATCCCCTGGGAGGCTAATATGAGGGGCAAAGGAATCCAAGAGGGCTGGCTGAATTTTAAAGAAACCTTACTGAGGGCACAGGAACAAACCATCCTGATGTGCAGAAAGAATAGCAAGTGTGGTAGGTGACCAGCTTGGTTTAACAAAGAAGTTATTGGTGAGCTTAAACACAAAAAAGAAGCTTACGAGAAGTGGAAGTTTGGTCAGATGACTAGATTATAAAAGTACTGCTTGAACATGCAGCAATGAAATCAGGAAGGCCAAAGCGCAACTGGAGTTGCAGCTAGCAAGGGACATGGAGGGGAATAAGAAGGGTTTCTACATGCATGATAGCAACAATAGGAACATTAGGGAAAGTGTGGGCCCCTTACAGAATGGGGGAGGCAACCTAGTGACAGAGGATGTGGAGAAAGCTGAGGTACTCAATGCCTTTTTTGCCTCTGTCTTCACAGGCAAGGTCAGCTCCCAGACTACTGCACTGGGCGGCACAGAATGGGGAGGAGGTGAACATCCCACAATGTTGAAGGAACAGGTCCAAGACTATGTAGAAATATTGGGCTACACAAGTCCATGGGGCCAGATGCAATGCACCTGAGGGTGCTAAGGAGTTAGCTGATGTGATTTCAGAGCCATTGGCTATTATCTTTGAAAGCTCGTAGCAACTGGGGGAGGTCCCTAATGACTGGAAAAAGCAAATATAGTGCCCCTCTTCAAGAAAGGGAAGAAAGAGGATCCAGGGAACTACAGGCCGGTCAGCCTCACCGCAATCCCTGGTAAAAACATGGAGCAGGTCCTGAAGGAATCCATTTTAAGGCACTTAGAAGAGAGGAAAGTGATCAGGAGCAGTCAACATGGATTCACCAAGGGCAAGTCATGCCTGACCAACGTGATTGCTTTCTGTGAAGAGGTGACTGGTTCTGTGGATGTGGGGAAAGTGGTGGATGTGATATACATTGACTTTAGCAAAGCTTTTGATACGGTCTCCCACAGTATTCTTATCGGCAAGTTAAAAAAGTATGGGTTGGATGAATGGACTATAAGATGGATAGAGAACTGGCTAGATCATTGGGCTCAATGGGTAGTGATCAATGGCTCCATGTCTAGCTGGCAGTCAGTTACAAGCAGAGTGCTCCATGGGTCGGTCCTGGGACCGGTTTTGTTCGACATCTTCATTAATGATCTGGAGGATGGGGTAGATTGCACCCTCAGCAAGTTTGCAGATGACACTAAGCTAGGGGGAGTGGTAGATACCCTGGAAGGGAGGGATAAGATACAGAAGGACCTAAACAAATTGGAGGATTGGGCCAAAAGAAATCTGATGAGGTTCAACAAGGTTAAGTGCAGAGTCCTGCACTTAGCACGGAAGAATCCCATGCAGAGCTACAGACTGGGGACCGACAAGCTAGGCAGCAGTTCTGCAGAAAAGGATCTGGGGGTTACAGTGGATAAGAAGCTGGATATGAATCAGCAGTGTGCCCTGATTGCCAAGAAAGCTAATGGCATATTGGGCTGCATTAGTAAGAGCATTGCCAGCAGATTGCAAGAAGTGATTATTCCCCTCTATTTGGTATTGGTGAGGCTGCATTTGGAGTATTGTGTCCAGGTTTGGGCCCCCCAGTACAAAAAGTGAACAAGTTGGAGAGAGTCCAGCGGAAGGCAACAAAAATTATAAGGGGGCAAGAGCACAACACTTATGAGAAAGGCTGAAAGAACTAGGCCTGTGTAGTCTGCAGAAGAGAAGAATGAGGGGGGATTTGATAGCAGCCTCTAACTACCTGAATGGGGGTTCCAGGGAGGATGGAGCTAGGCTGTTCTCAGTGGTGGCAGATGACAGGACAAAGAGCAACGGTCTCAAGTTGCAGTGGGAGAGGTCTAGGTTGGACATTAGGAAAAAGCTTTTCACTAAGAGGGTGGTGAAGCATTGGAATGGGTTACATAGGGAGGTGGTGGCATCTCCATCTTTAGAAGTTTTTAAGCTGTGGCTTGACAAATTCCTCTCCGGGATGATTTAGCTGAGGTTAGTCCTGCTTTGAGCAGGGGGTTGGACTAGATGACCTCCTGAGGTCCCTTCCAATTCTAATATTCTATGATTCTAATCCCTGTTACAGGATTCACAAATTAGGTGGCCCTTACAGTAGGTTCCACTTTCCATTAACCCCTCTCCAGATGAAAGTCTAGAAGACTGTTTTGACTATTGGAAGATAATAAACTTGTGGAGCAGCTAAGTGGAGGGGTGATTTGTCCCATGAGGTACTTAATCTGCAGTCATCAAATTGGTCCTGCAAGACCTCCCATAGGATGATGTACTGTGGTCAAGCATGAATTAAAAAATTAGTATCTCCCAAAGATTAAAACATAATAGTGGGGAGAACTGACATATATCTTTGTTGCTGTTTATCAGTAAGTTTTGTTTATAATGGGTTACCTGCTATGGAGTTAGATTTAACAAAAAAAGGAACCAGGCAGGAGAGGTGAAACAATTACATAGATGATAAGCATTCTTGCAAACACAACAGCCATGTTTATAGCTGTGATGAAACAATTCCTTGGATCCAGTCCTGGAGACATAGCAGTTTGCCAAGGCTGAGAATCTGGAAAAAAAAAAGAAACCGCTCTGTTAAAAGCATCTGCCTAACAGGGAGGGAGAGGGGAGGTTGTCAGCTGCTGCACTCTGAAACAGACGTACTGAGAGCCAGATGTCTGCTGAAAGCAAGCTGTAACTTCGTCCTTAAGAGTCCATAGGCACAAAGGCTAAGTCGTGCCTGCCTGCGGCCCAGAAGGGAATGCCGAGTTTAGGCAAGACTGTATGTGTTTTGGTTGTTTTAAGTCCATTTCTCTGAGTTCTGTGAATCTTTTAGCAAAACAATTCATCCTTTGATTTGAAGAAGCTGCTTCTGTGACACTGCATTACTGTCCGCAGACTTCCAATGGAAAACCCGTCCTATCTGGCCTGCTAGCTGTCACAGCTGGCAACCAGGAGGGAGCAACCCAGAGACCTAGTCAGAGAGTGGTTGAATCATGGGTCCCATCCCAAAAAGAAATACAACCATGGTCCTGTAACTCAAAAGAGTTGCAAACACAGGGGCCTGGAAAAGAGTCTCAGAAGGAGCAACCTGCCCATGGACTATGACAAGTAGCATCTGAGATAGCACGGATTTTGCCTATATTTGGAAAAGGAATTAACTATGCTAATTGTTGGCAAATATTTTCTTTATAATGGTGACCACTGTAGTAACAATTATTACACGAGAGTAGGAATTGTCATATCCCACTTTGATATCAACGACTTATATTAGGAAGCTAAACACATTGGGTGAAATCCTCACCTTATTGAAGTCAATGGGAGTTTTACCAGTGACTTCAGTGGAGCCAGGATTTCCAGCCCAGAAGTTAGTGAATTTAATAAAAGAGGTAACAACTCTCCATAAAAAAGGGATTGAAGTCTTAGAAAATCCCTCAAATAGCAAAGAAAAAAAAAAGGAAAGATCTGGAATGAGAACAGCGGAATGCAAAGGAACTTATAATAAAGAACTACCGAACAGCTACTCCAGTTAGAAAGAGATGAAAATTGCATATGCAGGGAGCTGTCCAAATCATGATGATGGTTAATACTTTATTTAATTCCCTGTACTTGATGAAGTAGACTCCGTTCAATGAATCTGTTGAAGGTTTGATATTGTCTTTAGTCACTATTACTAATTCCACAACATTTTTAGCCAGCCAGAGAAATGACACTTCTCCTTTTCAGCAAAATCAGATTCCTTTTTTTCCAGTGTTGTGTAGTTTGATAGTGCTATAATGTAAATTAATTGAATAATTAGGAAAAATTAAACACTACAACTTTAATTACAAAATCCAAAAGCCACCAAAGCCACCAACTCATTTATCATAATTGGCAATGTGCATTTAGGCCTCGTAGTGAGACTGACCGGAACAGTCCTGCCCACTCCATTGAAAGCAGAGGGGTAGGGCAGAAAGCATAAAGTGAGGGCCGAATAGCTCAGTTGAACAAGAGCTGGCAGAGGAGAAGGACATCTCCCAACCACTGCCGGAGCTGCCTGCCACCTGGGATACCCAGGAGCTGCTGGAGCTGCCTGCAACTAGAGACACTGAGGAACTGCTTGGGCTGCCGCTACCCATCTACCCCAAGGAGACTACCCTGAAAGCCCAGGTATACTATGATGAAGGGGTAGAAAGTAGCCCAGGGAAAGCAAACAATAGTCTGATCAGGTTGTGGCCTGTTACTTGGTCAGCATGCTCTGAATGGGACCCCGCTGACTGCTGGGCCCTGGGTTCGGACATGGTGCAGTTGGGTGGGCCCACATCCCCCTTCCATCTGCTGCCCCTCCTGGGTGGGTGGAGCAGGGATGCAGCTACTTGCCTTCCCGGTCCTGCCTGAGGGTCGGGGATACAGACTGCTTGCATGCCCCGCCCTGTCTTCCCGGGGGCCAGAGACTGCTTTCCTGCCCTACCCTGCCTGGGGGCCAGAGACTGTTAATTTGCCCAGCCCTGACTGAGGGCTAGGGCCCTGAGACAGCTAATTTCCCCAATTTCAAGCCTGTCTCTTCAGGTACAACCACAAGGGGCATGGCCTTCCTCCCCGACAGACAGGGAGGGGTGGCCCCAATCTCCTACAGGCCTCAATAGAAAGAAAGAGCGGGTGCATGCTCAGATTTCCTATTCAGCTCTGCCAACAGCTGCTTGAATTATGCTTTGCTTCAGCTAGTGTCATCACTCCCGCCCTTTCTCCTGGTATAAAATTCACAGAGAAGTACTATACAAAACTGTCTAGTTGGTCTTCAAAATCTAAAGTTAACTGTCACTCATTCTTCCCTAGAGCCAGGGATCACTGGATCCTACTTGACACATTGTTCTGTACTGAGATTGTCATTACTGATAAGAAAATACTGACAACCAGTGGGACTCTCAGATCTTATCAGAGAATGCTAGCCTGATGGAACACCCACTGCACTTTGGCACATCGTAACAAAGACCTTCAGAGAGAAAGAGTGAAAGAAGGCTTTATTAATGCATTGCAAACTCTCAGACATGAACACTTCACAGTAATAGCCAATGGAACAATAGGGACACGTATGAAAATCCACATGGTTTAAAGCTTACTTTACAGAAGAGCTTTTGAAATATATGCATTGCAAACTAGAATATATAAAAATACTGTGCACTTTTGTAATGCCTGCCATTTGAGGATCTCAAAATGTATATTTCTTTTATTACACTGTTGCACTCAAATTACTTACCCTCTCCTTCGTAAAAATGAGGTTCTCACTTTAGATTTGTTGGTGCAATAACAATACACCAAAGTCCTAAGTGCCTTTTCTAATGCAAGGAGCTCAAAAATAAATGAAAACCTTTTGTCTTAAACTTCTGCATTCTGACAAAGCAAAGTCATTTAAAAAGGGATTACATTTAAACTTGTATACTATATGGCCATTTGAACAGTCTGAAGTGAAATCTCCTGGACTATTTAGAGTTTCAGGTAGTGCCATAAGTCATTCAAAACTTAATTTCCTCTATATTTTCAATGAAGTCCTAGATTTGATCTACAACATCTACACCACAACAAGCTGGCCATTCTTAATGTAACTGTGCTTCAGACATATGCTTCCACTAAAGAAAAATATGGTATGAAAGATATTTGGCCCTGTGGTATGGGACTACAATAACTAATTAGTAAATTGAAAGCAACATAAAGAGCACTATGAAAAATAGGAACATATTGAACAAATATAAATCATTGCACTGAGCCTTCAATTCAGCACTGCCCCCTCTTCACCAAGAGGGTGAGGAGCCTATAGATCTACTATAGGCTTAAAGTTAGGCATATATTCAAGTAGATATCTATCTTTAAGCCTATAGTAGATTTGTGTCTGTGCCCTCATCCTCCTGGTGAAGAGGGGGCACTAGAGATGGGGAGGGAGTGTGACTGAGCTGTGCTCCACTACTTCTTTCCTCTAATGACTGGGGATCAAATGGAGGTGTAATTTAGATCTGCCTGGCAGCAGCAATAAATATCACTGGGGCTGAGGCTGGCCCTAAAAATCAGGGAGCCATAACCAGCTCCCTGATACCATCTTCACAGAGCTCAGACACAGGAATAAATGTGTCCCTCTATGGATATAATCACCTCCCTAGTCACCAGTTTACCACTTTCACCACCCTTCCTTATTCAAATATGTCCAATAAATCACTTCTTCCACAATGTCCATAAAAGTGAATTTAGATTGTTGCTGGAGTTTGAAGGGAGAAAAAAAGCTGTGCACAGTTGTAGCCAGTTCTGGTTTCCCCAATGCTCCTGTCTTCTGTATGTATCTTTTCAACCATAGATTTTTGATATATAGCTGTCGTTTTTCCATATTATCCAATACCAAGCATAGGGTCACTGTTAAACAAATAGTATTCATATGATAGAGTCACTGTCTTTACACACACCCACACACAGACACTTATGTTGCCAATTGGTGTCTTGGGAGAAGCAGATCCCACAGACAGCAGTGCAGAAGCAAAAACAATGGAATACGAATGGGGATTGTCTCCCTCATCTGAGACAGACGAGGACACTGATGGATAAACTAAGCAACCAAAGGCAGGGCCTTAAGAACATGCACATGGTTGGGACGGCCTTGACATATGTGCTCAGCCCAGGCAAGGACACTACTGTAATCCAACCCCCAGCAGCCACCTCTCTTCAGCAAGCAGACAGAGGAGAAGCAGCTCTGGAGTTGCTCCGTGCAGCTAAATAGAAGGTGCTATTTTGTTTCTTGGCCTGAAGGCTTGAGACTAACTGGTTGCCGCAGCTCCAGAAAGGAAGACTGAGCCCCAAATTCTGTTTTGCCTTTGAGAACTGACTACCATCTGAACCCAGTAGGCCTCCCCTGCCCTGGGAGCCAGTGAACAGCTATGTACCAACTTCATCCAAGAGGAAGAGTTATCAGTTTCTCACTGAGGGATGCCACCCGTTTTAGTGAAACTCCAACTATTCCAATTAGCTAAGGCATGAAGACAGCTTTTTGGGGAAAGTCCCACTCAAGAATACCTTATAACCCAGTTGTTAGGGTGCTCACTTAAAATATGGGAGTCCAAGGTCAAATCACTGCTCCACATCAGGCAGAAGAGGAATTGAACCAGGGTCTTCTGCATTAGTGTGCTAATCACTGGACTCTTGGGTGGGGACGCAGCAGGGAAGATTACCACCACCTCTGGTGATGTGAATGGCAATTCCTTTGATCATCATAAAAGATATCCATCATTTTAACAATCCAAAGCCACCTCTTCCATTGGGAAATGTCTGCCCCAACTGCGTCAATGTATGTGGATCCCAGATAGGTCTCATTAGTCATCTACAAATCCACCAGCAATAACCAGCCAACATTTTATTGAAAGACAACCATCCTTGAACTCGGAGGGATAGCTCACAATATCAAGAAAACTGAAAAATTGTTTTGTGTCAGTCCAAAATACTCCCTTTCTCCCTCTGGATTGGCCAATGAACCAGAAAACATTGATTAGTTACACACTTCTGGCTACAGGGTTATGGAACATTTTGTAGCTTCCAACTTCCACAGCTCATCTGCAATTGGCAAAATGAGACAATATTAATCTTTTTCCTTTAAAATAATTCTTGCACTGATTTTGGTGCTATTAGGCAACAGAATGAAATAGATGTGTGCAAATTCACCATTACAATAGTAATGCACATATAAGTGCATGCAGTAAACCAAACTCCCTATTGCAAAACTATGTGTAAAGGCAGCTTCAGCATTACAAAAGTACATTTATAAACAAAGCTGTACACACAGCATTCCAGAATCAGCAATGGAAAAAATCAAAGATACTGATGAGTAAGTGTCAACAGTTTCAGAATTTGATTCAGATAAACATCTGATCATAGAGTGTATATCTGAACTATCCCAACTTTTGCAGTTCAGTCTCTGTCCTCCATCCGTCCCACTAAAAGGCCTTGTGATAGACCTTACTTCCACCACACCTTCTAGCAAACATCTCCCTCATTACCTTCTATCCAGTGTTGCCTTCACGGGGATACGTGATTTGCTTCATTTATCTGACATCTTTTTAAATTGCTGGTCTGATCCCACACTGGCATACTTTGGGATCATAAACCCAACCTCCCTCTCACACTGTCCTGAAAAAATAAATCATACTGGCTTGTGCTAGGCTTAGCCAATTAGGAATTGTGAAGAAATGCCCTGGGATACTTTAACCAGATAAAATAAACAAACAAACAAATATATAAAAATCAACCAACCCAAAAGCAACTCAAAAGTGCAAAACAAACAATCTTTGAAAATTTTGCCAAAACTCAGATAGTGGGGCAAAATGTTATCTTAGGGGAATTGTTTGTGGGATCTAGTAATTCTCTATACCTGTCTGACAGCAAAGATGCTGAGGGAAAGACTTTTCAGGGAATGGTAATAGTTGCTCACTTACACTCTGGAACCAACAGCCCTTCACTGACCAGCTCCTGCTACCATACAGCACAAGAAAAGAAGCACTTCTGCAACATTCAAGAGATTGTGAGCCTTATTTCTATTTCAATAAAATATCCTTCATGATTTTTGTGAAGCTTGTTGTATTACCTCTTTCAAAATTCCATGTTCAATATAATGCTAATAATACTTTTCACTTCTCAAATATTAATGTACTTCCAGAGCAACTTTTTGATATAAGGAAGTATTTTTATGCCCCTTTGTCAGATGGGGAAACCGAAGCAGACAGGATTAGTCCCAAATTTTCAGAAGTGGCCTCTTATATTGGATGACTAATTTTAAACAGCTATCTAAATTGAGGCATCCAAAATGAGAGGCCTTTAAAAAAAAATAGGCCATGTATTTACCAAAGCTCACAAGGAAGTCTGTGGTAGGGCTAGGAGTGCACAGATTTCCCATCTCCCAATCCAGTGCATCAACACAAGACTCTCCTTCCTTTTTAGTGCTCCTGATAAAAATGTTAGAGATAATGGAATAATACCAATTGAAGAAGCAGTATTTAGGCAGGTTGCAATATATAAATAGCACTACATAACATCATTTAAGCTCTGTCGTGCCATACCCTAGTTAAGATATTTGCCAGTCCCCATCTCCATGTTCTCCCCAGCATGAAACATCCCAAAATAAACAAAACGCATCAACATGAATTATTTGAAAATTCCATCAACAGCAAGGGAAACTGCATGTTTACTACACCACTTTAAAAAGATAAACATTTAAAAGAATATAGATGTAGTGTGTATATTATCACACATGAACAACTACTGCCATAACCAGTGGGAGACAGTATTTAAGACATGGTACAACACATACTTTATCAGTTCAATACAGGCATTTTAATTAAGCAAGTATTTATTACTTGTGGATGGTAAACCCGGGGTAAAGACATAGTAGATGATCTGACAGTTATTTGAAAGCCATTGTTATTGGTCATTTTGCAGTGCTTGTTTTTAATTTTTGTAATCACAAAGAGATAAGAATTCAGTATGCTCATCGTAAATGATTGCATAAAATAGAAAAAGACATTCTGCTGATGTAAACGCTCAGCTATAAATAATGCTAGAGAAAGAGGCAATATCAATTTAGTTCATTGTTGATCAATATTTTTTACTGAAGTGTTTAGATTATAATTTAGAATAACTTTTAAGTATGGTCTTAATGGTTGCTGTACACCAAGCAGTCCTTCTATAGCGTATTTGAGTCTTTTCCACTGCAGATGCTTATTTGGTTATTTTACATACCAAACTAAGGCCCCAGTATTGCAAACAAGTATATGCTTAATTTTATTACCATGAGTCGTACCACTGCACTAGTAAAGTTAAGCGTATGCATGTGTGTTTTGCATAACTGGGGCTCCAATTCTGCATTTGACTGAACGTTAGTCATGGGATGT
>ML675601.1:13471630-13805054 GCA_007922155.1 Mesoclemmys tuberculata
TTGAGAGTGTCCATTCATGACGTCCCCATTATGAAAGTAGGAGAGCATTCAGATTATAGAATCAGTTATCTGAGGTATGTTTGGATAGCAGGGAATCCATACAGACCCTTTGCCTCAGCATTCCCAACAAACTCCCATTTGTCCCTTGGAAGTAGACTTGCTTTGGGCTCAAAGATTTGTTTAGTCTAACTTAATGTCACTTAAAGGACAACGTGGCCACCCATATGTAAGAAAAATAATATGCCTTTACTCCCTGAGTTACAGAATGGTATTACAATTAAAGGACCTAATCCTACAATTGATTGTGCATGAACAAACCCTTACATCTGCATGGAGTCTGAATGAAGTTAGTATGGATCCACATATATACAGGATCCATTAGGTTGGATCTGATTTCAGGATTGGGGTTAAAATGTTAGACTGGGGTGAGAAAATGATGTCATAGAATATGAACCTAAACCAATAATGATAAATTTCATATGGTTCTTAAACTTTTTCAGCTGAGGCCCCATTGGTAAAACTCAATGGCCTATCACAATCCAGAGACCTGCTTTAGGGACCTGAGACCTGATGCCCCACACCCACAAAAGTTCTGGGTGGGGTGATGAAGAACTCTGACCTAAGATTCCAGGTGCTCCAGGAAAATGTTAACAACTGGGGACCATCCCCCCAACAACTGCGGGGAGGCATGGTGACCTAAGACACAAATCCCTTCCCCTGACAGCCCATAGAGGACAAAAGGAAAGTCATGGAGGGGATTTGGGGATCTGGAAGTGTAGTGGGGAGATTTTAGGGGGGCTGTGCAAGTAGTGAAAAGGGACTGGAAATTCTGGTGATGCTGGGAAACAAACTGGGGGCAGAGGGTTATGAGGGAGCAGCAGGGCACTGGGAGAAGGATATGGAGCAGAGAGGTAACTGGAGGGGCAATGAGCCAAAGCACCTCCCAAAAAGCACACAGCCCCCTCCATGGCCCATAGGTGGTCAAAGATAAAGGGGTAGAGGATTTGGAGTCCTGAGGGTAAAGTGGGGGAGATGGAAGGGTGATATGAAACAGAAGGAGTTGCCTGGAATTGGGGGAGATGCACATTGGGGGGGACACCATATGGAAGCCTGGGAGCATGACAGGGGATATGAAAGTTATGGTTTTAACTGGCTGTGGGATGGGAGGTAAACTGGCAGGGCTGGTACTTACCAGACAACACGTTATCTGCAACCTGAAGCAGCAGTCTGTTCTTCCCCTGTGGGAAGAAGGGTCAGTTTAGGGGAAGCAGCCATGTTCCCCCAAAGGACAGGTCGGGAAAAAAGAAAGGAGATGTTGCTTTATATAAAAAAATGTATACACTTGGACAAACGTTGAAATGGAAATAGGAGACAAGACTTGTTGAAAGTCTCTCGGTAAGGATAAAAGAGGTAAAAAACAAGAGTGATGTCACAGTAGGGGTCTATTACAGACCACCTAACCAGGGCGAAGAAGTGGATGAAGGTTTTTATACACAACTAACAAAAACATCCAAAGCACAGGACTTGGTGGAGTTGTTAACTACCCAGACATCTGTTGGGAAAATAATAGCAGGGCACAAATTATCCAACAAGTTCATGGGATGTATTGGAGACAATTTTTTATTTCTGAAGTTGGAGAAAGCTACTAAGGGAGAGGCTTTTCTAGATTTGATTTTCAGAAATAGAGAGGAACTGGATGAGAATTTGAAAGTGGAAGGCAGCTTGAGTGAAAGTGATTATGAAATGGTAGAGTTCATGATTCTAAGGAATGGTTGGATGGAAAACAGCACAATAAAGATAATGGATTTCAAGAAGGCAGACTTTAGAAAAGGCTAAGGGAGTTGGTAGGTAAGATCCCATTGGAAGCATGTCTAAGGGGAAAAACAATTCAAGAGAATTTGCAGTTTTTCAAAGAGACATTAATAAGGTCACAAGAGAAAACTATCCCACTGCATAGGAAAGAGAGGAAATATGGCAAGAGACCACCTTGGCTTAACCAGGAGATTTTCAATTATCTGAAACTCAAAAAAGAGTCCTACAAAAAATGGAAACTAGCACATATTACAAAGGATGAATATAAACAAACAACACAAATATTTAGGGACAAAATTAGAAAGGCCAAGGCACAAAATTAGATTAAACTAGCTAGAAACATGAAGGATAACAAGAAAACATTCTACAAATACATTAGCAGTAAGAAGACGACCAAGGACAGGATAGGCCCTACTCATTGGTCAATGAGAGAGGAAAAACAACAGAATATGTGGAAATGACAAAAGTGCTAAATGACTTTTTTGTTTCACTTTTCACTTAAAAGATTAGTAACAATTGGATATCTAACATAATGAACGCCAGGGAACACAAGTTAGGATACAAGGCTAAAATAGGGAAAGAACAAGTTAAAAATTACTTAGACAAGTTAGATGTCTTCAAATCGCCAAGGCCTGATGAAATACATCCTAGAATACTCAAGAAGCTGACTCAGGAAATATCTGAGCTATTAGCAATTATCTTCAAAAAGTCCTGGAAAATGGGAGAGATTCCAGAGGACTGGAAAAGGGCAAATATAATGCTAATCTATAAAAAGGGAAATAAGGACAACCTGGAAAATTACAGTCATCTTAACTTCAGTACCGTGAAAGATAATGGAGCAAATAATAAAACAATCAATTTGCAAACCCCTAGAAGATAATAAGCTGATAAGTAACAGGCAGCATGGATTTGTCAAGAACAAATCATGTCATACCAACCTAATAACTTTGACAGGGGTAACAAGACTTATGGATAGGGGAGAAGTGGTAAATTTGGTATAGCTTGAGTTTAGCAAAACTTTTGATACTGTCTAGCATGAGATTGTCATAAACAAACTAGGGAAATACAACCTAGATGGAGCTACTATAAAGTGGGTGCATAACTGGTTGGAAAACTATTCCCAGGGAATAGTTATCAGTGGCTCACAGTCAAACTGGAAAGGCATATTGAGTGGGGTCCCACGTTGATTAGTTCTGAGTCTGGTTCTCTTTAATATTTTCATAAATGATTTAGAAAATGGCATAGAGACTACACTGATAAAGTTTACAGATGATACCAGTCTGGGAGGGGTTGCAAGTGCTTTGGAGGAGAGGAATAAAATTCAAAATGATCTGAAGAAACTGGAGAAATGGTCTGAAGTAAATAGGATGAAATTCAATGAGGACAAAGTCAAAGCACTTCCTTTAGAAAGGAACAATCAGTTGCACACCTACAAAATGGGAAATTATTGTCGAGGAAGGAATACTGTGGATCTAGGGGTCATAGTGGATCAGAAGCTAAATATGTGTCAACAGTGTAACACTGTTACCAAAACAAACAAAAACCATCCTTCTGGGATTTATTAGCAGGAGTGTTGTAAGCAACACATGGGAAGTAATTCTTCTCTATTCCATGCTGATTAGGCCTCATTTGGAGTATTGTGTCCAGTTCTAGGCATCTCGTTTCAAGAAAGATGTGGACAAATTGGAGAAAGTCCATAAAAGAACAACAAAAATGACTAAAATATGACCTATCAGGTAAGATTGGAAAAACTTGGGTTTGTTTAGTCTGGAGAAGGGAAGACTGAGAGAAGACACAACAGTTTTCAAGTACATAAAAAATAGTTAAGAGGAGGGAGAAAAATTGTTCTTGTTAACTTCTGAGGATAGGACAAGAAGCAATGGGTTTAAATTGCAGCAAGGGTGGTTTAGATTAATGATTAGAAAAAAATCCTAACTGTCAGGGTAGTTAAGCACTGGAATAAATTGCCTAGGGAAGTTGTGGAATCTCCATCATTGGAAATTGTTAAGAGTATGTTAGACAAACACCTGGCAGGGTAGTCTAGATAATACTTAGTCCTGCCTTGACTGCAGGGGATGGGACTAAATGACAGTTTGAGGTCCCTTCCAATCCTACGATTCTCTGATTTTACAATAAATACCTGCTTCTCACTCCCCTTGTCATTCCCCCTCTGTGTATCCCACAGCAATCTGCTGCATCCAATGCAATGCCCAGTCCCGGGAGCTGGCTGGACTGGGTTTCCCACTCCATGTATTGTAACCTCGAGGTTACAGTACCATTGAGATTTGGCACAGCTCCCTGGAGGGGCACCAGCCAGGCCAAATTTGTGAGAGTGGTGTTGTGACCTGGTGCATAGGGTCACAATGCATGTCCCTCAAATTTGACCTGGCTTGTCCCGCATCGTCCTGGTGGAAAGGTGGCTGGGACAAACTTGAATGGCATTGTGACCCTGAGCACCAGGTTACAATGCCTGAAACATGGAGCTGAACCCAGCCAGCCCCTCAATCCCTTGAATCATTCTAAGACCTCATCATTGGATCATAACCCCTGGATTGAGAAATCCTGCTCTAGAGAAAATTCCCTGTCACTCTTCTCTGCCGCTTTCAGGGTTGGCCTAATTTACAAAACAATCTATCCAAGTACTAATTCCCTTGCATGCCTATACACCAACCTATGTGTCCATTGTTATTTTATCATGCCCAAGAACATTAAACATAACATGCTTGATCTTATATTTCCTCCCATGACATATCCCACTGAATCAGTGAATATCAATAATCTTGCCCTGTCATATTACTTGCCCACCCACTCTCCTCCTCTGCCCACTGCATTATCATGAACAAAATATGCCAAGTACTAATAAGAATGTTTACAGAATATTCAGCAACTCATCTTGTTAGAAGCACAGTCTTCTTTGTACCAGTATAAATACTCAGATGAGCCAGCCCTGAACAATGCAAACTTTGTTCAGTGTCTCAGAAATCAATGTAGTCTCCCGCATAAACCTCTCTCACGTCTTTTTTTCATTTGTCTTTTTTCTCTCTTTATGAAAGGAAAATTGTGAAAGCTAAATTCTCCTCTTTGATTTGCTGTCGTCAATTAGAGAAGTCTACACATTTGCTTTATTTAGCGTCAAAGATAAGATTGTTAGCTGGGTTGTGGGATATTTTTTGAGTATCTGGATGTGAAATGCAATTCTGCTCCTCAATTTACAGTACTTCCTCAATGTGGCCTGACTTGAACTCAGGGGGAAAGCCAGGTTTCTACAGTATACAGCTAATTGTTTGAGGGCAATAAGTGAAGCAAATAATACAACAACGAATTTTCACAGAAAAATAATAGTGATCATTATCCCCAAAGTATAGTGTCTTGCTTTGCATTATGGTAGAGGTAGCAAAAACCAAACCTGCACCGCTTCTTTAGAGTTGTCACTGTCTTTATAAACCGCCCAACAACCTGGATGGCTGTAGGCACACATGCATAAATTGGCTACTGAGAAACCCTAGAAATACATCAGCACAAGGCCAGAACTAGATCAATCTGGACCTAAAGTAGGCACTGTAATGAACCACTGGCATACCACCATGGCATATATGTTTAATCAGATTAAATACTCCTGAGATGTCCAAAGGGCAGAATAAGTCATTGTATATGCCTCAAGACTTTGATGAATAGAACATCTCTTCCTCACAAAACAAATGGAAGTGCCTCGTCTCCCTTCTCCAACCTAAATAATTTCTGCAAATGCCCATTCTATTTACTCTTCCTGCTTTGATTGCTTTGGCATCTTCTTTCTAAAGGAAAGCCAATGATATTGGTTCCCCATTTTGGACCATCTGTTATATTTCAGAACTATGCCATTCTATATTTAACAGCTTCATTCCAATTTTTGGAGTAATTTAGCCAATTGAATAGTCTCTGGTCCAGTTTGAAAGCCAGAGCCAATAATCAGGACATACATCTGTCAAGAATCTGTGAATTTCATATGCTTTACTTATGTATTTTCTTTTGGCTTTGGTTTGAAAAGTTATCTTCCCCGACACCAGATCATCACATCACAGGTGAGGCCATCCAAAGTACTGGGCCTCCTAACAAGCTCCATTTCACTTGAGTTTGTAACTATAAAGCTCTTATTGATAGCTCTGCCACTTAACCTATTAACAGGACAAATATTTCTGATCCAACTTCCTTTTGTCTACTTTAGTTAACAGGAAAACTGTGCCCTACTGTTTGTGTAAATAAGAATTCTACATATCCACATGCACTTTCTGTGCACACACTTTTTTGACAAAAGGCACTAACTTTGTGATCACATTAACTCTGTGGCTATCTTACTGTGAAAAATTATGTTTCATTATGGCAGTCAGAAAGTGACTATGTAAAATAAACACCAGCTCACTGCACAGATTTTCTCCCTCTGTGAATTTACAGCCACCTCTATTTTCTTTAATAACAAAAATGGGTTTTCCATACACTGTTTCCAACTGGCAGAGCAGACCCTAAACAGCTGTGGGAGAGCGATCTGGATACTTTTTTGGCCCAGGCAAAAAGAGAACTGTTAACTTTGCCCCAAATACAGACTTTTTACCTCATGTTGTACAGAGGAACACCTCAGCTATACTGATGATACACTTCAGATGGGCCAGGGTTACTGGCAATAGTGTACAAGCAAGAAAAAACAGCTTGCCCTTCAGACTTCAGCATTAGTTCGCAGGGCTGGCCAGGTTAAGAACAGCAGCGTCATTTTACTTTCTAAATGGAAAAGTTTGATACTTAACCTGCTGAGTGACCAGAACTGCATTTAAAGGGTCTGTTCTCATAATAGCGAGCCTGCATTACTACTGCTAACTTTAAGATATATTTCTCATTTGAGACTGAATGCAAGTTTGCCAGTAACACTGGCATTGCCCTCAACCTCATGTCAAATGAGGCACTGAAACTCTCCTACATCTTGGACACTGTCCAGATGATTCTACTGATCCTGTTTTTTTACATATTACTCTTGAGTTACATGCTAGATCACAAGTCAGAGAAGGTGAGGGAGATGCAACGTGTCTAAGGTGAAGGTGAGGGAGATGCATCATGCTAAGCCAGAGAAAAGACCCAAATGGGAATCATAGTATCCCACATAAATAATGACTTTTTATCAGAACTAACAGAGCTATTACCAAACTCAGCACTCTAATTGCCAAAGTTTATCAACTTGGAAGACTTCAATACAAACAATACTGACATTTTTTAGATGTCCACAGGAGTCTGATAAATTAAATTCAGAACCTTATATCTCGCTGAAGTTGTCCCTAGATCCACTCATACTTCATGACACACTCAAAACCTGAATTTTAGCCATAGTACAATTAGTGGAAGCACAGTAACTAGAAGTGGCTGAAAAATGTTCCCTTACCCATTTCAGAAAATTTCATTCTTTTTTTTAACACTGCCTTCACCACCCCCCAAAAAGAAGATGGGTCAAAAACTGAAACTTTTTGTTCTTCAGTTTGTAATAAAAAAGAAGACACTTTTTGTAACATTTTAATTGGGGGTTGTTTGTTTGTTTTTATGAAAAAAAATTAAATCCTTTTAAAATTTGGAAATGGTGGGAAAAAAGTTGTTACATTTTTATGCTATTTCATTATTCCTCCCTGATGAAAAAAAAACATAGAAAAGTAAAAATAAAAATGGAGAAAAAGTGGTGTTTTTCTTTCCACAATTTCAGAACATTAAAAAAAATTGTCCACAACGTTTTTTGGGGAAAAAATTGTATGTGAGTGGGGGAGGGAAAGAAAATTCAACATTTTTTTTCCCCCATGAAGAATTGTGTTTTCAATGAAACCTCATTTTTTATCAATTTTCTTTTTTAACCACCTTTATCATACACTCTTATGTATTACATAAATAATTAGCCTGGAATTTCAAAAGTGCTGGATATTCAGTAGTTCCCACTGAGGTCAATCAGTGTCAGATTGATGGTCTTCTTCAAGGTTCAGATCCTTCACCAATACTGTTCTATGTGTACATCAATGACTTGCCAGCAACATTCTCATGGATATTTAACTATGCCAATGACATCTGTTGCAGTTATCAAGCTCAGTCCTTCTCAGAAATTCTCATATCTCATCTGAATGATGATATGAGGCTCAAGGCAGATTACTCTAATTGATGAGCTTTTCTAGCATATCATATCTGCATAAGGCAAGTACAAACCATAAGTTAAATATTTTCTTAAATGGCCAACTCCTGCAGCGTAACCCAAACCCAGTTTACCTCTTTGTGACATTGGATAGGTCACTGATGTATCACAACCGCTTGAAAAAGACAGCAGTCAAAGTTAGCACTTGGAACAACTTACTCAGAAAACTGGCCAGCTCAACCTGGAGTACGAGTGCCCAGATGTTTAGAACATCAGCCTTTGACCTCTGCTGTTCAACAGCAGAGTACTGTGCTTCTGTCTGATGTCATTCATCTTGTGCAAAGCTGGTCGATATATAGCTCAAGAACGCTAAGTGTATTGTTACTGGTACTTCACATACAACTTTGTTGTCATGGCTGCCAATACTTTGTAATATAACACTGCCCCATATTTGCTATGAGGGGGCCTCCATCTTGCTCCTGGCTAAGATCCATGAAAACAGAGACTTGACTGTACTCAGACCTCTTCAGCCACTTGCCAGTTCTCCTGTCTTCTACCCATATTTTATGGTATCCCTACACAGGACATGATGTTGGAATCTGCTTGGGTAATGAGTGGTCAACAATAACAGTCAATTACCCTGTCATCATTAACCCATCCACTTGCCCAATTTTTTACCTTCCAAGACACCCGTGGTCATCCCTGAATCGTTTTCGAACAGGACAGGCTATTGTGTGGCCAACCTTTTCAAGCAGGGTTTATCTAACGACCCATGATGTAGATGCAGTAAACCTCATACTATATTGCATATCCCTGAGGAGTCCCCACTGACTTACTTTGATGGTGGGCTATCTGCTCTTCACTTGGTGCTATCGAACACCTTGCTCATATGCTGAGATATAGACTTAGATCAATTTAAGGAAAGTACATTAAAAAGTTCTTTGGAAGATAATATTAGTGGTGGTCACCAAAAAAAACCATCAGAACTGTTTTTCAGTGAAAAATTGTGTTTGGCTAACCTCAATATTTTGCAAAAAGTGGTTGCTTTCAATAGAAAATTTATATTTTTAATAAAAAAGGTGATTTTTGGCCAACATTTTTGGTTTGTTTTTTTCAATTAAAAAAAATCTAAATATTCCATGAAAAATTTCAACCAAAAATAAAATTTAAAAAAATACATATTTTCTGACCAACTCTATTGATTACTTTTATATTTTTGTCCACGCTTCTGGTGTACACATTTTCTTTTAAACTTTCACTGCACCCTTTGTGTATGTAGATGGAGGCAGTCAATTAAAAAGCTAATTTAGGTAAGAACTTAGATGGCCTACATATGCCCACAAATAATATTATTACCCTATGTTACACTCTCCATATGCAGTATGTTTTATCAGATAGCATTCATCTGGTAAAAACATAGCAAATTTCTACTACTAAATGCTGCATAGGTAGAGAACACTGTAATTTTTTAAAAACAAAACATTTTTATTGCAGTAAAAGTAATCCATGTAAGCAAATTACTTTAAGAAAAGTTCAAAAATATTTTGCAAGAAGTGAAAAGGATCAAAATAAATACAGAACATTGGCGGCAGGGAGGAGAGAAAGTTCTATTAACCTCTACTAGAGTTGTAAATTTCATATGAGTTCAAGTTTTCTGAATATTGGTAATACCAATGCCATAAAGCAAAACTAAACATTTCAGTCCAAAATAAATTGGAAAGGGGAACAGCTACACCAAACACCTCATCTGGACAATATCTATTATGCCCAAATAAATATAATACCAGATTTTCCAAGATAATAAATTTTCAGGGCAAAATTACACCTTCCTTTATGCGTGTTCAATGTAAGAGGAAAAGTGAAATACCAGGATAATCTGACTTCCTGCAATGCATAGTGCAAGGGGGAAAACCTTTGCTGCCAGAGGAATGACATTACTGCCACCATCTTGTCCCCTCTCTATATATCAGTATGAAGCCAGTGCTTTGTGCAGTGCAGCAGCTTACATGAACTAGGAGATGTCTCTTCCAATGATCCCCCAGGTTGCAGAAGAAATCATGCTTTTGAAAGGCATAGTATTTGCAAAGGCATATTCACCATGGCATCATCACTTGGATGGTAAACTTCCTTCCTTTTCCCAGTATGCTTCAGGCTGTAGGAACCCTATGCAGCTCACACCACGCTATTTTTCGTAGTTTTATACAAATATTTAAATGTTTTGACAGATTGTGTTCTAAGAACCTTTAACTGACTATCAAGTAACTAAATCACAGAAGTTTTTATGATGCCATTGCAGTCGATTAGCTATAGCACAAACACAAGCTCAAACACAGCAAATGGATGTTTATAGTTTGTAAAATTATTAAGATAACATCAAGAGCTTCAATATGAAACAATGTTTTCATCCTCTTGAAAGTATGAAACTGACTAGCATTCAGTGTTGCATGTTTTCTTTTTTCTCCCTCAAGACACAGGAAAATAAATCTGAATTCATTAGTGGACACCATAAAAAGCCAATTTCAACTGAAATGTACTACTAGCCTTCTAATTCAATAGAAATAGGATTTATATCCTACTTATCTATTTACTACTGTAGGGCAAAAGAAATATTACAGTATTGACCCTTCTTCTTTTTGATCTTTCTCCAAATTGATAAAACACTTAGAAAGGAGTGTTTTGTTGCCACTGTGGGAAATAAACCTAACTACAACTGAACAGTCAACCTCTCTCAGAGGTCTGTTCTTTTGTCCAAATATGCACATCTTCTATTAACATTAATGAGAATTACCCCATGAATATGGATGAGAGATCAGGCCCCTTAATTTGTTTAGAGGAGACCAATTTTAACCAGTGGGGGCCAACACATAATACTGTACCATGCTTGTGTGACTGGTGAGTCAACATGTTGAGGTTTTCTCTTTATATTGTATGGGCTGCTAGCCAGGCCAAGAATTTAAACAGAAGCATGTCAGAACATTGATCAAAGGTATCATTTTAAGGGTATTTATTCCCTGGTGAAGGAAAAGAAGCCTCAGGGACTTGGAATGACCTTGGAACTGTAAACTAGCAGGGATTGAACGCTGATTGCCATAAGCAAGATTCAACCCTGACCCCATGGTACCAATGTCTTGCAGCTGCCACTGTTTCTATTAGATTGACGACTTTGATTTTGTTTAATAAACACAGGTCAGCAAACAGCTAGTTCTGGTGACTCTTCAAAATTTTCATCACCTCTTAGCCTCTCAGTAACCTAATGGTAAGCTCAGTAAAGACATTAATTCACAGAACAAACAACAAGGAAAATCATTTAGAGGTGCTACACAAACAGCACTCAAATGCAGCACAGAGTGAGATGAAAGAAAGTGCAGGAGAGACGTCTTTATGCTACTGACCTCTATTTGAGAATTACTATCAGTCTCAATGAGGGGATGAAGAAAACTTTTCCATGCCAGATGTATATATTCCACTTCTTCTGTCTTGTACTGATGATCATTCTCCTTAATCCACTTCACACAGCTCAGATTTTTCTCAGATGCACAAATGAGGGCATATCTCCTCAAATGACAATGCTTATATGCATTATGATTTATATAATACATATAGAATGCGTTCATCAGTGGAAGCATGCTAGAGATCTCTTAAAAATACAATGCATTTAAGTCTCTAATGTTAAGGACTAGTTTTCAGAAAAGGTGTGCTAATTTGTACATGCCATTTACAGGTACATTGAAAACCGCAGGACTCTGCACAACTATGTCTCCAATCATGCAGATTGGAGATTTTTTTTTATTAATGTCTTATTCAATAATAAATTTATTATTTTTTATTAATGTCTCCTTCAACATTTGTTCTCCCAACCCTTGCATGATGTTAAGACTATCTCTTGCTCATTGTCAAATGCTACCCAGGTGTCATTGGGGGGAGGCATCTTCAGAGTACCCACTTGTGGCCCATCCTGGCCCTGCAAGTGTGCTGCTCACGGTACCTACTCAGCTCTTCCAGGCCAGATTAATTCAAAGCACATGCCCTCTTAGTTGGGGTCTGGTTTATTAATTCTACAGATATTAGCTCACTTCTCTAATCACTCAAGTTCACATCTGCTCTAGGTCCATGTAACTGGGTCTAACTCCTTTTCAAGAAGTCTCCCTCCCCCCACAGTTTCATCTCAAGATATGAGTCCTCAGCTCTCCAACTTGAAGCTGTGAGCTTCAGTTAAAAGGAACTGTCTAAATTATAGACAGGAGTCTTTAATACTTATTTATAGAATCACAGGGATTTACTGAAACATTGCAAGAACCAACTCCAGCACATAGAGGCAGGACTGAATTTTCTGCTCACTTCCCAGATCAGATACAACAACGCAAGGACATAAAAGACAACAACTTAACTCTAAGCTAAAGATAGCACGTACCAAGAGATGGTGTTGTGTCTCTACTGATCATTACGTAGTATTGCCAACTTCAAGAGATAAAAAATCATGAATCGGACCCCTCAAAACCATGAGATTTCTAAAAAAAAAATGTTTATATTGTGTATATTATTGCAGTCTCTTGATTTTTAACTCCCCCACCCATCCTCAACATGTGTGCATGTGACAATTAGTGTTGCCCACTCTCTCACATGTACTGGATATGGTGATTTTGGTCCCTTCTACAGGAGCTATCACCCCCACATCTGCACATCTCTTTTTCCTGTCCAGCAGTTAAGCCTGTCCTTCAGCCCCCCCCCATCAGTTATGTCTGCACCCAACCCCCCTCAATTCAGATCTTCCTCACTTCAGTCCCCTAGCCCCCATCATCACCATTTCATCAGTTCCACCCTGCTACCCCATAGATGACAGCTACACTTAGTTCACACTCCCAGCATTCATGCCATCTGCTCAGAACCCACCATCAATACAGCAGTGGGGGGGGCTGCAGTGGGATCACCTTTCCCACTTCCCAGGCTGACAGCTGGAGCTCTGCCACCTGGGGCTGACAGCCAGAGCCCGTGAAGAGGGCCTCCCACTGTCAGCCCTGTGAAGAAGGGAATTTCTAAGTAAAATTAAACCTCACTCATGATATCAGGATATAATTCTCAAGTATCAGAATATTTTTTTTCATCTGTGGCTGAAACAACAACCCTGATATTTGAGAGTTCTATCGTGAGGCCATGTGTGAAACTTAAATTTACTTAGAAATTGTCTCTTTCATGATAAATTCATGAGAGTTGGCATGTCTGGTTACAAGTCCTCCAAACTCTGCTCCTTGGAGCTGCAGGGGTAACTTAGGCCAGCTGTAAAGCCTTAGTCAGCCTCACTGTCAGCTGATCTCTTTTTCCAAGTTAGTTTTCAGGCTCAGAGGGTTCAGCAAGCCAGTCTTCTTCTGTTGGTATCTTCCCTGCTATGAGGGAGGAGGCATGTATCCTGGTCCCCTTCTAAATCTCATCCCACTTGGCTGGGACATAGCTGAGCTTTGCCCCAGTCACACTCCACGGCTCTTGCTTCCAGACCCTTAGTATCCTCAGTAACAGGATTTCTTCCCAAATGCTACTTAATCCCAGGACTGCTTCCTCTCTATCAACCATCCATGAATATATCAGACCTCCTGGAATCTTAAAGGGCCATGGAATGGGAATGGGGTGGGCTGATTCCTGGCACCATTTCCCTTAAGCGGGCAGACCACTTCATCACATTTAGTTTTAACAAATCTAATTCCCAATACCTGCAAGCCTTTCTCTTGTACCTTCTGGGTCCTGTGAGGCCATAAAGTAGGGTGAAGCCATGAGTGAATTAGTCAGGTTGTTCCTAGCGAGTGTCCATATAACTTGAATACCTCTCCATGCCATTAGGAATACTATATATGCCACAGGCATATAATAATGTATTATTAGTGGCTTAGAGAGTTTTAAAAAAATACCTATTTGTTATTATTTTTCATATTTCTTTCCCACATACAGCCAATTGCATTTGCTACCAAGTTCAACTTTTTAGGGCACAGAAGTAATCCATTAATAAATCTAAAAAGGACCTGATATACACAATGTTTCAGTTTTGAGGGCTGATATCTTGGACCTTCCTATTGTAAGAAAAAAGTGCCATCCTATTGGGAAGGTGGGATTCTTCCCTTTCAATGGTATGCAAAGCTCCCGTTTCTAGGCCTCATTCACATATGAGATGTCAAACATTCATCATGCTAACAGTGCATGACTACACATTGCTCTGAACCCCCTCCCCACTCCGTAATATTTGGGGGAAATCCACAGTTGGGTGTGGTGGTGAAGGAAGTATCTCTCTGATGCTTACCCTGTCTTTTCTTTTTTTTTTTTTGAATAATGACAGGCATTTGAAACTGCTCAGAGATTTGGAATATAAAATATAGATGCAGCAGATCAGAATACATGAACAGAGTCCAGGTGAAATGGCCAAAGTTACATGAGTAATATAATTTATCATGTCTTTGCAATTTATCACATGGCTCTCACAGGAAGATACATTTCCCTTCTCATGCACACCGCTAATTGCTTTCTTTGCCTTCAACACCATGTTCCCTTTGGACCGTAAGCGGTGTGATGAGCAAGAGAAGCGCAATATACAAGTTTCTTTTTCAGTCTGCTGAAGATTAAGTATTTTTTAAAGAAGACAACATATTACGCCATTGACTTCTTTATGTGAAAATATATATATAAAAGTCAATACTGAGATTCACATTGCAGCTGATATAAATTAAAGAAGTTCCTTTTGAGGTATTTATTCATGCTAGCATATTTAACAAATATTGCAGAAGTTATTGCAGGATGGTAGTAAATAAGAGAACAATTGGATTGTGGAGCTATTAAGTTTAACACTGATGATATTCAGAAAATAACTAGCAATTAAAATGTTACCATTACATACTATTTCCTTGATTTATGTGGGCATTAAAATGAGATATTGTTAAAAATATTTTAAAGTGAACCATACTGTACTTTACTTTAAATTAAATGTAGGCAAAAAGCCTAACGCTTTTGAAGCAAACACTTTAGTAACATTAGATTGAGCGACAAAGAAGCTTGAATGTAAACAAACAGTGCCCTCACATTAAGTTTATCTTAATTAGAGTCAAAGGATTCATTGTAACATCTTAAGATGATTCCAGTGGATCTCATGTGGCATACGTGGTAAATTATTCATTTTTCAATTCTGATGATCCAGGTTAAAATCCACTAAAGAAACTAATCTGAAGGTCTCAATCCGTCTTCTGGTATGGGTTAGTACACATCTCAAAACCATTATAAATTTTAAGCACACACAGCACATCTGTCAATTCTGCTCAGGACCATGCTATTCCATCCAAACTGGGTTTTCATACCGTAACCACCACTCATAGTATCATAGCACCGGAACTGGTTGACAAGGAACTGTCCACATTCTGCCATGGTATTAGTCTTTTGCTTGCCTAATCAGTAAATTCTTCATTCAATTTAAAATAAATCAACTGTTGCCCAGAAAAGCTATAAAAATTCACATCAAGATTAAGGTTTTCATGGGGATAAACCAAACAGATTAGTTTAATGGCTTAGTATTCCATAAATATCCTGAAAAGATCCAGCATGCTTTGAAACATTGGGCTTCATCATCTTTTCATTTAAATAATGGAAGATGTGAAGGTACTGAGAATTAAGAGACTGTCAAGTCCTTATTGTAGTTTGAAAAATGCTGTGTAACCTGCTGAGATTTACTGATTTGGCTTCCACTCACAGAACTGTTGAGCAAAGAAGTATACCAAGCCATGTAAGAATGTTGGCCATGATGTACAAGAACTTCCCACAGAGAGCTATTAGGAAGTAGAGTTGAGACTAAAAACCTGCTGTCAAGTTTTCTAACTCAGGAGATTTTAAAAAAAATGGTGTTTTGTTCCAGAAGAAGCAGTTTTGGGGAGCTGATAATCTTGCCTAAAGATGTCATGACTGGTAAGCTGTTCACATTTGTTTTTATATATCTAGTTTCTTGACAAGTGGGATGGGATCACGCTCTGTAGCCTTAAACAATGTTATTTTTTCCTCTGTTTAAATCTTTGGAAGGATGTTGTTAAGAATATCTGCAGCTAGTCGGGAACAAGCTACCTTGTTTCTAGGAAGCTTTTGAAGACCCTCCGTAGCATGAACATCGGCAAGTTATTTGTGGCATCTACCTACAATATCAAAGACGGGTTTGAAATATATTTTTATACCTATTTTCAGCCCCCCTCCTTTTTTTCCCCTCATTTAAGAAGTGCTTGAGGATGATAGGATGGCAAAGAGAATAACGCAAGCACAATGACAGTTAGTCTAACCCAGAGATTAACCACCAACTAGATGGTCTGACATCATACTTAGGGACGTGATCAGGCTGTGCTTAACAGAAGAACAAGCCATGAACAGGAATAAATGGTTACTCCCAGTGACTGCAAAAATGTTCTGGGATGAAAGATAATTTTATGTCAATTTTGCACCCTGTTTATTCACAAATAGACAAATTTTGTGAGGAAAGATTATAAGCTCTTCAAGGCAGGGAACATCTTTTGTCTGAATTGTGGGGCTGCAGTCTTCAAACACTGCCACATGGCAAATATATAGTAATACACATCTAAGAGTTTATAGAAAATAAAAACCAAGCCCACTGACCAAATTCAAGCAATCAGAAAATGAAAACGGAATTCAATTGGGGCAAGAATGGTGGTAGTTTGTATTGACTGTGTCATCCAATAAGAGAATGAAAATAAACCACTAAGACAACGAATTGCAGTTTGACTAGTGAATTGCAATTATTGTACAACAAAGGGAATAACCACATCTACCTCATTCACAAGCATTCCATAGGCTGGCATTTACTGACCAAAACACATTCACTTAACAGTTTAAAATTCCAAACCACAGCATAAAAGAAATGCAATTTGTCCATGAACAATTCAAAAACAGGAGGGGGCTACATTTGCTGAGCAAACTGCTCTTTCTTAATCCTTCGACCACCTCTAGTCCATTCCTTTCACCATTAGAGGAATGGGCTATTGTTCATGATTAACAATACTACCTAAATGAGGTTCGAAACTTTGGAGGGTCCTCTCACCATTTTGTATTTCTGAGGCAGAAGAAATGAGGTTCACACAGTTTTCTATGTGGAGGAAGGTCTTGTGGACAAAACCTTAAAAAAATCAAAGTTTTGACTGATTTTCTAATGTGTATAGTCAGAAAGTCAGAGGCATTTATATCCACAATTGGTTGGCTAATGTGCCAAAAAAATTACCACAAATGTGAATACAAATACCTAATCTGCATATGCAATATAGCAGTAATTGCTCACAAAATGTCGGTACATAATTATGCATGAATGTTTTCAGATAGCCCTAGGCTTACAACCTTTTGAAAATCAGGCCCTAAAGATCCAGTTGCACTCTTTGCAAGTTTAAGTATCTTCCCCAGTATCTTGATCAAAATTTCACCTTATTATGTTGTGTGTATATTGTTTTCCTAGCTCCTGCTTTTCATAGGAATTACCATATTGCCATATCAGATCAGAGCAGAGTCCTTATATTGACAATCTGGTATGCGTAATTGGGAAATTATTTTTGTCGTGAACCTTAAATCCATTTTCCAGATGTTGATTTTTTTTTGCTATGACTGTCGCAGAACATTACAAAATATGAGTACCCACAATTCCCACAGGAGGTTTCCATGGGATCTGCAGGTGCTCAGCACCTTTCAGAATCAGGATCTGAGAGTATCACATATACCCCAAGAAGTTTTTTAGTATAGTTCACATTTTAAGGCAGAAAGAATGTCTGGGTGTAGTATGTTTGAGTTGAGAACACTGAATCACATACTAATGAGTTCTTACTATCTCTTTCCATGGTACATGGCCTCAGACCAGCAAATCACTTAGGAATTAATTTAAATTTAAGCATGTCTCATTCGATTCAATGTGACTCCTTGTGTACTTAAATATAAGCACATACTTAAAAGTTATGCAACCTCACATCTTAAATTTCTTCATTGGTCAGTTTCTTACTTGCTTCACAATGATCATTCAAGGATTGATTAGATAACATTTGTAGACATCTATATAAATGTTACCTTTATTATTACTGCAAATCCCTATTACAGAGTGAAAAATGCTCTTGCAGTTTCAGATGAAATACTTATATATAGATTCATAGACTTTAAGGCCAAAAAGGACCATCATAGCCACCTAGTCTAACCTCCTGCACATCTCAGGCCACAGAAATTTACCCACCCCAACCTGTAGTAATCCCATAACCTCTGAATGACTTGGGCCATACCTAGATTATCTTTAATCTCCACCCCATTCTCAGTGTTTAGTGGTCCCACTTCTTTCCCTGTTTCTCTTTATTTATATGGCTAAAGAACTTTGAATTATTGGTTTTATTTTTGTTTGCTTGACTTTTGGTAGTTCTCACTTCTTCCTTAAACTTTCTGACCTCCACAAGGTAGGTTTCCTTCTTGATTCATCCCTTCTTCCATTCCTTGTGGGCTTTCTGCTTTCTCCTAATTGTTTTAGATGCTTGTTTATCCAGTTTGGTCTGCAGCCCTTCCCTATGTAATTTTCCCCTTGCTTGGGATGCAGACTTCATATAGTTTCTGCAACTTTGATTTAAAGTAATTCCAAGCCTCCTCCACATTCAGATGCTCGAGTTCTTCAGGTCAGTCCACTTCCCTAACTAATTCTTGGACCTATTTTTTTTTTAAACTTTGTCCTTCTGAAATCAAAGGCCCCAATTGCAGACCTATTTTTGTGTATCCTTTTATTTAATTTAAACTGAATTAGCCTCATGATCACTCAAACCAAGGTTGTCTCCTACAACCAGTTCTTCTGGGAGATCCTTGCTGTTTCCCCAATACTAAATCTAAAATGATCACCTTTAGTTGGTTCAATGATTATTTGCAAAAGAAATCTGTCAGCCATCACATCCAAGTATATCTGAGCCCTTCCATTTTAGTAGGATTGTACTCCAATCTACTTCTTGAAAATTAAAGTTTTCCATAATCACACAATTCCCAGTAGTATTTATTTCATTAAAAATGTCCATATCCAAATCAGATGCTGGGGATCCGCAGCAGAGCCTAGCAGTATCCCGGTGGAACCTCTATTACTTTTCTTCCCCAAAGTGATTTTGTTCCAAACAAATCCCATTTTATCCATTCCTTCACATCTAATTTCTTTACAGTCTACCTTATTAATATACAATGCTACTCCACCATCTTTACTTTCTGTTCTGTCTTTCCTGAACAACACATACCTTTCAGTACTTATATTCCAGACATGATTACTATTCCACTGTGTTTCTGTTACCCCCATAATATCTGATTTCACTTCCTGCACCAGTAGTTCTAGTTCCTCTGTGTTGTTAGCTAGACTCCTTACATTGTTGTACAGACATCTTAATTGTTTCTGTTTGTCTTCACCCAGATTCCTCACCCATTTATGTACGCATTTTACTGCCATTATCACCCTACCTGACAGTGTCAATACCACAGGCAGTAACAATCTTTCCTCTTGCTGTCCATTTTCTTATCCTCGGTTATTCCTTTCTCTATTGTTGTATTCTCTTTCACTTGACTTTCCTCAATATTAGAATCAGGCCTGGAGATTACATGATCATCCCCCAACCATCTCCTCCAAAGACCTAGTTTATAACTCTTTTAATAAGTTGTGCCAACCTCCATCTCAGAAGTTTATTTCCCACCCTACTCTGGTAGAATTCATCCCATGACAACCATCCACTGGAAGGCATTCATGGATAGAGGTTGGACATCCCAAACCCCTCCTTATAGCGCCATTGCCTGAACCATCTGTTTATCATCATAATCTTGACTTGCCTTCACTCTCGCCTCTAGGGACAGGCTGAAACCTACTGAATATCACCTGACCCTCCATTTATTTTAGCATCTTCCACACCCTGGCACAGTCTTCCTGGAGGCATCCTAAGAAGCATCTAGCAGTATCATTTTTTCCATGTGAAGAACCATCAATGGATTCTTTCCTGCTTCCATTAAAATCCTCCTCAGCCTCAAAGGATTATTAGCTCCTGACAGATAACACATCCTTCTGCTCCAGATCAGCTCTGCTGAGTAGAACATGTAGATGTGCCTCTTCCTGATGTTGGTGCAATTCTCTGGACTTCCCCCTTTTGTTCTTTCTGGCTGCAAGGATTTGTGTGTTCTCTTCTCAATTGCAATCATTTGCAAGTCATCCTCTGATCTCCTGGAGCTCCCAAACTAGGCTATCTCCATGTCTTCTCCCTTATTTTTGTAGTACTTGCCAGTTTTCACCTCTTCTTTGCTCTCCCACATTCTGTTACTACTGCTGTGCCCCTTCATTTTTCAACTCAGTCAGTCTTCCTCTGCCTTGTTATTGTATTTATATGCTTCCATTGGCTACTTTCCAGCAGTTCACCCTCACAGTTCTCTGGTCCAACACTCATCTACAAGTCGTGAGGTTTCCCGTCAGCCTTCTGCACCTTCCCTCCATCATCCACTCAAATCCCCTTAGAAACACACCTATAGTTTCTAGCTGTATCTCCAAACCATGGCTATTCTCTTCCATCAGATCTATCAGACCGCACTTCATAAAACAAGGCACCTTTCAGGTACCATCTCCAGACTAATGTACGTCCTGAAGCTTCCACATCCATTCTTCTTCACTGTCTCTTCCACGTTTTGTGTCACTACCACTGCTCCCTCTGTACCTGTCATAGCCTTGCCTCCTAAGGTCCTGTCATGAAGAAAAACAAAAAAGCACACACGCTTGCACACATCTGACAAAAAAAAAGCCACACTCACCCACCCACAACTCCTCTTCCAAACACCCACTCATCCTCTTCTGTTTTCAATTCTGATTGCTGGCTCATGTGCCACTGGCTGGTTGCCTTTGTAGACCTACTGATCATGGATGCTATGACATAAAATTATTCTTCGTATTAATAACTTACCAGTTTTATACATGAACCCAACTTTGTGGATCCTGAACAAAGTTTTCTTATATCACAAAATTCTAGACTGCACCACTAAGGCATCCCAAGTCTCTTTCACTATTCACACATATTAATGGGAAAAACTGAGTACCTCCCATGAGAAGATAATAAAATTGGACTATAATTGTTTTTTTTAATTGCTACCAATAATCATTAAACCTCTGATAGAAACTGCTGCCTGCTGATTGATATTTTTTTTTAATTTTCTGAAAGTTAAACACATAACATTTCTAGGGTTAGAGGTGCTGCAATGGCTTGAGTTATTGGGGGTGTGGCTGACCACATGAATACCATGGGAATTTTACTAGCTGCATTACTATTAGAGCTGAATAAAACTTTAATTAGGAAACCCAAACTCATGTGAAAATTTATCTGTTCCCACATTTCTTTACTAGTTTGGAACACAGCCCACTAAAAGTTTGGATTGAGTTTCATCTTGAGTTTTTGTATATTTTTAAATATGAAACTCAAAGTGAAACTCAGACGACAGGCACATCTACACATACAACACTGCAGTGGTGCACTGAACCAAAGCAGCTGCACCACTGCAATGTGTCTGGTGAAAACACTCTATGCCTATGGGAGAATTCTTTCCCATTAGCATAGACTGTCTTCACCAAACATGCTGCAGCGCTGCAACTGCATTGGTACAGCTGCACTGCTGCAGCGCTATACATATAGACATGCCCTGAGAGAGTTGTACATATGAATAGAAGCCAAATACAGGTTTTCTACAAACTCCAACAGCTAACATTCAAAGCATCCATCCCATAATGCTTTGCCTCCCAAAACCCCATTCATTGCTTGGACACCCTGCCTCTGGAAAATAATTATTTCAGGAATAATGTTACTGCAGAAGAAATTTTGACCATACAAAGTAGAGAGTCAATAGGTAAACTGGGAAACCTTGAGTATATACAGGTAAGCATGTACTATGAAGACAACCTCTATGTGGGGGAGTTTCTCTGCTTCTTTCAGAACACCTACATTGACTGAGGTTCCATCTATGTCATAAAACAAGTAGGTTTGCATCAATGTAATCTCAGGACTTCAGGGCATGTATATAAGCACTGCCTCTTTTCTCCCAAGACCCTCAGTTTTGACTTGCCTTGCCCAGAGTGAAGATGGGGATTTAGCCTCCTGCTAGCTACCTTTCTCAAGAGTACAGTTTCATCTTTTGACAAAAATGGTGAAAGAATCAGAAAAATCAAAAAGGAATTCCTATAACTGGTTGATTTAGAATGAAGTAGTGCAGTCCACTGAACTTAGTTTTCTCTGTTCCCTTTGCAAGACTTTGAACCATTACAAAGGCAATCTTAGAGAGTCCAGTTGAGCTCAGTCTGTTTGACCATGTGATTTTCATTCAGAGAAAAAACAGTGCAGTCAGGTATCTCCCAGTCAGAAAATCCATTCCTCATAGAAATGGTACATTCCATGAGATTGTATGAATTCCCCCCACACCTCTTGTCACAGCTTTTGGAGACACCCAGATCACGCCTCCAAACATCTCACAACCACTAAAAGTTACACACAAGCTGCAGTTATTAGAAAAGACACATGTTAAAGCATTGTCCACCTCCAAGTTCTGCTAATATTCACTGTATTCTTTCTCCTTCTTAAATCAGTCAGAGAAGGCAATTCCTAGTTTAATATACATACTTCTCCTACTTGGGGAAACTTGTCCCAGGCATCTAAAGTCCATGGAAGTTGGTGTGCCACCTTTATAACCAACCACTGCTTGGGCTAATAGTAAGGCTTGAATCTGGGAACTTCAGCACTAACAGCATGAGCCTCTACCCCGGCATTAAAAGCTAAATCCTTTAACTAGAAGTGGTAGCAGAATTATGTCAACCAGGCCATGACAGAAGACAAAGATCCCAATCTCCTGCTGTGGGTTACCCTTAATCATTCCACTAGCTGGTATCACTACAGATAGGTGCTGGTTCCTTCACAAAGTCCCAGAGGCGGGCTCTACACCTCCCAACCCTCACCTTGAGACATTAGCATGTGACCTGAACAGATACTTTTATCACTGCCTTTTGCCCAGGTACTTCTTTAGCACATGGCGTGTGTGCATGTAAATGTAGTCATCAGTGTATCACCTAGGTAAAAGTCTAGATTTGCTTTCCCCAGGAAGTTTTTTATATGGACCCTGGCTGTCAGTAATGTTAAAGACTAAGCTTCAGGTCTCAGTGCTATATAATTGCTGTCTCAATTAATGTCTGCGCAGCACGTTGCTAATGTAAAATCTGATGTCAATGTTAAATATTGTTATCGTTATTAAAAGACTCAGACTGCTTCTAAAAATAGCATATCATCCCACTGTCCCTAAAATACAGTCTTAAGAGCTTTATCCATTGAACCTTAAGGCTCTGTTTCTGATTGCTATTGTTTGAGACAGACAAGACAGTGAACTGGCCACTTTCACAAATTCCGCTATACTCGATTCCTTAACGATTAGGTGGTTCTGGATACAGTTCCTTGTTTGGATTACAAATGTGTTATCCAATTTTCCAGGCAAATTTAATCAGAGTTAATTGCCTGCTAGCAGCTTGTACTGGTGCTAGCACAGAACTCCTATGACAGTGCAGCAGGGCTAATGCTGCCAAAGCCATCCTCGTCTCCTTTCCCCCATTCCCTTAGTCTGTGGGCTACTGACAGACTTCCCAACTCACTTCAACTCTTTTGTTTCAATGGCAATGATAGTCTTACTACCTTTCTCCTTGCTGCAGGCACTGGGGTGCAGGCAGAGGGAGAGAAAGGACACGTTTGAACATTTCACTAAGAAACTGTACTCCCCTCTTTTTGTGTCTCTCAGTCTAATGAAACAGAGACAGCTTCACTGTCAAGAAGGATTATGAGGAAGACAGGGAGTTTCTATTGTAACAAAACCAAAGATTTTTGTGTAGGTCAACAGCTATTTATCCACGAGGCTCCTAGAAAGAGTTTTAAAGCTCAGTGTTAAGAGCACTGATTGGTACCTTGATTATTTATGTTTGATATATATTCTGATAGCAAATTTAATTTATGTATAAAGTATTCTTGCACTAATTTTATACACACTTATGTATTACTAGTCTGGTTTACTAATATAAAGTACATTTGTTATTCACTTTTAGAGTGGAAGTCATATCTTGTATTCATTATCCCTTCCGTCTTTAAGGCCATACCTGTGATTTCACTCCCCATCTCTGATAAGCGGTGAATAACTGAATGAGCTTTTGTTCGTAGTGCTTAAAAGAGTAGCTGTTAGAGAACTTGGGAGAAAAGGACTGCCTAAAGGTTCAATTTGATGTTTATTGAAGTCTGTAGAAAGGCCCCAATTCTATCAGTGGGTGTTGAATTATGTACAAAATACACACCAGAAAATCCAACTGCTACTTTTCCCCCCTTCCTGTTCAGTTTATGACAAGAACATAATAATTAGAACCAGCATTATTTGCAGCTACATTTCCTCTTTTCAGCATTTTATATTTTTACAATCAAGGCCACTCCACCAAATAGAAAGGGAAACAAGGAGAGCACATAAGAAAATCTATGCTAAGACCAACATGGAGAAAACCAGAGGTAAACACTAAAGGAAGCATCATATGGAGTGTTTCATTTACAGTACCAATGATCTCTCTCAGTTTACTGGAATTAACTGTAGGCCATCTTTTCAAACCCCTGAGATAGAGATTTATGCCCTGTGACGTGTTAATTTCAGGAAAGGATTATTTGAGAGAGAAAAAAATAAGTGAGACGATTTCACAATCTATTTTCATACAACTCTACCTAACTAAAACAGACTAGTTCAATCGTACATGAATGTTATAGTGGCATAGTCTATATAGAGATGTCTGGTCTCAGGGTCATTTATGTGGGGTTATGGGAACCTACATGGAGCCTTCAATCCTCCCCCTATGCTCCCTGCTTGGAACAACTGTGGTCTCTGTACTAAGGTGAGGGACAGTGCCTGGTTTCTTCATTGTGTCCTGGAGCCACAATCCACATCAGAAGGGATGGAGCAGCTTTACCTCTCTACCCTGACAAACCGGCTTGAGGCAGAAAGGGGAGAAGACTGGCTAACCCAAGGCTGCATATTCCTCTGTGCATTGGAGAGTTGGGGGAAGGGTTGTGAGCATGCTCCCTGAGGCATGACCCCCCTCATGGAATTGTCAGTGGGATGGGATGGCTCTGAGCAACCTCTAATATAGGCCAGTGGTGAAATACCCATGATCTGACTCATGCTGTGTTACCGCCGCCACCAAATATTATGCATGGTTTATTTTCTTTTAAGAATTATGTTCCTGCTTAACTTCAAAACAAAATTCTGAAACAAATTGGTTTCTTCATAGTGATCACACAGTGCAAAAGGTTCAGATTAATTGACTTTAAAAGAGTTTACACTGATTAACTCAGGAGCATATTGCTCTGTCATGGTCAGCCTCACTTTGTTTTCTCCCTTGAAATTGATATTTCATGTTAAGAGCTGCACACTGCTTTAACACCGTGCTCTCTGCTTCAGTGTGCCAGTAGCTCAAGGTCTTTGCTGGAAAATTCAGGCTCACAGCAACAGACAAAGTCAAATAATTGTCATGAAACCAGGGGCAGATGCAACCTCCCAATATTGACTAAATGAGTCACATCGGAGTTTCAATAATCCATAACTCTACTTTGTTTTTTAAGTTTTATTTTTTAAGGTTACTTGAAGTAGAAAGCAATAAGAACACTGAAGAATATACTATTGTGTGAAGCTGAGACAAGATACATTTTCAAGGCCAGCTCTTCTCAAGTTTGAAAGAATTAGCTCTGTCTTCTTTCTGCCTTGAAAAACTGAGCATCAGAGTCTCATTCAACTCCACTGAAATCAGAGGGACAGATCTGAAGCTGATGAAAAATTAGCTGTACTGAAGTCAATGGAGCTAAATCCATTTACACCACCTGTAGGTCTGGACCAAGAAGTGTTTTGCCATTGACCTCAATGGGAATTGAACCAGACTGTTAGTGATGAGTTGTAAATACTGATAAAGATTTTGATTGGGTTTCAAATATATAATGCATTTTTAAATGTGCACTACCACGGACAATTTCAAATAGCAAATAGCAAAATAAAACAACCAAATCTGATGCTGTTATGTCATAATTGGGCTGATCGGGCACAGATGGTCTAGATTCTGATCTCAGTTACATTATCATCAATCAAGCATAACCTTGCTGAAGTTTAAGCCAATATGACTGAGATCTGAATTGTGACTACCGCAGAGAAAAATCTACAAGCTGCATAAAGTTTTAACGTGTGTTTTCAAATTGCAAGTGCTAATTGCGACCTCAGTCTTCCTCAAGGAGAAGCCCTTGGAAGGACTGATACCTTGAACATGTCTGACATAAAAGAGGAGCCAGCATCTTTTTGAACAAAGGAAGTAAAGGAGCACCATCATAATTACCTGAAATGGTTAACTTGGATGTGCCATCTACTCTCCTTTCCCTCATCAGCTGCAGCTAAAATATGGACTTAAAATGATTTGCAAAAGTTTTAGACAAAAGGAAATTTAAAAACAGGTATTAGGATATGTAAATGTAAGGGGTCTGATGTGGAAACGCAAGCTCCAAAATTTGCTCTCACAGTTTTTGTGCACACAGATCAGGTAGTCAAATGTGTAACTGAAATTGTTTTCAGCAGCAAAATTGTGCTGTAAAATTGAGCATTCAAAATTAAAGGTCGGGTTTTAGCATTTTAACAATCAGGCCTATCTATGACTTGTAAGAGCAAATACCATAATCCAGCAGCCCTGCAGTACAAGAGATCTGGGGTCAGCTGCCAAAACAACTAGATCTTGCAGTCTTCGTGTACCTAAAACTCTGTCTTCAAAAGGAGTTTTTGGTGAAAAGTGCAGGCATGATGGTTGGCTGGTACTAGAGCTGCTCAAATTTCTCCAAAGACAAATATCTATTTTTGAGAACAAAAAGAACATGAGTTTTAAATAATTTTTTGAATTTTATATTTAAAACTTTCTTGTGGGGTCATCAACCCTTTTTGTTCGCTGAAAATTTTTAACAAATAATATTTTTAAAAGGAAAGAAATCTTTAAAAAATCCTGGAGTCCTTCTCCCCAGTAATTACTTCATTTTTGGAGCAAAAGGTCATTTTTCTATGAAAACTCTTTTCATTCCCCCAAAATTGCAACCTACTCCAGTTCATGCAAAGACGGTGAGATAAAGAAGGAGCCACTGGAGTCCTATTTACACAGATCTGGTTGCCTCCTTACATATAAGATGCAAGGACAGTGACCACCATTCCAGACTGTATGAGGGAAGAGCAGCCATGGAGGGGTTATACTCCTATATGGTTTGAGGGCTGAATTCCTTCCTCCTCAAACCACACAGAGTTTAGCCTTTGTGAAATGGGAACCAAAGCAAATGGTTCCACGTCCCCCACCAACCACCCAATATTTTGTGTGTGTATGTATATATGTTTTTTTTAATACCAATATGACTATGCCACAGGGTCACTGGCTCCTGAAACCCCAGTCTGGCTACCAAGCCACTCCTTCCCAACCAAAATACAAAGCAGGCCCTTTCCCCTTCCCAACTTTGCCTTTTAATTTTCTCCATCAGAGGTATTACATACAGAACATTCACTACGTCATCTGGGTTTCATACAGCTTTATAACACGTTCTTAAAAGAATCAGAAAAGTCCTTCATTCCACCAGAGCTTCATACAGCTTTACACACTGTCCTCACAGTAAAACAAAGTCATTTGCCCTACCTGGGTTTTCTGTGGTGCTAGCCAGGACTCTCATACTCTCACTTTTCCAGAGAATCCTTGCAGCTGCTTTCTTTCTCCCCAGCCAACCCTGGGATCCTACGAGAGCCTTTCCATCTTCTTTCAGTTGTCCCTCATGTCTTCCCCACTAGTTTTCCACACTGACATTTAGAAAGGCCAGCTATCCCACATTAGAACTGACAGGTGATGCTAATTAATTACAGATGGATTGGACCACTGTCCCAGTAAAAGGGTCAGACCCACCAGCGATTGTACTGCAATCATTCCCAGCCAATAATTTACATGGTGATCAAGTATTTTTAGGCAATTCTATATCTTGCTTTCCTGACTACACACACACTTTGATTTACCCTTCCTAAAATAACTATATCACTCTTTGGTATACTGGTGATGTACTCCTGGGTAATTCTGCACCAAAAAAAAAAAAAATTCTGCACACAAGAATTAAAATTCTGCAGGGTCGTAGAACCCAGGCTTCAGCCCCAGTCCAGAAGTTTACATGGCAATAAAATAGCCCTGCAGCCCAAGCCACACAAGCCTGAGTGGGCTGGCTTGGGTCAGCCATGAGTTTGTTGTATAGACATATCCTAAAAGGAAGCACATCTTTAGGAGTGAAGTTAGGCATGATCTGGTACAGCATCCATGTAACCCCATTGAAACTAGTGCATTGCCAGAGTGAGGCCTTAGTGAGTGGCATGCCTAAGTAGTACTCAGCATGTCGCTGTACAGTCACTGATTAGAATTGCAATTGTTGCAGACAGTAGTTTGGAAGGGCAATGGGAGTGGAGGCGCCAGTATGGCAATTGGGAGCACAGATCACTGGCTGCAAAGAGGTGAGGGATCACCTCGGGACATGGACTCGGCCGTGAGGCTGCACCGAACCCTGATGCAACACAAGGGCCAGGCCTGCCCCACAAACACCTCAGGGGCCTGTCCCTCCATGGCAGGTGCACCATGATAGCGAGAGGGACAGAGTGTCACATTTATGCCCAGCTCCGGCCCCAGCCCGGGTGTTGGGTAAGCAAGCTCATCCTGGTAGGATCCAAGTGTGGAGGGGCTTAGTGTGTGGGGATCCAGGTGTGCAGTGATAGGGTTCTCTGTGGGGCAATCTGGACTCTAGTGGGTCAGTAGGAGGGTCAAGGTGTAAGGGGAATGGGACTCTGTGGGGGTCCAGGTCATGGTGGTTGGGGCTCAGCAGGGAGAGTCTGGGTGTGTCATGGAACAAGTAGCTGGAGCCAAGAGCACAGTAGGAGCCCCTCGCCAAGGTGTGCCCAGCCCTGCCTCTCCCCAACTCCAGGCACACTACAATAGCGAACGAGAGGGACAAAGTGACACACACACAGTCCCACCCCCCAGGCTGCACCCGGCTGCTTCTGATGCCTGAACCAGACATGCCTGCTCGGGACCACTTCACAGGAGGGGCACGTGAATCAATTATTCTGCAGAGGAAGTGTAAAGTCTGGGGGACATTTATTCTGCGCTTGCACTGTGGTGTAGATTTTCCCCAGGAATAGTGACAGCACCATTGGCAAGGGGGTGGGGATGGGGGAATCGATGCTTATTTCAAATTGCAAATGCCTAAACATGTCTTCCACTTTTATAGTGCCTATGAACCCAATAAATGAGAAACACCGGAATTGGATGTAAATCACAACCACTGCTCTGGGCTGCAGAGTAACAGGTCCCACCCTGTTCAACTAATTCCAGGTGGCCAAGGAAATAAAAAGATTTTCTTCATTTATTAAACAATTGAAATCTTGGCTTTCAAGATCATGCTTCGTCAGAACTATCTCAAGACTCCAGTTTGCACCCAAGACAACTGAAATTTCACCACCATTCCCCTTTAATGTGTGGTGTCAATGCTATGTCTCAGAGAGACAGGCTCCCTCCATTTGAGAGTCCATTTTGACCCCAAATGCATTAACCTGGCTTGCCTGCATTTCTTCCTTTGCTGTCATATAAGATGTACTCCACATGAAATAAGGAACATCGACCTTGAAAGGAAAGGGAAGAAAAAAAAAACATTCAGCAGCCCAGACCGAGATCTAGGCTCTGTCAAAATGATTTCTTACTCCATTTTACTGAAGCAGTGCTATGCTTTATCACTTCTGAGTTCATGTCTTACAGCTGAGGCAGCCCACTCGAATTGGTAAGTTGTTTAGTTAAAGTACACATGTGCTATTCACGTTGTCAGTATGATTTAAAAGGAAAGAGGCATTTTGCAGGTGAAATACAGCTGCAACAGTCACAGGAAGCCGAACCTAAAACATTAAAACATATATAATTAATTGCTGTGTGCCTTACTATGCTTTTTTCTCCATTTATGGGCAGTTTACAATTAGACTCATGGTTTGAGGTGCTGGTGGTCAGCGGTGAAGGTACTGGCTTCAGATCATTTCAGAGCTTTCACTGAAATCTTTCATACAGATGAAAGCAAAATGGGTCTAGTAATCTTAGCTAAGTCTGATGAACTGCCATCTGCATAATTAAATCACCACATATATATACACACTACAGCATAACTTGCAGCGGTGTTGAAGTTGACTTCTGAGTATAAAGTGTATAGATAGTTGCTAGACACTTCAAAACAAAACAAAAAACAAAACTGGATGTTAAAAGGTGTTTTACAAGTCACTGAAGTCCTTCGTTTTTGGCCATGAACGTTTACACTTCATTACACTTTGCTCAGAAGCGGTTACATTTATTTATATATATTTTATAGAGGAGGTCTGGAATGCTTAACTTCTGCAAAACAGGCAAATCATGACTTTTATATGAAGTATCAGTGGCAGTAACATTGTAGAGTAATTCTTCTGAAGTAGAAATAGCCCTATTAAAGTGCAAGACATAACTGAGGAGGGGGATTTGCTCAAATGGCAGAGAAATCAAAAGCCTTCTTATTGTGATTTGAAAGTAAGGAAACCCAGATCTGGAATGCTAGAAATGCTCCCCTAACTCTATTTTAATTTTATCTTAGGTTGTGTCTACCCTGACAGTCCCCATTGGCACGGTTCCCGTCAGTGCAGTGCAGTGAAGACGGCACGCAGAAGAGAAGCACAGCTGTCGACGGGAGTTATGCACGTTTTTTGCATACTTTGCAAAACTCCTGTTGCCTATCGCCGAATTGTGGTGGTAAGTGTAGACCAAGCCTGAACGTAACAGAAAAATCTGTGGAGCCAGCACTGAAAGCTGTGCTCATTTTGTATTGCTTTATAGTAAAGCACCAAAGAGTCTATGCATTTCATGTAAATTAACAACATTATCAAACTACAATGAATCTAAACACTCCTCCATCTGTACATTCTGAAACGTGAATAAATAAAAACTTGAAAGTAATGCAAATGAAGGTGCTGACAAAAGATCTGTACAAATTCAGAAGTAGGTCAAAAGTGAATGCATTAGTGTTCAATATAATTCCATCCTAGATTTTAATGTTCTCTTTCTCCTTTTGTTCTTGCTGCCAATTGATTACCTTTCAGTGAAGTTTACACGCTATCATTAAATGTTAATAATGCATAAATATTAAGCACATCATTGTAAACTTAGCAACACTATTAATATCCTCAATCTCGGTAGGCAATATTAGAAGTTACCAAGATCAGTATCAATTGTCAGAATCGTAAAAGCCCTGTCATTCTGAAATTGATAGCTATAAACAATAGATATGGTGCAATTCATAATTAATACATTCATCTCTTTCTCTATGGGATTGTATAGAATGAAGAAAGCAGTGTTAGAAAATCATAAATAATTCCACTTAAAATACTTTGTTTTGTTTTTATAGGACACCCGCTTTTAAATCTTTCACTATTTTCCACCCTTTTATCTGTCTATCTGTGGCATTTCTAAGGTGTCTATCACCACCGTAGTACCTTGACATATTCTGCTATGCAGTTTGTTCAACAAAAAGCAAAATCAATCTTCTGAAGGGATGATGGGCAGAGATGTCACTGCCAGCTTCTCCACCACAGATTTTTTGTCAGGCAGGGCATTGTTAGAGAAGCAGAAAAAGACTTAAATATGCATTGCTGCTCTAGATATTCAATCCCACTAGGTGACAACTGGTAGTTAAAGTATACATGTGCAATAAGCTTTACATCCCCCCAAGTGTGCTAAATCATTGTGTTGGCTCAAATTTGTTTTTTAAGAGCTTTGCTGACTTCACAGCTGGTGAGTTGACACTTTCCATCACTCCACCACTTGGCAACAGATGCCTCTCACGTATGCACAGATGCTGAATATCCACCCAACCCTAACATTAGCCTTGTGTTCTGAACTAATTGGGCCAACACAATTGTAATTAAGATTTGAATAATTAGAAAACCAACATGATTACTTTCCCAATTAATCCTCATATTGTATCATTTTACTCTTTTTCTGGATTATGGTCATTGATCCTTTCTTATTTCTATGTGATCTGTACCCTCATTAGCCTTCTAACCAGTGGAGTATTAATTCTTTTGAAGATGATAATTATTATAAAATGTTTTTAAAGGGGGTTGGTGGATGGCAATCTTACAGTGGTACACTTTTGATCGAGTTTGTCTTCCGATCAGTTTGCCTGTTGAAGGGATTGTCCCTGAACAATTTCAGAGAAAGAAAAATCACACAACAGAACGAAAAGTCTAATACACAGAATTTCAATGCATGTTACAGAGAAAACTGTATGGCCTAATCAGGTAAATCTTGTTTTAGTCATCTGACTTGGTGTCTGTTCTAAGTTAGCAGAGAGGGGGGGAATTACAACCCAGCAGGGGAAACAGCAAAAAGGGAAAAGACAGAGTGGAGCTACTTGGGAACTCTGTCCCAGTGAAATTATGATTTCAGTACCAACAGAGAATAGCAGGGAGTCTTATTTTGGAGGACAAATTAGTGAAGGTATTAGGAGATGTACGGGAAACCTTTACAGAATTGAATGAAGTGATGAAAATGTCCATCCAGTACATGGGAGGTGTAGATCCCATCCAGATCTTTCGTGCTTTGGATGATGAATGAACGAACCTTTAAGGTTCATCAGTCACTCATATACATGATTTGTGCATGTGTGTGCATACATGTGCCAAATCCTTGTCTGAAATACGTTTCTGAACATATCCTCAGAGCCCACATAAGCTCCTGAACTCAGATATTTGCATCTGAAAATACCAAATCCACAGCAGTGGACCGATTTTAACCTTTTCTTGTTTATCGTGATGGTTCATAACTGCAGCAGAGTTTCTGATTGTGGTTTCTAATGCATGTTTCTGGTAGCGTTGCTAATGTATGCTTATGGCAAGTGTAGGATTTTATTTTAAAACTTTCTTCAGGCTGTGTAAGAAAATTATGCTGCATTTATACAAGAGATACATAAGCCACACAATCTATACACTGGTTTTACAAAGCACAGGCCATCAGAATAATGCTGTGTGATATGTGCTCTTTCTGATGACTGACTTCGGGACTCCAGCTCTTTGATTGCCTGTCACAATAAAAAAACAAACAAACAAACAAACAACCCCCGAGAGTCCTGGAGCACCTTAAAGACTAAAACATTTCTGTGGGCATAAGCTTTTTGTGGGCTGCAACCCATGAAAGCTTATGCCTTCAGAGATTTGTTAGTCTTTAAGGTGCTCCAGGACTCTCGTTGTTTTTGCTGTATACAGACTAACAAGGCTACCCCTCTGGAACTTGTCACGACATAGGAAGTCTGGTCTTTTTGCATTAAGCAGTGATTAGTCCTTAAGATGTGGGCAGGTACAGATACATTGTATAATCCCTTCCCTGGGGTTCAAACTGAATTTAATGGCAGTTTTGTTTCAATAAAGACTACAATATCAGGCCCTAACAGTGTCAGGTGGTTGTCTGCTATTTCTTGCACCAATTCAGATCTTGGCACTCAGAAGTATTAAGAAGCCTTCCAGACGGGACTCCATGTGAAGATCCCTTTAGCAATATAGACCTAACGAAACCCTGAGTGAAATTCTGGTGTTATTGAAGTCACCCTTTTTTACAACTTCTATTACCATGGTACAATATAGTCTATCAAATTCTTTTAAAATACCTGGACATACAGAATAAAGATTTACTGAAAAGTTATATATTTATAACTGTTTATTTCTAATGGTTTAACCTCAACATTAACTTAAGATGGAAAATTAAAGGAAAATAACATATATTATCGGCAACTGAGAATGTCTTCAAGTTCCCCTCTTCCCACTCATCCCGCCTGAAAATGTCAAGATAAAGAGACCATTTTTAAAATGATGCATGTAAGCTAGGCAATTCCAGTAGTCTAAGAAATATGTTGTTTCCTTAGACACATTACCATGGAGTAATATAGGAATATTTTATCAGAGAATGCAGGGCAATAAAAATAGCTGAGGACAGGTCAAAAGACAGTGCAGGAATTCCTAAGAAACAGAAACTATTCATGATTTTAAATATTCCCCATGAAAACCATGAACCATTTTAACTTGTTTTCTTCTATTTATGCATCTTCCCTTTCATCTCTCCCCCTAATGGAGCATGCATAGGCTTGGAGGGATTTGATATAGGTAAACATAGATTTTACCACTCACCCAATATTTCCATCAATAATAATAAATTTACAGATAGGCAAAATAAGAAAATGCTGCTTGAGAATTTACTAGCGTTTAATAAAAGCATATTTACTATGTGTATTTTGACATCTAATTTTGGCAATTTGTGTTTTAACAGTTACAAAGGTTTAACTTTTTGAATCTCAAGATCTTTTGTCATTAAATAAGTATTGTCTCATCCTTAGTATCTGCTCCTCACCATAATTTTCTGCAACTGTGAGAATTTAATTCAACAAAAATCTAAAATGCTTAAAAATAATTGATATTATCTATCAACATTATTTAAAAAATAAATAAAAATTCAATTCTACCAAACCTAAGTATACAATACATATGATCTATAGAGATGGACCCAAAACAAAATTCCAGATCTCAACATCCTTTAACTATGGAGATACAGACACATGGAAATGCAACTTGAACTTACTCCTAATAATGTAGTAGAGATTCCAAGAACTCCAAAAATAATGTAAAATATATATATATATATATATATGGTAAACTTTTTCCTACATAAATGGAACAACATTTTAAGAAAAAATGCTACTTTGGCTAAAGAAAACCTTAGCAGTGTCAGGCATGGACTGGCTCAAGATGTTTGGGATGCTGAAAATATCGTAGTATACGTAGTAAATTACTTGTGATTTTTGCTTGACCAAAAAATGACACTTCGAGGCATGGTATCACATGAACCATTAGAGATTATAAACTAATACTACCAGAATACATATTAATCCAGGGATGAATGTTACTGCTCCCCAACTAAACCTCCTTTAGCTCAAGTGGTTGGGGTTTTTTCTTTGGTGCGCTAAGTCCCAAGCAGAGCTGTACAATTAACTGGTTTGTCTGAAAAAAAAACAAACACCCAGGTTAGTCCTTGGTTTAACCGCAACTGCCGACCCAACTAATAGAGTTCTTAAGGTATATGCCTTTGGACATGTGGGAATCTCACTTGATTAATGATAATTGTTTCTAGTCTTGGTAGTTTGTGACATATCAGATTTCAAAATCACATTGTTATTACATTCTAGTCCTTTTGATCCCACTTACTTTCCAACTTGATTTTAACAGCCTGTACCTTCAGAGCGGTTACAGCTGAAACAAATGCTGAATCCTCACGGAAAGCTTTCAAGTAGCATAAAGCATTAATATCCAACTCTAGGATTTTGTAAAAATATTGGTTGCTAAAGTAATGCTGGAATTGAAATGTGAGGAGAAGGCAACATAGTAATTAGAATGATCTTATTTTAATTAACGAATGGATGTCCATCTATTTTTTTGCCCCAACATTTTTTATTTTTCAATAGCAATTATTTAAAACCTGAGTAATTTCACAAACAAAATTAAAGGTATGGTAATGTTTCCTCCGAGGTCCTGCAATTCCCTTCTGCTTCAAAGTCTAGGAAGCTTTTTAAATCCTGTGCTCCTTCTATCATCATAAAAATGTATTCAAAATGAAGTATAGCTAAAGGACTTGGTCCTCTATATCAAGCTATAGAAGGTCATGTTTTTAGCTGTGGCCGTGCCCTGTTCAATAACTGCTGTTGGACAAGTTAGTGGTCATCACACAATCACTTTAAAAAGAGCTGAGAGGGATGTCCCCTGGGGTGAGAATGCATCATTCCTACATAGTCACATTGAAAGGGATATATATAGGAATGTAAAAAGTTGGGGAGGGGAACAAGTTCTCCTTACCCCCATCAATGGTTGTACCAATGTGCTACAGCTGGTCAACAAAGTAGAGAAAATATTGGGTGGTGCTGGAAATAATGTTATCCACTGAACTCTAGGTGGAGATGTTGCAGCACCTCTTGAATGCAAAAAAGGAATTGCTTGTGATGTCATGATATTAGCAGCATGGGAGTCAAATGGCCTCTCAGGCTGTACCAAGAGAAGGAGCCAGCCATAGCCAATGGATAAATACTCATTTTTCATTCAGTTTTATGCAACAATTGAAGTTCTGAATAATTATATTTAATGACAACAAACCAATTGGTCTAAAATAACCCAATAAATGAGGAGGGGGACTTGCACTTTAAGATCTAAGGCTTTGTGGCATCCCACTGGCAGAGGAACACTGAGACAGATCACTGAAAATTATTTCAGCAACAGTAAACTCCTCTAAATATTGGACCTGGGCCAATGACCAGATTGAGGATAGCTCAAAGGAGTCCCAGTAGCAGCACCCTGTAAGTAGCAACATCACTCAACTGGATGCAGCAGTCTCATCTCTCAATACCATCCACCTAGCATAAAACGTGGGTTTCTGCCTGCAGTAGTGTTGGGGACAAACAGGGTAGCTGGTGTGTGCACCAGGGAGGAGGCACTTCCATATTATAGAATAGCATCCTGGTTTGTGACCCACAGTCCCACCCTGGCCAGAAACATGCACTAGCAATCAAAACCTATCTGCTAGTTATAAAACATCAGTTTAAAGGTTAAAAGGAAGGTAACTCACTTCATGTTGATACGTTTAAATACAAATATGTGAATCTCAGGAGCTTTAAGTCTCTGTGGATATTGAATTTATCTATGTAGGTAGGTTTTTTATATTCTATTCACCATATTATAATGCCTTGGATTAAGGACCTGATCCATTTACTATTGAAGACAATAGGACTCTTTGCATTGACTTCAGTGAGAGCTTTATTGTATCTTAACTTGGGTTTGATTGATACCAAAGGATTTTTTGCCTCTATGACACAGACCAGAACCTTCTAACTGCCATCTTCTGCTACCAAGATTTCTTTTGAGTTTCATCTGCTGCCTGAGGGTTCTCTTTAGGAACATGACATTTCTAGACAACAATATCAAACATACATGGAAACTTCTTTCAACTTCTTGTTGGTGGACACAAAATGTATTTTCATAAAATGGACAGATCCCTTTTTTCCTGAGTGTGAGTTTGGACAGCAACCGTACTGCAGTATGGTTCCCTCATTACACAGAAGAGTATATCTTATGACAACAGGGTATCAATAACTCTTACACCCACCGTTACCAAAGAACATTTAATTCTTTGGACAGTTTGAGAAGTTTTAGTATTTAAACTAGTCAACCCAACTTGTTATTTTTATATATATATATATTTTATATATATATATATATACACACACATACATACATACATACATATATAAATACACACACATACACACACACCTCCAAAGCATAATATATTGATGTATCAAAGGGTTGTTTTGCATTTATTTCCTTTTCTGCTTTAGTACACTTCAGGTTTTATTATTACAATTTCTTGTTATCTTCGAAGATATAGATCTCTATTTATTTATTAATCGATTTTACAACTGCTTATCTTTGCATCTGTAAACCTGGTCCTTGTCAAGATAAAAATAACTAGATCACTCTGAACTTGTTTTTTTTAAACAAATTATATATTTTTAAAGAAAATAATATAGTGAAAAAGCATGATCTCTAATTAGACTTCTGACAGGATACAGACTCCTAGAACAATAAACCTCCTTACTTTTCCCCCCTTTGTGATAAGAGATATTTCTCTATTATCTTTGTATTATGTTTCTTCTTAGACCCTAGTCACATCATTTATCTTAATGTTATGATGCTCTCTGCTTTTTCAGATGTTTGCCTCCAGGGGTACTGAAGCTACTAAAATACATTATATTTGGTGGATCTGCATTAAAAATCACTTCTTTCTCCTGACAAACAATTTAAAACATCGCATTTGTGCCTTGCAAATTGAGCTTTTCAAATATCTATGTCAAGAGACCCAGAGCCATCTGACCCAAGTTTCCTTTTCTGCAAAGTTTGCAATTTCCACTTGAGGATATTATCGTTAAATATCTGTGATGGAGAGACTTTCAAAAATGTTATTTACTTTGTATTGATTTTTAAAACATGCCATAAGAGAAAATACATAAGAACAATTGATAAAAAGGACAACTTAATTATGGATTTATCAGAGATAATGGTATAATTATTTCTCAAATGCATATATAATGAAAAAGGAAAATGTATGGTGAGAGATTCTTTGGACTTGCAATTAACTTAGCCCTTTTTCTATTGTAGCATTTGTCCCATTAAAATGTTGAGGATTCAGAATAGGTGCCTGGTAAAAAGGGAAAAAACTATGGTACTCAGTTACTGGGGTGATGATGTCCAGAGTAGGACCTAGATAGATAGGATAGACATAAAATTTATGTTGTACCTCGTATACCATTGTGACTCTGCACTGAAACTGGCAACTGAAGTTAGCTACACAGCATCAGTTCTATGTGTTACTTTTCAAAGAGTAAGATTCACATTAAAATTAATTTGTTATATCTTGGATCTCAGTTTAAATTATAATATATTAATAACTAACTGAGCATGATGACCCAGTTTTGACCACCCTTCCGCCCCTCAATGCCAACAGATTTTTGTATTCAAGAAAAAAATCAAGCTCACTCAATTTAATCATCTAGTTCCGTCTGGTAAACAGTAATCCCAGCTAATACACATGGGAACCTAATCCTGAAAAGCTCTGAACACCTGCAAAGCCCTCTGAAACCAAAGGGAGTTCTGGGCATTTGGCGTACCCCCTCCCCCAGGATATGTTAGCCAAACAGAGACTTTCTGAAAGATACTAAAATGCATGGATTTCTGATTTAAAATATGTATGCTCATTGATCACAAATAAGGAAAAAAATGTCACACAGTTATTACAGAGAACAGTGAGTTGATTAAAATAGGTGACCTTTAGAAAGCGTTTGCAAAAAATATCTACTGTTTGTTAGAAGATAGCGCCTGAGGGAATTCAAGACTGGGTTCAACTGAATAGTTTAAACAACAAGCTTAGAAAAATGAGGGGGGGGAGTTGGTTTTGTTTCTTTACAGGAAACAAAAATATTTCTTTGGAATATTTTCTAAGTCTTTTTTTAACTTAGCCTATTAAAATGTTTAGCTGGTTGGCCTGATGGCTATGCATTATTCTGTCACACAGGACACCTCATTTGAACTCAACCTAAGATTGTTCACTTTATGGGCTGGTGAAACTCAGATGTGTCATTGGCTTGACACACGTGGGCTCTCAGGGTTAGAGAGAGTGACAGGTAATTGCTCTATCAGTGCTGTGTGTGATGGCTGAGTCAAAGTGGCATTAGTGGTGGTATTGAAAGCTCACCCATTCTGTAAATTGGATAAAGGTCACCACAACTTTCTAGAAGAAAGAGGTGAGGTTATGTAAGAAAATGGGGGTCCCTCAAAACAAAGTGCAGGATTCTTAATGCCAAATCTGTACAGACGAGTGCTAGAGACCAAGATGGAAAAGTCTACCTGGGATGACTGAGCACAGAAAAAGTGTATTAAGTTAGTTATATACTAGCTTCAGAAAACCTTTAACTTGCAGACATGCAGACACAGATGAGTTACTATAAGAGATCAACACAACTTTTCTGACATTAATTGCATCTCCTACAGCTTGCCTCAATTCTTCCACTCCCCCACCTTTTGTACCTATCTACTCTTGAAGATAGCCCCCAGTTTCAAAGGCAGAAGGGCCAAAATACTGAAAGAAAAACTGTTCTCATGAAAAACCCTGCCCAGTTTTGTAGGGCCAGGAGGTTTAACTAAGCATCCAACTTCAGGGTGGGAATCTGAAACAAAGCTGAACTTTTTGAGAAATACCTATTGTTAGTCAGTACAACGATGAGGGTGCAATTAAAGGCACAGGGCCTGCTTCTGATCATAAGAGTAATTCAGAAGCAATTCCAGTGCAGTCAATAGATTTGCACTGAGGTAATGCCACCCTGAAAAGGTCCATTATCTGTTCTAGAGCACACATGTTTTGTCAAACAAAGGAGTAAAAAATGTTATTTTTCAAAGAGTAGAATGAGTTCTTGTTGGATTTACCAAGTTAGTTAAAGATTTAAAATTAGATTTATTGTAACGAAGTAGTAATAGTACCGAATATTTTTTGTAACATTTTAGTTATAACTGTAATAACCATTAGCAAGCAAAACATTCACATTTTCTTTTGAAAGACTATGAAAAGGCTTTTAGCTTTTGCTAGCTAATGAGTACCCCAGTTAAATGACTGAAATGCTGCTTTAAATGAAAGAGCTTTTCCAACAAGCTTGTTGAAAATATAATCTATAAAATGTTTTGGTCATAAAAATCCTTAACGTGCATACTAAATTAAAGAATTATACTCAGGCTATTCAGACCAATGGAAACCCAGTCAAGTGTTAGTTCTTATCCTCCCTCCACTCCAGTAACTATAAATATTCTTAGAATGCCATCATTAAATTGTACTACTTGATACATGCCTTCCATTCACCAATATTTTTTGTTTGTTTGTTTTATTTTCTAAAATGAGAAAAGTGAAACTTGTGACCAAGCCATTTCTTAGATCACATCAGGGAACACAGAGATCGAACTAAATACAAAATAGATGTACAAAAGACTGTAACATGCACAAACAGAATCAGTATATCTGACGATAGAAATGCCAAATAGATTATTCTTAGCAAATGCACCCTGCAATCTCGATACAGGCTTTTTAAAAGAGTTACTCAAACTACTATTTCAAGCACACCCAGAAGCCTTGTACACTTCAAAATAAATGAAACTGAGGATCTGGATAACTCAAGGAATACAGAGCACAGGTCACTAGTTCAAACTGAGCACAGGCAGGTAGAGATTAAAAAAAAGTCTATGGTCCAGTGTCTGTACAGTGGCCTTTGTGAAATGAGTCAGTGTCTCAGTCAAATTTTTGGTGGAAAGCTGTCCTCCTCACTAATACTACAACTAAGACCGGCATTTGCTGGCAGTCTTGGAAGAATGACCAAGAAATGAATTCTCAATGACCTGTCAGTCCAACTGGTGGGTCTTTGTGATCAGGGTTGAGGTACATTGCTAGGTCCAGGTCAAAACAAATGGCTTGTGTATCTCTACCTGATCTGTGTGGGGAGGGGAGGATTTCAGTCTTCAGAGCTACCTTCACGAGTGAGTGAGTAAATAAATATAATAAAATACTATTTATCAAGAATCAACTATTATCATCAGAATGTTTGGTATGTTGGGCATAGTGGTAACATTAATCTGATTAAATTACTAATGTGATCAGTCAGAAATCCACTCTAACACTGAAAACAAAAAACAGGTACCAGGTTCCCTTTAATTCAATATTTCTGACAACCTTCTTCAGAAGATCTACCACTGAGTATATTACCTATTGATTTGAAGGACTCAGTCCAATGAGATTCTGAGCACTTCCTGAAAGGTGCTAGGCAATCTTCACTCTGAATGAAGTTAATGTGAGCTGAAAGCATCTAGTACATCAGATCACAAACCAGCATCTTTCATGATCATGCCCACAAGCAACATTATCAGAGTAATGGAGAACATGTCTTGTTAGTTCCTATATATATATATAAAATTGTTTGGAGGGTTTGTTTTTCATGGAGAGAACACTAACAGGGCAGTAGTGGGGCAAATAGAATGATAAGGAAGAGGTGTATTTGAAGAAGCAAAGGAGTTGGTGAGAGGATGGATAGGAGGGAATGGGGGACAGATGGAGCAGAAAAACATGAGAGATGGAGGAAAGGGAAAGAAAGGAGGGAAAGAGGGGATCCTCTGAGTGGAAGGATGAGGAGGAGTATGGTCAGCAGGGAGAAAAGGTGCTATATCCAAGGGAATTTTGGTAGCCATAGAAAGACAAGAATACACACCCAGGAAACAAACCATGAAAGTGACATGAGTTCAGTTTCAAAGATTTCAGTGACAGCAGGAGGCTGCTAGGCATATGAAGCCCTGCTGATGCGGTGATGCTGCTCCTGTAAAGAGTTCTAGAGGTCTGGAGTTTCAAAGCTGCCCTCAGAACTTCTCTTTCATTAGTCCTGAGCCTTTTCATGGGCTGGGGACAGGGAAGTTGCTGGAACTCAGTGCCCCATAGCATCTCCAACATTGTCCTAGTTCTCCTTTATTTTTTTATATATTTTTGCCCTTTTCCCTTTTTCTTCACTGGCATGCAAGTGTTAACATTAGCCATCAACAAGCATTTACTTTTCTTCACATTATCATGACACTGATCAGAATTGTGCCTTGTTGCTCTACAATGGGTATTGTTATGTTTGCCTGTAGATAGATCAAATTGTTTTTACCTCTGTGTTATTTTAATCTCTCTGCTTGGCAAGCTTCTTTTAAAGAAGCCCCAGATATGAAAATGTTAGTATCAAATACTAATTTCAATTGAGATAGGCCAGATAGCAAACTCTCTTGTCTGTCAGTAGTAATGAGAGTCGGCTTGAGGCAAAGATTTGAACACTGGCCTCATTCAAAGACCTAGAAAAAACTGAAATAGAGCTGAAATCTATTTTCAATACTTAAAGTTACCTGCTATGGTCTTATGGTCAAAACAAAGGCCCCAAAAGCAGAAGCTCTATTACCAGCTCGCCAGTCATTTGCTGCATGAGCACATCGCACAACAGACTTGTGCCTCAGTTTCCCTATGTAGTGTGTTTAATAGGAATTATACCTCTCTTCTTCATCCCTGATCTGACAATTGAAAGATTAATACTTATAAAGTGCTTTGAATTCCTCAGATCGAGAGCACCACAAAATAATTAGTACTAGCTTTTATTTTTTCATAACATGAAGAAAACTGTGTGGGTGGAACCTGCAGGTGTTTGAAGAAACATCCTTATCAATGATCTCTAGCCAGCATACTAAAAAGTAAGGGCTCTTCATTTAAAAACAGAAGGTGCATCTGGGTTTTGTTTTTAAATACTGTAATAATTGAAATATAAATACATCTGGATTTAGAGAGCCACAGACATGATGAAAATGAAATGCGATGCTTTTCTTTTGATCTATTGCATTGTCTTTGAGGAAATAGAACAAAACCCATCATGTCAAACACTGTTTATAGCTAGCCCTCGCGAAAGAGCAGAAGGGAAGTTGTTGCTGTTTGCATGGGACCACACAAATCAGCAGCTGTTTAGGGAATGTTTACTCTCAAATCTAGGAATCTTTTCCATGTAGAGTAATAGGTTGTTTTCTTTTGATTAAATTTTTGGATTAATAAATACTAATTATGTTCAGAAGCCACTGATTATTCATGAAACAAAGTTAAGTGCGGAGTAGAGCTTAATTTATCTTAACAAATCCCCTCAAGTCCTGGTCAAGACAAAGTACCCTTTCTGGGGAGAAGCAGCACATATCTATGTCAATATCTCTTTACTGTTATAAGGGTTGAGAAATGGGCCAATATGGCAAAACAAACTAGCTATCAATGCCTGTATGTACCTCTAAAGCCAACGTCATTCTCAAGAATACAAGAGTTACATGGTGATGCCAGTCTCAGATATACTGCCTATGGAAATTAATGTTTTAAAGAATGAGACCATATTGACAGCCAATTAAGATTTTCATTGCTTTCAGTGCAGTCTCCCAAACCATAGTTCAGTTTCACATATGCTTGCATTTATGGAGGATGGATGGAAGAAAGGAAACTTTGTAGTAGCTCCAGCCATGAAAAGCTGATGGGATAAGTGGTAAACTTGAAGATTATTGAAATTTTCCTGCACTCTTTTTTTTCCCCTTGGTGTGCGGGGGAGTTAAGAAAATCTCTCCAGCAGTGTGTCTAGATATTTAATGTATGATAAAATTCTATTAATATTGAAAATATTAGCTGATAAATTATGTGAATATTTGATGCCCAATACATTTATTAATATTTAAAACACAACTGGTTGAAAAACAAAGAAATGTAATCACACTTTTAAAAACTACCTGGGGGATATATGCATATGAAAGCAAGATATGAAATCAGTTAACTTTCTAGTCATCTCACAGGGATTTTCTTTGTATCATAATAGATTTTTAAATGAACGTGTTATGTTTCTTTGTTTTCTTCTTTTTACATGTTTCATACAACAGATCTTACTCTGGATCTCACTGTGTTACAAAGTTTGGACAGTGTAACCAGCATCTTATTTCTGGCTCCTGACTGCATGGACATTAAGTACGGACTGAGCTGAGACAATCAAATTCAACTCACTTTAGATACATAAGGCTGGCAGGCTAACAGCAGTCACCGTAAACATCCCTGACTCTTTCTTAATAAGACATTTACTCTTTCAAGACGTCCGCTTTCACCTGTTCTGTCCTTTTCCAATAAGCATCTTAATCATCAGTTTATTTCTTTCTTTTAACATGGCATGCTGCTTCCATCACCCCATGAAAGATCAGTCTCATCTTTTTAGTCAAAACAACTATTCATGTCAGACTACTTTTTTGCTGACAGCTATAGATTACATTTTTGGCCACTCACCTAAGAAACAGCCCTCCTCCCTGGCCCAACTGCTAATCCTGCAATGGAAAATATTCAAAAACATATCAGATCCTTAGTATAAAATTTCAGACTCCTCCGTGGTCTTGCTAACCTGGGAAGCTGCACACACATTCTCAATGCACATTTGAAACACTCCTTTACATCTCATTTAAATACCATGGAACTTTGAAGCCTTAAGACCACGAGTTTCCACTTGAGCATGAACAAACCTCTTTAATCAAAATTAAGTTACCTTTGCCTGGCAGACTCCTCTAAATATATTAAGGGCAAAGAAAGAAGAAAGTGTATTTGCCCCTTTCTCTTCCACTCCTTATTTCTAATCATTTTTGCAAGATTCAGAAGACCATCTGATCAGAAATATTTCCAACAGTTCACATGAGCCTATCTAAAAATCTTATTTTCTTAAGACAAGCTCCATTATGGGACACTTATCTCTAAATTAAGCCTTTTACTGACATAACAAACGGACTCACTTGCTGCAGTGCAGGATGTCAGTTTCCTCAGTTAGAACTTTCAATGCAGAAATTCAGCATGATGCAGTCCCTCAGATAAAGCAGCACTTACCTTAATTGAAATCCTTTCTCTGACAGAGCTGAGGCATCAGTCAAATCAGCAGTGATTTGGGGGCAATCTAAGTTTTCTATCAACACCTTCCGGGTACCTGCATACTGTACTGCCTTATTTTTTTGTTTGTGTTGAACTCCTCACTGTCTAAAGGAGAGAGAGAGAAAGATAAGCTGAAATCCTCAGAGGTTCCCAGTGAGTGAGAGGAAGAGTACCAAAGCAATGTTTCTTAACATGAGATTCTCAGCAAACGTGCTCAGGTCTGGAAGATCCTGTAACTGCTGTGATAGGCTCCTGTCATGTCCCGGGAGCCACGGGAGGATCATTGACCTGATTAGCACTGAACACTCCCTACATGCAGAGAAAGCACTGAGAGGATTGGTGGGCTGCAGGGAATTGGGAAAGGCACCAGGGCCGCTCGGGAATCTTTTCTCTTCCAGACTAATGGATGTACTGCAGCTGAAGCTGTAATTTGTGAGGAGGTTATGCACAATGTTAACCATCTAAGGACTTAAACAAATGTGCTTTTGCTTGCTGTTCCTCAAGGTGCATCAGCATTCAACATAAGGTACATCTGAGTAATTAGAGACTGATGTAACCGTTTTGTATTACGAGGCACACTGTATGCAATGTTCTGTAAACAGAGATAAAGTAGATTCATACACTTGCCTCTGACTCTCAGGAACAGAGCTCAGTTCCAGCCTAGCATAAATGAAATAATGTTGATGGGCTTTTGTTAACCCCCAGATGGCAACTGCCTATGTTAAAAAAAAAAAAAGCAGGCTAGACATAGTAAATAATCATATCTGACAGTTTAAATAAAACAGATTAAGAAGGTTGAATTATCCTTTCATTAAAGAAGGGCCCCTTCAAAGAAACAAAGTGCAGAAAGGCACATTTCCTTTCACTAGAATAGTATAAGAAGCAAACAAAATGTAAAGCAACTAAACATTTAAGGAGCTTGATTTGCTTCTTACACCCATGTAAATTAGGAAAAAGTCTCACAAACTTGAGTTGGTATTGGTTAAGACAACGCGGTTTAGAGGGAAAGTGAGGGAAGCTGTACAACATGTATATCTATATATAACATATGGAAGAAAGGGAAGGATGATAGAAATTAATATAAATCAGAAGCTAGGAATGATAGAAAATTGCTAGGGGAAACAAAGGGACAGAAAGAGAAATCTATGGCCAGCAGAGTAGAGGACAAAAAAACCCAACCCAAGAATCCTAATAGTGGAATTGGTCCATTACTAGATGGAAATGGTAGAATTATCAGTAATAATGCAGAAAAGGCAAGTCAATACATATTTATGTTTTGCATTTGGGGGGGAATAACAGATTATGCAGTCATTATCATATGATGGTGATAACACTCTTGTCATTCCACTAGCATCACAGGAGGATGTTAAAGAGCAGCTACTGAATTCAGACTTTTTAAATCAGCAGATCCAAATAATTTGCATCCAAGAATTTTAGAAGAGCTGGCTGAGGAGCTCACTGAACCATGAATGCTGTTTTTTAATAAGTCTTGAACACTGGGGAAGTTCCAAGAAAAGTAATGCTGTGCCAATATTTTAAAAGGGTAAATGGGATGACCTGAGTAATTATAGCCATGTCAGTCTCACATCACTCCTGGGAAAGATAATGCAATGGCTGACATAGGACTAGATTCATAAAGAATTAAAGGGTATTATAAGTAACACCAATCGACATTGGAAATTACATCCTGTCAAACTAACTTGATATCTTTTTTTTTAATGAGATTACAAGTTTGTTTGATAAAGGTAATAGGTTGATGTAACATACTTAAAAGTTCTGTAAGGTAGTTGACTTAGCACCCCACAAAATTTTAGCTAAAAAACTAAATCTATATAAAATTAATATGGCACACATTAAATTGATTAAAAGCTGTATAACTGATAGGTCCCAAAATGTAACTGTAAATGGGTAATCACTATTGAATGGTTGCGTTTTTAGTGGAATCCACATGGATCAGATTCTGGCCCCTACATTATTTAACATTTTTATCAATGACCTGAAAGAGACTATAAAATCATCGTTTATAAATTTGCAGGTGACAAAGGAATTGGGGGAATAATGAAGAGGACAGGTCACTAATACAGAGCAATCGGGACAATTCAATTTTTAATGCAGTTAAATGTAAATATAGGAACTACATGTAAAACTAGGAACAATAACTGTAGGCTATTGCTACAGGATGGGGGGGATGCTATCTTGGGAAGTAGTGATTCTGAAAAAGATTTGGGATTGTCCCCAAATCCCATATGGCAAAAAGGGCTAATGCAATCCTTGAATACATAAACAGGGGGATCTTGATTTAGAGTAGACAGGTTATTTCGCTTCTTTAATTTTCACTGGTGCAACTGCTGTTGGAATACTGTGTTCAGTTCAAGTATCCACAGAAGAAGGATGTTGATACATTTGATACAGTTCAGAGAAGAGCCACAAAAATGACTAAATAATTAGACAACATGCCTTATAGTGATAGACTCAAAGAGCTCAATCTATTTAGATTAACAAAGAGATGGTTATGGGATGACTTGATTACAGTCTATAAGTACCTACATGGGGAATAAATATTTAATAATGGGCTCTTTAACTTAGCAAAAGTATAACATGATCTAATGGCTGGAAGTTGAAGCTAGGGAAATTCAGACTGGAAATAAGGCAAATGTTTTTAACAGAGAAGGTAATTAACCATTGGAACAATTTACTGTGTGTCTTGGTGGATTCTCCATCACTGGCAATTTTAAAATCAAGTTCGGATGGAATCATTTTGTGGAAGTTCTATAGCCTGTGTTATTCAGGTGGTTAGAGTAGATGATTACAATGATCTCTTCTGGCTTTAGAAATCTATAAATCAGTGAAAGTTTATGGTGGAAAACCATTGTAAGGAGAATCACGCCTATTAGTGTGCTGTCCTTCTCTTATTACACAAAACTCTAATGGTATGTTTAATAACATCAATTAAACAAACTAGAATATTGGATAGAAATTACAATGATTGTGGTGGTCAGTCACATTGTTTCAATATGTGAATTTTGGTGACCAGAGTCACCTGCTAAGTGCCTGCTTGGATGCTTCATGCTTGGATGATGTCTGTGGTACTAGCCAACTAACAGGATTTCCCTCTTTGTAAACATCAACTCATTAAAAAGAGATGAGTTCAAAGAACATCTTTATTGGCACTGACTGCCTTATGAGGGAACACTATATGAAAATAACTATGGATAAAGGAGATCAGTATCATTATCTGGGAAGTATAGGCCTGGAATAGGAACTAACTGTTCTGGAAAAGGGGTGAATCGTGAAGTGGTAAAATTTGAAATGACTAAAATTTTTAAGTTAGTCATAACTAAGGAAGACTGATAAACTCCATTGCGACTTATTGTTCAGTTGGAAAACAGGGCAGTGTCATGGCATATGAAATTCATTGCCGATAAATCAAAGATAGTGCACATTAGAAGAAATAGTCTGAACCACTCATACACATGGCTGTGAATTAAATTTTCTAGGGAGAGAGAGAACCTCTCAAAAGACTGAAAGCCAGAACACTTGGATTCTATTACTGAAACTGCCACTAACTTGGTATGTGGACAAGTTACTTCACCTTTCTGTGCCTCAGCCTCATCCGTATTAAGAGGACATGTAATTTATCCTTCTTTGTCATGACTTTGAGATTTATGCATGGAAAGCACTGAAGAAATATGAAGTAGTAGTAGTAAATGAACTATAACCACTCAAGAAAAAAAGTCCTGTGGCAGCCCTGTGGGGACAGATACATAAATTCATCTACTCAGTGAACAATTTTGGACAAAATAACAAAAAATTTGGATGTATAAAAGTGGTGTGAAAATATTCTACTGCCATTATATAAATCTGGTGCCACACCCTCACCTGGAAGACTGTGTTCTATTCTGGTCACCCATTACAAAAATACAACAAAACAAAACAGTAGAAATTGAGACTGGGGACAAAAATGATCAGAGAGTAAAAATATATAGCATAATAATTGGTATAGATTATAAAAAGTGGATATTCCTTTTTAATCTTCAGACTACAAAAACAATGGGGCATTCAATGAAAATTAAAGGTAAGAATTATAAAAAAGATAAAAGGAAATCCTTTTTTAAAAAACACAAGCTAGAATTAACCTTTAACTGATTGCCACAAAATATCATTGAGGCCAAGGATTTAGCAGAACTCAAAAAAGGATTAGACTTTTATATCACTACTGAGAACAACTACAGTTATATTAGGATTCAAATGTATAAAGCATATAAGAACATAACATGAGAACAGTCACACTGGGTCAGACCAACAGTCTATCTAGCCCACTATTCTATCTTCCAACAGTGGGCAGAGCAGATGCTTCAGAGGGAATGAACATATTGGCAATTATTGAGTGACCATCCTCTGCTGTCCAGTCCCAGCTTCTGGTAGTAAGAGGTTTAGGGACATCCCTGACTATCTTGGCTAACAGCCATTGGTGGACGTAACCTTCATGAATTTATTTAATTCTTTTTTTAACCCAGTTATTCTTTTGTCCTTCACAACATCCTATGGTAACAAATACCACAGGTTCACTCTGCATTGTGTGAAGAAATATTTCCTTATATTTGTTGTAAACCTGCTGCCTCTTATTTCATTAAGTGACCCCTGGTTCTTGTGTTATGTGAAGTTATATACCTTCATGCTTAAACCACCAATTATCAGAGAGGAGTTAGGGGAAAAAATCCCTGATGGGAAAGTGATTCTATAATTCCTGATTACAAGATTGTTTGCACTTTTCTCTAAAACATCTGATAGTGGCTACTGTCAGAGGTAGAATGCCAGAGTGGATGGACCACTGGTTTGGCTCGTTATTGTAATTTCCTAATTCTTATTTCAGATACACAGGTTGTTGATTTTAATAGCAATCATTATTATCTTGGAAAATGCACTGGCCTGCTACTATGGTTTAGTACTCTGATTTGTTAATAGTAAAACTTCAAAGCACACCACAATATCAATGTTTGTGTCAAAGAACTCACACAGTCATAGGCCGTTAGGTATTCATGTCTCATTCAAAATTACTTTGATTGTTATGGCTGCAACATTTCATCACATAAATGGTAAATTTTGATGAATATCCTTAAGACAGATGCTTGTTTGGAATGGAAGAGCAAATGGGACATCAAAATAAATACGGAAATGATGGCTGGCCCGGTGGGAGGGTTCTGCACTGCTATTTAGGAAACCTATTTTCAATTTGCAAATGTCTCTTTCCTCTACAGCTAAGAGTGGTGGTGGGGAGTGATGGAGGGGGAACACTAAACACTTGACAGGATACTGATATTCCTTTCAGATGTTTAAGGAGCAACACAGATGGACTCCAAATGGGGTATTGTCTAGTCCATCTTGGTTAGAAGAGTGGTGGCTAACTGTCACCTGAAGGAGTGATCCAGGATTAAAGTAAAAAAAAAAAAAAAAACCAAAAAACCACACCAGTTTTAGTCAACAAGATCTTTTCCTCAAGGGTTAGTGTTAATCAGACAATAATATATATATATATCTCCTCCAGCTGGTGCTTCAGACCAGTCCTGTAACCCCTGGATGTAGAGCCCTACCATCTCAAAAGCATTCTTCTCATTTTATCTTCCAAGCGGCCATTCTTTTGCCCAGTGGAAGGAGAGGGCACAGGTATACTTAGATTAACATCTTGTTCAGTTGGACCTGCAACCTGCCATGCCATGCTAACGTGGCAAAACACATGCAACCTCAGGGTTTAAAAGGTGGAATGGGGAAAAAAAACCCTCCTCAACTTTCTCCTCCCCAGAGTCAAATATAATAATAATAAACTTATTGACATTATTGAAAATACTTCCCAACAACCTGCCCAAGCACTAATGAAAGCAAACAATTTTTATATTCTTGGGGAATTCAGAAGCCAAACTTTTCCATGAGAATTGGAAGCAGGCAGGCTGACTAAACTGTCAGCAGCACCTGAAAACTCCTCTTACAAGTCTCTTGAAATATGGGGGCCAAGAGTCTAATCCTACTCATATTAACATGAACTGCAAAACTCAATCGTACAGGTTTAAGCCCCTCAGCAAGCATAAATCTGCATAGCTACATTGACATCAGTTCAATTGACATTATTCTCGATGAGGATCTGGCCCTAGGATTGTGTAACAATTTATGAGATAGTACCATATATTCTGCTGGACTCCATACATCAGCACCCCCTAAGCTCTTACAAAGGTTTCTAGTTTTTGATGTAACCTATTTCACAGCCTCTTTTTCAAACTGCCCGAGCTTCATGATGTACAGCCACCATGGGAAGCTTATTTGTATCTAACAGCACTGTCAGCATGAACATTCAGCACTTTAATTCATCTCCTTGTCCAACAAGCTGTTGAGGTTAAGTTAAAGATGTTACCTAGTTGGGATGGAGCATCTGGATTCTAGCCATACGCAGTTGAAACTGCTTGACTCATCCACTTTTCTCTGCTGACAGCTATAGGAATCCAGTTAACTCCACAACAAACATGTCTTTATTTGCCTACTGTTCCTGAACACAGTCCAGGAACAATCCTCACTAATATCTTTCTTTACCTAGGCCAAGCTTCTAAATATAATGGTAGTAATACAAACAATTGCTCCAAGACATCACAAATTATTTTATTTTATGCAATGAAGGACTTGAACACTAGCACGCATTTGCTAAACGGCATGGTATACTGAACCACTCCGATACTGATGTCCTGGTTTAAATTCCTGGGGGTTGGCCCACAATATTGGAGATCTCCAGAGAGGAGACAGCCCAGGGGTTTCAGAAAAGGCCCTGGAGCTGCATGAAGAAAGCATTTTCCAGACGCTGAAGAATGAAACCTTAGGGTAGGACAGATCTTAAAGTGAGGCTGATGTGGGAAGGCCAATGACGGCTAAATATCCAGTGTTTCAGGCTGAATCAGGTTTTGGAGTACAGTCAATGAGAGGAGACTCAAGAGAAACAGGGAGGCAAGTAAGGAATGAGGAGTGGGGGAAAAGAAAAGGGATGGAAGGACTGGATGTCAGGGGAAACAAGGAGAGGAAATGTAGAGAGGAGGACCTGATAAGAGAAAGAAAGGAGACAAAGAAGGAATCAAGAAAGGGGATAAAACCCTTCTTGGTTTAATAACACTTTCTCATTTTCAGACTGAAGCGGGTTGCTATAGCCTTAGATTCAACTTAATTTTTGTTATGGGAGATTCATTCACTGTGTATCATAAAAGATTTTTACAGTTCTGGTTCAAACCATCAATAAAATGGCAGATAGTGGCAAAACCAATAAGAACAATGGACAATTATTTGATTATGCTGTATGCCTATAGTATTATTTACAGCAGAAGATTGTAGAAGGCAGCTTTGGTGAAGCATACTATCCTCTCTTCTAAGGAGAGAAAATCTTTTATAGATTAAATCAGTGTTATCAGAGGAATACATCCTCTGCAGGACAGGTGGAATTTTATGTCTTACAAAGAGTGTGGGGGTGGGGAAGAGGAGAATTTCTGCCTTCACTTATTCCCATGCCTTTCCGTTGAAGACAACTGAACTGTACAGCTGTAATGGTTTGGGACCCAAATAGTAAAATAAAATTATTATTATTCTGGTTTCCTGTTCGCTAGGGGCTAGTCCCAACCCTAAACAAGAAGTGGTACGTAAGATGCACCACCATCCCCAGAGGCCTCATACCACTAACAGTGGAGGCAGAGAGATTCCAAGATGCCACTCTACTATCCTTCTGGCTTGCCTGGGTAGAGGGTACAGTAATTTATGACCATCTCCCAGTTAAGGATCTGTCCATTCCCTGCACCTCCTCATACACTTGTTTCAGTGGTTGGAGAAAGAAGCAGGACCACACCACCTATTGACATTAAGCCACAGGCTTCATGGTCCAGGTAACCCATGTAAGGGGGATTCTTTCTCCCTTGCATGAATGCAAAGTCTAAGTTGCAATTTAAATCAAACACATTTTAAGGGCCACATTTTCAGAGTCATAAACTTTAATGCCAGTCCACATTTCAGAGGAAAATATAGGGTGTTCAGTGTTCTACAGCATGCAAAAAGGTTCACGTTTTGGGAGGGAAGAGAACCTCCCCCTGACTAAAGGACAGGAATATTTCAGCAATTGTTTGGTTTGTGCAAATAGTCAAACTACTACGGGAGAAAAGATTCAAAACATCAAGAAAAGCAAACTTCCTAACAAATAAACATTACACAGAGGTGCTCTGTATTTCTAGGTATGTTTCATCCTTCCAACCTTTTCTCACACGATGACATGAAGCTGGGGGGAATTGCTAACACGGAGAAGGACCGGGATACTATTCAGGAAGATCTGGACCACCTTGTACACTGGAGTAATAGTAATAGGATGAAATATAATAGTGAAAAGTGCAAGGTCATGCACTTAGGGATTAATAATAAGAATTTTAAATATACGTTGGGGACGCATCAGTTGGAAACGTCAGAGGAGGAGAAGGACCTTGGGGTATTGGTTGATAGCAGGATGACTATGAGCCGCCAATGTGATATGGCTGTTAAAAAAGCAAATGCGGTTTTAGGTTGCATCAGGCGAGGTATTTCCAGCAAGGAAAAGGAGGTGTTAGTGCCATTATATACGGCGCTGGTGAGACCCCACCTGGAATATTGTGTGCAGTTCTGGTGTCCCATGTTTAAGAAGGATGAATTCAAACTGGAACAGGTTCAGAGACGGGCTACTAGGATGATTCGAGGAATGGAAAATCTGCCTTATGAAAGGAGACTCAAAGAACTTGGCTTGTTTAGCCTGGCCAAAAGAAGGCTCCGGGGGGATATGCTTGCTCTATATAAATATATCAGGGGGATTAACGTTAGGGAGGGAGAGGAATTGTTTAAGTTTAGTACTAATATAGGCACGAGGACGAATGGGTACAAACTGGATATTAGGAAATTTAGACTTGAAATTAGACGAAGGTTTCTAACCATTAGGGGAGTGAAGTTCTGGAACAGCCTTCCGAGGGAAGTAGTGGGGGCAAATGACTTATCTGGCTTTAAGACTAAGCTTGATAAGTATATGGAGGGGATGTTATGATGGGATAGTTTAATTTGAGCAATTGATTTGGATTATCGGCAGATAAGTCTGCTCAATGGTCTGTGGGAATGTTGGATGGGATGGGAACTGAGTTACTGCAGAGAATTCCTTTTTGGGTGCTGGCTGGTGAGTCTTGCCCACATGCTCGGGGTTTAGCTGATCGCCATATTTGGGGTCGGGAAGGAATTTTCCTCCGGGGCGGATTGGCAGGGGCCACGGAGGTTTTTCGCCTTCCTCCACAGCATGGGGCATGGGTCGCTTGCTGGTGGATTCCCTGCAGCTTGAGGTCTTCAAATCTCACTTTTGAGGATTTCAATAACTCAGTCATGGGTTCGGGGTTGTTATAAATGTGTATGGGTAGGGTTTTGTGGCCTGCCTTGTGCAGGAGGTCAGACTAGATGATCATATTGGTCCCTTCTGACCTATGAGTCTGAGTCTGAGTCTATTTCCAACTCACAACAATTTTCTTTTCTATCTTAAGTAGTCTTTTCTTCCCTCAAACTCATTTTATATAATCTTTCATCATTTATTTATGTTTTCCTCTAAAACCCTCTGCTTTCTCTCTTTCTTCAAGACATATTTTTTATTCTCCTGGTATTTTTTGTCCATCTTGTTTACCTTTCTAATCTGCTTTCTGTCCTAATTTCTCCTCATCCCCTTTTTCTCCACTATTCTCTCTTCTTGCAATTTCCCCTGGCACCATAAACTTCTCTTAGTCTTCTGCTGCAAGGATTCTTTCCTCATCCTACCTCACTTTCCAAATTCCCTTCTTCCCCTGGTCTCTCTCTGTCTTGGGTGGAAGCTGTGTGGGGCATGGGAGAGGAGAGCTGTGCTGTACTTTATCTTGCTGCATACACTAAGGAAGCGGAAGAAGTTTGGTAAGAGGCATTCTCAATCTTTTGGCTCCTCTGTAGCATTCCCTCAGATCCTCTTCAGCAGGACCCATACAAAAGGGACCGGGCCACCTTTGGCCAGTTGGCAGAAATGGGCCAGACTTTTCTCTGTTAGCCTGCCTGGGAAGCTCTATGACCCTATATCTCCTTCTTCCCATTCAATCTATTAAAACTTAAGTTGGCTTAACATACGTCACTCGGGGTGTGAAAAAGACACAAGCGACAGAAGTTATAGTGACCTAAGCGCTGTCCACACTGACACTATGTCAGCAGGAGATGCTCTTCCTCCAACCTCACCTTGGAGGTGGAAGTCGAGTAATTATGCCGACAGGAGAGCGCTCTCCATCAGTGCAGCTGCACCAATGTAGCACTTCCAGAGTAGACTTTTCCTGAGGACAGACAATAGCTCTCCAGCTAGAAAGAGAAGCTTACTTTTGCATAACAAATAAACAGAGGCAAGGCTAGGTAACAGTATACCCTGTTGCATTATTTTGTTTGAATTACAGGCAACAAGGCAGATGAAGTGATGGGTCGATGGGAACATTGGCCATAAGCTGAGTTGTCCATTAGCTTCCACACACCCTCTTAAAGCTTTACAGGGGCTGGCCAGTATCTAGCTCACTTCCAGCTGTCAGAATACTCACATTATAACATTCCAGGGTGATGCTGGAAAAGGAGATAAAGCAGAGTTCTCCTTCCGCTGAGCTGAATAGTGCAGAATTTTCAGAGCCTTTCAGAAGACACAATCCCAAGGACTGCAATGTGGTGGCCTCTATGGGCCCTCATTCAAGCCATTACTTCTACAATGGTTACACCGCCTCCAAGAATTTAATAGGCTGTGGGACTCACCTTGGATTTTACTGTCCCTGTGGTATCCTCTAATGCCAAGGAACCATGGAGTTATCAATCTAGGTAACTAGACAGAGACAGCAACTGTTCAGTGATGCCTGAGACAGTGCAGCTTTATTTTTGTACATATTGCTTATCTTCACTTCCCATGTTAATCCCTTTCAGCCTGTCCTGTTTCAAACAGCATCTTCTAGTAGCACCCCACTAGGCAGCTGTTTATGCTCCCATGATTAGGTCATCTGGTCCTTTTGAACAAATCCCCAACTATTCCTGTAATGCCTGCTGTCATCATGCTACTGTTTCCCTGCACTGAAAGAAGGATCTATGCTGGAGTCACCAAGTGATCTTGAACAGAAGTAAATTCCACCCCAAACTCAGATGTCCGAGCATTTGCAATCATCTAGTCATTAGACTAAAGGTAGGAAGTCACCTACAGATGAAAAATCTTTTTCTAATTTCTCCTCTCCCCACCATGGTTTCCAGGAGGACCTATACATTTATGAATCAAAATGCCTAAAAGTTCAGAAAACATCTAGGGCCACATTGTGATAAGTCATTGGGTAGGTGCAAACTAAGGGAGGCAGGGAGTGGGCAATGAACTCTCTTCCCTTGTACAGCCCATCCAAGGCCCTTAATTATAGGCAGGAGGTTTAAAACAAACACGAGGAAGTATTTTTTCACACATACACAGTCAACAAATATATCTGGGTTCAAAAAAGAATTAGATAAGTTCATGGAGGATAGGTCCATCAATGGTTATAAGCCAAGAGGATTAGGGATTCAACCCCATGCTTCGAGTATCCCTAGACCTTCAGCTGCCAGAAGCTAGAACTAGAAGGGAATGGGTGGATAACTCAGTAATTGCACTGTTCTGTTCATTCCCTCTGAAGCAGCTAGCCACTATCAGCAGACAGGATACTGAATGAGATGATTCATTGGTCTGACCCAGTATGGATGTTCTTATGCTCTGAAGACCCTACCACAGAGGTAGTCCTTTTCACAAGAGATCGCAGAGACTACCCTCCCTCAGTGTGCCCTTGAGGAGTGTACACAAAAGAGGCTGGCAGAGTATGTAGGAGGTGACTTCAATCTCCATCCACAGTGGCCTGTGGAATAGGTTGCATAACCCTAAGATATCATGCAGGGCATGCAGTCCCTCTTCATCCTGGGAATGTGTTTCCATGAGGCACAATCTCCCTACAGGGTGGCATGCTTTCACCCAACCAAGGCCAGAGTGGGTAGATAAATACCATTATTTGGTTATGCCTTATGCAATGCTCCAGCTGCAGAAGACAAATGAATCATTTACAATATGTTTAAAATAATCTCCATGTTAAAAATTATACCTTTTTCTGAACAGGCATTATCATTATATAATCATATCCAAATTGGGCCATTAGCCTTTCTTTCCCCTGGTCCTGGCCACTGAAGAATGAAAGATAGTTTAATTATAGCACTAGGAAAATTACCTTCAATTGGAGTTAAGGGGTGTAGAGAATAATCAGAATACAATGCATGGATTCTAGAATATTACTTTAAAGTACTTATTCCCAGTATCTCTCAGTTTGTTTTGCATTCGGAATGAAGCACTATGTTTAATATACATTTAGGGAATCAGATTAAAAGCAAAGTCTTTTACTCAAAGCTACACTTTAGAATGTATTGGCCTGGTTCCCCTCTTCACTGGGTCACATTTTTTCTCTTTGCTTTGTAGATACTGGGTAGTATGAAATGAAATCTTCTAAGGACAAGATTCATATTATATTAAAAATTACAGGTCAGGAATATAAACTGCAATGTGTACAGTATCCTGAATAAACATCACGTCCTAGACCTTATAAGTACTGGTAGTGTTTCCTAGTGGCTGCACTGAGACTCAAGTGATCTGGGGGTTCTGATTCCTGCTGGATGGCCGAGAGTATCTGTGCCTCAGCTTCCTCATCTGTAAAAGGAGCATAATGATACTGATCTCCTTTGTAACATGCTTTAATCTGTACTGATGAAAAGCACTATTGTATTAGTTAATATTATTATTAAAAAAATAAGATATTATTATTACTCAGACCTCCCCACCTCCCAATACAAGTATACTGTGCAGATGTGCATTCAGCTAAGGCTCTGTGAAAATCATGATTTTTTTTTAAATTTTGTCTCTATTTTTTTTTAAAAAGAAAATTCACAGCAGTGTCATGGGTAAAGCAGCAAGTTTCACTGAATAGGCATTGAACGCAGCCAGTGAAAAGTCACTGATGAATTTCTTTGCGTAATACTTACCGCTGAGTCCCACCCAAACTGCGGAGACTTTTCAAACAGCAGGGAGGCTGAAGCAGGCTTCCCCATGCTCTGGTCACATGTGCAGTGTGGGTCAAAGAGTGCAGCAGCATCATATTGAAAGAGCAATTCGGAAAGGGAGGGGACTTTGCAGCTGGTTTTATATGAGACACAGTAACCAGCACGTACATTACAAGCTGCACCCAGCATGAGACTGTCATGTCTGGAGGCCTGCAGAGGCCATGGATGCTCTTCTTCCAAATGCTGGCTACTGTTTCTTGCATAAAACTGACCAGAAACCCTCATGAACCGCTGCTGTGTGCTACAAGCTGCTCTGAGCATCAGTGTGTGCAGATGCCTGCTTCTAACATCCTGCTGTTGGAAAAACTGAAGCATTGGGCTAATTTCACAACTTCCCATATAGTCTGTGAAGCCACGACTTTCACTGGGCCCTCATCAGTAGAAACAACTTTAAAGTGCTTTACAAATACTACCTCACTAATTAATCTTCACAACCCCTATTATGATTCCCATTTTACAGATGGGAAAGCTTTAGCAGAGAGGTTAAGTAACTTGTCTGAGAGCACAAAGGGAGGAGTGAAGGAAAGGAACGAAGGAAAAGATGCATATAACTAGAAAAATATGAAGGTGAATGGGAGAATCATGGTGATGTTTTACCAAATAATTCCGAGTCTCCAGTGAGGAGTTTAAGTTATCACTGAAGGAAGGCAGTGCCAGCGCTACTGTGTATTATGAAGTTCCTCAGTATTCAAAAGCCTGACCTAACCAAAAAAATTGAACTGACAAATTAAACATACACTTAAAAAAGCACACTTATACATTTGTAAGCAAAATGCTATCTGTTCTTAGGTACTTGCAGAATCTTAAAATACATCCTAAGCACAAAACTTAGGTCAAGAAGTTGCAAAACTCTTTCTAATTTATTTGGCATTGCATGTGAGGTTGGGCTTCATTTCCTGGAAACTGAATTAATTAAACAGAAAAACCACATACAGTAGAACATCAGCGTTATGAACATTTTGGCAACGGAGGTTGTTCGTAACTCTGAAATGTTTGTAACTGAACCAAATGTTATGGTTCTCCTTTCAAAAGTTTACAACTGAACATTGGCTTGATATAGTTTTGAAACTTTACAATGTTAAAAGATTGCTGCTTTTAACCATCTTAATTTAATTGAAACAAACATAGAAACAGTTTCCGTACTTTGTCAATTTTTTTTTAATCTTTCCCTTCATTTTTTAGTAGTTTACATTTAACACAGCACTGTATTGTATTTTCTTTTTTTTCCTCTGCTGCTGCCTCACTGCATACTCCAGTTCCAAATGAGGTGTGTGATTGACTGGTCACTTTATAACTATGGTGTTCATAACTCTGCAGTTCTACTCTAATTTCCTGTGAAGACAATTTGTGCTGAGTGACCAGGACTTTTGTACCCAAATCCTTTCCCTCTAAAGTCATTGGGCTTAGGGTAAGATCGCAAGTCTGGCTGTGTGAAACCAAAGGCCCTCAAAACAGCTTTCCAGAGGCAGAACATAATAATAATAAACATTTAAAGTTACAGCTTAGATATTTTTGATTCAGAATATAAATTTCCCTTTAATTCAGATCACAGCGTGCTCCCTCTGCCCCCTAACAGATGGCCTCAAAAATCAGTTGCTACTCTACTAAACAACCCCCAATTTAATTAGATGATTTTGAGCACCTCAATACATTTTGACTAAATAGATTTATGTTATCGTATGTATTGTATTCTGAGCCACTCAGAAAATTTGCAGTGGGTAAGCGCTGGCCTGGGACGTGGGAGACAGAGGCTCAAGTCCTTGCTGTCTGGTTCAGAGTGATGAGGGGTGAAAAACTCTATTCTCTGATTCAGGCAGAGCAGACACTTGAAACTCTGTCTCTCCAGGGCTGTAAGGAACAGGGCGCATGCATCATCTCAAAAAGCTCAGGTTTCAATCCAAATTTTCAAAAAAATTGTTTGAAAGGTTTTGTTTTCATTCCAATGCAGAATGATGATACATTCTGAAATCTCAAAATTTGCCATGTAATGCAATTGTCCTCTGGAAAGCAGGTACAATATGATCTATTCATGTAGAGAGTAATTCTGCCATCCTTACTCATGTGAATTAGTACCTTACTCCACAAGTAGTCATATTAAAATAATTGATTGTTCAACTATTTTGTTGACCACTTACACTGATTTCAGTGGAACTACCTGTAGAGCAAAGTACAACTAGAAGTAAAGGGTTCAGAATCAGTCCCTTAGTCAATATTGATGTTCTCAAAATTTCCCCAAAAGTGTGCACCAATTTTCTGAGTATGATAATAAAGAAATAAATAGATCAATAAACAAATAATAACAATATCATAAATCTTAGAATGTTTTAACCTCAGTTTCTCTATCCCTTCTTAATCAATTATCTTCTCTTCTTCTTTAATATTTGCCTCTTCTATTTCTTGTCCCTTTTCTTTCTGAATTTCCTTTTTTTCCCCACTTCTTTTTATTTTAATATCAACACATGATCATAGGGCCAAATACAGAGAGAGGAATTGAGTGGGCGGATGTCCACAGACATGTGTAGCTGCACTACTTATATCAGTGATTCATTTGGCTTTAAAATGTTCTATCATTTATTCTGTCCCATGTGCTTCTTTGGCCATCAATTCTGGATTTTTCCTTATATATTTAATTGTTAAAAGATCCAAATGAGTACACTCTGGCACATCTTTGGGAGAGCGAGACCAGGACCCAAATCAGCATTGTTCTGATTCAACACATTCGCAGAATGACTGGACTAATTAATCCCGAGACTAATTCAAGACTTTCAGAGACTAATGGGTTTCAAAATGCAAACACAATGTCAAACAGCAAGAGAAACATTACATATCTGCAGGCAAACTAGAATACACAATACAATATTCATTATGGTCACAATTCAGAAAAGCCCAAGCATGCGTTTAAGTTTAATCACATGAGTAATCCCTTTGATTTAGTTGGTGCTATTCACACACCTTTTTTTTTCTTTGCTAGGTCAGGATTGATATGAAAGGAATGTTTTGGTTTTTTTTCTTCTTAATAAATTACTCTCTAACCTCTAATAAAATAACACCCAACCCTACAAACCCTTACTACTGGGTGCAGTACTCTGCCTTATTCGGTTACCGAATATGGCCTCATGTCAGAAACCTAGTGATAACATTTCAGAAACTAAGGAGTAAAATGTCCATGGATGTATGTAGACACACCTCTTCTGTTATTGTTAGAGATTCCGGTTTGATTTTATTTATTGAATCAAAACTTAGACACATTTGGGGCTTCTTTTGGTTCATAAATCATTCTGTTCCTAATTTCTTTGAATGTATGCATTAGCCATAAATATTTGTCACTTAGTTTAGATCACTGCTTTTCAGAGTACAGGATTTTCATAAGGTGTTCATTTTGACTATTCATGATGTATGATTGAGTGAATGATATATTGTTCCCTAATTTTTCATCAGAAGAATGCCTAATAACACTTCCAGGACAAATCCATGAAACTTATTGGTTTCACAAACTGTGAACTCCGGTGGTCAAATGAAGATTTGCAAATAAATAGTCTGACCTCATAAATAGTGATGAACCTAATTTGAGCAGTTTATCCATGAAAATACGTTCAAATTAGATTTTCATAATTTGATGAACGCATGTTATAAGAATGATGATAACGTGACTTGCCATTTTACATACCGACTGTGTCTTTTGATGGATCCCTGATTTCCTCTAGACATACAGAATGTGATGAATGTAAAGAAATGGTGAGTATGACAAACCCACTTTTCTTCCGTATTCAGCAGTCATAATAGATAAAGATACCTGAATACTGAGAGCATGCACACACATACACCCCTTACCCCACAGCGTAATGGCTATATGAACAGAACTCACAGAATAGGAAGGTTAGAAGCACAAGTTTCCAATATGAAGATGTTGATTTGCATCTTCCATCTCAATATGAATAAGTCATGGATTCTGGGTAACTTTACATGTTGGTTATTACTGAAGGGAGATATGGTCTATGAAGTGTGCTGGTGGCGGGCAGTGGGCAGGGACAAGGGCACAGAGAATACTTCACAGTTGTTTTGAATCTTGTGTGGAGTGGTGGTGGTGGGGGGAAATTGATGACAATAATGCTTTGCCTTGACTATTGCATTAATAGGACAGGAAAGGCAGTTCAATTTTTTTTAAGTAACACTCAAATAGAATAAAAACTGCAATTCCGAAAATACTTTAATAGTCTCAGTATAGTTGTTTTCCTTACTATTTTTAAATAGATGACCTTTAGGAAGGAGACAGTCAGATAGACAGACAGGGAATAAATGAAAGTACACTTGAGGGTGTAGTATTAAATTAGCACTGGTTTGGGATTACCACATTACTCAGTGTCAGAACAAGTGTGAATTATGATAGTCATTACAAACAAGTGTCAATAAAATCTTTATACTGTATCACATAATCATGGATTTTTGGTTATGCCACATTTAACTGAAAAGGTACTTCAGATTTTTCTTAAAGCTGTAATATTGTGCTATATTAATATCCATCTCCCACCACTTGGAAGATTGGGTTGCCATAGGCATAGTAACTAAGGCAACCTGACTTTTCAGGTAAATGGACATAAAAAAACAGCACTACTATATTAGAAAATGGTCTGAACATTGTATAGAATAGATTTTCCACCCACAAAATACGAAGTGATGATCCCTTACAAATGATGCCCTTACAAGGTCCCTAGAAACTCAAGCCCTCTTGGTTCTCATTTTTTGACTAACTCTACTTATTAGTGGTTGGATTATGTTTGCCATTAAATTTCATGCTGACATTGCTGAATTGTGTGTGTCACAGTATTATATTGATGGTTGTAGTTAAGATGGTAAATTGGCTGTTACGGATAAGGGTGGAAATATTTGGACTGTGGATGCTGGAAAGGAGATATGAAAAAGAACTGGTGAGTGAGCAACTAGATGAAATATTGAATAAAGCTGGTCAAAGGTCAGAATTTCCTTTCTGTGGGAAATTCAAATTAAAAAAATAATTCTGTTTCTGAATGAAAAGTAGAAATTTCAAAAATTCCCGTGGATGGGAAACATCAGAAAAACACCTAACCCTGCAGGCTCCTCAACTCACGGGAGGGCCCTAAGTTTTCACTGTAAAAGTCCAGTAGGCTTCTAAGTTCCCACCTCTAAGCATAGGCACTGATGCCTCAGGCAGGTGTCTGGATGCCTATAATCAGACCTTAGCCCTGTTTGAACCTTGAATAAGGGGAAAATAGATGGGGGAACCTGTCCTGCCTGAGGGACCTAATCCAGTCAGCATGCTCAGACCAACCCTAACTCCACATGGATGGTGGGGGTTAAGAGGGAAGGAGATGGAGGCCTATATTATAAACTTTAGCCCAATGGTTAAGGCACTGGAGAAATAAGGTCTGTATCAGCCCCTATATCTTTAATATAATAGAAACTACTCATAGGATAAAAGGCTTTTTATAATGTCATTTTAGCAGTGTTGGCATTAGCAAAAGCAAAACAGCATCAGCCCAAAAAAACCAATTTGCACTATGAACTATCAATATGAAGTAACTGAAAAGAGTTTTGTACTCTTTGTCAACTTAGCCTTATTTTTTATGCATAAATTTATAAAATTTAGGAATGATTTCTCTCACAAGCTTGGTACTGACAACTTAATTGAGCCTCAATCTAGACCAAAAAAAAAATGAAGTGGCAAGCTGTACAATGCTATTTATCTGTAGCTCAGCAGACAGCCTTTCACAGAGGTGTTTGCTGGATTTCAGACTTTGGTACCTGCAATTAAACCACCATATCATTGCATCTTTAATTAAAATTTGTTAATATGATCTGAATGTTGCTGATGCCAACATTTTTGTGTATTTGAGATTATTGGGGGCTAGGCATGAAAGTGTCACTATTATCTTTAGCATTCTTTTTGTTTCCATATGTTTTGGCTTTAAATACTTCTTCCAGAATACAGTATACAATTATTTTGGATGTCTTTTTTATTACTTAATTAAAGCTACACAAATGGTATAAAGTAAACCAGCTCTATCACACTGGCAGTAGCACGCACCACATTTGCAATCAACCAAAAGTATATTTGTCCAATGTCATTAATGATATAAAAGGTACAAATTACTTATTTATGATTAATATTAATAATAAAATATTTATTTCTTCAAGAAAACACAGTATAAATAATAAATAATCCTGATCTCTTGATGACCAGAACACCAGGATGAGATTTCCCTAAAATAATTTAGAAAGTAATTAAATATATAATCACATATGTGAAAAAAGGACTCTCTGTCCTTGTAAGCAGTGGTAAAATACAAATCTGATAACATTGCTTTCAGAACAACCCCTAAGTAAATATCTGTATTATAATTTTGAATTAACATACTGTACTGTACCTTAAAACTGAGGTAAACCTTGAAAAATAAAGTGTCATCATTTTTCACGGACAAAATTCTTGATTGACAAAAGAACCTCATAGCCTAAAATCAACAATAAAAGACAGAAGAAAGAACTAGAAGGAAGAAAGTCCAACAATAGAAACACACATTAGTCCTTGTATTATTACAGGCTCCATTTCAGGAAAACATTCCTTGACAGGGAAGCATTTAAGCATGCACTTAACATAAAAAGCCTGCTTAAGCCCCATCAAAGTCAATGGGACTTCATCTCTTGCTCTTTGTGAACTGCTTTCTTCCGTTGGAGTCATTATTAGCAAAAGTATTGTTATGGAAATTAACTAGATATGGATCAGAACAAAATCCTGGATATGAATATAGTTATAGATCCAGAGCCAAAAGTTTGCAGTTTGAACCCAAATCTAGCGTTAACTTCAATTTTCAGGGCATTCTTCATTCCAGAGAATCTCGAAGAGTTTTACAAAACTGCTTCAGCTTCTTTTGCATGTGGCCTTAAACTGATCTACATTCTTCCTCTTCTCCTTCTTGCTTTCTTTCCTTCTCCTGTGTCTTCATCTAACCCTCACCCTTTGCAACCTTCTTCCACTCTTGGATTAATACCTTACCCTGGGCTGCCTCAAAAGATAAACCACCTTCCTCTCATGCACACAAAAAATCCATAGAAAAACAAAAACCACTCTCTCTTCTTTCAAATACCTTTTTCAAAATATATTTATTCCATATAGCTTTCCAATGATAACATCTGCACCCTTCAAACTTGTCATGTCATTTGGTTATTATGCGCCTGAGCTATTTTACCTGGTTCTTAATTACAGGCTGATCCTCCAAACACTTACTACTCAGCATACTCGCAATTACTTCAATGGAACTATGGCTGGTAATAAGTAATACGCCTTGCTGGAAGTGTTTGCAAAGCCAAGCCCCCACACTACAAGATACTTAAAACAAGGATTATATCCTATATTTGTACAATACAAATGACAATGTTCATGCTCAACAAACTATAAACAATTATAAACCCACAGCAGGCAGGTTCTATCCTCAATTACACAAGTGCAACCCTCCTGAAGATTAGGTAGGCAAGAATTGGATTTTCTCTATATCCAGAGAACCCTTCACTCCCCACTGTTATCAAGTATTTCTAGGTGAAAATATGACAGCTATCTAAAGGCTTGTCTATCCTGCAAAAAAAGGTATATTCTTAACTCGAGTTAGTTCACTTATGTTAGCTAACTTGGGTTAAAATAACAGTGAAGACATAGCAACTTGGCTTTTAACTCATGTGAGCAGCTTGAGTTCATACCCAGGCTCCCCAATAGGTTTAACCCAAATTGCTAACCTGAATTGCCATGTTTGCCTTGCTATTTCAACGCAAGTTAGCTAACAGTGTTAAGAACACACTTTTTCTTCGAGTCTGGACATACCCTTTTTCTTTGCAGAAACCGCAATCAACAATTTAGGCCACTGCGATTGGTCCAGCAAAGTCAATGAGACTATTATGAGTAAGGGAGTTAACAGAAAAGAAAACGTATGGCCTGAAACTGAAAAGCTGAGTATCTTATTTGAGCAGCAGCAAAGATTTTAATAAAACTACTAGAATGTACTCAAATTGTGGCACACAATATGCTTAAACTATTAATAAAGTATAGCATTTTATTAGGTCAAAGTTTGTAAGAAATCAAAAATGTCAGAACCTGAAAATTACTATTTTGCTCTTGGTAAAACATCTATACACACCTGGGGCCAGATTCTTTATAACACTACATCTTACATGGCCTTCTACACCAGAATAAAGTGGAAAGACAATATTACCATTTTGATGGAGTAGGCTTTTATTTCCACTTTACACTGCTGTAAATGACCACACACAGCATTGTGAAAATAAGCATCCGATTGTAGTGTGTTGCAACAGTGACTTAACCTGTGATTACTCATGGGAGCAAACACTGACTGAATTAAGCTCTTAACTTGAAACCAACACATTGAATTTTTTGAAAGTTCTACTTTGGATGCAAAATTTACAGAATGGCTCTTCAGGTTCTCATAGAAGTGTTCACAATTAAAATATTTTAACACCCATGATTACTTCCTATTATTAATAAAACTTCATTAGACTCAGTCTCCGTAGGCTTTCCATGACTGTGTGTACACAAAAATATAACATTTATAGAAAATAAAATTAATAAAAAAAAAACCCACCCTCCTTTCTTGTATGCTTTCTTCTTGCTTGCCAAGTTTGTATAACAACTCCAGTTCCCTGGCTGATTAGGTAGGCATTCTGCAGTGTCCTTTTACTTGGTGTTATGCCAGATGTTAAACTGAAGGGCAGTGCACTACAATTTCCATCATTCATTGCTGGTCTCTTCTGAGCCAACTTTGGCTGAAGAACCAAGAGTTAATAAATAATAAATACACTATTCACAGCACTTCTGTCTCAGGATCCCAAAACATTGCACAAACATTACAGGATTGAGACTCATACAATAACCTTTTGATTCACATAAATTTTAGGCCTATTTTATAGATAGGGAACCTTGGCTCAGATAGACCAAGGCCAACATTTCTTAACTTGTTTGCCTATGATTAGACACCTAAATCTATATGTAGGCATGTAAATAAATTGTTTTATTTTCTGAGCTATTGAGTACCTTTATGCCCCCTTGAGGTTTATGGCATTTGTAGATGCTCAGCACCTCTGAAAATCCAATTCATTTTATTTAGGTGCCTTGATGTTGCTTTAAGTAACCACCCTAAGGCAAACAAGTCTGGAACTGGTGGCCTAAGTGACTTGCCCAACCTCAGTTAGCCAGTGTAATACCCACAGGATGTGTGGTGTTCCAATGAGTGATTTTATTTTAATTTGGTTTATTTTTAAACTTCTACGCATTTGTGCTCACAGGTCAATACATAATGAGATCTTTCTGCCACGTTAGTGGAAATCAGGTTGTGTGCCCACTTTTGACCATTTTTATCCTTTCTAACATTTCATAAATATTTTATTCTTTACCAAAGCAATCGCTACAGTTCTGCCCAGGGCTGCCCACGGCTGACATTTTAATCTGCACTCCATGTATGCTCTAGATTAGAAAAAAAATGGAAGCTGATTTTTCATAAATCAAAGATGCCATTTTGCTACTTCTTAATTCTTCTTCCATGGATATTGTTTTATTATGAGTTAAGTTTTCAGTAGAATACTTTAAAAATTAGTCACTCAACTCCCACTGTACTGGGAGTTCTGCCTCTAATTAGCCATGAAGCACACTGCCAATGTACAGAAGCCCTGCTGTAAGTCCAAATGGTATGGGTGTAGCCAGCAGAAAGAGAACATACAGAAATGCAGAAAACAAGAGGGGTTTGTTTGTTTCCAATATGAGGTTGATTTTGAAGTTTTGCCACAGGATTAATCTGTCATTTTTGGCAATGCCGTGTGGGGGCAATGAAACAGTTATAGATCAGGCTGTAAGAAAATCATGATATTTTTGGTTCCAAAGCTGCAGACACAGTTTGTTAATGTTGCAGTTTTGGGGCGGTCAGACATCAGCATGGCACTAGGCAGACGTTCCCCGGGGATCTATTCTCAGACTTTCTCTCAACTTGTTTCCTGATGAGAAATTAAGACACCCCTGACCTTTTGCGTGCCTCCACCAAGAGTACCAGCCCTGGGCACACAGTCACACATAAACTCCAGCACCTTCTTCCAAGGCATCCAGCCTGCCTTCCATAGCAGGGCAGGAGCACAGAAGAGACACCATATGTCCTGCTTGGCTCTCAATGTCAAGAAAAATGCAGGGGCGGCCTGGCCAAATGTGAGTGGTGGTGTGACTCTACATACCAGGTCACAACATCACCCATTCAAATTTGATTCAGCCTCCCTTTCACCACAGAGAGGCTGCTAGGCCAAATCTGTCGAGTGTTGTCACATGACACACAGTATTGCAACACCACTCAAATTTGCAGCAAATATACAAAGTTGTGGTGTGTGTTAAAAATTGCAGTTTTCATAACCAAAACTATGGCCCACAATTTTTGACAGCCTTATTTATAAGTAGGTATTGTTCCTTCACTGATAAGAGATCCATGTGAATTGGAGATGAAAATATATAATTATAAATTTATTTATAATTTATAATATATATATATTTATATATAAATCTGCTTCTAGGGGAAACAAGGGAATATTTCTATGCTCACACTTGATTTTATTCTGTAAATGCCTTGCCTTCAACATTGTGTAACCATACACAACAACAACCTTCCCAAGACTGGGTGCAACACAAGACTGTGCTGTAACAAAGAGCTTGCGAAGAACTTGAAGATGGCCAGCTGGGGAAAAAAAGTGAAAATAACTAGAGACCCATTCCTTCATCAATAAAAGAAGTGTTAGAGAAACTACGATTTCACACCAAATAGACTAGCTCTTCTCACCGAGGAACTGACATATAATAATATATACTAATAATAAGCATATAATAAGCAGACATCTTAATGTGAGACATATCAGGACTGCTCCTATAAAGCTAATAGTACAGATATTCTTCTGCATTTGAAATACTGAGACATCTCACATAAAATGCTATAACCTATTTAAATAACTGTTCTCATCATTATAAAATCAATCAGTCAGGTTGAGACACCAACTTCCCCTTCCCAGAAGACCAAGGTTTACTTTCACATATCTTATGCCATTTTCTTTCTTTCATTCTAAGAATGAGAGTTGGGCAATGAAATCTATGGAGTTACACAAGAAGTGAAACTGGCTCATTAGACATATATAATGCCTAAAAAATGCATGAAAAAATAGAAATATGCAATGCTACTGTGCATCCATTTAAAACTGGCTGGCAGCTAACGTAAAAGCTGTGAAGGCAGGAGTGAATTCTGAATCACATGCCAAAGGTCAGATTAACATAGTTTACTATTGTTTGTCACAGGTGTATAGCATTGTTCTGTGTAAAACAATTTTAATGAGAACAGAATATGTAACAACATGAATCCACTCTCATGATAATGATTGTAATGATAATGGGAAATTGTACAAACAGAACCAATCCTACTACAATTTAAAGATGTTAATCTCATGGACATCCCCAGTCGCAATCTGCTTGTTTTCAGACTGAATTAAATGCATCTAGAGTTTATGTATAAATTAATAATATGAAAGAGCACACCTCACAACAATCATTACATCTAATCTACCCATCTGTCATAGTGTACACATACTTTAGACAGACAGATATGTATTACAGAAATATAAAATAACCTCAGGACATTGTTACTGTTCTTTAACAAAGTATTTTATTGCTATATTTCTGCAGCATTAATAAATACTGATAATTTACAAATTATGAAAGGGTAATTCCATTTGACTTATTCTAATGATTCTCTTTCTTTGTAATTTAATGGGAGCACACCGCAGTGTTCCAACATTCATTTCAGAATGGTGTGATGAATAATGCTTATTAAATTAATTTAAATTAAATTAGAAAGATACTGAGCATCGTTACAATGCCACATGGGAGAAACAAAAATATCTTGCACTCTGTTTTAAAATACAACATGTATGCTGTATATCTATCTATCATTGCAAAACCCTAAGAGTTAATTTTTCAGTTACTTTCCCAAAAGATGTAAACACAGGGAAGGTTGCTTTTCTTTTCACTTTCAACTGTGTAAATTGGGATGAACGCCACTGAAATCAATCACGCTACATCAGTGTAAAATGAGAATAAGTGATATCAGAAGCAGGCCCAAAACCATATACACTACTCATGAATGATCCTTTGCACAGTGTTAATCCATTAAATTAGAAACAACGAAAAGATAACAATTATTAAAGCTTTGGTGTACACAAAGGAAACAAAATAAAAGCTTTATCTTTGAATTGTTTTGAAAATGTAACTCTGTGACATAAGGAAACATGAAGTTCATCACTTCGCATTATAGTGAGAGGGGCTGAGTCTCTCCAGTGAAATCCAAATCACTCTCAACTCCCAATTCTCAAGTGAAGCTGAGCAAAATTTTTTATCTGGAATTCAAATTCAAACGTGGCAGCACCATCAAATTTTGTGACTTCATCTTAGCTTCATTGAATTGTTTATTCTGGGGAAAAGAATCCAAAAACAATCAAAATAAAAATATTTTGATTTTTTATTTTGAAATGACTTTATTTTAAAAGTTCCTTTAATATTATTATTAAAAATTCAAAAACATTACAATATGTTTATTTTGGTTGAAGCAAATATTGCATTTGACACAATAATGCAATTAAAAAAAATTCAATTTGCCTAAAAAAATCTATTTTTTTCTGTTTTCAGTTTGACACCAGATTATTTATTATTATTTTACTTTTTGAAACTACAAATAAACCAAAAAATCAGCAACTCTGCTCCCAAATCCTACTGACTTTAGAGCAGACAGGAGTTGAGGACATTCAGCTCTTCCCCAGAGTGGCTCAGCATGTGAGACAAAATCCTGTAATTTTTATTCAGCCCTTGCTCTGGCAAATTCATCTGGATTTTTGTTTGAGCAAGGACCCCAGATTTTGGCCCAATAAAAGTGATGCACACTAAAAGTGTTTCCCTCATTTGGTATTCTAATAAATTAGTAAAACAATTTAAAAAAATGTTTTCAGGGAAGATTGGCCAAAAGGCATACCATATATGTTCATTTTAAAATACTGCCATGTGCAATAGTAAGAAACTATGGAATTTAAGTTCCATAGTCCTATAATACTTAGGATGTATCGCAAAGTTAAAACAGCATATTTTCCACACATAATATCTGGGGCCTGAATGATGAAATTGAAAGATACATCCAATTAATGCCCAAGATCAGTACCTGAATTACATCATTCAATATTTTGGGTTTTCTGCATCAGCAAGAAATGACAGTGTGACATTTTCAATAGCATTAAAAAAATGGCAGGCACATTGGCATTTGAATAAGGAGATTTTGAGGTTTTTAACACCTGCATAAGTAAAGAAAAAGACAGGATGGTGTTTGGACACTCTTTTGATGTACTCTGAAAGTCATAGTTCGAGGAGGAAACAGAAAATCTGTAGCAGCTTCTTTTAATTTTTTTCTGTGTTGTCTTGCTGTCATTTCTGCAGCATCAAAAAGCTTGTGGCATATGGTGATTTACAAAATAACGGAAGTGTCCATAGCCACCAAAGTGTGTTCCATTAATAGCACAAGAAAATGGTCTTTGGTTTCATTATAGAGTTTTTCTTTTCCACCAGGGTCATAAATCTCTGGGCTAATTAACATCCACTTTTGTTTGTTTGTTTCACTTCCTTACTTAGCCTCTACGTTTAAGACGGATCAGTTCGCCCAACCCCTCTTAGGTGATCTTGAGGAACACACAGTGACCTTTGCTTCATTAGTCATCATATTAATTGCAGAAGAGCTTGTATTCCACTTTCAGTAAAATCAACAGAGAAGAGCCAGATCTTCATAAGGGAGAGGATATGTGGCTCCATGAAATGTTTTGCATGCCAAGCAGAAAAAGATTGTACAATTCCATTTGCTCAGGGCTTCCTGGATCAGGAACAAGGAATGTCTGGAAGGAAGATGCCAGAAGCAGCTGAAATCCACAGCAAACTGCTTTCAACACCTCACAAATATCCTAATGGTTATCAGTACAAAAGTTAATGCTGCTCCAAGCATTAACATTTACTACTCCAACTAAGCATTAATATTGCAATTGGCATTATGTTGGAACACTATTATTTATTTCCCATGGTGTGCTAAGTGCTTGACATGAAATGGTCCTTCACATATTTCAGCAGTGTCAGCAAAGAGACTAAGGACTGAATAGGCATGAAGACTTAACTATCTTTGAACTTCTAGAGGTGCTTGTGCCAGATCGGGGTATAGTCATATGGACAAGGCAGTATGGGGAAGCTGCACTGTCATTATCTATGCAGTATCAGTTCTGTAGGTAAACAGAAGTCTTTGGTTTCCAGGACTGACAATCTGGTTACCTTTCAGAAGCCCTAAGATTACTCATAAGGCATAAAGAAAGAGAGAGAGAGAGAGAGAGAGAGAGACAAAACAAAAGCAAATCCTGCAATCTTGTACACATCTCTGATCACTCAATAAACAGAGAAGCAGTGACCTTATTATTGAAAACCAATTGCTTGTAATAAGTTACAAATTTGCATTATGTGCCTACTCATGTAAGGGCTGCATCAAAGCAATGGGCAATGTACACTGACAATACAGTAATGGAGAAATAAAAGCTTTGGAGATAATCTTATATTGTATTTCATTAACAGTCCCACAGGCCATCAGTGACTAAGCTTGCCTGAAGAACTTTTCATATTGTTCAGGGGATCTTCTAGGTCACTTATGCCCTTTAAGCTGAGTGCTACCCCCTCTATGCAGGATGTGTTCTACAGTCTTTTAAGTGACCTGTAAATTAACACTCTTCAACTTCATTATTTTAATATTCCAATGCAAACTCATTTGAGCCAGACTATGAATGATGTTTGCAAAGGTGTGGGGGGGCAAGCAGTCTCCATACTTACGTGGCCTGAGCATGGGCCCACACAACTGTAGTCCTTATGCTTGGAGGAGAGAAAAGGCTGTTGTTCTTTGTGCTTCCACCACCACACATCACCTTAAAGTTTTGGGGTGGGGGTGAGACAGGAGATGTTGGGGGACAAAGGCAGGGGCCCTGTATCTGAACTCTACCTGCACCAGCCGCGGAGTAGACCAATAAACTGAAGATTCAGTTTAATCCTTTAATCACAGTTCCCACAAACATTCTCCAAACAACATTTGTGTAATTCTGTGCATTTTCTCCTTGATATATTCCAGATTTGCCAAAAGAAGATTTTATTTTAAAGTGAATAACCCTATATTTGTTAATCATTCAGCATACGGAAAAAAAAAGTATGTCAAAGGAACAATTCTCTTTCCCATTAATTCCTCTTTCCCCTATACAAAAAACTTTAAGTTCTTTTTTTTTATTTTGATACTAGTACTAAGTTAAAAATTGCTATAACTGAGCTCCATCATATTTGCAAAGGGAGATGTCATGTCATATAATCAAAATCAGAAACAATACAAAACCCTGTGGACATATCGTGGCACAATCCAGACTAGTCGGGGGCTGTGTCACTCCTGCCCTGCAACCTTGAGTTCCTCAAAATGCCTTGCTGCATTAGCTCCAACCTGAGTCACTCACAAACAGCCTTCCAGAATGCAAGCCACACCCTGAGTGTTTGTGTGTAACTGCAGCCTGCCAGCTACACCTTGGGCCTCACCAACCTTGGTTATACTGCAGGGTGACCTCAACACACACCCCAGTCCCAGGTCTTCCCCCAGAAACGTGTGTCCTATACTGCCCAGCCCTCTCCTGGACAGTACAAAAATAATAAATCTGTTATTCCTTTAAGGGAATGTGCCAGTTTATTACCTGAAATAGTTACCCAGACACTTATGATTAAATACACTGGATTAGATAAAACAGTAAAGCAAGCTTATTAACTACAAAGATAGATTTTCAGAGATTGCAAGTGAAGAGGCAAAAAAGTCAGAAATGTCACAAGAAAAATCAAGATAAAACACTACTAGTATTTACTTAAGAAATTAATTTAGTTGCAAAGCAAACTTTCTCACAACATGTTCCAGCAGATTACAGACCAAACTCTCAGCTCAGGATCCCTCTCCCAAAGTCCAGTGGCAGTTTCTTTTATCTTCTCAGATGCAGAGAATGTGATGGACAGGGAGAAAGAGAGTGGTGTCTTGGAGCATCTGCCCCTTCTTTTTATAGTCTTGTCCCCTCTTTGAGAAGCATTTCCACCTAGGAACAAGGTGACAGGCAGTCTGTGTGGACCCCATGTTGTTTGTTTGCGAAGATATAAACATTTTGCCCTTGCTGCATTTATTGCCAAAGAATGGCCACTTAGCAGATATTAGCCCATCTGCTTTGTTTACATCAGGCTGAGGTGTCAAGTTATCTGGAAAACATACTTTTGTCATGATTTCAGACTATAATTTCACAGGTAATCCTGCTATGAAATAATAGTCAATTCACAGGATTCTGTGTTGTTTCTGATTCATTGACTATTATTTCAGTCTTACAGGATATAGGAAACTAAAATATGTATCCTATATCCTGTGAGATATCCTGTATCTTATGTATATGTGTAAGAGATGTATCCCGTAAGATACTATAATATTATCAGAAAAAATAAAATAACAGTCAATGTTATATAATCAAAATCAGAAACAATGTAGATGACTAAATGCATAGTCCATGTGTCCTTAAATTGATGGAAGAACTTGCACTGCAGTCATTCTATTGACTTCAGTTGACTTTGGATCAGGCCTCCAATAAGCTAGTACTCAAGTCTAATACTATAAAAGAGTCAATAACCAAACTGTGTTAATTGTTAATTTCAAATTGTTCTAAACCAGAAGACAACTATATGGATAGGTAGAAGGATAGATATAATTTGCAATGAATTTAAAATAATCTCTGATTTAGCATTCATAAAATATATCCCTAAGGCCTCCATCTGCACATCTTAATTCATTATGTAATCACATCACTTTTATATGAAATTTGTTGGTGTCAGTTTGCTCTTTAGGGGTTTGATTCAGTTCCTACTGAATTCAATGGGACCCTTTCCATTGCTTCAGTGGGAGCTGGATTGAACCATAGACTCAGAGCACTACACTCAGATTAATGCTCGAGAGTCATTGGCAAAACTGATATTTTCTAGTGTATGTGGTGAAAATGTTGCCGAACAGTTCTAGGAACCTATATTTAATATGCTTATATTTCTACTAATCAAATTTATTTCACTCCTGGATTTCCTTGTGCCCAGATGGTGAGATCATTACTGATCCCTTTCACAACAGACTCTTTTACAAGCCAGAGTGATGTTAATCTCATATCAAAGCTCAGAATTTCCATTTCAAGGGGCAACGCTGATATTTCAATATTTGTTTTAATCCTACATCAGGACAAAAAGTTGAAATTTTTCATGGGATGGAAAGTGTTTTGTTTCACAAATGTCTAAACATATTGTTAGGACATTTTCAATTGCAATTGAACATTGACATGCCTGATATTTAAATACTTATTTTTGGTTTAATGAATTGACTAAATGGAACACTTCACTCTGAGTCAGTTCAATATAATACAGCATTTTCCCAGGGTGGTGCATAGCCTTATCAAAATTGAAGTTCAGAAGTCCAGTGTCCCCACATTTTCTTCTATGGGCCAGACTCCCTAATCAGATTATATCTCCCATAACATACTAAGAATCATGTTATTCCCCTGAGGCATGACACAGCTCATTTAGTGGAAAATTCACATGGCATCATGGGTGATGTAGTCCTCCAGGCAGTCCAGCCCATAGGAGAATGAGAACCCAAACTACAAATTCCAGAAGCACTGCACTACAAGGGAAATGCTATTTAATGTTTTGTTGAACTAACTTGAAACTAAATGTTTTGGGTCAGTTAAAAAACCCAAATATTCCAAATCAGGGCTAGCAGGCCGCAAGTTAAATATTTTATGTAGATTTTCCTAATCAAAAATTGAACACTTTTGGCAAAATCAGAATTTTGATTTTTCCTCAGAAACGGCATTTTCCATCAGAAAACCATCCCCATGGATAATTTCTGAACAGCTACTCGGAATGAAATTCTCCTAACATGATTTTGGTTAATAAATGGAATACCAAATTGTATGATGTGTTGTCTGTGGAAAAATATATGATTTGTGTACAGGACTAGGACTCAGAAAATCTGGGTTCTATTCCTGGCTCTGCAAGAGGCCTTCTGGGAAACCTTGGGCAAGTCACTGCACCTCTTAAGACCTCAGTTTCCCCATCTGTAAAATGGGAATAACAATACTGACCTCCTTTGTAAAGTGCTTTGAAATCTAGTGGTATACAGATATAGATATATAAAGAGCTAATATAAGAGAGAGGTATTTGTTGCTCTTTATAGAAAGCCAAAGCTACCTTTTGTCAGTTATATGGATAATACTCAGAATGTGAACAAATCCGTAAGCATCACTATCTTTCCGCTTATTAATAATCTCTCTTTATGTCCCTCTATGTTATGTAGACATAGAGTCCTTCACCACTGTATTCCATTTTTGTCAGTCTCCCTACAAGGAGTTACTCTTCTGCCAGCAACCTAAAGAGATTCTCTCGGACAGAGGGGGTCTGCCATAAAGCCAGTATATCCAGGAGGCTCTAGAGCTTCCAACTGAGTTTGGGAATCTGTAGGCAGTGCTTAATTTGTGCAGGGGCAGAATCCTGGCACCTCTAGGCTTGCTGTGTCAGTTGTGAAAATGAAAACATTGCTTGAGCCCTGGCACCTCTTTCATTATAAATTAAGCACTGCCTTTAGGGTATAGGAGTCAAACCCTCTGCTTCTTTATGTGGGTTTGGTGAGGGGCAAAGCCTTCTTCACAACAAAAGAATATAGGTGAATCTATAGAGAGAACTTTGCTGATATTTCCTCTTCTCTTGACCATCTCCTATAGGTTTTCCAGAAGGTTGGGGGTATCTGGACCTGAACAGTTGTAAGTACAAATTAAATAATTGAGAGTTTTAACGACAGTCAGATGTTGCACGTTTACTATTTGTATGCTATTAGGGAAAAAATAAATCTTTGTCAGCACAGAGAAAAATGTTTGATTCTAAAATTTTGGGAAAAACTCAGAACTACAAGTATTAGTAGTAACAGGTGGTAGCATCTCCTCAAACTTAAACTACACTTAGGATATCTCTACATTGCAATTAAACACCTGTGGCTGGTCCATGTCAGCTGACTCTGGTTATGGGCCTATAAAACTGCAGTGTAGACATTCAGGCTTGAGCTGAAGCCGGAGCTCTGGGATCCTTCCCTCCCCTCCGCTCATGCAGGCGCCATCCCAAACTCAAATATCTACACCTCAATTAAACACTCACAACAACCCCAATTCAGCAGACATGGACCAGCTGCAGGTGTTTAATTGCAGTATAGACATACCCTTATAAGCCTAAAATTGTTATGAGGTCTAATTATTTTAGAAATGACCAATGATTTCAGGTACACATCTTGTGATTAAGTCAGGCCAGGAAAGCTTTTCCATCCAAGAATTTTTGACTTTTCAAAAAAATTTCCATTCTGAATGAGATGAAAAATTTGAAATCTAGAAAATTTTCACAAATCAAAAGTCTGAAAAAATCTGAAAAAAGATCAGTTTCAACAGATCAAAATGATTTATTTCATTTTTAACTCCCCCCTTTCTAGTCTAAATTTAAAAACCTTTCTAGTCTAAATTTACTAAAAATTTTAAATGAAGTCATGATGACCCTATAATCTCAAAATGTTATTTTTGACCAAATATTTTTTGAGTTAGGTGTTTGGTCAAACTTGAAACTGTTTCACAAACAGTTTCAGTTTTGATGAATTTGCATTTTTTGGGGGGGGGAGGAAGTTTTGTTGAAAAATTCCCAACCTATTCTACTTGAGATTCCTTAAAGGGGCCTGATTTTTCACAGAAAGTGTTGGGAACCTCCCTTCTAAAATGTAAAAGGAGTCGAGGTAGATATGATTTACATCTTCTGCTGCCCTACAGTGTACATACACTTAATCAATGTCATGTTCTTTAAACTCCCTCAGACTAACAGTGACTTCACAACATGTAACATACACCTCCCACTTCCCATCTCTGAATCTGTCAGAATATGAGTTGGTATTATTCAGAAGCTCAGAGTCCAAAAAAAGGGGAGTGGGGGAATCACACAAAAAGCAATAAACAGGAGGGTGCAAGAAAGTGTCAGACAAAGTAGGACAACCCATCTTATAACTGACACCATCTTCTGACTACTTGGCATGTCATTTAAGCTAACTTTGACCCTTTACATTCAGTTATGCATGAGCAATTAGATCTGAAAATCTCATTGAGTGTAAAGGAGTCTGAGCGCATGTAAGGGAGTATAACTTTAATCAGTTTATACACCGTCTCTGAATTTGGCACAAAATGTGCAATATCGGTCATGTATAAGGCAGTTAGGAGGTTTGTTTCTTGTGTTATTAAAACCTTCCAGGATTCTTGAGTTGAGTTGAGATAAATATTAGATATATAGTCAGGTAGGGGACAAGGGACAGCTTAGATGAATCCTAACTTCTAATTCAAAAGTCCCAAGATTTATATCGTGTCCTAGATTTATACTGAATATTGGTTAATTATGAAAGGACATTTTCTTCCAGTGAAAATTTGTGGAAAAACTTCAACCAAGTATGTGTCAGCACAGAGCTAACCTACTTATATTTGAATTTCCTGAGATATGAAACCTAAATATACCCCAAAATGATATACTGAATTTCTTCCTATAAAAAAAAAATAATATATGGGTCAGATTTTCAACTGGTGCAAACTTACATAGCACCATTGATTTTAATAGAACTCTACCAATTTACATCAGCTGAAAATCAGGCCTGTTGTGATTTCAGGATGGGTGTCCTGATTAACTATTTCTACCCATTCAGTAATATTGAATATATGCAGAATATGAATGCTTGCAGAGAACGCCCCTCTCTGCCTCAGAAGGAAGAAAGTTTGGCCAGTTCTTCGGAGGGGGAGGGAAAAACTCATATCCAGATATACTCGAGTTGAACCCCTCTTTGTGCGTCAAAGTGCAACATGTGGCAATATGCCTGCTTCTCTCCCATCCATCAGCCAGTTTGGGGGGGTGTTGGGTTGAGCATACCCTCATGTTATGCTCCCTATTCCTTATAGGTAAAATCCTCAGTGTGGGAATTATGTTAATTAAATAAAACATTTAAGATGATCACCATTTTGAAATGGCGAAAGAACAACTAGGACTCCATCTTGGAGGTTTTCCTCCCTAGTGTTTCCCACTCTTTCTGGGAAAAAGGCAGGAAAGGTAAGGTGGAAAGGAGTGTGATCTGTCTGGCAACAGGACTCTATAAATTGTAGCAAGCCAGTCAGCTCGGGCCTGTCCGCCCTAAAGGCAGCAAGGTGTCGTCACGCATAGGAATCGTGAAGAGAAGAAGAGAAGCCTCTAGGAAGAACATCATGGATAGCCCCCACACAAGAAGATCAGCATGCCTATCTGCAGTGTTCTTGAATCCATCATCAGATCCTGAGTTCCTGGCTCATCATCCTGGGAGTCATGAGCAATGCCCCAGGAGGGTGAAGAAAGACCTTGAGTAGTTCTTATTAACTTTGGGCCTGGGTAGTTTAGGCTTAAGTTGAGAAAGAATCTAGAATTAAGCTCCAGCTTGTTAAATCCCCAAGTGACCCCTCATTTGTTATTTGCCCCTTGAATAAATTGTTTCTTGTTTTGCTTTATTCTGAGTTTTGGTATTTTACCCACCTGACTACTCCAACGATAGATGAGGATGGGCGACCTAGATACTTACTTTTTCTAATTGTTGGTGGGAGGGTTAGGTGTCTCCCATAGAATCCGGTTTATTTTCTCCAACAGGGGGATAATATAAGCTGATGGGATGACACAGACCCTTCCCTCAATTTAAGACTTGTCCAAGCAACTAGGAGCCATCTTGCTGTATTGCTGCCCCATCCTTTCTTCCTGTAGTTGAGGCATCTGACTGATCACTTGCTTTTTAGATAAGGAAGGAATTTCTCCCATAGGGCCAAATTGGTAGGAATCTTATGAGAGGGGAGTGGAGTTGGCTTCCTCACAGCATTCAAAGGAAGAATTTAGGTTAAAAGTAATATTAGTGCTAGAAGGACCGTAGGTATGTTCAGTTCATCACAACTTGTGGCTGGTGCCCAGTGCAGATAAAGGCTAAAAAAGCCACCTAGCAGATTATACAGGAGACCTGGGATTTGACTGAGGGTCCTTGTGCCTGCAAGACAAAGGGGAGACCTCAAGTCTTTGCAGTCTGAATAGCACCACTCCCCATTGTCAATAAAGTTGCAACCCGTTGTCGCATAAATCCATCCATCTTTCTGTCTTTCATTCACTTGCCTGTTCTGATCAAGGTTAATTCCTGTAATAATGATCTGTTAAAATATGCATGGAATCATTCTAAGTATTTTCCGTATGCATGACTAAATGTCACAGAACAGTTCTATTTTTCCAGTTGAAATTTATTTTAACAATATAAAAACCTTAAATAACTCTGCTATTCCCCTTCACAGATTACAAGAAATATCATATTTTAATTATCGTAGGAGGAACATTCAAGTTGAATGAAAAAATTTTAACAGTGCTCATTGAATGTCTCTCGTATGGCAAACAAAACTCTGGCAACCAAAGAACAGATTTTGCTATCTTTTCTCATCCTAAGTAGTACTTTATTTGGGTTGCGGTGGTGCTGGGGAGGGGGGGAGTAGAGGGGAGTACTCCTAGTGAAAAAGTGAAGCTACTCAAGCAGCAGGATACTACTTAAAGCGATCAAAGGAAGCACCATCTGACCTCAAGTGGCCAACCTGCCAGTTTATGTGCATCAAAATCCTTGAGTTTTGTTACTGTAAGATAGCTCTGGTTTGATTAATATATTTTGAATGCTGTAATATATCATGCAATAGTAATCCATATTCTCAGTTAATAAAGTCAGCACTACCTCAGACAAATCACACAAGAATCATCTCACACAAAAAACCCTTTAACATGGTAATGAACAAAAATCTGAGCCAGAAATGTACTTTAGTATTGAAAACGTGTTCCTTACATTGAGCTTAAGGCTCATCAGAGCACTTTAAACTAAAAAAAAGACTGTAGAAACCAGGGAAAAAATAGGTCAATAATGGATTTAAAGCTGTGGTATATATTAAAGGGCAGTGATATGGTGCTTTATGAATGAGCAAATCTCACTCAAGTGTACATAAGAATACAATATCTTTCTATCAAGACCAAATAGAGAAGTTTATTTAGAACAAAACATCTATTTTTTGTACTGTAGGTCTTGTTGCTATAGGGTATCACACATTTTCCATTTTGGATTAATTTGTTAATGACAACATTTTTGACAAATGACAACAGAACCTAAAAGATTTTCACAAGCAGAGACAGACTTCTTAAAATATCAGTAAATAGTTTCAGCTGGAAAAGGAATATTTTTTTCAATCCAGTGGTAATGAAACAAAAGATGGGTGCTGCTATCATTATTTTACTTTCCCATGCTCAGAGGGCATCCTTGCATAAATGAAGTTAAGGAAGCCTTAGTCAGTTTGATTAGATTGAAGCTGTCACCTTGAGGGTCACCAATGTTTGGAAATAATCCATAGCGCATGAAATATAAAATCAGACAAAAAAAATCCCGTGAGTCACGAGAAGGGCATTAGAATACTTATTGAGTAGTCTTCGGACAGCACTGCCCTGTTAGCTACATGGTTAAGATAGTATCCATGTGCCCATTAATAACTCCCTAATTGTGAATGCAATTAGGCATTAATGCATGTAATTACTAGTTTTAGGCCCAATCCTGAAAAAATGCTGAGCAATCTCGATCCCAACATTGGCAGGAGTCAAGTTTGCTCAACACCTCACAGAGGTGACTACCACCTTGTAGGCTTGGGTTCTATGTCCTGTAATTTTAATTGAGAACATAACTTACCCAACAAATATAGTATATATTATTAAAAAGTGTGTGTGTGTGTGTATATATATATATAATATATATATATATAGTGTGTGTGTATGTGTGTGTGTATATATATATATATATATAGTATTAAAAAGTCATCCCTTGCTTATCAGGATATCCAGGGATAAAACCTCTGCCTCTTTCAAATGGGCAGAAGCCAACCACCTCCAATGAAACACTCAGTGAGCATCTACATAAGCCATCATGAATGGAACTTCCTGCTTCCTACATGGGAAAAACTTGCACAGGTGCAAAGTAGGCCCTTAGTTTATTTATTTAATCTATATATTTAATCTATATATAACGATAGCTCATCCAATGCTCTGAGAATTGCCTAAAAGAATCCCACAGCAATGTTGGCTCTGCCATGTGAACAGGAGTAACTAGTAGTTAAATCTGTTCCAATCAATAACGTAAGCTAGCTGGACTCAGATCTGTTGACTATGGAGAGGCTATGTTTACAGTCAATTTTTTGCCCATAACTGCCCTTTAAGGTTCAGAAAGGGTATTTCAAAAGGAACATCTTCTTTGTTAATCTGTAAACAGATACTATTAACAAGAAAAGACACCTTTGAGAGATTGCCACATGGCTTCTAGCTTAAATGGAAAAACAATTCTGTACATGAAACCAGTTCATGCAAATTTATACTGCAAGATATATTTGCAGAATGACTAATTTGTGCTTCAGATAAGATAAAACCAGATTCCCCATTTCATAATTTCACATATACTGCTGGCTCCTATATATTCTCCTCTGTGTCTTTCAAAATAGGAACATAGCCTGAGGAACTAATTGTCCTCTAAGCGTCTTTAAATAAGGCTGTCCCTGTTTCCTTTGAAGGGAATTTTGTTATGCAGTGATGTAGGTGGGCTTGTGTTATATGGTGAAGGGGAAAAAAAGCTGAGTTACATGGTGTGAATGTATTTATTTCATTAGGTAGCCTCAATTATTCATAAGTGTTGAACCCTCCAAGATTATTCATAATATTTGCACATGTCAACCAAGATTTATAACTATATTAGTATAAGAAAAAAGCTTGGTTAAATGTTTGCTTTATAATTCCTCTTGTTTCATTCCAGCTCCATACTCCAGATGTATATAAAACAAAACGCATTCTTTATCCATCCAGGATCCCTCAATCAGAAACATCTAATTTAAAGCACTTATTTTGTGAACTATGATTTTTTTTTTTTGGTAATAACATGTAAACATCCTATCATTTACTGTGATAACTAGCAAAATGTTTCAAAAATTTATCTGAACTAACTAAAACTACAGCTATAATGGGACCTCTTAGAAATCTGGTAAGTGATATGTTTTGAATGATTTAATTATATTGATTTCTTTTATCTTTTCTGATACTTGTGCATTTTCGCTCAGATGCTTAGTTTGTCATCTTTTATTCATAGCCTCTCTTCAAACAAGCTTAATTGTAATCAATTTTCAATACATTAACTCTGACCTCTGGATAATTTCTTGCTCTTTTTCTCTTATCCTTGCTGTGTAGGTGTGATCTCTGTTCCTCTGCTCTTTCTGGGAGTTGTGCCTGAGTAAGGGTTGTAGTATTAAGGCAACTAATTGAAAAAAAATAAAAAAAGACTCCAGTGGCACATGCCAGAATGCTGGATCCTGTCTTCTCTCCCCATGTAATGAACCGTGGCTTCATATATATACAAACACGATTGTCAGATGGGACTGATCCTAGGACATTCAACAACAAAAGCACAGGCCCCTTCCAACTGAGGTAAAGGGGAACTCCTTTAATTGTGAGACAGTAGTAGGCTACATAGTCATTGGGACCAGCTACTGATGTATATGGCCATACACACTCGGCCACTAATGAGGAAGTACATCCACATTCATCGGGCTGAGCCTCTGAGTGGTACTCAATATGGTGGAGCACAAGTTATTCTTATCCTGCCCCCCAGGAAGCTTAAGAGGTGAGTGTAAATGCTCTGAATAGTCCTAACTCCTCCCCCTTAGACAAACGTCTTGTAGTTGTTATGATAACTGTTCATCCACCTCCACAGCCCTTAGCTACGAAGTCCCACAAGGCTAAATTCTGTCTCTATCTTGCACTTATTTGATGACATTGGGTGAGCTTGTGAAATAATACAAGCTAAAGTGCCAGCTGTATGCAGACAACATCCCACTCTACATGTGATTTAGTTCCAATGTAAACAGTCCAAGTCCCTGATTTCTCAGTGTCCGATCAAAATCAGAACCTTCATTATGAGCAATCAGGTAATGCTGAAACAAGACTGAGGTGATGCTAGTAAGGAGCAGGAAGCAGTCTGAAAAATCTGAATCATCTATAACCCCATCCAAGGGTGCCTAGTGTAAATAAGTAGGTTCATATCCTTGGGGACTTTTTGGACTCCTCAACACTACTGGATAGTCAAGTAGCCAGAGTGCCAAGAATAACTGTTAATGGCCAAGATATTGCATTTTTTCTTATCAGACAATGAGCTGGCTGTTTTGAGAAAGACGTAATTTGACTCATCCTGTGACTCTCTGATGTATAAATTATCCATAAGCAATTGCCACCTATGCCATAGGAATAGGACTGGAAAGAAACTCCTTGGTCATCGAGGCCAATCCCTTGCTATCATAGGCAACCCCAACAATACAATCCCATTAATAAATTTTGCAATCTCCATTTTAAAACTACTTAGGTTGTTTGCTCCCACTACTCCTATTGGGAAGCTGTTCTAGAATATCACTCCTCCAAAGGTAAGTAACCTTCTTTCGATTTCCACCCTAAGTTTATTCATGGTTTACATCCATTTGTTGTTGTGCCAACATTATCTTTTAGCTTAAATTGTTTTTTCCCTCCCAGAGATATTTATAGTCAGCATTCATAACCCCTCTCTGCCTTTGTTTTACTAGGCTAAGGAAGCCAACCTCTTAGATTCTCCATTCTCCTAAACTTACTTTCTTGAAATGGGTGACCAGAATTGCACACAGTAATCCAAACAAGTGCCTTGTATGATAACATTAATACTTTCTTATCTCTACTGGAAATATCTCACCTGACACATCATGGTATTTACCATGGTATATACCTTCTTTCATGACCACATCACATTGGTGTCTCATACTCATTCTGTAATCAACAAATATACCCAGATCTTTCTCCTTCTATGCCATTTTTAGCTGATGAAACCCCAGTTTATATATAAGGGCTCAGCTAATTGAGCAATGTATTTAAACATTATTATAGGCTATCCAATTTCAACTTTCCCTCTCAGTGATAGCCTCAACTTAGTGTTTTGTTTTTTTTGGTTTTTTTTTTAGTTGAATGAGTACAAATATCTAATTTCATCTTGAAAAGTGAACTTTTGCCAGAGATCAGTTCCTTCAATTATCGGATCACTTATAAATACACATAAGTAAATAAGAATTTTTAATATAAGATGGGAATACTGCCTCTATACATTTTTCTCCCAAATGGTTGTCATACAAGCCATTATACATTTTAAAATAAATGATAAAATACATATAACTTCTTTCAGGTTTAAAATAAATTAATAACATGTATGTAAGGGCCCCAAAGTAAGGTAATCAGCTACTCTGAATATGTTTGTTGCACAAGTGTACTTTTCTGAAATAATGAGTTGTGTCTTCTTTGTAGTTGCTTTTATAAGCTTTTTATTAATTAAATCATTGCTGCTCTGCTGTTCACTTCCATTACTGGAAGTTGACTATCAACTCCTATTGTCATCAGCCCAGGCTTTTTGTGCTGCACCTCTAGATGACACAATGAATATTCTTGTCTGTTAGGTTTTTTTTCCATCTACAGCATGTGCAGTTAAGGATCTAGGCCATTAAAATAGAGTTTCAGCATCTGACTGTCACCAGTGAGGAGTTGTGTCACCATTTGCCTTTCAACCCTGGCTTTCTTAACAATGCTTTGGTTCTGTAACTCTCTGCCTGGGATGCTCACAGTCAGCAATAAGCATGCAGATCACACCCTGAGTGTCTCCGTTCAGCTCTGGTTCAGCAGCTCTGACCCCAACAGCCTAGCTACAGCTCCAAACTGTCTTCAACCAGCCTTGGTTACAACCAGCAAGATGACCCCAAGACACTCCTAATACTGAATTTTCCCAAAACCATGTGTTTTGCAATGTCCCGTCCTTTCCTGCTCAGTTAAAATATAATGAAGTCTATTTGTTCCTTTAAAGAGACAAAAACACATCACAGCCTATTAACTTAATGGGAGTAAATACACATCTCCATTAGAACACAGCACTAAGTTGGTTTGTAGTAAATATAAAACAAACTTATTAACAATAAGACAAAGATTAAGTGATGCCCAGTAAAAGGAATAAAGTTAGAAAGGATTACAAGCAAATAAAAAATAAAACATGCATTTAAAAATCTAAAGCTTAATGTGGCAAGGAAAAGGCTTGTTTGAGATGTTTTTTCTCACCAGTAATTCTTCCTTCCAGTCAGAACCTTTCACAGAAGTACAAGGTGATGACTTCCTTTTTCTTTCTAGGTAAAAGATCTTTGCCTAAGCAGGTTTCTCATCTACATTCAGTTCCCAGAGACTTCATCTCTACCCTCTCTCTCCCTTTGGTGGAAGAAACCATCTTTCTAAGCTTGCAAGAACTTGGTTCCCTTCTTTCTGTTTAATGATGGATAATTAAGGGTTTTCTGACCCTCCCTTTATAGTCCAGTAAACCTTTGAAAAGTATCTCTCTCAAAGTCCATCAACCTTGCTTCAAGAGCCAAGGATGAGCTCATAGTATTCTTCCCTTTCTATCGCTTTCTCATGCCCCTGCTGATTTCTATGTAAATAGGGCTTCCATTGTTTTTGATCAGACCTTGTTTAATTTCTTTGGGGACAGACAGATAGCTGTGACATTCTCTCCTATCTGAAGAGACCTGTTTTTCCCTTTGTTTAGGTCACAGACAGTAGAGCATGATATTAATGAGTATTCATAGTTCCTTATGTAGTGTTAATACATAAACATTCACAACGATACTAATCACAAGGGAATCATAGGTTTTCATAAATGACATTGTATATAATATTCCTGTATTGAGCAATCAGTTGATTCAATTGCTTATCACTTGAGGTTCAGCCCCTCTGTCTTTAAAGAACAGTAAACTTTGGAAATGTGTTCTTTGAAAAGTAAAACCCAGACCAAGCTTCTCCCTCCTGCCGGGTTTAGATAGCATGTTGTCTTCTCCCCCTCCAGTTAGCTTGATACCTTTGTTTCCCTAATATGTAAATGGGCCTTCACAACCTCTAACTGATGATTGGGCTGGTCAGAGAATCAAATACACAATCCTTTGTCTAAAGAAGACTGCTTATGCACTGCTTGCCAAACACATTCTAGGAATGTAATTCTAGCTCATAGTCATAACTTTTTGCACATCTCTTATGCATACAGCATACAAGAATATTAATGATCAATGAGTTACTAGTTTTCCAATGACATAGTACATGATACCTTTTAAATACAGATTAAAACCATAGTGAAGTGGGGTACATTAAATTGGTCAAGCTAACAAACACATTACCTGATACTTCATTACCCTTGCCCTCTGGAACTGGGATGCACTTAGGGTCAGACCTTCCCCCTCACACACCTGCAGGAGGGTTAGCCACTCATTGACCCAGAAGCAGCAGGTCAAAGCCCTCTTTCCTGGACAGAGTATTTGCCACTATATTTTCTTTCCCCTTTATATAGAAGAAACCTGTTTTGCCATTTTTATCTGTTTACAATGTCCAGGACATATCATCAGAGAGTATCCACAATTTCACCTATCAAGTTGTTACAACATTTCACGGTGACATTAATGACCAGTGTATTATCAGATTTCAAGCAACATATTACATATCATGACACCAGTGTGTGAAGTGTAATGAGTATGTCAGGCCTGACAAGAGTTGCTGACACACAGTAGTGAATCAATAATGAGCCTCTGTGTCACACTGACGTCATGAAAATGGTCAGTACCTTAGATTACCCATCAAGTTTAAATATGTAGACATAGTAATGGGAGTGCTTTTTTTCTAATTTGACTAGAGTCATTACCACAGCTCTGAACTCAGTGTCCATCATCCATCCATCTCCTGCCTGCTGATTATCAGTGATTGGAATTCTAGTGAGCAGCTCACTTGGATACATTTCAGGTAATTTAATTTTGGCAAATGATGCAAGCAAACCTGAAATTTGCCACAGAATGACACACAATTAAGCAAGCATCAGGCAGAGAGTGGAAGCACAGATGAAAATACTTTGCGTTGAGTAAACATACATTTTACAAATTCCTAAACATTTAATTGTTTGTGTAGATATTTGTCCAACTGTCTTAAGACCAAATGAGATATTTTTATTGCACAATTTCTGAAATCTTGTAAAGGGGGAAAATATCTTGGCTCAAACCTTGCAACAGAAAAACAACACCCTAACCTTTTTCTTTTTCACTGTTTTTCCTCAACTCTTAAACCTTGGTAGTATTTTAGCATTAAGCATGGTATCATTTTAAGTTGCAGTGTTCATTTGCATGGAGGTTTACACTAGAAATGTCTGTCTCTGATCCCACTTTTATCAGTGTAAGTCAGGAATGACACTTTTGAAATGGAGTATGCCAGTGTAATACTGGCATGAAGTCAAAATCAGGTCCCAAAAGCAGGGTTGCTTTTTATTTTATTTTATTTAAAACATTCACTTTCCTTCAATTTCCTGCTGAAATGTGGTGTATGAACCAAATGTCCCATGTAAAACTCTTTTCATAGGCTGTAATGTTCCTGTTTTCCATAGAATTCATAGTGTGAACCATGCAGTATTCTCTACACATGTGATTTAACTATTTTGGGCATTTCTACACCTGAATGTCCTGAGTGCACATGAGGAGTGGCACTTGCACTCAGGGGGTTACAGAAACGAGTGTACATACTCAATTATTTTATCAAAGATTGCCATCTGCAAAGGAGAGAGACCTTGTGAACCCAGAACAAAAATAGAACATGTAATGATCATAGTCTTGTCTTGGAGAGTTCTCCATAGACTTTATGCTCCTCTTAGGAAAAAGATGTAGTTGTAGAAGGTACAATTATGCATGCACTGGGTGCCTAGAGCACTCATTCATTGCAGACAGTGTTCTCCTTGGGTGCCGGCTAGTTGTAATGAAAGGTTCCAGGATATACAAGAAAAACTGCTATTTCCTTTTAAAACATAAATCCATTTATTTATCTCTTCTTCACATATATAAAATGGTACATTTGTTTGACTTCATTTCCAATCTCTCATATCACCCATCTACTAAATTACAAATATTTTTATTGTGCCTTTATTTTTACTCTTTTGAGATCTTGTGAATAATATTTTGATTGCATTAAATTTTATACTGTAAAAATGAAACGAACATACTTTCTGTGGAATCCTGCTGTGGCACACTGACAACATCTGTGATCTTAACATCAAAGCTTGAGGTTCAAAACTCCACCTGTGCTCTGAAGGATTTCCTGAGGGTGAATTCCACTGAACAACACTGAGTTCCTAAACAAAATGACACTTAGCTAGTCCTTCATCTGCTGTAAATCTTCTATTGATTTTAGTAGAGATATACTAATATGAATCAGTTGAGGATCTGTCCCATGCCCATGTTACCTATAGGACAGATAGAATAAGGCTCCAAGACTGGAGGCATCATTTCATTGAAAAGGAGACCAATAGAGCTTTGTAAAGACTTCATTGTGTTCCAGCTCAACAGGAATAAATCTTTACAATAGTTTCCTTTATTTCAGGTATTTATTTTACTTACATGGCCAACATATTTCAAAATGAGAGTAGATGAACTGTAAACGGTGGCATGAAAAAGATGATCAAGATTTTAAGGAAGAAGAGAAAATAAGTTAAATACATGCTCTGAGGGAAAGTGAGGGAATCTGGAAGGCAAGAGGGATCTGACATTAATCATTTATAAAAACAACTACCTCCTCGAATATGAGTGGACACTGATTTGGCTTAATTGACAATTAAGAGAAACACAATGTAAAGGAACAATCAAAATCTGATCTTTTCAAATAAACATCTAGTGCACAGAAATGATGACTCTGTTCACATATGCAGCATTTAAACAATATTTAAACTGTTAATGAAGGTTCAAAATGAGTGCACAACAATTTTGGAAAGCTCTGCCCAGACTCCACAGTAGATATCAGACATGGAATTTCAATCTTGTGCAAAGTTCCAACTGTGACCGATGAGACAATTTCCTGAAATATCCTGGACAAATATTGTTGAATTAAGTAAAAACATATTGAATTAAGTTCAAGTGTCCTCAGAGTTCATTGTGTTAAAAATGTTAGTATTTATGTATTATTGTGGGGGGGTGTATATAATTTCTTTAAAGGGAGACAGGATTAAAGTAAATCCTGGGAAGGGCTATGAGCTCCAAAGGACTTTTTTAAAACAATGGGCCAGACAAGACTTAGATTTTAGTTGAGTGGGATGTCTAGGAAATAACTGGGAGGAGGGGAATGCAAATTACCCACCACTGGACCCATACTTTTGAGTTACGAGGAGAAATTCACTGTCTGTCTGTTTACCTATTTATGTTCTCTGCAGATCAAAGACAGAACACTAGATAAAACGGTACTTGCAGATTCATGGCAGGTGCTTGTTCTGAACTTGTGACCACAGAAAAACCCCTTGATGGGATATGAAGGAGTGTTGACCAGTCAAATACCATGTTGGAGTCAGTTGGTAAGCTTATTAATATGAAATGCAGGTTCTTTTGTTATTTTAGAATTTTTTTTCTCTTATGCTTTTACCTTAAGAATAAATGTATTTGCTCAGAAAGAACTGCATGGTAACCTATTACTGTGGCAATTACTTTTTTCATAGCCCTCAAAGAGAAAGCAGAGCAGGTCTGCTTAGGCAGTCTGACTTTGCTGGGGAATTTACACTGGAGGCAGGGAACTGTGCAGCCTGGAAATACTCTGGTCAGGAGGGAAAGAGAGGCACCTAAGAGAGGTGACATCTGGGAGCCAGGAACCTCAAAATTGGTGCCCTTGATAGGCCACGAGGATGGAATGCAGGTGCAGGTACAATGACCTGAGACACTGATGTTTAAATTTTTTTTGTCCCAAAACAGGATGAAAAGTCAAACTATTACAACTTTTGTCAAATAGAAAGTTCCAAAAAATCTAGATACAGCAGTGTCAACCCTTTTCATTTCTATATTTTCAATCAAAAAAAATATTTTGATATACCTGAATTGAAACATTTCATTGCAGGCCAACATTAATCTGTGTGTTCGGCCTCAGCTTCTGTGAAGCCTCATGGGAATTGTAGCTGAGGTCCCCTCATGTTCCCAATTCTAGTCTGAGAACTCAATAGAAAATTCTCTCACAATCAATCTCTTCCAAGGAAAACTAAAATTTTAACAAAACTCCATTTTCTGAAAGGAAAATATATAATTCAAAGTTTTTCATTTAGCCCTGGTAACAAATATTTGCAGATCACAGCACAGCTGGATGGTGTATATTTTGGGTCCTGGTTGGATTCTACTGAAGCACTGCCATGATTGTGGCAGAATTTGCAAGTGAATCACTTATGATATGGAAAGGAAAGACACTGATTCAGATACTAAGAAATTATATTGCAATAAAGCACCTTGGTTTTGCAACAAAGTTACCTGCACCCCAAAATGTTGGATTTGCTAAAGTATGTACTTGTTAGTAACTGAATACTGAGTTGCTAAGAGAACCTTAAAAGGTGACATTTTCTTTTAAATTGCAGTGAACTAGTCAATAGAGTCAAAATGGGGTGAATAAGCCCCTGAGTGCTATTGAGTGCGTTGCCATTAATCCCCCATTAGACTTGCACTGAAGAGTGAGTCAAAAATATGTTGTTGATCTTGCAGAACATTTCAGATTGCTACCGGCAAGAATCCAGTGAAGCTGATGAAACTCTAAGGTAGCAGTTAAATGCTATAGGATGCTCACCTCTCATACCAATGGGTATTCAAAACTAATTCTAAAGATTTGTTAATTTGTATGTATCACTAGCATAGGGCCTTGGGAAGCAATTCCAATTCCAGGACTAACCTTCTTTGCACATTTAGTGGTCTTTAGAGACAGAACAAGCTAAAAAGGTGTTGGAATGCCCTGCTGTACAAAGCTGACATGAAGGCCAGAAGACTAGGGAGCCAGGAGAACCACTAAAAGAGAAAGAAGGTATGCTGATGAAAAAGCTGTCAGTGGGTTTGGAAAACAGAGTGCTGTGGGTTTATTGCAAGGGTCCACAAAGCTAAGTAGTAGTGAAGATGGCAATAAGTGTAGCCAGCCAGGGAGACTAGAGGAACATATGAGGAGAGTATGATTATCCACAAGGCACTAACCAAGGACCTAGTGTGTAAAATTCTGAAAGGAGTTAAAGAATTATAATGCACAAACATTGTTCCAAAAGTTGAGGAACATATAGAAAGCATCACACATGCACGCCCTCCCACTCCTAAAACTCCTGAAGTTTATTAAAAAAGGAATGAGAGTGTTAACCAACTTATCAGAAGGTTCAAATTGTAGGAATGGGCACAGTTTCAGTGAGTAAAGCAAAGTAGGTTTTATTTTCCACCCATCTCTGTTCTCAAGCAACAGTATATTTTATTTTCAGCTACAATACGTTTTGTTTTTCATTTGATCTCACTCTTGACATTAGCTTGTTGTTTGTATGCTTTAGGATTCACAAAGGTATTTCTCCTCCTGCTGCCAGCTAATGTTACTCTCCCTGTGTGTGTGTGTGTGTGTGTGTGTGTGTGTATGCATGTGCAATTTGTCTAGAAGTGCCAGTTATTCAACTGTGATTAATATAGCCTCAGATTTATGGAATTAGTCTTTAAAGTTGACCTGGTTGTGGAATCTTAGATCTAAATTCCGGTAAATTAATCATACAAAATACATAGAGATTAGTGGTTGAAGACCCAAAATGGGAGCAGAACTCTGGCTTGACAGATTGTTGGAACAGAGCAAAAGTCTAATAATCTTATTAAAACGGTAGAGATAGAAATAGCTTTCCTAAGTGTTAAAGTGGTTTTTTAAAAAAAATCTGCCTTGAAATGAAGAAAAGTGTAAATTAGGCTGGTTGTAAAATGTCTCACCTTGTTTAGGACTGAGAAAAAGAAGAGAACTGAACATCATGGTTGGAATCCTAGCCCCACTGAATTGGAGTTTTACCATTGACTTCAGTGGAGCCAGGATTTTACCCCTATCTAAGATGTTCTTTTAAGTACATGGAAAAGCCCAAGACATTGAGAGACTGGAGCGATGCTTTCTTTTTCCCTAGAAAAGCAATACAACAGCCTGGCAAGTTTTAAAAAGTAATCAAGCTTAATGCCTTATTCACCCTGACAGACATTTGACCTCTGGATATCAAAGTGATATATGCAGTGGTTAATTTGTGCTGGAGCCTGCTGTGGCTGAGCCCCGGCACCTTTAGGCTTGGCAGTTCATAGCCCAATGCCTCTGGGCTCCCGGCCAGCAGCCGGTGCTCCCCAGCTGTTCAGCTCTGAAGGCAGCGCTACCACCAGGAGCAGTGCAGAAGTAAGGGTGGCAATAGCAGGACAGTCCACCCTTACTTCTGCACTGCATTCAGAACTGGGCACCTAGCCAGCAGCCACCACTCTCTGGCTGTCCTAGTTTGGGCCCTGGCACCTCTTCATTACAGATTAAGCCCTATATACATGTATTTCTGTGTGGTTGTACTCTGAACTGATTATTTCTTTAAGGATAACTATAACTGCCCAACAAGTTATAGACTTTGACTATTTACCAGCTGTAACACCCATGGAGTTGATTGAAGTCAGATGAGACAGCGACATGAGTCCAATTGTCTGTGTCTCTCTGTTGGACAGAGAGCAATATCTAAATGTCCCTAATCCCTTCTTACTTCAGTATGAAAAAGGGCCAAATGCAAACTCTTCCAAAGGAGCAGCAACTCTATTGGCCCCATTTATGTCAGAAGTGGGCCTGTGATTTGCACCTGTGCATGTGTGCATACATTTGGTATACTGATAATTCAATTGATTGCCACATAATCTATGCTTACACAACTGCTGGGAGTGAGCCTTGCTGTCCAAGTTGACAAATTCATGTTCGTGGGGCTTGGGCTAGAGTATTAAAAATTACTGTGTGGATATTTGATCTGAATCCCAAACCCCTCCCTATTCTTCAGAGTCTGAGCTCCAGTCTGAGCCAGAACATCTACCAGGGCTGCAAGACTCGCTTCCGACAGCTGTGGAGACACCCACAGAAACATCTGTCTATCAGGCAAAATATCTTAAGCATCTACAAGGAAGTCTGAATCATTAGCCATCAGCTTGCAGTAATGAGTATTTGCTTTTTAATCAGTTAATTTTGAGAGGGAGAGAAAATAAACCATTTATTGACCTAATTCTAAAGCCTTTACTTGACCAAAAGTCCCACTGAAATCAATGGGATTTTGCTGAGTTATACCTGTGTTACCTCTTTCCCTAATAGAAATTGGGCAGAATGTAGCCTAATGGGAGTTTTACCTAGGTAGAGAATTTAGGATCCGACCCATTGTGAATAGCTTTCTGTCCTATCAAATATTTTCTATTTCAGTTCACTGCCCATATTCCTCCAGTTTCACCCTCCTGCCCCCCCAAAAGACAGAACAAGTTTAGTTAAGTGCAGAAATAGTGTTGTGCACAATAAAATAAGGCTCAAGTTCTGCTTTAAATCAGGTCAGAGGTAACTATAATAAATACCTCTAATGCCTTCTGGAAAAATTGAATCTTGTATTACAAAGTTAGAATAATGTGATGTGTCATTTCTTGACAGAACTGAGGCAGCCTTGTAATACACCATTTCCACAGAACATTTTGACATGTATATCTCTGCATCATAATCTGCTTTGCATTAATTTCTTGTGCACACACACATGCGCCTCTTCCGTGTCCAGTACATTCCAGTTGATTGATTTAATAACTGATAAAGTTGTTCTCCTTCACATTTCAACAACTGCTGATCAATGCCTTTCTATTAGTTCTTAGCATTAATTACTTAATTACAGCTCCTACCACTGCACTTTTCTCTGTTCAAGATTCTATTCAAGATAAACTAGGTGTTAGCAGTCACAGATTCCTGTATCTACTGTTTAATAAAATTATAGCTGCACCATCCACACCGCTCGAGTTAAAGTTGTGTCAGCACTTCTGTAATAAAAACTGTTCTTTAGAGATTTATAATTCAACCATAAAAACATGGTCTGGGCTGAATCCTGGCATATAAGGTCATAGCCCAAAGCAAATTTATTTTACCAGTTTTCAGACAAATCGATTCTGCTGTTTTGAGTGGTGCAAGTATAAATCAAAATAGAGATTTGCCCATTTGATACTAAAGACCGTGGACCATATTCATCCCTGATGCAACACCACTTATTTCCATGGAGTTACCCCAGGAATTAATTTAGTCTTGTCAACCTAAACTGTGGCTTACTGCTCATGTACTTTCAAATAAAACAGAGGTCTTGGAGATCCAAATGGATTATTACTTTTCCTTTAGGCAGTCCTTGGGCCAAATTCATCACTGGTCCAATTCCAGGGACTTAAATGGATTTATACTCCCTTATTCCAATCACAAATTTGATGTATAAGGTCCAGTCTTACTTAGACTACATACTGGCCAAGTCTACTCTATGAAGTTTTCTCAGCTTCATCAGTGAGGTGTGTGAAAAAAAACCCACACACACACACACACTATGGCCAACATAGTTATGCTGACAAAAAACCCTGTCCAGACACAACTACAATGACAGAAGAGGGTTTCTTTGTGCTAGATAAAATCACCGGGAGAAGTGGTGTTACTATGTCAGCAGAAGAACTTCTGTTGGCATACACTGCATCTACAGTAGGGGCTCTGCTGACACAGCTATGTTGACATAGGCTCTGAAGTGTAGATATGGCCACAGTTGTACCAATTTAAATACATTAGTTTATAAACCAATAGCAGGTATTTATATTGGTTTAGCTTAATTCTGTAAATTCATGGCTATACTGATATAAGCATCTTTATGCATGGAGAACTGCATTCATCTTAAGGGGTTGCCCCAATTTAACCATTTCTCTTTCTAATATAATACATTTACATCAGGACAAAACTGTGCGAAGACAATCTCTCAGATGACTGCAATTGAGTTTAATGATAAACTTGATCTAATTATACAATTATGCAGTCTTTGCTGATGGCAAGCCTAAGATTGGTTCTTATTTTTTTATTAATTGGACAGAGGTTTCTTGTCTTGGCAAGAGAGTTGGCCCATGTTAGAACTGAATATTAATTTAAAGAACTCAAGTGAGTTCCTTGGGGTTTGCTTTATGCTAGCAGGGGATTGGTGTGGGATATTTGCTGGTAACTGCATGCGTTCAGAGGAATTTGTGCATCAGACTGAGAACGAACCAGTGTTTCTGTAGACAGTGCAACTTTCCTCTGCTATACTTCTGAGAAGATAAATCACACTTGCCTGGATTACAGTAGTGAGATACTTTAATAATGTCATGTTAAATGATTCTACTGATGTTTCTGTGTGTCACTAATCAACCTGAAAATATAGCAAGCATAGTAAATCATAACTTTCGAGTTTGCATTGTTTTAGACCTTTGGAGCTTGGCGAGACAGACAAAGAGAGACATTGTCTTGAGTATAAATTTGTCTAGTTCATCCAGGTAAGATACCCCAACATCTTCCCAGTCCTTGTTTCATTTTATTGGCTACATCTGTTTCTATTATACCTTCATGTTTGTTTTCTTCAGGGAGGGTATTTTGAAAGATATTTTTCCCTCAATATTTTCTACAATATTTCAGATTTTCCAGGAAAAAATTGAAACTGAAACCTGATGTTTTTCTCCCATTTTTCTTTACTTTCTCTCCCTTGCCTTCCATTGTCCCTCACAGCGCCTATTTCCCCTATTCCAGGAAAAAGAAAGATAAAGGAAGGTTAAACAGAATCAAACCAAACCACAATAAATTAATTTTCAAAAGAATTTTGGTTTTAAAAATATAAAGAAAATTAATGGAAAAGATTCAATTTGGAAAAAAAAATCTTTTTCAAGGGAAAATATTTTAAATGAAAATATTGACCAACCTTAGTAATATGTATTTTGCTCTTGTCAGTATCAAGTTAATTTCTTCCAAATAAAATAAAACTAAAGGCAAAACTGGCATTTAAATTTTAAATGTGGTATATTGCATGTACCTAAACACACTTGAAAAAAAAGTGATGTTTTTTAACTTCCTGACAATGAAAATGGACGCCATATGTATGCCAAGTAATCCATACACTCTACTACTCTTTACTAAAAATATATTTAAGAAATATAAAAAATAGTTGTAAATATGCCAATATTCAAGCAATATCAGAGAAAAGTTTCAGAATGATGACCTCCTTTGTGCATGCATAATATGTGCCTTCAAAGCTTGTGTTTTTGTGGGTGCAATTCAGATTACTAAAGTATCTGAGTATCTCACAATCTTTAATATATGTAAACTCAAAACACCTCTATAAAGTAGGGCCAGGGCCAGATTAAGACATAGGAAAGACAGGGGCATGCCTAGGGCCCAATTCTTGGGTAGGCCAACCTCAGCTCTAGCTGGTCTCATTTGTGTACTGGTGCAGGAGCTGGTCCAATGGCAATGGTAAGGAGCAGCAGCAGCCTGGCCAGTCATGACAGAGGGCTATGGGACCAAACCTGAGTGGACAGTGGAGCAGCCAGCAGTGCTCCTCCTGAGCACTGCTGTGGGGCTGGCTCTTGTGCCAGGGATTCACATTCATGGGCCTCCCCATCTTTGCCCCACTTCCAGCAGCAGATGTGCCAGCTGTTCTGCCCACAGGACTTGCTCAGGGACAGCCTCAAAACCTGCTATAAGTATGGGGATCTGTGGTGAATGACCACATAGGGGAGCTGGTCGGAAAAGGCTGGCAGAAATGAGAGGGTTTTGCCTAAGGCCCAGTGATGGGTTAATCCAACCCTGGATAGGGCAGTACTATTATCCCCATTTTAGAGATGGAAACTGAGGCATAGAGAGCCTGTGACTTTCTCAAAGAGCAGGGAACTGAATCCATGCCTCCAGAGTGCCAGGCAATCATCCTAACCACTAGACCATCCTTCCTCTCTAATGTTGTGGACGAAGATAGAAGAGGTACAATAGTATCCACAGCTCATCTTGTAGGACCAAAGTGCATATGCAAAAGGAGATGTAAAAGGCAGTTAGGCACCCAACTCCCATTTACACCTCTGAAAATCTCAAGCTACATAAATACATATTGGAAATTATATTTTGTACATAAACATTGGCCAATATTATGGTATTGTAAATATCAGTATACCATAGACTCTACTGCTATACTGAAGTTCCATTTATAATGAAGTTGGATGGAAGTTCCATATTAGCAGTGCATAGAAACAATCACCATACTGGCTTTCGGCCATGACCATTGAAACCCATGAGAGTCTTTCTATTGACATCAGTGGGCTATGCATCACAGCCATAGTGATGGCCTGCGCAGGGCCAACCCTAGACCAAATGGCGCCCAAGGTGAGAAGTGTCTTTGGCACCTTCCCTCCATTTGTTAAACTTTTGAATCCCTTATTTTTTATTATATTTGTAACCCATTTCAAGACTTTGATGCCTTATTTACATGCATGATTTATCCCTGTCATATAAGACAATGAATTTACATGCTACGATCTGTAAATTTGTATATATTCATGACATATATAAACAAATAAAAATTGTTTCCTCTAAGCTTATAGAAACTTCTTAATTTTAAGAATAACTGAAATGTATTAACAACAAGAAACCAAACTGTATATCAACATTGCGTGCACCAGTATTAAATAGTGGGTGACAGAATGCTGACCATTTGAACTAAAGGACTAAGGTTGTTTTTCTCACCTTTGCCCTCACGTACTGAAGCACAGTGTCAGAGAGATCCAAGGACTGTCCAATGGCATTTTCAAGCAATAAAATAGCAAGGGATGGCAGTCTCTCATCTGGCATCTCATTAAATACATCCTTTATTAGTCACTACTTACACGCTTCAAGTCTTAAAACATAAGTACACTTTCACAATTACACAATAAAACAAGGTTCACAATATCGCAGCTGGGCTCTCAATTCACTTCAGTTCATTCTTATATCTCATTGACTGGCTGGCGACACCCTGCCCTGTATACACCTGCAAGGGCATGGCAGACAACATTGTAGGAGGTTTGAGAAAAATGTAATTCTCAGAAAGCCTGGAAGATTCCTTGAGATTCTACAAAGGTCCAGAATATTCTAGGATGTTAGTGAAAAAATGTATCCGCATATGGAACACCTGAAGCATTTTACTTCAAATATTCTATTTTCCTTTTTCTCATTAACAGCACAAACAGCTCCGTGAGCCCAGTGCTCCAGGCAGTCACCTGGGTTGCCAGCCCCTAAATCTGGCCCAGACTGCCTGCCTCAGGTGAAATTCCATGTGGGGAAAAATATACTCCACTATAGAAGATTTCCCTAAATTGTATTTATTCACTATCAAATGCATTTAAACACAGATTATGTGAGATACATTTTTGTATAACATTTAGCACAGACAGGGATAATTGATTGTTTTTTCAGAAGGGCAATAGAACTCAGAATATTATTTAATCTGTAATTCTCTGTAGTAAGAAATGTCAGAATAGTTCTATCTACTTTGTCAAAAATCTGGATTAAAAAAATCCCTCAATTTTCAGTTGACCTCTTGCTTTCTCTAGCATATACAGATGGATAATGTTGCACTGATGGTTTCTGGCAAATCTGTGCTGTATATGGAGCAGCACAGGTGGCTTTAAGAATGCCTTGACCTGAGTTATGCTGTGTGGCAAACTGCCCGCTTCTCTGGTGGGTCTTGTGTTTTTACCTTCTGTTTGTGGTCAGGGCACCCCCAGCTACCTCATCTCCCCTGGCTGTAGCAGAGCTCTGTCTCCTGACCTGGGAGGGCAACTTCTCCTGCATTTGTTCCCTCCCCTTCCTTTAGGGAAGGCAGGGTTTAAATACCCTTGGCCCCACCCTTCATTGGGCCCAGCTTTCTTTAATTGCCCTGCTGTGCTTTCTCCTCTGCCTTTCGGGCCCTCATACTGGCCCCAGCACACCCTTTTAAAGCTGTCCAGCCTGACTTTATCACAGCTGGAATAAGGGATGTAATATCAACATTTCTCTAAACTTCCTCTTAAATAATTGGGACCACCACATCTCATAATACTTCATCGGGGTAATCATTTTGGCCCTATTGAAACAGAAGCACAAAGAGTTAAGTGACTTGCCCAAGGTCACACAGCAAGTCAGCTGTAGAGAGAGAGAAACAAAATTAATGTCTTAACTCCCAGCCCTCTGTGTCCAATTCAATACTCTATAGTTTCCGCTAATTATATTTCTTGTTATAATTGCAAACTGTAGGATGGAACTCTTTCTTCACTTCATCTGTGAATGAATTGTGCTCTGCAAGATTGCCGCCCAGTTCATACAGTGATGAGAGAAGAAAGAACTCATTGAGTTAGGGGGGCCCTTTGATGGTAAGTAGTGCAGGTTTTGCCTACACTGCTTTGAACAAAAGGTTTCTATGATCTTTATCTGCTGTTGCAAATTACTTCTGAATATACATTTGTGAGTGTTCATGTTGTCTGCTGTGATTCAACCTTCAGTCCATGTTGGGGCAGTTATGGCCTTTATTACCATAGTATCTGTGCACCTCATAAATATTAAGGAATTTATTTGTACTGCACCCCTGTGAAGCAGGAACGTATTTTCTTTCCCATTCTACAGAGGGAGAACTGAGCGAGAGAGATTAAGGAACTTGCCCAAGGTCGCACACAAGCCTGTGGTTGACCTGGGAACTGAAACTAGGTCTCCTAAATCCCAGTTTGGGGTCTTAACAATAAGATCAGCCTTTCCTGTTATTAAACTGTTTGGACTTAAATTTCTTTTTAAATGCTCTGAAAAGCTAGGAGGAATGACCAATGTGCATCTACAGCTGAAGCCCAGAAGAACCATACCTTTTATGAAAGAAGAATTTAAAATTCATTCCCCATCCCAGTCAAGAGGTTAATGCAGATGCTGTCAAGAAATTCCAAAGTTGGGGGAAACCACAGTCTCATTTTAAATAAAATAACCTTCAGAGAAAACATGTAACCAAATGGGTTCTTGGTATAAAGTCAGTCATTGGGGCATTTGGGAGTGGGAAGATGAGAAAAAAGAAGGTGACTAGTCAATTAGTAGTTACTTTCTTAAGCTGCTTTTTTAGTTATCTTGCTGATTAGCTAAATAAATCATAGCGAGCAGAAATAGGTTCCAGTGCATATTCTGGATTTTGTGAATAAACAAGCTACTTATCTGTGGTGACTCTGAGACTGCAGCAAAATCTACAGACTGCCAAAACACTACATACAAGTGCTCTTGAATAAGATGGGGAACAGAGATAGACAATTGCTTCACAGCAACTTTAAATATATGCATCAAATGTATCTGAGTTTAATTGTTTCTGAGACACTTTTTCTGTCTTTATTAGGTGGGCAGAGATAGTGTCACTAAATTGCTTTTATTTTAAGATGGTATATTTGTGAGGTTACTTTTCCACAATCTGGTGTGACTTTAAAAAAAATAATCATCAAATTCTGGACAGTTAACCACCCACAAATATAAACTAAATTCAAAGCAAACACAAGGCATCAAGGTTATCACTGTTTTATAAATGTGATAACTGGCACAGAAAGGCAGAGGGTGGGGGGGACAGGATGGTTCTGATTCTGATAACTTAACTTTTACCCTGGGGTATCTGTGACCCTAACAACACCCAGATGATCTTTTCCTGCAGCAGGAATGGGGATCACGGGTATGTAAAAGGTTTCAGAAGGTCTGACCAGTTCAGTGTACCCCAACTCATTATTGTTATAATCGGTATCTAAAAAGGTGTCATGATCACTGATCACTAATAACTCACTGATCATTAATATTTTTGCAAGGTGTATGTATAGTCAATCTAAAAAGGATTAGACAAGTGTGCTGAAATGATAGATAAAGTATTTTTAAACTAAGCGTGTCAGGGGGAATTAATAACCCGGTTTTCTCAGACAAAGGAAAGAGGCCAACACCTGAAACCAAGTATGGACAAATTCAAAGGACCATTGTTTTGCACTAGAGGTTACAGAAGAAGATCATTTGCATTGCCAAAATCCCCGGTGTCGGAGAACACAAGCATGGAGTTTACACCAGACAGTGTGACGTCCACACCCAGCAGTGAAAAAGAACTTTATCTGGGTATACATTTCAGAAGAATACATTTAAAAGGTTTACTGGCCTTTAAAAAGAGGGGAGAAAATCCCTAAATTATCTTTCACTTGAGGAGACAAAGAAAACCAGTCCCTCAGACTCTGTGGGGATCATCACTAAAAGCTAGTCATCCACTGCTGGGAAAGGCAGATTGGTTAGGAAACTACCTTAAACAAAGACTGTAGCTTGTTAAATTAGATCTTAGTGTCATGCCGCCTAGAGTGGTTTACAACAGTGAGTCCCAATCGTAGGTCAGACTGTCAGAAAATAGGGCAGACACTCCAAACTGATGGTATATTCTATAATTAGGTTTCACCACGCCAGTAACAAATGTGAACATCTCAATCACTATATTAGTCTTACCACAGAGTCACAGACAGTCCTCTTAGCATCTCCAGCCTAACTAAACTTTGTGATAAAAGATTATTAAAAAAAAAAAAAAACATCACATCAGGTTGCTGCCAGTCCCAGGGGACTAGCCCCTTACCTCTTAATCGAGTATCAATTGATACTCCAGATCTTACATCAAAGACAACACAGGCAGTCAATTCCACAATAACCTAACTAGAGGATGAATAGTTAAGAAAAAGAAATGGTAGTTATTCAGAGGTTAAATCAGGTAAAATACATTAACAGCTGAGTCAAAGTTTGTAAGTGCAAAATGAAAGCAGATATTAGAGCGAAGGGCTACGAGGTCCAGGTCCACGCCCTGATCGTGGGGGCCCTGGGTGCCTGGGACCCTCGCAACAAGGCCGTGCTGCGGGCCTGTGGCGTCAGCTGGCGCTACGCCCGCCTCATGCAACGCCTCATGGTGTCGGACTCCATCCGGTGGTCCCGGGACATCTACGTGGAACACATCACCGGCCACAGGCAGTACCGCGAAGAGTGAACGCCGCGACATAGAAACTCTGGGTACTCTTAACACGCTCCCACCACCCCACGGACCCCATGGGGGACACCTCATGGTCACAAACTTATGAACTCAGCCCCTTCCACTCCCCCTGCGATCGTTGTGATGTGTAACCTTCCCCCCATCACCATGTTGTCTCCTGCACTTTAAACCCCGCTCCTCACCCCATCCGTGACTCCTCGGGCTATGATCTCGTTCTGCTCCCCGACCCCCAATGACTCTGTACCCACCGATAGCCCGTAACCCTGCCCGGATGCCTCTTGCTCTCATGTTGTAAACCCTGTACTGTTCTTTGAAACATTAGCTTCTAATAAAACCTTTAAATCTTCCAGTTTCCCGAAAGTGTTTTCACGGCTAGCCAGAATAAATCTGGGGATCTTAGTCGTCCTGTTCAGTTAATCTACTCTGTTAGAATCCAAACAGTCCAGAGTTCAAGGATCTCTCTTCGAATCAGAATTGATAGCTTCTTTTCACAGACAGCCACCTGACAAGTGTCTGTACCCACACAATGGCCAATTGCTTTGTATTTAGCATTCTTCTTCATTTCCTTTTGATGAGTAATTGAATCACAAAGATACCTTGATGTGAGGATGATGTCTTGGTGGATTTTTAGGTGGCTAAAGAGTCCAATTCATGCCATGCAGATTTTTCTGCAGAGGTGACAAGCGTAACCTTGGAGGAAAGATAGTTGTTGGCTAGCGTGTTGTGTCCTTTCTTTCCTCCTTTTTCTCTTCTTTATCTCATAATCATGTCTGTCCTCCTCAAAATGGGCTGTAGCTTGGAGTATAGTATGGCACCAGTGTGTTCTCTTCCATGCCAAATTCTCCCACTTTGTTATAGAACTAGATACCACCCTTTTTAAAGTGCACTTTCAGTATGTCTTTGAAGAGCTTCCACTCTCCTCTGCAAGCCCTTCTTCCCTGAATTAAAGGAGAGAAGGTTTAGCAGGATCCGGGCAAGGCTCTTCCCTGAAATGGAGAGGAGGGCATTACCTATGCAGTTCTTGCACAAAGATTTGTCCCCTTTCTTGAATATTGTAACAATGTTGGAATTGTTAAGGTCAGGTGGAATTTCTTTGAGGGTCTAGATTTTGTCACGGAGTTGGTGGAGTTTCTGCTGCAGCATTGTTCCTCCAGCTTTAAAAACCTCAGCTGGGATGCCATCTGGGCCAGGTGCCTTCTGATTTTTTGTCTGGGTGATGGCATGTCAGACTTCCTCAGAAGATGGGGGATCAACAAGATATTCCATTGCTGAACATTGCAGAATAAACTCAATGGTGTCTTCAGAAACAATGGTTTCACAGTTTAGTAGGCTCTCAAAATGCTCCTTTCAGTGTTGTTTAATGGTTGCATTGTCCTTAGAGATGGTGGAGCCATCCTAGGAATGTAAGAGGATTGGGCCTTTGGACCTTGGCTCATATACAGCTTTTGTTGCTTCAAAGAAGCTTCTCACGTCATCCTGGTCTATGAAACCCTGGATCTCAGAGGCCTTCTCTTGCCACCACTTCTTTTTGATGTCACAAAACCTCCTTTGGATTTTGGCTTTGAGCAGGTTATACTCCTCATGTTTTTGTTGGTTACAGGAGTATTTTTTTCCAGTTACAGAATGCTAGGCTTTCCTCATTGTTTTCATCAAACCAGTCTTGGTGCCGATGAGTGGAATATCCTATGATTTCATCATATCCACTGTGAATGGTATTTTTAAATCGATCCCAGTGCTCTTGATTGTCAATGATGTTATCAGGAAAGTTAGAGAGTTTCTCAGACAGGTATTGCTGGAAAGTTTCGCAACTGGCTTGGTCTGGAAATGTTTTGACGTTGTACCACTTTCGCTTAGTGTTTGGATGTTTGCGGTGCAGTGGAGTGAGTCGCAGGTACATGACTGATCTTACTAATCGATGATCTGTCCAACATTGATATGTACCTCTCATAGCTCATGTTATACGGATGCTGGTATGATCTCAGGCTCTGACTATTACATAGTTGTGGAGGTGCCAGTGTTTGGACCGAGAATGTTTCCGGGTGGTCTTAAATTTGGTGCTCTGCCTGAAGATGGTATTTGTGATGAGCAGATCATGCTCTGCACGTTTGCTGAAGAGGAGAATACCATTGGGATTTATGGCCTATTAGGCCATTCCAGAGTTGGGAATCTTATACAAGTCTGGCATTGGAATCTCCCAGGAGAAGTTTGTTTTCCTTAGGTGTGGTTGTAAGGACTGCATTGAGAGCACTCTAAAACTGCTCTTTGTTGTCTTCCTCATCGAGTGGTGGGGTGTATGCACTGATGACTGTGGCATACTGGTTGTTGCTGAGCTTGATCTGAAGAGTAATCAGACACTCATTTAATCTCACGAGAAGCTCTAAAAGCTGACTGGTGAGCTTATTTTTGATAGAAAAACAAATCCCATGGATGCATCTCTCTTCAGGTGGCTTTCCTTTCCAATCTCTTTTAATTGGCCCTCATCAACCCAACAGGTCTCACTATGGGTGGCAATGTCAATGTTAAGCCTTGCCAGTTGTCTGGCAATTATGGCCGATCTTCTTTCTAGTCATTCACTGTTCTGAGAGTCCCAAAAGATGCAGACACTCCAGGTTATGAAATTCATTGTCTTGTATTTCTTATTTTGGCCACAGAGTTGAGTGATCCCACTGAATGTAGCCATCTAGTCAGAGGAGTGTGAGACAGATTATGTTTGAGGCACCTTTTCTAGTCCACTCCCTATTTGGGGTGAGCAGAGGGGATCTTAAAACGGCCTGCTCAGTTGCAGCTGCTGCTGCCAAAATATACTTCTGTCTCATCCAAGTACAAGAGGGCCATCACACAGCAGTTGCCTGCATGCATATTTGTGACTGAAGAGTCCCAGAGATCATTGCTCCTGTCTTCATTGTCACTTGTGCATCGCCACAGGACTTTGTGAGTGTGAGCCCTTTGTCAGAGGCCTGCATGTGAAATCTTTTAATGGGGAAACCAGTGTGCAGGCAGTAACCACATGAAGTTTGACAGGAGGAAAACCCGGACCCAGTGGCAAAAAATCCAAGACAGCCAGGGGCCTCCCTCGTGCTACAGCCCTCATCCACCTTCACAGCCACAGAGTTCTAAAAGGTCCCCTAATGAGCCCAATCCACATTTGGCCGTCTTGTAGAGTCTGGACTTTGTTTAATCAGGAGCCTCACCTCAGACCTGCTCATCAAGGGTAACCGTACCAGGAGTACAAAAGCTCCAGATGGTATAGCTCTGAGGGTCTTTAGAACACACAAGCCTCTCCACCATGATAAGGTTTCAGTCCATCCAGAGAGGGACCATCCAGTCACATGGATATACAAAGTGTAAATGCCTGCTATTACATTATAATAGAACTAGATGAATGAAAACAAAACAAATAACATTCCATTCATTTTCATGAAGTTCTAATGCTTGAATACATTCTTACATTAACACGTACTTTGATCTAGGGTTATTTAATTACCAGGGACGCAGAACTAACTTTATCCTTTATACTTGAACTCACTTAACCCTTTCCTTTTTTGATTAAACAAACTTGTTTTAAATGTTTAATCTAAATCATAAAGTGCTTTTGATTGAATTGAAGTGATGGTTAATTCCAGTCAAGATAACAAGTTGTTGTTTCTCTGTCTTTAAAAGCACAGCAAACTTAATATCTTCTGTGAACATGCAGGATAGTGGTTGTGCATTGAATAGAGGCATTGTGGAGGAGCTTGGGGACCGGAGTGCACAGATGGTTACCGGATTGGCAAGGTATTGGCTGGGAGAGCCTTGAGTGTTTACTGGCAAGGCAGACAAGCTGGTGTGTCAGGGACTTGTCACCCAGCCTATCCACAGCAAAGCTCACACTTGCTAAGACTCAGAGGGATAGCACAGTGTCTCGCAGCTCTGGATATCCGCAGCAGATTGTCACAGTACCTCTATTGACTTTGACGGAGATAATATTGATTTACACTGTGGTGAAATGTGAGCAAAATAAAGTCCTTTTTTCTTTTCCTATGCAACTGCACTCACTTTTATCACCAGTCTTAAATTTGGGGCTAACTATCGATGCAAAATACACCACAACATGGAGTCAACAGGACTCCATGTGGGCTCAAGGATTTGCCCATGCTGAGCTCATTGCAAAACTGGGACCTCAGAGAGAGAGAGAGAAAGAGAGAGAGAGAATGCCTGGCCTAGCACTGGAGTCTCATGTTGTTGCAGCAGCTTAGGTATTAACTGCCTATCAAACTTTTTTGGTCCAATGTGTGGAAATGTAACTGGTTGTCAGAGGGAAAGAAACAGAAGTTAAGGCCCAAATAAACAAAACAAAGATGAGAAAATGTGTTACAGTAGCTGGGATGCAGTGCTGGCAGTCAGTCACCATGGACATTCAGTACCAAGATGAGTAAGATCTGTGGACCCTGTTTCTATAGTATACAACTTGCCTTCATGGCCAAGATGAAAAACCATCACCTGCATTATTGGGAGGAATTTGGGGTATGAAAAATACATGAAGCATATAATTAAATGTTAATGGGAAAGTTCCAGAAGGGTAGCCGTGTTAGTCTGTATACAGTGTGACAGGGTCAGGCCAGACGGCTATGCAAGGGTGCTGGAAGGCATGTATATTAGCCCCAGGCTCAGCAAAGCCCTATTCCCTGGGTGATTCAGCTGGGGCTGATTAGGCAATTAGGCAACCTGGGGCTGCTTAACTAATTAGGCCACCTGGGGCTGTTTGGGCAATTAGGCCACCTGGGGCCAATCAAGGAGCCCCGCCCCAAACACTTAAAAGCCTCCAGTGCAAGCAGGCAGTGGTGGGTAGTAGAGTGAGGAGTTTGGAGAGAGGAGCTGTGGAGGAAGGAGGTTGGAGTTATAGTGATAGTTTGGAGTTACAGTTTACAGGTGGGAGGTTGGCAGCTCGAAGCCGGCAGTTCGGAGTTGGCAGCTTGGGGCTGGCCAGCTGCAGCCAGCAGCCTGCAGTCTGCAGAGGCTTGCAGCTTCAACTGCTGCTACCACAACACCAGGGGCAGAGCGGGCCCCGGCCCCTCCCAGGACCTTCCCCCAACCGCACCACAGGTCAGGCCAGGAGAGCGCAGGGCCCACGAGGGCGGGATATCTTTCCCCCCCCCCGCCCCACCTTGCCACAACAGCAAAAACAAAGAGAGTCCTTTAGCACCTTAAAGACTAACACATTTCTGCAGGAATAGGCTTTTGTGGGCATAAACTTTCTGATGAAGTGGGTTGCAGCCCATGAAAGCTTATGCCCGCAGAAATCTGTTAGTCTTTATAGTGCTACAGGACTCTCGTTATTAATTGGAAAATATTATATTTAACTTTAATAAAACATTTGAAGACCATTGGGAAAACAAAACTCAGCTTTGTCCATCTAAGAGTTTGCAAGTGTTAAAAATAAATAATAATAATAATACCTAGCCTTTCTCTTTCTTGAAACAACTTTCAGTAAACAATCTACATACTCTATGTAAAACTCCTTAAGCAATATTTTTTTGCTTATTGGTTCCTGGAAATGCAGCAGGTTTAGTAGGAGGCACTGATCAAAACACTAGTCTGTGCTGGCAGAAAATGTGTTTCTACTTTCTATTATAATGGAAAAATTAGTTTAAAAAACTAGCAGCACATTAATATGGTTTAGACCTTGCTCATTCTTTGCTACTGAATCTCAGTCATTCTCCAAAGGTGGCAGTTGTGCCTAAATAAAGGAAACATTCGAAAGAATGGAAGACTGTAGAGAGGAAAATCAAGTGTAAAACAAACAAACAAACAAGTAAATAAAAAGTAAGCACCCCTGGGGTGGGAAAGTAATTTGAGTTCTGCCCTTCACATAAAATAAGATCTGACAGACTCAATCTTGTCTCCAGTGCACTTAAATCCAGAATGAAATTACTTCAGATTCATCACTATGGGACTTGGTGCTCGCTCAGCTTGTTAGGAACATTAGAGGGTTGAATGCAATACAAGTTTGTTCTGATAAATGTAGTTAAATGACAACTTTCAGATATGAGTAAAAAGTCCCGCATACTCTAACATATATTTCTGTAAATTGTTATAATCGCATAAGATTTAATTATAAGTGTTCTCATAACACTTTTACTTAAATAAACCAATGCAGCATGCATTTTCTTGACATCCTTCTGTTTTCTGTAAGATTAAATTTCATCAAATTGTAGCCAGATGTATTTTAAAAATAATCAGCATACACAGAACTTTGTATATTTATTTATAGGAAACAGATGATTTTGTCATTTTCTTTTGTTTTTCAGTTCATTCCACAAAATGACATCCAGCATGCAACATGCATTTTGATCAGCAGTGCCACTTTGGGAGGTCACAAAGCCAAACATCCAGTTAATTAAAAACAAAGCAGAACTGTTGCTTAGAATCAGCATCTGGTTGGGAAGCTGGAGTAACCTCGGAGATGAATACTGCTTCCACTGATGTATTCTGGAGTAACTCTGGAGAAATCAAATATACAACTGCAAGCGGAATTCATGCCTCTGGTTTTGAAAACATGAAAGCATGGGGAAATATTTAATGTACTAGTGCAGTTTGTGGGTCTGATTCTTCTCCTAGACTTGTGTAAATCTGGAGTGACTCCACTGAAGTTAGTGGACATACTCTGATGTGAGATGGAAATCAATCTCTGTATGAATAAAAGTTATTTGTTACGCAGAGTAAGGAGAGAGGTATATGGAGCTGGCTGCTGGGAGGGTTATAATATAGGTGTATGCTTGCTATCGCTCCAAAGCAGCTGTATTCAGTACAGATCCAGTCAGGAAATGAAACAAATGTCAAATTGAAAAAAGTGCAATTGGAACCCGAGGCAAGAAGAGAATAGACCGAAAACCTTCCCCCTTTCTCCAGAGACAGAGAAGGCTGTTGCCCTTAGGGACCGGAGAGAAAGATAAGGAGAGACTGGAGATGGTTTACATAATCTAAATCAGCACTAAGCAGGACAGATCACTAATTAAACAATCTCCTGTGGACAGGCAAACACTATAGGAAAGACAGAGTTCTCTAAGTCTTGCCGATCCTGCAGGTGGCATTCAGTTAGAAGCACAAATACAAACATAAGTGCAAGGAAACAGACAAACACTGGCCATAAATTCCATCTGTTTAGACACCTGGGAAGTGAATTTTGACAATGTTGCTTGAGGAAACAGAAAACGAGACACATTGTAATGGCCGTAAGACGGAATGTGGCTTTTAACATTTCATTCCCATGAGCAGAACCAATGCAGTTTTTCTAGTTATAGGTAATACAACAAAGGATGTCAAAGCCACAAAAGTCCCTTTCTTGGGTCTTTTAGCAGATTGTTAATTTAAAGAAAGAAATATATTGGCCACAGGTTTTTGGAGAAATCACAGCAGAAAGGATGGATGGGTTAGTATTTAAGGCGTGGGACTGAGCTTGTGGAGACTGGGTTTCAATTCCTGATTCTGTGTAGTGGCCTTGGACAAGTCATCAACTCTCTCCCCCGCAGCTTTCCATCTACAAAAGCAGATACTACCACCCCTTTTTCCTGATCCTTGTTTGCCTCACACATATGCATCATAAGCTCTTTGGGACAGGCACTGTCTTTCTTCATCTGTGATTTTACAGTACCCAGCACAATGAAGCCCTGATCTCATTTTGGGCCTCTTAGGGTATGTCTACGCTGCAATGTCTGCTGACTCAGACTCATGGGGTTTGGGCTAAAAGGCTGTTTAACTACGGTGTAAATATTTGGATTCAGCTTATAGCCTGAGCTCGGGGACCCTGCCCACTTCCCTAAGGGTATATCTACATTACAGTGTAAACCCAGGTCTGCGGTTCCTAGTCTTGTGGACTCAGTGTTCCCAAGCCCATGCCTGAGTGTCCACACTGGATTGTAAACCTGGGCTTACAGTAGCTGTATCTCGGTCTCATAGCCATGGTAACGCATTCATACTGCATTGCGCTGGACTGAGGATTCAGCTGTCACCTCACTGAAAAATGACAGGGACCTGAGCCACAGTGGGGCTTGGGCTTTACCCTTCTATAACCCAGCAGGTCCCTAGGACCCAGGTCCTTGGTACTTGCTGACCTGAGTCTGACTGATTTTTGGATGGAAGGGAGTCTTGAACTGAAATCGGAGTCAGAAAACAGGCTTAGTATGCACCACAAACATACCCTAAGCACCATAATAATAGTCCCCCGCTTATACTTTGCTTATGAACAGTTACGTCCCAGAATCATCAAAACACTTAAATGCTTATCTTTACGCATGTGCTTATGTGAATGGGACTTAAATAATGTGCTAAATTGCTTTGCTGACTGGGGATGGAATTGCTCACATGCTTGAATGCTTTGATGAATCACATAAGAATTCTGTCCATTCAGCCCTGTACCTGAAAAAATAACGATCCATTTCCCTACAAACATTCAGCAGATTTGTAGCTACAGTCTTAACATGAAAAAAACCTTTTAATTATAAATGCCTAGCACAGATGTATAATTGATATCATAATATACTGTAGGTAGAGATTTATTTCAGATGAACGATGGGAACAATGAGCAGTGATTTTTTAGGCTGCTAACTAGCTCACTGGCTTCCTGCACTCCAAGGCCAAAGCATTCAATCACCAGACCCCACCTCTTCCTTCATGGGTTGATAGTTTTGCATTAGTTTGCAACTATTGTAAATGACTCTGACATGCAATAATTTGGGGTGAATTATAAGTACTCTGTTGAAAGTTAAAACCAAAGTGAACATCCAGGCAGAATTTTGAAAGTCACAAGTGGGGTATTTCCAGAGATACTATTCAGATGCCATGCAATATAACGTATAATACTGTTCCTTGAAAACAATATATAGCAATCCATGCTATAAACTGAACCTCAGCCTTCTGGGAATTGTGCAAACAGAGAGAAGAGGGGTATCTGAAGGTAGTAAATTCCTCAGAGCCACCCTACTGTGTGTGTGTGTGTGTGTGTGTGTGTGTGTGTGTGTGTCCGATCCTACTGTTGTACAATTGCCTTTTGCAGAGAAGAAAGAAAGAAGCTTCCAATAGCCTATTCCCCTTAGCTCAACATAGGGCAAGATTTGGCTCCTCTAAATTTTCCAGTACACTCTATTCAAGCAGCACAAAGTGTATGGATTTTAGACTGAATGGCTGGGCAGGACCCTTTGCAGTGGGGAACACCATACTGGCATAAAGCTGTCAGAACCTGTTATAGCATCAGCTGTCTCCCTCTGCCCTGGTGCAGGAGACATGCTGAGGAGAAAGGAGTTGCTGCAGAGGGGGAAGGGAATACACAGTTCAAAGGACTGACTCTCCTCTGGCATAAGCCCCTTGGCTGCTTTAGCTAACACCAGGGCCAGGCTGACACTGAACCAGGGGGAAATAACCATCTCCCTGATGCTCCCCACCCCTCATCGACTTGTCACAAGTGGAGCTCAGATGCCCGCTAGAATTGAGCCCTCTGTCTTCAGATCATCAGCCACTGTGATTAATCAAACCTCACTTATCTTTCCAGTAGATAACTTGAAATCACCAACAAAAATTATGGCAAAACATTTTTAGGCATAATCTCTGTAATTTGCCATGGGTGTCTCTCACGGGTGCTGGTAAGAAGGGGCAGGTTATGCTTATTGCCAGGACCATTCAGAGCAAAAGTCAAAATTTCAAATCAGGCTGCACATTTAATGACCTCTAATTTGAAAGCAGCTTGAGCATTTATCTTGAAACCTTGCAGAAATAGTCCCGTTTGCCTTCAGTGTAAATTTGCCATTTTTGAGGCCAAACAGATTTCTCAAGTCAGTTACAAGGTGCTAAAACAGATAAATTAATCTATCGGAAATAGATAAAATAGGGTGCTACAAATACTCATAAATAGCTATAAGGTTATAAAAGGTTTATAGTGGAAGCTTGTTGCTACATTAATCACTTAAATACAGCCACATCTAGAGAAGAATATTGTAGTTGTTTTAGAAAAAAACAAAGCATCCTTCTAAAGCACTTTAGGAAAGGTTGCACTTTGCGAAAATGTGCATCTCACCCAAAAATACAGGCTCTATTGTATTCATCACTGATGGATGGAGAAGAATCTAGGACAGAAGACACAGTTTTTGATGCCTGGGATGATGGCTGTAATCCTCCTACCAAGGGGAGGAAGTCCCCAGTCCAGGGAAACAAACTACATTAACTATACCAAAAACAAACTGAACTGAGCTAAAAGAATAACTATTTACAATCTTATTTACAGGTTTCCTGAAAGGCAGAAGGAAGCGAGGATATTGGATTTTGCTTCAGGCCATGCAGCAGTAAGAAGGAACTGAGTGTGTGTGGGTGGTCTATTTGTAGTGCCTCTTATACCCTCGCTTGGAAGCATGAGGAGATCTACTGCATGTGCGGGCCAAATTGTTAACATCTCCAGACTCAGGCACATGGACCTGCATTTGAAAAAGAACAGCTAGATATTATTGACATGGCAGATTGAAAATGTGAATTTGGTTAGGAGAGTGTGGTTAGTCCTCTTCTCTTAGGAAAAGTACAATGCGATCTCTAATGACCACAAGTGCTCAGGATCCTGAGTTTACATCTCATGTGAAAGCTGGACTCTCAATAGGGCTGCACCAGAACATAGGCTTTATATCCATTGAGGGATGTGACGGCCTTGGATTCTCCCTTATTAATCTTTCTTCAAAATAGGCAGTGTGTCAAAATACAAACCTCCCCTGTATTAGAATATTTAACCTAATGGTTATTGTCTCCCTAAGTTAACCACTGTGTCTAGCTCCTGAAGGAGACATGACTGATCCTCAATGTTATATGCGCAGAGTACTTGAGAACAAAATGTATGGTGAAGAGGAATGGCAGTTTTCACTTTATGGGCCTAATTCCACACAATTATTATAGGTAATAATTATAGGGAATAATTCTTACTTGTGCAGGTAGTTTCATTAGCTTCAGCAGGACTATTCATGGGGGGAGAGAATTACTCACATGAGTAAAAGTTCCAGAATCACTCTTTTATTTTTACAATTGATATCAGGCAAAGTCATCCCCTCTGCAAATACAAAGGAGGTATCACAGCAACACACTCGACTACTCCAGACACAATTATCTGACTTAACCATGTGAACGTAAAATCATAGTTGTTGCTGTACATTTACATCAGCCATATGGAGAAGAATCCCTACAACCCTGCATTCTTTTCAACTGCAGAGTCCCCTGAGCTTGCCTGTCTCATAATGAGGGTCCATTGGAACTCCACTACCAGTGAGTTCCTCAGGGGAAACCCAGGGTGGGAAGGCTACAACTGAACAGATAAAACTGCTTTAGGCTGTTACATTTTTCTTGGGCAGTTCTCCAGGACAGGGGGAGGTAGGGGAGGGGCACGTTGGAAAGTCAACATGAGCCATCCTGTCACCCACATTCAACCTATACATTGATTCTGTTCTTTCTACTGGTCCAGTCTTTACCCTCTCCACCTGCAATATTAGCATTACTTAAATCTATTTGTTTAAACTTCTTTAAAGAAATAAGATAAAGCAATACACTATAAAAGTAATGTTTGACACAAATATTCTTCAGGCTGCTTTCAACTAGTGAACATGATACACTAAAATTCCTCCAAGATGTCAGATTTTAAAGTGAAAGAAATTCCACACAAAAAAGAAAAAAAAAAGACATCCTAAGCAAGCCAACACCTAAAAAACAAGGATTTAAATCTTTGAACCTTTTCTACAGGGAAAACAAATCACATCTAAGATGACACAGTGCTGCTGGACAACAACATTAAATCTGATGGTGAAGCACAACAACCTACTCAAAATCAGATGTCACACCAGTCTTTTCATTGTTAGTGACAAGAAATTGTTTTGAGTAATATACAGTACTAAACTTTAATATAAAATTCCTGGACAAACACACTTGCTTAAGAAGATACATTTCAGGATAAGAATATGTGGACCTTCAACATTGCTCTCCAGGGATATGTCTTCACTTATGGTGGCAAATTTGGCACCACTGAATTGATTCTTCGGGATCGATTGAGCAGAAGTGGAGACCCACTCAATTGATCCAGAAGTTGACTCAATAAATCCACCCTTGGAAAAAGAATAATGCTGTGTTGATGGGATTGCTGCTGAATTTTGTGGTAAGTGTAGACCAGACCTTAGTTACAAACACCACATACAGACTAGAATAGTAGCAGCTTGCCTAGAGTGAGGATACGTAGCTCACACCGAACAGCGGGTTACACCATCAGTGCTCATGAGTCCGAGTGCAAGCCAATAAGCAACAAGGGTCAGAAAAATATTTACTCCTACATTATTGCAAAATTAGTGCATCACTGAGGTTTTATGAAATGAAAAGCAAATTTGTTCTGGAAGGACCACTACAGAACAAATATAGTATCCTTCCCAAGAAATTAAAGAGGATAGGTGACCATAAACTTTGTCTGAGATACATAATTTGTGTCCATTTTTTAAAATTCAAAACTAATTTTGGCCCCTGCTCTGTTCACTATACATTCGATGTTATGAAGATTCAGGGCTACAGTGTAACTAAGAGGCAGACTGTGAAAAGCAGTTCTAATATATTAAGCTAGATGCCGTTTTAGACCCAAAATACCCAAGAATCCAGGCAACAACAACAAAAAATGATGAAGGAGAGGAGCTACCTGTAATGTAATATAAATGTGATACCTGAAGAAAATCTTTTGATCTCTTACAGAGGCAGGGATGGTAGGTTGTGGAATGAGCAGATAGAAACATATAAATGTAGGGCTGGAAGAGACCTCAAGAAGTTATCTAGTCCATTCCCCTGGACAGATGCAAGATTGAGTATATCTAGACCATCCCTGACAGGTGTGTTTAACCTGTTCTTAAAAACCTCCTGTGATTGGGATTCTACAACTTCCCTTAGTAACCTGTTTCAGTGCTTAATTATCCCTATGGTTGGAAAGTTTTCCCCCCAATATCTTAACCTGAGCTTCCCTTTCTGAATATGAAGAGGATGGTTTTTTGTCCTACCCTGGTAGACATGTAGAACTGATGATCATCCTTTTTCTTGTTACCTTTGAAATATCTTAAGATACTTATGTCCCCTTCAGCCTTCTCTTCTAAAGGTAAAACAATGCCCAGTTTTTTCAACCTTTCTCTTAGATAATGTTTTTGAACCTTTTGTTGTTGTTGCTGCTCTCTCTGGACTCTTGCCAATGTATTCAGATCTTTCTTAAAATGCAAAGCCCCAAACTGGACACAACACTCAGGCTGCAGCCTCAGCAGTGCTGTATACAGCAGAAAATTGCCTCCTCTACATATACCACTACTGTTAATGCATCCCAGAATGATATTTGCCTTTTTCAAGCTAATGTCATACTGTCAACTCTCATTCAATTTGTGATTCTCTATAGCCCCCAAATCTTTTTCTGGCGTTACCTAGTCAGTTATTCCCCATTTGTATTGACGCGTTTGATTTTTTTTCTTTCTGAACTGTCCTACTTTGCACTTGACTTTCATAAATGTCATCTTATTGACTTCAGACCAATTTATTAAGATAATTCTGACATGGTTTGCCCCCTGAACAATACCCTGAGATTTACAGCATACATAAGAACATTTCCTAGAATGCAAAGGGTTTTGGAGGCAAGGTGACTCACCCCCTCAGAGATATTGTTTACTCTACAAGTAGAATTGCAATCTGCCAACTAATCCACCCATGCTCATTTTATCTCTAGAATTCAAAACCACTTAGCAACTTCAAAACCTGCCATATTTTTAACAGCCTGTCAGAGAAACTATTTCCTTCTTCCCTTCAAACATGCAGTTTCTCCTTAGGACTGGAATAGTCTGAAGAGATGGTAATAAGCCCAAACACCAGCAATCCAATGAAGTTTACATCCAGCCAGAAAGTCAAGAGGTAATGCAAATTCCCCAGCTCCCTAGTCACTGCAACACATCTGACTCCCTTCTCACTTGCCTCCTGACTTGAGTAAACTTCCAGGTAGGAGGGGAAAAGGTGCCTGAAGAAACCCAGCATAAGTTCCACAGCACAGGCAGCAGTGCAATCAACAAGGCATGTAACTACTGTTTTTCCCCTATTGCCTGAATCTAACAAGCCGCCTGCCACAACTGTCTTGGTGTTAGTAGGCTATTTATTTAATTATACCAGATATATGGTCATTAAAGTGATCATATACATTCCTATATTTCACATGCAATGTTATACATTTCACATCACCATATTAAAATAGTGTAGAATTTTATATTATGATTCAAGCTGGATACAGGAATCTACAAGCAGACCGGGAACCTTGGGTGACTTTTACAGAGATTTCCCAAACAATTAAATCTCAACAGGTAATGCTGTATTTACTTCATCTGAGGTGTAGTTTTTTTCCCCGTTCATATATTTTTCAAAAGATTTTGCCATGGAAGCATTTTTTTGGCCAGATAATCCACTTTTCCTAAAGAAGTAAATAAATCCAAAACCAGCTCCACACACACAAAGAAGGAAATCCCCTAATTTATGTTATCATGTGACTGAAATCTTATCTATCTATCTTCTATTTATCTATCTTGCTGCTTTTCCCCAGATCTCAAATATGCTGTATTATTGAAAGCCTTCAGGAGCTCACGCCACATTAAATTTACAGCAGTGACAAATAAATCTCTTAATGCCTTTTTTAAACAATGTTCTCTCTGTGATCATCTGGCATGCCCTGGGATCCTTCACCGTAGATCTAGAAATAATGATGCCAATCTCATATGGAGTAGTGACTGAAAAAAGTTGAGAGAGTCAATAAAAACTCATATGTGTTAACCCCGATGCCTGGACAGTTGTTGATTCGTTTTAGACTCTGTTCCTTTTGGGAAGAAGAGTTATTGTTAATGATCAGAGTGATCTTAGCATCATGCATCCAAAATGGTGTATTTGATAATTGATTAACCATTTATTTTTCTTACATCTTCTGGAGATTAAGGCTGAAATTTTCAAAGCCACCTTAGAGAATTAGATGCCCAATTCCCATTAAAATTACCCAAGTACAGTGCAGGTAAACTGCCTCTTGTCAGCACTGTTCATGCAAGTGGAAGGAGTAGCAAACAAGACTGCCTGCATCTCCTATGTAAGTATACGGCCATATTCATTTATGCTGTGCCTGGACCCATCAGCCAGGCCGCTGGTACTCGCACATACCCATACCTCATGGTGAAATTTGAGATCTGCTGCAAAGGTCTCTTAGTACGGTCTCAACTTCTTTAGCTTCTCCTGAAGCAGATATGCAGCTTTTCTCATACACTTATAGGCTTTAAGGTCAGAAGAGACCATTATGATCGTCTAGTCTGACCGCCTGCACAGCACAGGCCACAGATCCATGCAGATCAAACACACAAAAGGTTTATGAACACATTCTATACTGAATTTTAAAGGGCTTGCACAACTCTACAGTGAAATAGGTTCTTTTTGTATACCACTATGTAAGTAAAGAAAAGAAATCCAGCTGCAATATTTATTAAGCATGTTATAAAACTGAGAAATTCAAATTCTTCAGAATGTTATATTTTCTAAGTTTTATTTGCCGCACCATATTTTTGAAAGTCAACCCTATGCCAAGGTAGAAGACAAAGAAAAAGAGTAAACCAGAAGTTATCTGTTTTAGCTACACACTACATTGGCAGATTCGTCCAAACCCTATTGCAATTCAAGTCTAATGAACAAACAGAACACTTGTAAACACACGTTTGTGAATAATGTGGAAACAACTGTGAGGCCACCATCCAATCTGCGGATTTCTTTCTTCTTCTGTAGTTCGAAATCCAAGGGACAAAATTGGTGGGCTAGGTACTGAGGACTCCTTGGTTACTGAATAGCATTGGCATTTGTGCCTGACACCCTGGGTGAGTGCACAAAAGCGTAAGGGAAGAAAACAGCTTTCCTTTCCCCTTTAAAGACCCCTGCAGGATGTGGGTATAGTGGCAACCTTTGTATGTGTGTGGTAGTGCACCTGTATAGAGCCAACACATTCAGGTGTTATGTGGGTGGAATGAGGAGTTGTTAGGGAAGTGATAACTAGGCACAACCTAGCTAGGTCAGGATATTGAGCCACTCTGCAGCCATTCTATCACCAACCCACCTCCACTTGTTATTATCAGCCTCTAGCTGGCAAAAGAGGCTACAGAACCTCCTTGTCAGTTTCATGGAGTATTGGGGCTACTGGAACTGCAGCTTAGCATGTCTCTATCCTTAGTGTGGCCTTCTGTATTAGCCTGTGCAGGTACAGAATGGAAACCTTTTACATCATGCATAGAGGCTGCATAGGCATTCCTCTCTGACCACTGAGCTACATAAACCCTCCCCACCAGTGCTGTGCTAAGGTAGCGATGAGAGCTCGCATAAGGTCCTTGGCATCCAGGTGAAAGCTTAGTGAGTGGTATTGCTGACAACAGACTCTGCAGAGGAGGCAGAGAGAAGGAGGTCAATAGCTATACACAATGCGAATTGAAGTTGCACAATCTTCCAAACTAGTGCAGAGCCTTGCTCCCCCGTGCAACCTAGAGTTACAACAGGCACTGTACCTGCTTCCAGCACTATGCTCCTGCAGTTCTAGCATCTCCTCATCCTCAACACTGGGCAACTCTCCCTCACTCTCCAGAACCATTTCAGCCCTCTAGTTTTGCTTTTACAACTTAGGCCTTGTAGGGTAAAGAATACCAGGACTAAATGATCAGCTGGTGTTAATCAGTTGAGATCTATTTAAGTCAATGGAACTATGGAATTTACCCCACTTGAAAATCTGGGTCTATGATGTTGTCTCTAACAATGTTTTTCTTTGAAAAAAGAAGAAAAGAATGGACATCTTGCACATAGTTGTCCTTCTAGGTTATGGTTATTTTCCTAGAAGCTTGGACCCACTCTGGAAAGTGCTCCATTCATTACATTCCAGTTCTGCGTGAAGAGCACTTGCAAATTCAGGCTTCCTTTCCAACCTGATATCCTGTGGTAGGAATGTGGAGGAAAGAGATAACATACAGTTGTGTATTTTGTGTCTTGCCTTATTGCCTAGGTTGCTGTAGCAACAAAGCTTAGCTTGTTAACATAGCAAGGGAGTTAGACTATTAGGGGATAGCCATTCAGTCCTGGACAGTTTTGGTGTTAGTTCAATAGAGAAGCTCCCTGGGTTGCATCTCTCTGTGATCTGGTGCTGATTTCTCTCTCTGAATACAAGCAATTAAAAGGGATTCAACATAGCACATCTGAATTACCAAGAGAGAGGACAAAGAATCTAATCATAACAATACTTACAGTTGTCACCATTATCTTTATAATGTTGCCTTTGCAAGTACAGTAGGTAGCATTAAATGGTGATGTTCACACTCCTAACACTATGGCAATGTTAATGATTTGCAAAGATAAAGATCGTTATGGTGACCACTATAGCACTAATATACACCCAATTTTGCATTTCAAAGGACGATGCTGCTAATAATTCCTCGTTGATTCCTAAACAGATTTTACAGATGGGGAAGAAATGAGAAACAGGGACAAATTCAGTCAGTGTACATGAGCCTCACACCACTGATTTGCCTCAGGGGCTGAATTTGACACACAAACATGTTTAAGTGGCCTGATTTTTAGAAGAGATGAATGCCTACAACTCCTATTTAAGTCAATAGGAGCTGCGGTTGTTTGGCATCTCTTAACAGCAGACCCAGGTCCACTGAATTCAGCGGGACCATGTGGATACTTAAGTGCTTTTCTGGATTGGGAGCAGAATTCTGAGCACTTTCAGGATCAAGCCCACAGTCAGTAATCAAACCAGAATTAGAAAACATGCACTTTTGGTTCCTAAACACATACTCAATCCTCTAGATCATGCTTCCTTCGTAAATCATCCAGAAAAGTCCTTGGTAAACCATTTTCTTTCTTTCCTTTCTCTGCTCTTATGTACTACTATGCATTGCACAGGTATCTGAGGCTGGGTCTACATTGATGGCGGCAAATTTGCTGCCGTCACATCGATTGCTCTGGATCGACTGAGCGGTCTGTATAGACGTGCTTAGTCGATCCAGGAAGTGACACAGGAAAACCACCTCGGTAAGTGGCGTAGCGCTGCGTCGAAGGGAGCACTGTTCCCTTTGAGCCAGTGCAGTGTGGACGCCACGCAGAGGAGATGCCGCGAAGTCGACGGGAGATACGCAAGTGATTCACGTCACTTGCGTATCTCCCGTCAACTGCCGCCGAATTGCAAGGTAAGTGTAGATCGGGCCTGAGACTGTGCATAGAACTACAGAAATACACTTTATTTTATAAACTGTATGCGCCAGCAGCTACTACACCTCAAACATGCTGAAGCACCATGACAATATTTATCTGGTAATGCACTGTTCACTGCAGTTCTGTCTGAATGCTTGGCTACTCCATCCTTATTGATAACACAAAAGCACAAAGTGAACTCTAGCTTCAAACCTGCTGTTTTACACATGAGCTGGCTCAATGAATCAATATGCAAGTGACACTTGTTTCTTAAGCTGCAATGGAAAGTGCAGAATGCTTCCTTCTTACTATTGCTGGAGAAACTCCTGCTTTGGATGACTTGGGAGGGAGGGAGAGGAAAGAAATCAGAGCCATGCTACCTGCAGAGAGCTGGAGATCAACTGCCAGGTTCTATTGGCACATGACAAAAAATTAGCATCCATCCACCCCCTCATAACAGCCTTCCCCACTGCAAAATCTGTCCACCAGACAATGGTTTTGTATCATCTCTTGCACCCTGTCCCCTCCCCATGTTTTTCTTCCCCTCCTTGTTCTCCCTCTACTTGTTTTCCCCCTTGCTCCATTTCCAGTTGTTTTTCTCCATGTCCCTCTGTGTTGCTCCCCATTTTTCTCCCTGTGATCTGTCCTCTGGTTTTTGGCTCTTTTCCCCCTTTTGCCTCTTTCCCTTTACAGGATGTCATAACTGCTAAGGGACTCCTCTAGGTTTAGCTCAAGTTCATCATGTTGCCTCCCCTACCACTGCCCCCCCCTCTGCTGCAGTTGTACTAACTCTATTGTTACATCGTGCATCATGTGCAGTGGCAAAGAACAGCCAGTGCAAGAGCTGACAAGCTGACCCCCAAACCTGCCCTGGCTTCTCTCTCGTAGAAGCCCTGGAGAGAGGAACACTGAGGCCCAACTTTCGCACACAGAACAGGGTTTACCTTGTCTATTTGTCACAGCCCTGGTTGTGTGTGCCTTGCTGGACACTCACATGGCTGCTGGGTCCATGTGCTTTAAGCTCCCCTAGGCCTGAGTAGGCTGTCTCTTTCTTTGGTCTGTAAGGCTATCCCTGGCCATAAACTCTTTATCTAGCACCCATTCTCTGACGTGAGACCCAACTGTCCTAATGCCATAGGCATTCCACAATCCACAAGATTCTCAGTACCTTAAGAACACTTTCTCCACATCTGCACCCTAGTAGGAACACCTATTTACAGTTTAAGACTTTGGGGACATGTAGACATTGAATCTAATAAGACAAAGACTTTGCAAAAGGATTTCTAAACCAAATCACTCTTTTTTTCTACTTTTACACAGCTCAAGAGATATACAGGTGCATGGAAAAAAGAAATACCTGTACACCTTTCCCTGCCTCAGCTTTCTCAGCAATACTAAGCATTCTTTGGGATTTAGTCAGTGTCATTTCAGAGTTCTAGGTCCCCTTTCCTTGACCTCACTCCCCCCAGCACAGGCTTTTCTTTTCATTTCATTTTAGTCAGTGAGAGAATGCTGATCCAAGAGGACCAAACTCTCCTGGTCAATCTCCAGTCTCTTCTCCTTCTCACCTCTCTCTCTCCCGCCCATCTCTTCACCCAGGTGATCTGTTGCATCTCTGAGGAGATCTGTTGCATGCTTACCATCTATCTGGACTCCAGCCTTGAAAAACTAATCTATTGCAGGTTTGGCTTCACTTTTCTGCATAACCGTTTCTCTCTTAGGTCAGGGCCTCCACTACTCAGTTGTTGATGGTCCTTAAATGGCCATTTCATTCAGGGAGACACAGCAAGGCACTATTCCCTCCTCCCCTTTTCCTCAACACATAGACTCATAGACTCATAGGTCAGAAGGGACCAATATGATCATCTAGTCTGACCTCCTGCACAAGGCAGGCCACAAAACCCTACCCATACACATTTATAACAACCCCTAACCCATGACTGAGTTATTGAAATCCTCAAAAGTGAGATTTGAAGACCTCAAGCTGCAGGGAATCGATCAGCAAGCGACCCATGCCCCACGCTGCGGAGGAAGGTGAAAAACCTCCGGGGCCTCTGCCAATCCGCCCCGGAGGAAAATTCCTTCCCGACCCCAAATATGGCGATCAGCTAAACCCCGAGCATGTGGTCAAGACTCACCAGCCAACACCCAAAAAGGAATTCTCTGCAGTAACTCAGTTCCCATCCCATCCAACATTCCCACAGACCATTGAGCAGACTTATCTGCCGATAATCCAAATCAATTGCTCAAATTAAACTATCCCAGCATAACATCCCCTCCATATACTTATCAAGCTTAGTCTTAAAGCCAGATAAGTCATTTGCCCCCACTACTTCCCTCGGAAGGCTGTTCCAGAACTTCACTCCCCTAATGGTTAGAAACCTTCGTCTAATTTCAAGTCTAAATTTCCTAATATCCAATTTGTACCCATTCGTCCTCGTACCTATATTAGTACTAAACTTAAACAATTCCTCTCCCTCCCTAACGTTAATCCCCCTGATATATTTATATAGAGCAAGCATATCCCCCCGGAGCCTTCTTTTGGCCAGGCTAAACAAGCCAAGTTCTTTGAGTCTCCTTTCATAAGGCAGATTTTCCATTCCTCGAATCATCCTAGTAGCCCGTCTCTGAACCTGTTCCAGTTTGAATTCATCCTTCTTAAACATGGGACACCAGAACTGCACACAATATTCCAGGTGGGGTCTCACCAGCGCCGTATATAACGGCACTAACACCTCCTTCTCCCTACTGGAAATACCTGAAGTGTATGCAAGACTTCAGCAAATGTGAGCCATGAGGCTTAAACATACAAAGAGTTCAGAAAACTCAAACTGGAATTTGTAATTTGTACAAAGATAGGTGCCCCAAGTCATCTCACTAAGAAAGAAAGAAAGGTAAAGGAAAAAGAAGCTCGAAGAGCCAATGATTTTGCTTATGGGCCTGATTCACTCTTGGCATAAATGCCGCAGCACTGCCTTCAATGTAGTTGCACCCTCCAACACAATGTAAGATTAGTTTGAATTGGTCTTTCTGTGCCTAAAATAACATAGGTTATTTTAAATCAATCAATACATCAGACAGACACAGTGACCACAATATATTGGGCCTTGAAGAAAGCAGGTTAGCTTAATAGCCTACAGGCCTGGGAAAGGACAGATGATATTTATATTGCTCTCTGCATATGAATAAGAATGGGAAAAGGTGAGGAGGTTATTCTATTAACTAGATCCATCAGCAGACAGCATAAAAATTGTATTATACTTTCCAACAAAGTAATGGGACCATTGATGTTTTGGGGTGGTTTTTTTGCCTAAATTAAGTGAAGGCTTTACATTTATAAGTTTTCTATGTGGTCATAGATCAATATACAATTGCATGTTTCAACTTACTGGGTCCTGTGTTCTGTAAAAAGTTTTTTCCATGATTAATGGGGGCATTTTAATTAGCGAGTGCTGCATAAATAATTGAATTATGAAAAATATATACTGCAAAGGACAGCCTCAAGTCATGCCTAAATACACTGCTTAACAAAGACATGAACTTAAAATATTCAGGTTTCAACTAGAACTTTTAGTTTGGTGATAAGTTGTCTTTTTTAGGAGACTTATAGACTTTAAGGTCAGAAGGGACCATTATGATCAGCTAGTAGGACCTCCTGCATATTGCCAGTCACAGAACTTCACCTGCCCACTCCTATAATATATTCCTAAACTCTGGCTGAGATACAGAAGTCCTCAAATAACAGTTTAAAGACTTCAAGTTACAGAGAATTCACCATTTACAGTAGTTTAAACCTGCCTGAGATCCATGCCTATGCTGCAGATCTCTGCCAATCTCATCCAGGAAAAATTCATTCCCAAGCCCAAATATGGAAATCAACTAGACCCTGATCATGGCAAGGGGACCAACCAATATCCAGGACTTGAACACCTTTGTACCCTAAGGAAATGTACAGTTGTAAATAAACTAATTGGCTGGGACTCATGAGAACTGGGTTTGATTCTCATCTCTCTCACAGACTTCTGATGGGCTTTTGATCCTTCCTTGCCTAAGTTCCTCATCTGCAAAATGGAGAGTCATAGTTCCTTTTCCCCCTCATCTGTCTATTATGCAATCTCTTCAGAGGAGAGTATCTTTATTGTTGTGTATTTGTACAACTCCCAGCACAATGGGACCTTGAACTCAGGTGGGACCTCTAGATACTAGAATATATAAAGTAATACATTAAAATCTGAAAGAGTAAGGAACCAGATCAAAATCTGAATTAATAGCTAACCTCTACGACCCTAATTTTCAGCCCGGAGCATGATGATTTGTGCATAACATAGGGCTTCCAATCCCGCAACATATGTGAGCAAGTCATATTGTGTGTATGCATATAGACATGTAGGCATGCAACTCCAAGTCATGTACACACACGGGATCTGTACACCCAAGTTGGGAGCACAAAACACACACACATCTAGGGCCTATTCCAAAATCCATGTAAGTTAAAAGAAATCTTTCTATTGACTTCGATGGGCTGGATCAGACCGAGAGCTGACTGGAAGATGACAATTCCTTTTTGTAACACCTTTTGAGGTTTCAGAGTTTTTGTTCTGCACTGGAATGAAAACAAAATCTATTGACTATTTCTGTAAAAACACATGTATATGTCTCTGTCTGGGTGGTTAGGTGACCTTGGTCTGAGATGTGAGAGACCCAAGTTCCCCACAGGAGTACAAACCTGAGTTACAGAATGGTTCAGTCAGTCTCTCCCCCCAATTTTGAAAGAAATTTTGTGAAAATTGATACATTTTCATGAAATATTTTAGTGAAAATGTTCTGAGATTAGGTCTAATCAGACCTTTACATGCACACCTCTTTTAAAAACTGGTTAATCTCCATGAGGACTAAAACTAAACCTAGATCCAGGCCACTCCTAATGTTTGTGAAAGGTCAGAACCTGATCCAAGCTTTGAAAGAAACAGAGAAGACAGACTGTAATAAAGGACGATGGGAGTGATTGTGGGCAATCAACAGGACCAAGAACAAATATTTGAGCCCATACTAACTGAAATAATCTATTCTTATATTGTTAGAGTGAACGGTTCCTTTCAAATATCAAGCACTACATATTTTAAAACACAGAAAGGATACTTAGCTATGTATTGATGGCCGACTCACTGGCCCCCATGCTGACTATTACCGACGAAGAAAGTAAATCACATTCAGAGGATAAGTAATATCTGGCATATTATATGCTCCATGGCATATGCAAGGTCATTGTTGACAATTCAGAACCACCATTAAGAGCCAAATTTATAAAAAAGAAAACATAAGAATTAGCAGCCTTGTCTTCCGAAGGAGAGGGGGAATTAGGGGAAGGCGCATTGTTACCTTACACGGGGTAAAATCCTAGTGAAAACAAGGCAGTTTGAAGTTTTCACACAAGTTAGCAGGCTGAGATAAACCCCAGGCTTCCTCATGATCTTTAACTTGACCTAATGACTTATGAAAAATTCAGACTGCCTTGTCTTTGCTGGGATTTTAACTTGTGATAGTTAACTCAAGTTAAGGTTGTATCTTTTTCCCTAGTGAAGATACTACCTGAGTGTTCTCATATTTTATTTCCATAAATGAAATTGGATGTAAATTCTACATTACTGGTATGAATGACTGATAATTCTCCAAATAAGAGTTTTAGCACCCACCACCACTAAATAGATTCAGGGACTTATATTTGGTCCTTCTTAAGAAAGACTGGCAGCTGCCTTAAAGCACAGGGAATCCTAAACCATACCTATACCTGCTTCTTCTGACCCCTTACTTTGCCTCCCAGAACAGAAGTTACTTCTTGTAACAGCTGGTGAAGCAACCCCCTGAGGATTGTTAGATGTGCCAGGAGTCAGTTTGGCCCTGGGAGGTCTGTATATAAAGAAGTGGAAAGAAACTACTTATGTTTTCCCTGACCTGTCCAAAGGTGGGCCAAGCACTGCTCTGTCATATATGGTGATACAGAAAGTTCATTCGATGTAATACTACTGAATAGCCATATCTGAGCAAATGGATTCTCCTTTCCCTACATTTCATCACATAAAGTATATTCCCATTTCTTTAAATTCTGAAGATCCATGATACCATATCCATAAACATTTTAATCTGCTGGTTGCCCCTGGACATCAAATATAATTTTCACAGGACACTGGCACACAAATTACAGTTAAAATTAATGGCAGACTAACATTTTTTGCAAGCATTTTCTGTCTCCAATTAATCAGACATTCAATGGGGAAGAACCAAATGTATATTTTCCTAAGCATGCTATCCATTTTTATGTGGCATCTGAAGTAGAAAGAACATATTTCACTATATAGTACTAAAGATTTTAAAAGATTAAAGAGAAATCATACAGCAAAACCCCCTCAAACACAAGGTTTGGTTGGTGTTCTAATAAACAGGGCTCTTGGTTATTATAATCTCTCTAGCAGAGTTTCATTTCAAGTAAAATATAAATCACTGGATAAAATAAAGCCAGAAAAAATAGAAAGCAATGTTTTCAAAAACTATACCTATTCATGCTGAGTAGTACCTGAAATCATTGGGTTCCCTTATGAAATGTTACTCAAAGTGAGGGTTGGAAGCACCTGGTTTCATTTTAACCTTAGATATAGAAGGCATTGCACATCACTTTTTGGAGAAGCTTCAGCTTCTCGTTCTTCTTAGGAATGGTGGGGAACTTCAGTGCTTCATTTTGTATACCCATGTTCTGTGACTGTTGTGAAGTGAGACATTTATATCTCGTTATGGAAAATGTATATTTTTCCCCTGTATCGAGCTGGTGCTAGAAGATTATCTGGCAGATGCGGTTAACAGGGGAACAGCTGTAACAGGGGAACAGTTTGTCTGTTTTTCTCAAAAATAAAGTCCCAATAGAAAAATATTTGAGATATCTAAGATGTTGATTCCTGTTACATTAGCATACTCATTGACAAGAATGAAGAATGCAGATTATGAAGCAGTCTATTATTCAAGATGTCATTAACGAGCCAATAAAGGTTTGGCTAGCTTATATGGGACTCTTGCTTTGCCATAAGTATTTTGGATATTTTACCATTTTTTCCCACTACTTACACACAGTGAGCTAGATGTCACTCTCATTCACATCCATGTAAATCAAGAGTAAATACACTAAGATCAGTGTAACAACATGAATTTAAGGTGAGATTAGAATCTTCTCTTACATCCTAACAATATGTTACCTTTAGTGTGTGTGCACATTACAATATAGTCTCTAACGACATGGTCACATTATTTCTCCAGTGGTGCAACACAACATAATACATTTTAATTTCTGAAAGTTATCAGTTATTGGAAAGAGGAGATTGGAATGGCATCCATTATGCAACCTTTACTACAGCAGCCTCTGCCCTTCCCACTGTCGCAAATACAATATTGAGCTCATAGCACATATTGTCCACTTTCTTTAGCTTTTATAATTCTAAGAAAAAATACCTAAACACTATTAAAAAGCAGGTGGCAGGCATTTAATACATTCCAGGGAAACTATTTTTGCCCATTATTTCCTCCAACTAGAACTCAGAAAAGGAGGATTTGAAGGACAGCTATCAGTCACCCAGAATCATATCACACCTCGCTGATGGAAGGCGGCCATAACGTCAGTAGTACCCAGTTTCTTACTGACCTTATGTTCTGTTTTGTTCATTTGTTTTTAAAGGGAATATTCCCTTTGCATGAATTTTCCTGGTAAAAGACCATGCTTTAACCAACCGAAGACCAAATTCAGGATACTGACTAACCTTTAAAATATAGAACCGTCTCAAACAAAGGACCTAAGAAAGGGCAGCTAAGCAGGAAAAACCAAAATCATTTGTGTTGTGGAGTCGGTTTTACTTTCTTGACTGTGTGCTTTTAAAGTTGAATCCCACTATTAAAAATGTACAAGATTAGAAAGCCATCCCTGCTGAGGACAGCATTTAAACTTGTGTTAAACCTTAAGCAAGGTACTTTATCCCCTTTACAGTCATGTGCTTAAATTCTGTGCTGACTAGTAAAGGACTTAAGAACATGCTTAGGTTCTTTATTCAACTGAGGCCGTGGCTCTTAATAGAGAAAGAAAGGAAAACCACAAATGGATAAAAGAGGATTGCAGTTTTATGTAATGAATAGCTTTGCCCATTCAGGCAAAATGTCATGCAATTGAATTACAATGCTGTAACTAGCAGCAAAAAGTTGAATAAAATAGTGCATTTAAAAAAATATGTTCAGACCAATTTGTTAAAACGTACACACACACACACACACACACACACACAGAAAGAGTGGCCAGAATTTAACAGCACTGTACAGTTAATATGAGTGATTACTGTGAGAGGTTTTAATTGACCACTGATGATGCTAAATGTTCCAACAATCATGTAACTATCCTGATGTAGTTTGGCCAGAACTGCATAAGACAGCAGGAGAGCATATAAAAGTCACATAATATCAAAGTGTCCCTTTTCTTTTAAAAGTACCAATCTCTCCTTCACCAAAATTTACCATTCAGTAGGTATTTTATTGTATTTGTAATTTCAACATGAATATTCCATTCTCAGGTTTTTGGAAGCATGCCAATGGCTTCAAACCATCAACTTAAAATGATAGCTTTCAGTGATGGAGCACGCAGGAGAATACTCTTTCTGAGGGGAAAAGATAGAGAAAAAAATCAATAATATATTATTTATACAAACTAGTTTGTCTCTCTCGCCAAAAGCTGAAATAATACTCTCAGTGTGATAAGAATTTCTTGACCATTGAAGCTAACATTCTCAAAGCAGTTCTATAATAGGTTGGTTCAAAATCCTGAGAGGCAGATAGGTTATTGGTTCACAGTATCAGACTCCTGCCATTTCTAGAAATGTACAGGCATAGACCTTCCCTCTAGACTCATTCACTCATATGGTGTCACTAGACTGCTAAGCTATAGTAATGAATTATTATCTCGCTAGACCCCCCGTTTGAACAGAAAAGCAGTATTTCCAGCACTGGTTCCATATTATATCTTTGTTATTTTAATTCTAATAGATCATTGTGAGAATTGTATGAGTGAAGCATTAAGCTTGCACTACAGGCATGAGTCTCTATTTAAAGTGCCTTAGCTGGCAGCGTAGAGATTTATTACCCTTTTCTGCAGACCAGCCATTAGAAGGACGCAAAAAAACCAGTTCCCTTAGTTTGAGTTACACATGCAATGACAAGCTTTGGCATCTCCTGACTTCTGAATGCATGCTAAGCCATGCATATTAAACTGTATGTTTTTAAAAAGAGAATATTGTTTGTTTGCATTTTGCAAGTCAAATTCAGCCCTGGTATAAGAAAGCGCACTCTCACACTCTCATCGAATTTGATCTAGCAACTTTAAAATACAATTATTGTATGAAATTAAGCAGAAAACTGCTAGTTATTATTTATTTATAATACTGTAGCACTAGGAGCACCAGCTATGGACCCGGTCTCCATTAGGCTAGGCCCTATGCAAACACAGAACGAAAAGATAGTCCCTCCCCAAAGGCACTCACAATCTAAGTAAAAGACAAGAGACAACCGATGGATATAGACAGACAAATGGGAGTACAAGGAAATGATGAGACTATATTGGTCAGCATGATAGATAGTGGTCTCTGCATACCACCAGCCTATCTGTTATGCAGAGTGGAAAACATTACCAGAACCATTAGAAGCTAACATTGTAACAATGATTTATTGTAAGAAGTTAGAGTTACTAAACTGAACAGACTTATTTTATTTTGGATGTTTAATCAGGTGGTTATAAAGTTGCAAACATGGCATGATTAACTGAAACTATTAATTAAAAATAAATGTGTTTGCATGTATGCAATGCCTGCTGCCTCAGGACCAACCTGACTTTTCCGAGGTGTAAAAAATATATATACACACATTGTGTTCCTGGACTTAAATTTAACACCTCCAAGAGAATAAGTATTTAGCTGCTGAAAAAGGCTTACTTGCTCAAAAGTTGGGCTTCTTGGTCAAAATACTCAGCTGACATAAACAATCTTTAGTCTCACTGAAGAAAATCAAACTACCTCAATTTCTGAGATTATTTTCCTTGGATCCAGCCTTCATAACAACAGGACGACAGAAATAGAATGAAAGATTCACACTTTTCGTAACATTTTCTCTGATCTCCTATTTTGTGGGTAAAGTTCAATTTTCCTGGTTCAAAAAATGTACCCTGCGCTAATGGAGTATAATTGCCTCTAAATTGACAGTGGAATTTCCCCCCAAAAATCTTTCCATTTTATTTCAGATATCTCCATTTTCTCTTCCAAATTCATAATTTGTCACATAAGTAAAGATTATTTTGCCCAAAGACTGATATTTAAATAGTATAGCTGTGTTAAAAGGAAAACGCTGATGTCTGCAGCAGTGGCATCCTCCTACAGGATGTGGTTCTGGGCTAGATGCAAGGTCTAGTGAGGCTCCACTGTAGATCAATGCAATGTCTCCTTCCATTTGTCCTGTCCTCTTCTAGACTGGGGAAAACAAATCCCTTTTGGATTCCTGTTACATTTATTCATTTAATTTTCTTAGAGCTTTTCCAGCCTGTCTCTAAGAGATAATTAGAAAAAGAATACATACAGAAACTAAGTAAAAAGTCTTTATTGTCACAAAAGGACCTCCCAGAGTGCCTAGCAATCTAGCAATCCAGCTCTGTCCCTTACACTAGGGAAAGTCTGGCTACTCCTCACATACTACAAATCACAATTAGCAACCTATACAACAAGAATAGGCAGCTACAATCCAGTGAGCCTGGGTCTATGCCAAGCGCCTCCAACCAGCCCCGCAGCCAAGAGACCAAACCATAATTCTCAGGGTAAATGCGTTCTTGTAAATTATTCCTTTAATTTCAGGCAGATGAGAAGGGGAACAAATGAGAGCACTGGAGACAGAAATTGGAACCAAAGTAGCCACAGTTCTATGGCAGTTCACACAACCCATCGGGTCAGTCTTTATACTTGTGTTAAAAATTTAAAGAAATGATCTCAGATAGGCACAGAGGTGGAGTCTGTAGTCTGATCTTCTGTATAACACATTTTAATGTATTATTTCTATTACAGTAGCTCTTGCATATCCTCTAGTCAGGAATCAAAGGCACATTATGCTAGGTGCTATCTAAATATATAGTAAAATAATCTTTTTTAAAGTTTCACTTTGATGTGCAAGAAATACATGGACGATACATAACCAGGTAATTGTGGCATGTCAGGTGCAAACCTGGATGTCCATGTACTCAATAATATGCTAGAAGTTGCCGAATGCAGAAGATATGTTCCGCTTCCATGTATCTTGATATTTATACTACACTCATACCTATAGTATCTGAGGGACTGGCATCAACTGTCATTTAGAAATCATCCAGGCAGATGACTTTGCCTACAAAGAAGAGGTTTATATTGTAAGTGAAGACCTGTCATGTGGCAAATTGACCAAGCAGGGTAAAAAAAAATATAGGATCCCCTTGTCCACCTATTCATCCTAATGCCCCCTTGTTAAGGCTGGTATTAGAAACACAAGTAGTGAAATCAAGAAAGAGTGTTCTAGTGATATCTCAGACCTAGCTGAAAACACAAAGGGATTGAAACCTCACAAAAAGTTTATTTTTGTGGATTTTTTTTTATCTTGTTTGATCTGCTTTTTCTCTGAACACAGGTTCTTAGAAGAGAAAGAGAAGTATACATGGCAAGTCTGTTGGTACTGACTGTTTTCTGTTATTAAATTTCTTAGGAACTCTTCAGCAGAGAACCTGAAAAACACAAGAGGATAAATATATATTTTATATATTTTAAAAAGAGCATGACAACACAAGTGAGCACTTATTTAAGGGACTGAAGATTTTTTTGTCTGCACATTTGAAAAAGAATTTTCCCTGTGTTTATTGGGGTGAGAGGTTCAATTAGAAATGTAAAAATTCTACAGACAACACTGGGAATTAAAAAAAAAAAAAATCCAAGAAAAGGCTGAAAACCTCCCTTTTTCTATGGAATCTCCATGGTGCATATTTCCTGTGGCTTTCTCTAGCTACCTGCCTCTCCTTGCAGCATACTGGCACCTGGACATTCACTGGACAACAAATTTTTTAGAAAGTGTTGCTTCCTCAAATTTTTTTTGGTTATGCGAGAGCTCTTGAAGGTGAACACAAATATAATTTCAGACTACTAGTATCATGTAGGAATTTGGAGAAACAAGAAATTGACTTTTATTGAATGTAATGCATTTAATCGCATAACGGTGCTGACTCTTTGCAATAGTTTAACTGAGCTAAAAATGCTCTGTTGATGATTTTCGTTTGTACTCAGTGTCTGAGGCTTCTTATTTGAGTGTCCAACAATCATCGGCCAGCATTGATGGATTCCAGTTGCCCTGATACCGTTTTTCCATGATTGCAATGTCCTGGTGAAACCTTTCACCATGCTCATCACTGACTGCACCAAGAATTGCAGGGAAGAAGTCTAAATGTGAATGCAGAAAATGAATCTTTAGTGACATGTTGCACTTCATGGTTTTGTATGCTTGAAGCATGTTGTCAACCAGCTGCACGTAGTTTGGTGCTCTGTAGTTGCCAAGAAACATATCGCAGCTGTTGCAACATTGGCAAGACATTTTGCTATCATGAATCCTCCTGAAAATACAATTGCTTTATTATTGTGATATGCGATATGCTATGCACATAGAGCATGTACATCAACATGAATGCAAACTGATATAAACACAATGCATAGAATGGTGTGTGCGAAATGCTTTTATAGCCTTTCTAAAACCTGTCCTGCCAGCATCCGCCCTGCCTAAGCCTTAGCATTCCCACTGCATGTTGTGTGGCCTGCACTAGGTGCAGTGTCACTGCGTGCCCAGGCATGCTTGGACACAAGATAGAAAACTTTTCAACTTACATTGTGGGCAACATTTTAATAGACTTAAATTATTAATTGAAATAACAAACATAGGCAATTTCAAAAAATGGTGCGTGATAGGGAAATTTCATGGTGATTTTCGTAATCAGCAGCCCAAAATCCATAAGATACACCCAAAAGTATTCAGAAAGCAAAATCTTTGTTGTCCAGTGTTACAGAGTAAATTCAAAAATCTCTAATTTCTAAAGTTATCCAGAAAAGGAGATGGAAATATTTGGAACATGCATTAAGAATGAAGCCAGAGCATCTGCCATTGGGCAGCTGGAGGAACATACAAAGAGGGGGGCCAGTTGAAAGAATCCCTCCATTGAAACATATGGGACTTAATAACATAGGGGACATGTAAAGACTGGCCCAGTATAGACAGGAATGGAGGAAGCATCATCTGACTAGAGCTGTGCAAATGTATATATATTTTTTGTTTGGTGGCAAAACTTAAAAAAAAATGTTTTGAGACATACAAAATACTCTGTTTGACTTGAAACAAAACATTTCATTTTATTTTTCAGCTTTTAAAAATTTAAAAACAAACAGTAAAATTGAACTAAATTTGAAAATTAAAAGTCATTGTGAATTGAAAAATTGAACTATTTCAAATTTAAAGTAAAAGAACGGTTATAGTAGTCAACGAATATAAGTATTCTCTCCCGCCTCCCAAACACACACGCACACACCCCATGTTCGGCCTACTGCTTATATCTGTGTGAATAGCCAGATTAGATAAAAGAATAGAAACAGAAGCAGTCTCCTCCTATGGAAGGAACTGATACATTTCAGCCTTGCAAAGGAATAATGGGGGTATATTATGATTTAAATCTATTTTTGCTATAAGTGGATAGTTTCTTTTAAGTTTGTCTTAAATGTTTTATACAACGAGTTGTAGCTATGTTGGTCCCAGAATATCAGAGAGATGAGGTGGGTGGGTAATAACTTTTACTCCACCCAACTTTCTATTGGTGAGAGAGACAAGCTTTTGAGCTTACGCAGAGCTCTTCTTCAGGGCTGAACCATTAAATGGGCCACTTTAGTTTGAATGGTCTCTTGAAATGTGTGTTAGCTACTTATGCTAAAAAATCTGTTCCACTTTGTATTCAGCAGTGACACTCTGAGCCCTGGTCTATATCACAAACGTATGTCAGTATAATTATAGGACCCAGGGATCCCTGAGCGATGCAGTTATATCAACCAAACTCCTGGTTTAGACAGAGCTATGTAAATGGGAGGGCTTCTCCTGTCAATATAGCTACCTCTTCTTGGAGTAGTGGGGTGCCTATGCTGATGATAGAAGGTATCCCATTGGCATAGGTAGAGTCTTCATTCAATGCTACAGTGGCACAGTTGCACAGGTGAAGCTGCGCTACTGCAAGTGTAGACAGGCCCTGAGTTGGCTTTGTGGGCCCAAAGCTTGATTCTATTGATTCTATGAGAAATACCCTTATTCTTTGAGTATGTGACAAATCACAAACTCTGTGAGGCTTTGCATTTTGGCCATGCAGGGTGATCTGTTCACTATTGATAAGTTTGTATGAAACCACCATCTGTTTATTTGAAACTAACATCTGGTCTTTGATTATCCTGTTTGTAAAGTTACCAAAGATCATCTTGGAAAACTGTTGCTATTGTTGAAGTACACGTGTTTTAAGATCACTGTTTAAAGTAACATTAACAAATGTTCTGAAACAGAAAGATTTATTGCTAAATGATCGTGTTTTGTAATATCAGGGAATGTTTTAAATAAAAAGAAATGTTCTTGTTTCTGAAGGACACTTTCATCCTCCAGTTACAAGTTTTAGCTAATAGTTAAGAAATTAGTGTTTAAATAGATGAATGAGTAATGTGTGTATGTGAGACTATGGAGTGATGGAGAAAGGCACAAGCTTTGGATGTTTAAGGGAGTGAAGATAACAACTTTTATGATCCAGATGGCCGAAGAATGCCCATCTTGATAACCCTGCGGTCCACCTCGAAGGACAAACACAAGATGAACTGTAATGAATAACAACAATGGTCATGCATGCAAAACATGGGCTTATTGATAATCAGACCAGGATGCAGATGCAGCATGACAAAGCAGAAACCATAGAGTGGCATAAGAGTGTACCCCTAAAAAAAAGGGATGAAAAGATGAGGACTTTGGGTTTGGATCTACAATCCTCCTCCAGGAGCATTGGTGCGTACCAATAGACCTCTGCTACCTCCCTCGTGCCTTAACTATCTGGCCAGTGGACTAACATGAGCAACTGAGGCTGGTAACTATTATCCATCTTTGTAGAACTTTGTGTGTATGTATAGGAGATTGCTTTTTGAAATGTTTGTATTCACAACAAATGTGACATACTGCCTTCTCCCTCTCAATAAGATCTTGCTGTTTATTTTATAAGTATAACAGCTTCCCAGTTCTGAAGAAGAGCTGTACGGTCGAAAGCTTGCCTTGTTCACCAACAGAAGTTGGTCCAATAAAAGATATTACATCACCCACCTTGTCTCTCTCAAATGATTTCAGGCACCCTAAACAATTCAGCTCTCCTAAAAAAAATACTGAGATGTTTTCAAAATCAAGAATTGTGTACTTTAAATCACCCTCATCAGATGTTCTACATGCCTGCTGGAGCTAGTCAAACATTTTTCTTCAGACACATTATTATTCAATGAATATTGCTGTTATCCACCGAGGATGAAACTTAACCCTGAGGAGAGGGTGAGAATAAGCATTTTATTCACCTCTTAAGTCTCACATAAGCCCTTGAAATGGAGAGTGAATGGATTTGGGATTTGTGCTGGCCCTCTGAACAAAGGTGAATTTCTTCATGGATATTTTATTTGATTAATATTTTCTTCCAGTATTTGACCAAAAATGTCTTGCTCTGTGCAACCATGTCACAAATAACAAATTCTTCAGTGTGCAGAGATGTCATTCTTTTATTTGTTTCATTTTTTCTTGATGAGTAGATATTCGTTTATCCACATCAGAAATTCCCATCCCCAAATCATTCAGAAATGAACTTCTAATTCGCAAAATTTTCTCCACCAGCTTAAAGCAAATAGCCATAGACTTCAAAGGTAAATAAGCTGAAAGTGATACAATAGGTCTAGGAATTTAAAAACAAATTGACTGAACATTTAATTAAATTGTAAGCTCTTCAGGGCAGGGACCATTATATTTGTAAACTGTGCATAGCACAATGGAACCCCAATTCCTGAATGGGACCTACAGGTGGTTCTGCAATATAGTAATATACTAGTTTTTCCAATTTTAGGTTATTTAGATACTGGTATGATTCCTGAAGTCCCTACCATGCATTGGTTCTGTGATAAGAATTCCCTGGGAATTCTTGTGTCCTATTGTATAGAGCACTGGCCAGGGACTCAGGAAAGCTGGGTTCTGGTCTTGGCTCTGGCATTGCTGGGGGACCATGGAAAACCACTTCCTTTCATTCTTCCTCAATATTCCTATCTGTAAAATAGGGAGAATGATACTTTTGCAAAGTGCTTTGAGACCTACAAATGAAAAGTGCTGTATAAGAACTAGGTATTGTTATTGGGAGAGGGGTGAACATTCTTTGGAAGCAGGCAATTAGCTAAATATATTTACCCACCAACTCCTTTTCCACAGTTTGAACCACTAGAACCACACATCTGGTTTTTGTATATTAGTTTAAGAATTTTTAACAGGCAAGAAACCAAAGGAAAGAAACAAAAAGACTAGAAATCTAGGATTAACTACAGCAACTTTTTTTTTCAATTTTCTCTCCTTTAAAACAAAACAAACCAGGAAGTATATCCTGCTAAAGGAGAAAAAAAGGAGCAGGGGACTAAGAGTGCCAATGAAACAAAACAACTGTATATACTAAAAGTGTCACTGAAAAATAACATCCCCATTCTAGTATCCACAATGTAATCTAGCCAGCCAACTTTTTGATCTCTATACTGTGCTCCGTTCCCATAGTGTCTGAGCACCATCCCTGTTTGTTCCATTTTTCCAAATGCTGATACAGCAACAAGGAATGGAGGGGTAGAAAATAGCTTAGTGACTCAATTAGCTTCTTGCAACCACAGCTACTATCATATCTTCTTTGTCACTGGTAAATTAAAGATTGTGATGAGCTCAGATAATACAGTAATGGGGCCATACAAGTACCTAAAATAGATAGATAGTGTTATGACTAATGTAATTTGGGGTTGAAATCCAATTTTGGTTTTATTGTGAACACTAATATGTTCACTCACTCACATGAGGTTTATTCCAAACAAGCACAGAAAGGACCACATTTCAGCCAGCCTTTAAATCTGTGCACGCACATTCAGCATTTGTGCACATGAACGTGCAGTTATCTGAGCTCTACGTACAAAGAGTTTTGTACAGGTTAATGCCAGTATAAGACTAGAGATGGTGACTGAAAGCTGGCCCCAAGTCTGAAGTCTGTGCCCCTGATTCATTGTGTACATTATACATATTTAAAAAGCAAGCACAAAAGAACAGTTACTATGGTTGTGTGACCAAATAAAAATGAAACATCATAGGAGCTACTCAATGTGATGGAGAATTTTGTAAGTGTTCATGTACAGAAGGCAATAAGACCACTGTGTAAACCAGCACTTAAATCATCGTCCACAATGTCTGGATTCTTCCAATACAAGAAGCAGGAAGTGACATTGACTTATTGTTATTTTCTCCATAGCAAGAAATCCAAAGTGAAATCCCTTACAGCTTCCATTGAATGAACTGGGTTGGAGAAGCAAGCCTCTGGCCCATCTACAAAATCTGAAACAATACAATATTAATTACCAATAACTGAAACAAGACTGGAAATAAACTACTAGCCAAGTATTCAAAAGGCTTAATAAAACCTAAAAAGCTCAGCATAACACATGCAGAGATGGGTAGATACTGCTGCTATTTCCCAGAAATCCTACAGATGCACAAGGAATATCCAACAAACTGGCAATGGCCTGAATGGTGACAGTAATAAACAGGCTCCTGAATGCAATTTTGTGACTAGAGAGAGCTATGGGGAAGAAGCAGTGCAAAATGCCAGAGAAAACATCCCAGCTGTGCAAACAACTGGTGATACCACTGGGGGAAATCCCCTTCCCAAAAAAGAAAAATAAAGGATGGTTCTCATTTCAAATCAATGCACAGATCTCTGTTCCTTCTGTCTATAACAAAATTTCTCAACCAGTAGGGGTCATGACCCCCAGGAGGTCACAAAAAACATCTAGGGGATCACGAGCTGTTGACAGTTTTATTACAATCAAAGCAAAGAAAATCTTACTCCGCCATTCCACCTACAGTCTTACCCTTCAAGGTCAAGTATTCTCTACCAACTTCTCAAAGTATACACACAAATTGTATAGGCTTAGCACAGAGACATTTTTTCCTCTCATTTTTATAGCAAATGTAAGGCTATTTTGAACATTCTTGACTTCAAATAAGGGGTTGCCAACCTGTAAAGGTTGAAAACCACTCATGTGTAACAATTTGATCTGGCTGATTCATTACCACCATTCAGAGAAACGGTAAAAGGACACACAAATCATTCAGTGAGTCAAACCCGTGAGTTTGTAGTAGGGAATATGAAAGAAGTAGAAGAAAGCCACATAGATTATAACCCTGGGACTGTCCCAGGAAGGGGAATTGGGAGATGTGAGGAAGGTATAATTAGTCGTCAGCACAGGCTACCTATGTTGCAGCTTGCAGCAGTGAGGGGGAGCAGCCACCAACCGGCAACTGCTTTCCAGGGTGCAGAATGGGCAACTTTGGCTCCACTCCCATGCACTAGCCAGTGCAGCTGAGCAGGCACAGAGGCTGAAGTATGCTGTACCAAGAAACGGGGTGGCTCAGCACACTCCTCTCACGTAGTGACCCGCATTGTGACTGAGGAAGCCTAACAAAGGGTTAATCAAAAAATGCCAATCCAGCCCTAAACAATGCATTTATCTCAACTTATTCTCTTTTATGACTTGTGGCATATGGAACTATCAATGGGACTACAGCAGAACCCTTGTTTTATGAATCATATGAATGATTGGTTATATGAACCATTTTTATTCCTCACTCAACAAGATTCAGGTGTAAACTGGTGAAAGCTCCTTGTTATCAGACGAGTCATATAATTTATGTACATTATCACTGACAGATTAATGCGTTCACTTATGCACCGTACCTACAATTTTGAGATGTTCTATTTTATAAACTAATTAGGGATAGGAAAAGTTCATAAAAATTGAAGTTCTGTACATATATATGATTAGCAAGGTTTGGACCCACTATTGGCTGTCTAAAGTACTGAAAGTTAAACAAACCATCCTTTATAAACTGACCAAATTTAATAGGCAAGTCATTAAGAGGGAACTAATTGTGAATAACAAATTGCCAATTACACAGTTATTATTCTGGTATGCACTGAAACTCATTGAATATCATTCCATCTAAAGAATCAAAAGTTTTTTTTCCAAAATACATTATAAGATAGTCAATAATGGCTCCAAAAGAGCCATTCATGTTTATTGAGCATATGCTGTGGCACACATTAAATACTTTATAAAATAAAATGACTTTCTTGCATTTATTATGGTCAACAGGGTAAAAACACATATTTAAAAATATTTTAAATAATGATTCATATCAGAGGCTACAGTATCAAAGGTATCACGTCTGATTTTTCACACATTCCCATGAAACTATTTGCATTTCTTTTTTTAGAAATGTAAATACTATAGAAATTAACAAAGGAAATATTAAATTATATCAAAACATATGCTAATTTACAGCCTGATTCTATTCTCAGTTACTCCAGTACAAATCAAGAGTACCATACATTGGACACTTGTCTCTGGCTCTGATCCTGCAGACACTTAGGCATGTGTTTAATTTTATTATTGTAAATTCAATGGCGACTGTTCCAGTAGTAAAGTTAAGCATGTGTATAAGTGTTTGCAGGATCAAGCCTAAAACTGGCATAGGTGAGAGGAGAACTTGGTAATAAGATGTTGTAGGTCTCAACGCTGGGAGCTACAAGGGGTGCTGTGACGCTGGCTGAATTAGGGGGACCATTTATGATATTATTTAACATCAATATGTCAAAATTACAATAATTCATATGATATATGCCATGGCAGGTACCATTAGAAAGTTAGTAAGGTACTGTTTATGTTCATGTGTCTTATGTGTATTGGAAGTTATGGATATGTTTGATATACCCGTATTTCAACTTCTGCTGTGTTTCTGGGAGACACCCCAGACAGCATGGCTGCAGCACTAGTCTGCTTAATGGCCCACTAAGGAAACTCACAGGTACAATGGGCCCATGGGGAGAAGCCAGGGATACACCTGATGAGTCACCAGTACTTACTCACATGACCCTGGACTTCATCTAATTTCTGTAAATGTCCACAAGCTGCATGGAAAAGGCCAAGGGACATAAAAGGCAGCTGTACCACATCCATTTTGTCTTCAGTCAGTCTTCACCCACCTCTGAATCAACTCATCTGCAACTGAAGCTGTGAATCAAAGGACTGACATCCAGGTACTGGATGAACACCAGAGGGACTATACAAGCCTGCAAACTCCACAGTTCTACTGGAAACCTGATCTATATGGACTTTAAAACCATTCGTGTGTATCTGATTGCTTTAAGCATTTAACATTTCTCTTATAGTTTGTTTCTTTCCTTTTATAATAAGCCATTACTAAACAATTAGTTACTAAAGGATTGGCTGGCAGTGTGGTATTTTGGGTAAGAGCCAAACTTATATTGAGCTGGTACTGTGGCTGACCCTTTGAAGTCGGGAGAAACCTTTTTGGTAAAGAGCATAGAGTTTTAAATAACTGATCTCGTTACTGAACCTAATTGCTTATTGGGAGCCAGAGACTGAAATGCAGTAATCGGGGCTGTGTATATTTTGTGTTAGCTTTTGATAACCAGTGTGGGGGAATCAGAAGCACTGTTTGTGGCTGGTTGGGTAGTCTGACTTCAGTGTCACCCACCAGTGCTGGAAGAATCTGCTCTCCTTTTGTAGCTACCTGACCTTAGCTTTTTCAGTGGTCTGCCCTAGGGACAGGTGCATCATATGCAAACTACAAGTCCCTTATGATGAGATCCTTCACTTTCGTCTTAGCTATGAATGTGGCAATGTTAAACAAACCTCCATCATGTTTAGTACTAAAGTAGTCACCCTCTCGAACATCACAGAATGCATGTTGAAGCAGGAATGAGAAGTAAATATTAAACAATTTGGGAGGCAGTACACAGACCTGTTTCACTCCACTATTGATGTTAAACAAGTCATACTCTTGATTTTCATACATTGCAGTTGCTTTCATGCTATTGGGTAATGATTTCACAAAGTTTAGCAATATAGCTGAACCACAAAGCTTCTTCACAGCAGTGTGGAGCGCTGGCCCACAATACTGGTTATTAGATATCTGCAATATGAAGACAGGATCACAACAGGAGTAAGGACCTGTGCACCAGAACACTTTTTCCTTAGCTTTAGATTTCTCTGTTCTTACGTGTGTAAGCAGATCTTTAAATTAAAAAAAAAAAATCGCTGTTTCATCTGCTTTATATTTTGGAATTACTTGACCTAGCAAGTTAAAATGTGCATTATATTTCAACTGCTACACTGGTCTAGTGAAATCTATACTTTAGTATTTACACTTATGATTTATATCCTAGTGTGACCTGTTCATGTGTCAGAGGCCCAATCTTGTCAACATTTATTCACCTTTACTCTTGTGAGTAATCCCATGGAGGAAGGACCGTTCACATGAGTTTTCATAGATCAGACCCCAGGTTCTGAAACTAATTCTGGAGATAGCAATTCTGTATTCCTGAGCAATGGGATCCACCAGCATCACAAACTCAATTATAACACATCTTAATATTTTATACATTACATTTCATACGTTATACTTGGGTGAACAGAGGAACTGAATTAAAACTTGATTTATAATTAAAAACTTATCAATCATCTCAAAAGCACAACCATGATAGATTCTTGGCACTTCCCTCTCACTGAAAATTGTGAGGTAACCTGTCAGGTAACAAGAGTCATTAGTTCCATGCAGGAGACAATTGCTTGAGGTGATACATTGAACATTTATAACTTATCAGCAATGGCATAATGATTTATTACATTCATGAGATGTATACCACACCAGAAAACTGCAGCTACACAGTAATGCATTAAACTTCAAAGTTAAATAGATTTCAAATTTTAAATTGTTCTGTATTGTGGAAGGCTGGTTTGATTTTCCTTCAGCATCAAATACAGGGGAAGAGAGAAAAGTCTTTTTACAGTAGTGTGTGTATATTTCTTTATCACCAGTTTCAGTCATTATGGGCTTGCTCAAAAGCCTGGTGAAGTCAGTGGAGGTCTTTCCATAGACTTCAAGAGGCTTTGAATCAGGTCCTACATGTGGATACAAATTAAAGTATTTAATGGTATGTCATTATTTCCCTTTTGATGCCATTTAAAAGCATTTCAGATAAATTAAGATGATATAATTTTGTGTTTAGCATTTTGAAGGTGATATGATATGATCATATCATTACAATTAAGATGTAGGTAGATGTAGACTAAGATGTAGATGCAGGGCTGCATGTGGAGATTACCAGACCAGTGTGGGGTTATTTTTCATATTCTGTCAATATTGTTAAAGAAACCAGTCCTGCTGGGGACTAAGGATGCAAGCCTTGATTCATCAACATTTCCAGTAAACTTTAACTTCAGTAGGACTACTCATGTGCTGAAAGTTAAGCATGTGCTTATATGATTTGTTGGATCCAAGCCACAGTACTCAGCATTTTGTTGGTTTGATTTCATATAAGTAAGTCCACTGAGATTTATACAACTCTATTTAACTAACTAAGAACGCCATTTCCATAGTCAGAGCTAGTATACATGCTCATAATAAGCTGAATAAAGCTCCTGCTCTGATGGAACTTGTATAAGACTTACTTCATTGATCTTCACTGTTTCCAAAAGAACTGATCATCTTAAATATTAAAGGCTGACTTGATTAAAGCCATGCCTTTTTATATAAAGTAAAAACCTGGATTGTGTAAAGTAATAATAAATGAAAAACTCATTTTGTAAAATATAGTTCAGGAAATTGCCCTGTTTCAATCTAGCAGATTGCAAATGGGTAAAGTAAAAAAAACCGGGGGCCAATGCCATACATTTTCCCCTTTCATTTATTTCCTTGAGCTCACTGTTGTAATTTTTCCCCTTTGTCCTACATCTTCACTTGCCTCAGAAAAATAAAACAATATAATATAAAATAAAATAAAACCTCAGTTCAGTAATATTTACATCAGCAATCGTTTAGCTAGGATTCTTGTTTGTAGCTAGTCATTGAAGATTTGGGGGATAACTGCCAATCTGTTTTACTCAGCGATTTTTACCATCTTGCATAAAACTATTTCCTTTAGTTGCTATTCTGACTCTCATTCATTATCCCTCTCTCTTTGTCCCTGACTTAATCAGAAAGCTCTAGGTTGTAGCAGCAGTAGAGGACCTCAGGCCTACAAGCACACTATACAATGTGCACATCATGTATGTTCATTTATATGAAGGCATTACGTCTGCTGAAGCAAATTATTTTCTGGTTATTATACCTAGTGGTACAAATAAACTAGCCACCAGGTTTCAAACTCTGTCTTCCCTTAGTAATCCCAATCTTAAAGTGACAATTTATTGCCTATAATATGTGAGGATGGTGAAAAGACATATGATAAATTTATTTTGCATGCAGCTACAGGATGGATGTCTGTCTTCCTTCTCCCACCCCCCACCAGAGAGCTAGATACTAGAGAGGGGTCGTTAAACCAGGACTTCCAAGTCCTAAATTAGTTCCCCATGACTGCCAGGTACAAAGAGACAATTTCCAGGAGAGCAAGAACTGAATCAGAATGGTGTGGTGGAACCCACTGTGTGCAAGTAAACTGAAATTTTGACATTTTTCCCTGATTTAAGGGATGCAAATTCAATCAGCTTTAGTCCTCACTGACACTTGTGGAAAAATACCCAATATATTCAAAGGTTTGGACATATAGAACTGATCAGAAATTAGTAAATAGTTCTACTGATGATGGACAAAATGGAACAGAGTCCTGTTCACTATGTCTTAGCTGTATTGTCTGTGCAGGCTAACAAGCAGAAAAGGGGGGAAAAAAGATTTTTTTTTTAAATCACTGACCTTGACTACATCTGAGAAAAAGATCTGTAGGGCAAGAAGATTCTATTTTTATTGTTACCTTTTAGAGCAAATCTATTCTTTATAAACTTAATGTGCTTAAATTGTTCTGTACAGCCCACCTGCAGGTGGGTGAATTTCACTGCTGTCACTGCTGGCCTAGGGATGGCCTCCAGAATACTATTGTAAGTGAAAAAATAATCCTTTATGTTTAATTAACACTTGTAGACAGTAACACAGAGCTGCAGCACTGAGAGAAAAAGACCCGAGGAAAGTTTATACGAAACAAGCCATTTCTTGGTAATTATTGCATTTCACGGCACTTATTTTTCATTTTATTAACATCACTATTTTTAAGACCCTAAGAAACCCCCGGGAAAAAAAGAAAAAGGATTTTCTTTGATGATATAAAGAATTTATTACAGCGGGAGCCACTAATTGGTGTCACATCAGGTCAAGTTACTTTGTCACTGCACGGAGTTGGAGGAGGAGAGATCAATGTAATAGCTCATGAAACCTGGCTAGGGATAATGAGTGCCATGTCAACATGATGCATCAAAAATTGATTCTGGTCTTTGCAATTAAAGTAGAAATTGTGTCACTTCTTATGGGCTGATACAATTTTTAATTAAAAATACAATCTTCCTTAGCCAGTGGACCATTGTCTATTTTGATTTGGGGAAATTTTCTCCAAGCAAAAACAGCCCATTTACAAAGAGTAGCACAAAGAGAAGGGGAGAGCTCAATTACAACACATAGCACAAGCACAAGGGGAGTTAATGCTCACACTTAGCTACTGTTGTACTGTGACAGCTAACAAATATGCTTTGTCCTTTTCAGGAAGACATCATCATATGTGCGTCTTAATTACTGATGATGGAAAAGAGAGGGATGGTAACTTACTGAGAAGATCATGCCCATGCTGACTTGTGGATATTCACTGACGAAGAGTTTAAGCTAAGACACGGTAGCTGGACTCTCCCCTCAGGGGACTAAATGGTTCCCTTTAATCACATTCATCCTTTGTCTGCTCAGATCTGGGGATATACCACCATGTTTGATGTAAGATCTCCCTTCTGGCATTGCAGAGTCAGGAGCGTGACACCAGGGAGTTGAATATGTTCAACTATTAGCAAACGTGCTCAACACTAGGTTCCAACTGTTGCCTGCAAAATCCTGCAAAATACACTCTGAACACCTGCTGCATTAAAAAAAAAGTATCATATTCTATTATTATAATATACAAAAGAATGCCAGGAATTTATCTAGTATGGTACCAATAATGAGCATAACGCATAATGTAGAGGGTCGTTTGCATTTCAAGTGCTTTGCAAAATTTTTGTAAGACTAACTATAAAGAGCTGGAATTTTTTTTAAAAAAAATAATTCTATTTATTCTGTGCTGTTTTCCACTGCATAATTTTGCCATTTTAAGTAATGAGGATGAGTTTTATAGGAAAACGATGATGCTTTTAAAGAAGAAATCTCCTTTCGTGAATTACGTATATCACATTAAAACAAAGGCTTCTGCCATTGATAGCATCCATCAAAAGCATTATGGGCTACAACTTGCAGGAAATAAATTGCCTTTGAGCACTGGCACTGTAATATTTCTCTTCTCTTTGTATGGCAGCATATGGTAGTTAGAAATGGAATACATTTAGTACTTCCTACTCTATTTCAGCCTTGGATCAATGACTTCAAAGCATTCAAAACACTTCACAATCTAAGGTTGTTCATTTAAAAATTAAAAAAACAATACATGCTTGCCCAGATTCAAACGTGTAACAAATTTCAAAAGGTGCTGATCTCATTTGAATAAAAAGTAAATTAATACAAACAGCAGAACCCAAGCAGATAACCTGCATACTGTACGTACTGGGTCCCTTATGTGAAAGGGCCACACAATCCAACCTCTAATCTTGCACGTGCAAGGTCAAATTTACCCTGTGCAGAAGTCTCACACAAGGCCAAAAATTCCAGTTGAGACCTCAAATAAGTTTAAGCAGGACTTAAGTGGCACATGTACCTTGTGTAAAGCCCTCTGTGCAAGAATGATTTTCACCTGCAACGAACTGCAGGCAAAATTAATTTCAGGGGCATAGGACAACATTCAACAATTGACCTGATTTCTGGATGCAAACTGGTAGGTAACAGGTGACTATGGAAGCAAAAATAAAGTCCACCATGCATACGTATTCAGTAGAAAAACACCACCACTGATGTCAAGTAAAAATGAATTTTAATAGCACTGGATGAACTGGCTCTGGGAAAAGAGATATCCTTTTGAACTACCTCAATTAATCATTTTTCAAGTATGGGAGTGTCTGGCTATGGACTCCCACACTTTTCATTTAATCACTCAGCATAGTGCAACCCTGCTGAGTTTAGAGTAGTACAATAATGTCACCGGATGCTCCCAGAAGAGGATTCCTGACTGGATTAGGGAAGAGACCACACCCAGCTGCTCTTCAAGAGGGGAAATAAAAGAACACGGTGGTTGCCCTGAGGATAAGTATCAAGTGTAAGCAAGGTCTGAGTGGCCCTCCCCTTGCTCAGTCAGCTGAAAGGGGGGGCACTTTATCTGCAAAGGCTCTGTACCTGCATAAGCCCGCCGAGGCCGCACCAGCCCTGACACAGGACTACCCGCAGGCATAGATTGACGATCTCCTCCCACCGTTAAAAGGTAGAATTAACAATTCCTTTTGGAGTCTTTTGTTTTTTGCTGCTGTGTCCGGAGGTTTTCCCATGAATGAAAGCTGATGGCTGAAACTCACTAAGAGGTGAAATCGCTAAAGGAGCTGGGAAACCTCGAGAGATTGACGGAAGCCAGCGGAGGGGACTCAGCGAGCCCTGGAGGTGGCGGGAGCCAGCCGCGGTCGGAGCCTGTAGCAGGAGTTCGCAGCTGTTGGATGCCTGCGGGTTGCAGGTGCAGCAGAGGGGACCAGTCAAGCCCAGACCTGTCCGGTGGCAGGTGGAAGGGCGGGGCCCCACAACCGAGGGGTGGACAGTGCAGTTATGACGGTCAATATGAAGGGGAAGCAAGAAGGGAGAGGCGAAGGACGCACCCCATATCCTCTGGGGTGGGGTGAGTTCAGCTCATTGTGTTCATGAATTCTGTTTTCCCGACCAGTGCTGTGTTACTTCCTTCCTTTTATCAAAAGCTTTACTTTCTACACTCAGATCCTGTGCTTGCAAGGGAGGAAGTATTGCCTTTTGGCAGCTCCCAGAGGCTAGTGCGTGATTTCCCAGGTGAGTGGGAGGGAGCTCAAGCAGGTTTGGTGTTGTATTATTGACAGGAACCCCCAGATATAGAATCTGGCCCTTGCTGTCGCCAGCTCTGCCTGGTGGAAGGTTTACACAAGGGACTTGCCAATATTTGCATTAAGTTTTTCAGTGTGTCCAATGCGGTACAGACTTTTTCAGAAGCTTGAAAAGACATGAACTGAACTGGGTGCTCATGCAAATCCGTAAAAGTCCTATGCCTTTTCTCCTGACAAACCTGGCTCTTGAGCGCTCTCTAAACACTACCTGGGATGGTGTCATACCCTGAACAGCAGAGTGAACTATAGGATGTGAGAAAGCAGCTTGCTGTGCTTCCCTTTTATTTAGGAAGACCTCTGGGTGTATCATACAAATCTATATTATGCCATATATTTTAAAAGTGGATTTTTAATCTGACAGACTGTAACAAAGGAGCCATTTTGCAAATCCTTCTTATTCTATGCACTATTGATTTGAGTCAATTGAGCTGCCAAGCATATGCAATGAAGTCCATGTGCCAAAAATAATCCTCATGAAATATTTATTGGAGGAAAAATACTTCATATTTGGACAAGTGAAATCTACAATTTTGTATCTCAGGGTTTTAAAATCTACTTTTTATTTCTTCAGATTACCAAAAACAACCAGACTATGTCATAGCTCAATAATTCACCACCAAAGATATATTTTAGCTTTCTGAAGGGAGAAAAACATTTTAAATAGATCTCATTCACATTTTCCTTTCTACTGCTCAGCCACATAACTTAAAAATGGTCACATTTCAAGTGTCAACCACAATCCAATTTTCATAGTCCACTGTAACATCCTAAGCAAAGTTTGTAATCAAACAGCAGACAGAATCTATATAGATATGAGTGCATCACATAATGAAAGCTCTGCCGTATATTCAGGGAAGTTAGTGTGAGTGTCTATTCTTTTAAGGAATTTAAAAAGGGCCTGTGACTGTAAATTTGAGGCTCCTGTCAGACTCATCATGCTCACTTCTATATAATAATTATTTGTTCTGATATATCAACCATCATATGACTGTCTTAAAGTGCTTTGCAGCATGACGACAGTGGATGACAAGTTATGGTCCAAGTCTGGCAGTCCTTTCGGAGTCAAAGTTCCCATAAATATATCAGGGGGATTAACGTTAGGGAGGGAGAGGAATTATTTAAGTTTAGTACTATTATAGGCACGAGGACGAATGGGTACAAATTGGATATTAGGAAATTTAGACTAGAAATTAGACGAAGGTTTCTAACCATTAGGGGAGTGAAGTTCTGGAATAGCCTTCCGAGGGAAGTAGTGGGGGCAAATGACTTATCTGGCTTTAAGACTAAGCTTGATAAGTATATGGAGGGGATGTTATGATGGGATAGTTTAATTTGAGCAATTGATTTTGGATTATCGGCAGATAAGTCTGCTCAATGGTCTGTGGGAATGCTGGATGGGATGGGAACTGAGTTACTGCAGAGAAATCTTTTTTGGGTGCTGGCTGGTGAGTCTTGCCCACGTGCTCAGGGTTTAGCTGATCGCCATATTTGGGGTCGGGAAGGAATTTTCCTCCGGGGCGGATTGGCAGGGGCCACGGAGGTTTTTCGCCTTCCTCTGCAGCATGGGGCATGGGTCGCTTGCTGGTGGATTCCCTGCAGCTTGAGGTCTTCAAATCTCACTTTTGAGGATTTCAATAACTCAGTCATGGGTTCGGGGTTGTTATAAATGTGTATGGGTAGGGTTTGTGGCCTGCCTTGTGCGGGAGATCAGACTAGATGATCATATTGGTCCCTTCTGACCTATGAGTCTATGAGTATTAAATTCAATGTATTGCACTACTTTTGAAGCGCAGCACAACTGGAGTTTCCCATGAGCAAGAACAGCATGATTTCACTTGGTACATGGCATAGCTTCTTTGAGTAGATTTGAAACACGTTTGTTCTGAAATCCGTGCATTACCTCCCCTGCTGCACCAGCTCTCTGTAGACATTTAGGAAGCGGTAACAGAACTTCAGACTGTATGACCTTTCCCTTTAGCCTCCTCCATTGAAGGAAAACTCCGGGATAGCCAGGAATGGTTGTCGTAGCACTCCCAATAAGCCAAGGAAGAAAGAGTTCTGATCCCAGGCCTATGCCTCATGCAGAATTATGGCTCATTCTGAGAAGCAGGGAGATCTTCACTGAGGGCCACACCCTCATCTGGCATCAATTGCGTAACTCCATTAACTTCAATAAAGGGCAGCTGATTGACACTAGTTGAAGATCCAGCTGAAAGTGTTGCTCCTCCCAAACTTTATCCCACAGGTATCTCCACAGCAGGGGAAACTCTGGGTGCCGGAACATACCTCCTTCCCTCACTCCTTTTCTCCTCCATGAGGCTGCTGTTACCACTGCTGCTATCATATCATCTTATTGCAGGATGTTTATTATTATTAGCTTACAAATTAACCCTTTCAAAAATGTCCATTTGACACTTTTTATTTTCCAGCATATTCCCATTTCTTTCCCAGGATTTATTTTATTTCCCTTCCCCACGTTGATTTTTTTCCTGCAGTAGTGGGATCATCATTTTCGTACTACCATTGCTTGCTGCTGCTACAGTTCAATTTGCTTCATGAAAACTCACTCACATTTATTTCCTAATTGTGGCATGACTATATTTTTCTTTTATGTACTATGTCTTTCAAACTTTCTGGTTCATGATTCAGTGAAATTTCTAATGTGCTTTGTTGTCTTATTTTCAAGTATATGATTCCATTTGCATTAGTGCCAGTGGACTCAAGATAGTACTGAGTTCTGCAGCGTCAGAAAGCTGCATTTATACTTGACAGCATACAGTAAATTACATGTGCCTAAATCTTCTTCCCTTTTCTAATGTGCTTTCATTCCTGATTCTTAGTCTCAACAGACACTCTGTTTTGTTTCCCACTGTTTGCATTAATCTAGAATTTGTCTTATTCTCATCTTGACTTAGTGCTGTCTGATTTCTGAGTATCTTATCCCCATGTGTTTAATTTGTACATGTCTTTTTTCCTCTCATTGACTCACAGTCTAGATAAATGCATAACTATGTTAATGCAGTATTGTGGCGGAGATTTTACAGTCACAAAAGCTGGACGCTGCAAAAGTCTGGGGGAAAATATTTCCCTATGCGGGAAATACCCAAACAGAGTCTAGGAAATTCAACAGTTATAGCTGGGGAGGTGGGGACAATTAGAGACAAAAAAGGGATGGAGGAATAGATGCCTCTACATGGAATGGACAGGAGCAAGACCCATCATATTTCTGTATAACCTGAGTAAGACAGGAAAATGTTGCCATGCTTGGCAACAGAGTTGGACAATATATTTTTTCAGTGAACAGTAAATTTACCAAAAAGTCAATTTTTCAAAACATCACACCCATTTGCAAGTTGGGGTAGAATTCTTTGAATAGTTACAGCTGGAAAAAAAGGCAAAAGAATCTGAAGTGTCAATTCAAAACAACTTTTTTGAAATAAAATGTCAATTTGTACCCACCTTTCATGTAGGAAATGACATTTTGATTTGCACTGAAAACATTTTGTTCAACCCACACACATTTTTTTCCGTTTTTCATTTTGGTGAGGGAAAAAAATCCATCGGTTTCAGTTATAAACTGACATCAAAAAAACTTTCCACATTTTTCAATTTGGCCACTGAAACAAAGAAACCAGTTATTTACTCATTATTATTCACTACTTGGTAACACACAGAAACACAAGATGGGGAGTCCTACTGAAGCTCAATGCCTCCGTATTGCTACCTGAGCACTGTATTTCCCTGTGACAGAATGTTCCTTCCTGAACTGCAGCCACCGCTTGGGAGGGGTGATGTGTGGGACTCATGGCACAGAGGGGGGAGGAGAATGGGTTATCATTACCTTCTTGACTTGGTTGGTGGATGCTCCTTTCTACTTCCTCCCCCGTGGCACCCCCAAGCTGCTGCTCACTCCTTTCTGCCCCCTCCTGCCTTAAGGGCAAGTGAAGGGGAGGGGAAGGAACAGAGAGGCGAAAGCAGTGGCTGGGGGCCTCTGGGGAAGGGGCAGAGTGAGGGCAGGGCCTTGGGCACAGCATGAGCAGAACCATGGTCTGGGCGCTGATACCCCCCTGCCCCTATTTCTTGGGAGCTTCTGGCAGCAGTGCTCCAAAGGCAACGGGCTTGTGCACATCCAAAGGGAGATGTGTTGCGTCTTGCCGTTCTTGCTCCGTTTGAGGAGGCTTAGCCTCCCCAAGCCTCTTATGCCCGCTGCCCATACTGTGGCTCATGGATCCTGAACACCACCTATTTTTTTCGGTGGCTGCTTGAGCCCCAAAGCCCCCACAGAATTGACACCTATGCTCTTGGGTATTATGGGAGGAGATCAATTTCTGATACCCACACGCAGTACTTCTGAAGTAGGGACATTGATGTCAGCGGAACTATTTGTGGTTTAAAGCGATCCTCAACTTAAGGGTAACAGCATTGAGCCTTAGGCTGCAATCTCCCCATGCCTAGCACACAGTAGCACTGCCTAAAAACCAGTTCTTCAAAAACAGGTGCATAAAGTTTGGCTCCTATGTCCATATCTGAGCACCTCAATCAGGGGTCTCAAACTCGCGGCCCGCGGGCCAACTGCGGCCCGCGGGCTTGTGTCATGTGGCCCGCAGTCCGAATCCGGCCGCAGGCTTGTGCTGTGAGTGTTTTCTGAGCGGAGCTCAGGCAAGTTGTGGGACATCTTGCGTGAGCTCTTAAAAAGGAAATGGCCGTGTTAAAAAGGAAATGGCCGCCGAATGTGACCCCACAGGGAGATTTAACGGCGGAGAGTGGAGTGTGCAAGTCCCTGTGAGAGCCTCTCTCTCCTACTGTGCCGCCGAATTTTACCCTGCGGGGAGATTTTTCGGCGGAGAGTAGAGCATGAAAGGTAGAGTAGACTAGTGTGTGTTATGCGTGGCCCCCCTGAACTCAACTTAATGTAAATGTGGCCCGCCATACCAATTGAGTTTGACACCCCTGACCTAAATAAAGGAACGGAGCATCCAGCAATTGCCTTGCTCGACAATTTTGAAAATCAGCCTGCTTACTCTGGTGCCTAACTACAGCTTTCGGCGGTACATTTTAAACACCCATTTTTGAGTGTATTGGCATAGATAGAGAAAAGAAATACTTTCTGCATGGAACAGTATCAAAAATTCAGCATAGCCAGAATCTGTAAGAGAAAGGACCTCCTCTTTACATAAAGAACAGTCAGACATTTCTGCATAAGATTGTCTTTGGCAGTGACATTCACTTAATCAAGCACTTGACCAAAGGTCACCATGCTTTTGGGGCAAAATATTATAAAATCAGATTGCATATAATCAAATCCTGAACTATTTATCACATAACATATTATACAATGGTAGAACCCGATTATAACATACACAAAGTATGCTTGATATGTTAAAGGATTCAAAAGATCCTATCTATATATACAGCTATAGAAAAATAAAATAAACTCGTTAACCCACGAGTTGTGGTAACACGAGGAAATTGCTTCCTGGCAAACTTTCCTGACTTCAGTATTGCAAATTCCTTATAATCTGCCAGACACGCTGACTTATTTTTTGAGTGGAAGAAATGATGGCAGCATTATCATGTCAATACTTTTGATTTGGTTTTCAAATCCCAAAGAAACCAAAAGAGTTAAAATAAAGCTTTATTATTGTCAACTGCTTTCTGTTTATGATGGAAAGTACACGGAGGTTTTCATTTGTTCTGAGCTTCTGAAAATGTCAAAAGGAGACTTCTGTTTTTTGTGACACCAAAACCACTGCTCGTGGTATTTATAAAAATCCCACCTATGTGATTAATACCGAATGGTCAAAAAGATCATTGATTATGGGGAACCAACATTACCAACAAAAACAAGAGTAGCATTAGGCCAATTAAACTTAGCTAAATATTTTTGGCCTGACTTCTCCAAATTACATTGCAATGTGTATCCACCAAAGAATAAAACTGCACTAAGCAGGTATTTCAGGTAAAGTCAAATATACAACAGCTCTTAATTAAAGAAATATTGTTTACCTCATGTAGGCTTATTCCTCTTTCCCACCCATGCAAAACTTTTTCCCAAAAACCCCTCTTAATATTTTGATGCCTAAATCAACCCAAGGTTTTTTATCTGATTATCGCAAGAATATAGTTATTGAACTCTGAGCTCAATCCTTGGATACTATTAGTTCCCCGTTCACTCCATAGCCAAGCTTCTATTTTTATTGCAGTTCCGAAAGGTTTTAGGACCCTTTCTTCTGGGGTCCTTGACCATACATTATGTTGCAATGTTAGGAAATAGACTAGAAAAAGTAGATTTTACCACTACATTGCCCTGCAGCTTACAATACTTAGAACTTGCGTAACAAGTTCTCTATACCCTGCACAGCTACTGGCAGAGAAATTGCCTCCGATCTTACCTCCCACAGCTTCCTGCAGCTCAGCCATTTCTGTAGGGTAGTAGTTTATTTCTTTTTTCCTTTCATATCCCTGACCCTTTTTCTAATATGTTTAAGAACGTTTGGAGTCAGTGATGAATAAGATGTGATGATGAAAATCATACTAAGGATGAAATGTGTAGGCATCTTTCTCGGGCAACACAAATATCAGACAGGCGAGGAAAAAAGTAGAAATCTGACAAATTTAGCTTTCTGACAGCCTATGTTTATAGGCTCTGCAAAGAATACAGATGAAAGAGAAAAGCGGAAGAGATGACAATGGCATAATAAATCTTAGCCACAGTGCTTTCCACCAAAAAGCTGAACAAATAAAATTAAATTTTGGATGCTGTTAATGGTTAAGCTGTCACAGGATGGAACCTTTTCATGGTCTGCTTCTCTGGATGAGAAGATTCATTAGACTTCTCTGTATAATACTTATGTGAGCTAGAGCTGAAAAATACAGAACTTCTCTCCCCGTTGACTACAAGGTACTTTGTGTAGCAAATGAGTTGGGAATTCTAGTGTTTTGTCTGCCTCCTACCAATAGGATCCTAAAATATCCAATGGGAAAACTATGGTGTATAATCTATTTTTAATGAATTAATGTTTGTGAAGTGCTTTAAAGATTAAAAAAATTGATTAATTGGCCAAATCCTGAAAAGCCAGTTCCTCAGGTGTTTTATATCAGTGTATCTCCACTGAAACTCTGGCCCTCAGCTTTTACTCAGAAAAAACACAATGAATAAAGACTTCAGGATCTGGCCTATTATTCACTTTATAAATATTTAGAGTATTGATGCAGGGGATTTTTTGCCACTAATTCCTAGCTTCTGGATACAGTGAATATTTTTTCCTATCTTATTCATGTATCTGACATAAACATGGCTCAGATTTCCTTTGTATTGACCTTTACCTTGACTTTTTTATTTAACAGTGGTCTCAGGCAATTTCCACAAGAAAAAATTTACCACACAGCACAAAGAACCCTGAAATCATCATTCACTGAAAAAAATAAAATATTTTAAAAGATACAAGAGAGACCAATGTTCCACTCTCCAATGACCAGTTCCGTGCAAGTTATAATTGACATCTGGGCTCATAATTATTTTATTATACATTTCAATTACAGCTAAGCATGACAGCCAAAATGTTGCAGCAATTAATATAATTTACACATGCATTTATACGATATAATTTGTCCGTGTATATTTAGAGTGAATATATACTTTTCAGGTCCTCTAAAATGTATTGTATACACTTCATTGTGCATAAATTAACTGAGTAAATGGGGCATTTTGCTAATATTAAGTCTGAATAACTTCTGTAACAGTATGAATTACATGAGGACTTTCCCTGTTTGTAATCCTGGCTGATCCAATTTCTGTTGTCAAACATTCTGTGGGATGAACACAATAGAATGGTGACTATGGCCTTTGTGAATATCATCTGCGTAGTACAATTCTTCAGTGCTTGTGAAAGGCTGATGCAACTCCCACTGAAGTCAGTGTAAGCCTTTCCATTGGTTTTAATGGGAGTTGAATGGCACCAATGACGAAGGTTCCCCACAGTGGTTATAGGACATGAGAAAGTCCCACCCCACCAATATCAGTAACGCTTTACAGGAATTTAGGATAATGAAAATACAGGTGGGTAACCAACACTGAAATGGAGATGCATGTACTCCAAAAAGAAAATACATGGGTAGACAAATGAAAGCAAAAAAATTATAAGTAAACAACTATTCTTTTTTTAAAGCAGGAACCTTAATTAAGATTAAGGAATTGCTTCTTTTGGAATTAGAATTGGATTAATTTTAATTAATAAAACGAACACACAGCTCTCACACAGCACCTTTAATCTGTAGTCTCAAAGTGGTTTGAGGAAGGCAGGCATTATTATCCCCATTTTACACATAGTATAGCAGAGGCACAAAAAGGTTAAGCGATTTGACAAAGTTTACACAACAGGTCAGTTGCAGAGCCAAGAATGGACTTCAGACTTACTGAGGCCAGTGCATTTGCCACTGGAGAACACTGTCTCTCAGGTAAAATATACCAAACTGTTAAGTTAGGAATCCATGTTAACAGTAGAAGTGAATTTTAAGTGTTCCCACAGTGTAAGAAAGCTTGGTAAGAATAACTTTTGTGAAAATAAGGTTGTCCAAAGATGGCCATCTTCAGCCATCCTTGGAATTCTTCAGAATCTATTTCACATCTTTAAGCACATATATGCCAACATATGCTATACATTCCATTACTAAAATCTACTGCAACACTGACGAACACTAAATGTATACTTCACTTCTATGACAACATTCATTCCCTCCACAAACACTTAATATTAATATTACAGCCTATGGATGTTTTGGCAAAAAGCTACTCATTCCCTAACAAAAATAAACTATATGACAGGAAATAAAAGTGTAATCCGTTGTTTATTGTTATATATATCAATTCACAGTGGATACGAATCTGATACAGGTCCCTGGTACTAGGATCTTATTGTTTAGCTCAAGCTGTGTAGAGGCTTATGATTTTAGCTCTTGAGGTCCTCTGTGCAATCCCAGAATGCAAACCCAAGTCTCTCTCACATAAAACTGCAGACTAGCACCAATAGGCTAGCAGACAAAATATGGATGGTCTGATTTACACATGTGCTGACAATTCACATGGCTTGCTGTATTCTAGAAGAGCTGCGGGTGCTCACTGCTCATTACTTCTGAAAATCAGGCCCCACATGTACACAATAAATATAAAACTTGGGGGGAAAAAAAGATTTGGACAGAAAACGTTAACATAAAATCATTAAGAGCAACCATTGATGTCTCAAAGAAACATAAGGTATTCTCAGTAACAGAAGTCACCCATCAAACTACCAGTAGTAGTGGAATATCTTCCTAGTGTGCTCAATAGTGTTAGGTCTGATGCAGTTTGCAGCCAAACCGAAACCCACAGTAGTTAACAGGCACTCATACCAGAGCCCCAAGGACAATGGCAAATGTAAATAAGTGATAACTTGGAAGGCCAAATGGCCACTCAATGATTCTGCCTCACAATGAGAACAACACATTCCTTACACCGTCGTCATGTACCCTCTTATCTGTAATTCTTCTTCTTCTCCACCCATTTCCCCCATCCTCCCAAGTGTAGTCAGAGATCCTTCAATGTAATTCGAGTGTCTCTGCACATATGTTCCGTATCTGTCATTATCACTCCTTTCTGGGTGGAACAACGCCTTATTCATAAGTGAATAAATAAAATAAATGTTAATAAACTGTTTAAATGATAAAAACTGTATAAGTGTCTACTGTAACAACATGAATGCAAAGCTGTTTAAGGCAGACTTTCTGGTACCATGAATAAACCCCTTCGGTATTATCTTGTGCTGCCTGATCCTTAGGGAAAGAATCCTTTTTGCTTCACAATAGTAATTCTGAAATGTTATTCCCTCTTACCTCGATCTCTCAACCTCCATCCCAGCCCGTGGACTAAAATACACTTAAGAGCAGGGTGTATAAAATTTGTCTATATTCTACAGTCTAGGTAATGTTTGAATCGATAAAAAGTGAAAACTTTGTGTAGGTGTAAAATTGTATTGGAAAAGTGTCCAAATGATCATTGCATACACACTAAGTTATAATTAAACAAAAAATCATATCAAAATGATATGAAAAAGTTTCTGTTTTTTCCCCTCTCATGAGTTGACTGTTACTATTGTCTCAGCTTTGGCCCATAGGTACTGCTAACCATTTCAAAACTTGTTTGGCTGTCCATTTTCAAGCATGCAGCCAGTGCACCTTCACTTTAATAGTGGAGTGACACATGGAAGGGGAAAAAATACTACTGTATTAATGCACTATTGGCATTCTGCAATTCAGGGATCAGGGTCACATCACCCTGAGAACTAAAAACTCAGGGCGTACAAGATGAAATGTAATCATAAAAACAAAACACAGAGATTCAGGTTTTCATCTAATAAGACAAAGGTTTTGGCCAAGTTTTCAAATATAGCTTGCCATTTTTGGATGCCTCAATTTGATTCTTCAAAGGAGCCCAATTCTGGAAGAGTTGGACACCTGCTCTCTGAATAAGGAGTCTCAAGTTGAGTACTCGAAGTGACTAGCCACCTTTTGAAAATTGTGACCATTGTCTCCTGGGTTAAAATAAATTACCTCCAGTAGTTAACATGGTTACTCTGACTTTGTACGTGATAACATCTGATGGTTATATAATAGCTTTCATCTAAGGATCTCAAAGCACTTTTCACACATTAATTAGGCAAGCTTCTTGATAATCCGTAAATTACTCAAATATTATATTAGTTCTACAGATTAACAAACATATGCAGAGAGAGACCAGTGATTTCCCCAATATCATATAGAAAGTCAAGAGTGGAACCTAGATGTTCTAATTTACAGCTCCTAATCTAATTATGAATTACACCCTGTTATCAGTTACTTTATCAGTGCCCTGGTCACTATGTGCAGTATAATATAGCGCATATTTATCGTCAACTCTATTACATTTGCACTGGCTAATAGGATTCCTTCAGTCCCTGTAGAGAAAAGACTTTTACTGAAGAGGAATTATTTACTGGCAATTATGTTTCTTGTAATTATTTTCTTAGATAGTCTATTAAAATTCTTCTAGCTCTTCTCCCATAAAAATCAGAAGGCAATGAAACAAAGACTAATACACAAATTATAGCAGATATATAAATAGCAAGAATAATGGCAAACAAAGGAGAAAAATCACAGGAATAACCAAACGGTAAGAGAGCCATTATTCTCTAGAGAACCGATCCTATATGTACACTGTTGCAGCTACTGTCAATTAAATAAGATTACTAGTGTTAGTTATCTTTTAGGAGCTTTTTTTAATATACAGCCAGAGTTGACAAATGTTTGAATATTGACAAGTTGACAGTTTGAGGTCCAAGTTTTCATTGCCTTTAAATTATGCCTATCTGACAAGAATAGGATGCACCAGGGATGATGGGTCTGATCCTGTGCAAGACCAGAGGGGAAAAAAAAAAAGGGAGCAAAGGCTGTAACCCGCCCTTTGTGCCTCCCTAAATCTGGACCTTTCTTCTTTCACTTGTCTCAGCATTGAGCCCCAGCCATGTCCACACTTTCTCTCTCTCTCTCTCTCTCTCCATTCCCATCCAGTCCTAGCGAGACACTGATACACCTCTTGCATAAGGGGTAAAGTGGATGGCAAAGGAAGAATGGTGCACATGTGAGGAAATCTCCTTTTCTATTTGCAGGTATAGGAAGGTAGCAAATCAGAAACCCTGGGAGCTGCTATAAATCTACTTCATGTTATACTTTTATTAGGAACCATTTAGAAAAGGACCATTGGTCAACCAATCTAAATGAAATATATGTAAAAAATCTGGGATTCAGTTAATTAAAAGTGACACAGGGGAATGTCCCAGGGCATATGGGAACATCCACCATAACATGCCAGAACACATTGAGAGAGATGAAAAGTAGAAGGGGCTATGCTCTCTCTGAAACGTAGACCAAATATCACACTTACAGAAGGAATGAGACCATACTAAGTGGGATGGGTGCATCTCAGGACTGTTTGTTATTTTGAAAAGACGTGTGACTCTCTCCTGCTCTTTTTAGAGTAAAAGTGCTTGCGGTTAAGAATTTTTTGGCTAAGTGATATTCCTGGCTTGCTTGGCTGGTTGTCAACAATCCCTGAAGGGGTTACCTGAGATGATCAGAGCACTCATAATGAGATAGAACTCTGAGGGAGCAAGCATAAGCAACTGGGACTCATGGGAGCTAAAGCATTGAGTTCTGGGGGGTTTAAGGCAGCCAGCTGTGGAGCCCCATATTCCACAGAAGGGTGGCAGACCTGGGGTTTGCCCCAGGAGTGCATCTTAGGGCACTGGAGCTAAGAACAGAGACCCAGCCCTGCCCAGACACAGAGGATTAGACTCACATGGAAACCAGTGGTTGGATCCACTCACAACAAATTGGTGTCCACCCAAAAGGGGGGAAAGGGCAAGGCTGTGACACCCTGCCTCATAGGGGTGTTGTGAGGATAGACATTAGAGATTGTGAGGGGTCATATAAATAGATGTAAGTAACTACAGGTAGACAGAATCTTTGAGCTGTGAACATGGTGGAGGACACACTGCTGTCCTCTTGTTGTATACTTCATTTGCTGCAAAACATCTTAAGACTTAAAACCAGCAAGATTTGATTGATTTTTAATGGGAAAATTGGACAGCAGCTTGGAGAAGGATTAAACAGCAGTGCCCTCAACATCTCTGTCATTGTTCTGAGATTAAACATTTCATGTGATGGGGAAAATCTCTGTGTCACAAAAGCATATTTTTCTTACAGCACAGCTGGAGGTGTGTGCTAGAGAACAGTGCTTTTCCACAGTTATTATTAGATTTGATCCAACTTCCACTGAAATCATAATATTCCAAAATTTTTCCACAAACCACAGATTCACATGTTTCTCCATGCCAGCTACAAGAAAAGTAGTCCAAGCTAGATTGGAATGGTTATTAGTTTTTTAATAGGAAATAATGATGATGACCCATCAAAACACACCAACTAATTAAAACCTTAAAAAAGGTTTTAATTTTAGGTAATGGCTTATTAAATATGGAGATTAGAATGCAAGATCCATGGTGGCATTGTGATCAAACTGCTGCCAGCTTCAGAGAAGCATGTCGCGGTGAAATCAATGGGAGTTACATCCATGTCACTGATCCAAAGCCATCATTCAAATAGCAAATTTGGGAACAATCAAAAGGTCAGTCTATCCAGTAACCTTGGAACTTTATACTGCTTAGATGGCACAAAAGGAATGGCTACTGTTTGTATTTGAGAAGCTCAAGTTTTCTCTGGTCAGAGAAGGAGCTCTCAGCTGGCATAAAGTTGGTGTAGCTGGCTTTTATGCCACACTCCAACCCAGACCTTGGCTTAAAACATGTCCTGGGTGGTACAAGAGTGACAATTTATATATAAATGCACACCAGCTATTTACAAACATGCATGATACATCTATCTCTATATATCAATACTCTGGATATAGATAACCTATGAAAGAGACATGCATGTTTGTAAATAGTAGGTTAGTAGATAAAGTGCCAGCAGATGACAATCCAGACAGAATATTTACCATAGTGCCTGGGTTTTATAGGATCAATAAAAATTGTTGCATTGTGCAGTGCAAATGGTTTCCTGGTGCAGGATTCCTGATTCCCAGGAAGTGGAAGGGAGCATGTGGATGAATCATCAATCTTTCATGCCAGTTCTCATTTGGTGGATGGTCTAGATGATGTATGCAGCTCTGGCATATGCCAAGGAATGGGACTGAAGTTGCACAGGGAAAGAAATCAGAGAGCTGAAATGTAACCTTCTCCTGAGCTGAGCACATATTGGCATAAGAGAGTTTGGATCAACAAGTAGCCTAATTATCTATTCAAGGAAGTTCCCTTTATGTTGAAAGGGAGGGCTCTAGACTATGAACCTGTTACTAAAAATGACCTGCTGCAACATACGACTGGCCGTGGTCAAATACATCATCTCCTAGATAGCAGCATGTAAAATTAATTCAATTTTTAAATTACTCTCCTTATAAATATATTCATGTCTGTTTTAATATAGATAAAAATACATATGGTCCCCAGAATGACCTCCATTTTTCCAAACTCAAGGCTTCATACCCAGTACGACCGACTTCTTAGACGAAATTAAAAGGATTTCTGTAAAGAGTGACCTCTAAGATGCAGGTAAGTGCACTTAAATAGCTGAAATCCTAGCAAAACAACTGGTGACCCTTTGGTACCCTCTGGTGAAAGAGTGGGGGACATGTCAGAGCTTTCGTGCTGGTGTCCTCCTTTAACCGCACAGGATGGGTGGAAATAATCCTGACAATATGGCCATCGACACTCTAACAATCTTACAGCTCAATATAGAGGGAATTTCTCCCCTTGACATTTTCTTCAGTAGCTCGTTGTTAATGTGATTACGGATGTTTTCATGATTTAAGAAACTCATTCCACCAAGGAATCTCAGTTACAATTTAGGCTGATCAGATTGTAACTGCCACTCATCATCAACAGTTCAGTATCTACATCTATGCGAAACTTGGACTTAAGTTTCAAGTACTTGCAACACCACCACCTGGCACCTTATACTTGTAAGTGGAGCAAATATGCCCCTTCTCTCCTGGAACAGCGGCAACATCCTCCCTTTCCTCTTGTTCCACATCCTGCAGTGGTATGTGGAGACTTCATTTCCCCTCACACAAGTGCTGGCCACTTGTGTCCCTGTGATTGGGCATTTGCTGCCAACCTATAACTCCAAACAGTCTCATACTTTCTACTCAACTTGCTGGGATACTGAGTCATCACCAGGGCTTATTTTTATCTCTGTGGATGCTCTGTTTTCCATCTCTCAGTGTACACCTGAAAACTTTCCACTCGTAGCATTACCCCCTTTCAACTAGCAAGGCTAGTGACTGCAGCAGCTGAAGTCAACACACTGCAAGAGGTGGAACTTGTGGTCTGTTAGTTGGGAACATTTCAGATAAGAAACACACAGTCAGATTCTTTACAGTTGGGGAATTATGTCATACAGCTGATGATGTGAACCTGATTTACAAGGTCTTCTGTGAGACTTAGTTAAGAGTGGCTAGAAAGTTGACATTTTCATAGGGCATATATCCCCTGCTGTAATGATACCAGTGACAAAGCTCTATCAGAAAGAGAGACAGTCTATTTTACCTGACAGAACAAAACAAGCCACTAATATGTGAATGGAACATCTTAGTGTTAAGAGGCACGAAATGTCCAGACTTTCAAAACACTCATATGACTTCACACACTCATGCCATAGGACTTGGGGCTACCTTTGTCACCTTTGGGCAAAGGAAACCCCTAAAAACACTACATGTCTCAGCAAGTGCTGTGGCAGCTCTTCTTGTGGCCACTTGCTGATCACTAATTACAAATAGAGAACACGACATTAACTGGGCAGGAACTGGAATCAGTGATTTCATTCTTCAAACCTTACAAGACACCTGGCCTTGAGAATATCCATGGGGAGTTCCTTCACTACATGATCTCATCCTGTACAAATTACCGGTTAAGACTCTATGATACTTATCTGGAATGCAGTACTGTTCCAAAGGTCATCCAGAAATCACACTTAGTGGCACTTCTGAACCCTGAAAGGAAGAAAGATGGCCAAAGACCTATGGCCCAATCATTCTGATCAGTGTCGCTTTTAAGCTGCTTGAAAAGCTGGTACTTAAAGTACTGTTGCTTTAATCAATCCACAATTACCTCATTACCAGGTAGGGTTCCAATCAGGCTGTTGTGCTGAGGGTGAAGTGTTTATTGAGGATGCTTTTGAGGCAGTACAGAAGGTTGGTACTGTTTTTGTTGACCTTCCATCAGCATGCTACAAAGTTTGGCACCATGAAATAGTCTTAAAAATTATACTCCTTGGTCCCAAACAAGAAACTTGCAGAGTTTATTATGCGGAACAGTGATCATCAAGTGGGGAGATGGTTCAAATCACCAATGCTATATGAACAATCGACTTTCCCTGGAAGTTGTACTCACTTTTATGCTCTTTGATATAAATACAGATGACCCCCCCACTCACCTCAGCAATTAAGTTTGTGTACATGGATGACATCTGCCTAGCAATAGTAGAAGGAGCTGTGGAGCTGGAGTCCTGCCTGTTATTTGACTTTGACACACTGACCAAGTACTTTTTGAAGTGGTGACTTAAATTAAGTGCACTAAAAACAGTTCCGTCTTGTTTACATCATACCCAGCTGGTTATCTCATCAGCATCTTTAGGTCCTTCTAATCAATCAGCCCATCATTTTAAACTATATCATATTTATCTGGGGATGAAGCTTGGCCACTGCCTGTCCTTTCAACAAACACCTAAGACACACAGTAAAATCCCATTGAGAGTCACATTCCTCTGCATCTTTGCTGGCAATTCAAGAAGCACAATCGCTGCAAACTTATGGACATCTACCATTGCCCTATGCATTGCACCTGCCGAATATTATGCAGCATCATGGAGATCCAGTCTTATTGTGACAAGTTGAACTCAATGATCAACTCTGCCCTTCGTATCCTCCTGCTCAACTCCAGTCTCCAAATTTCTGGTGCTGTCTAGCATTACTCCCTGGCAATTAGGTGTGAAGGCATGACCCTTGCCTCCTTACTGCATGCAAACAACTATCAAGACAGTTTACTTCACAATTTCATCTCAAAACACATAAAAATGCTTGTGAAACTCTAGGTGCCCCTTTCTCTGGCATAGTTGAGCATCTAAGACAATATATCATACATACTTTCTAATGAACATCAGCAACAGGTGGTGCAGGACTATATTTTGGATTGAGGGTGCATTTTTTGGCAAATGGACAACTCGGATCTGCCTCTCTCAATTGGCTGTTGCACGTCCCTCAGAACAACTTGATGAACCAAAAGATCCTTCTTTCTTACAGTAGGATACATTGTGGTCATGGGCAGTTTAACCTACATTTTTATTGTTGGGGCTTCTTGAGCTTGCCATTCTGCCCTGGTGGAGCTCAAGAACAAACAATGTGCCATTTAGTTTGGGACTGCCCTCTTCATCATCTTGATGGTGGATGGATGTGCTTGACATCTTTGGACAATGCTGCCATGATAGAGGAGCTACATCTTTTACCCAGCATCAAATTCATTGTTTTCACCTTCAGAACCCATAGGAAGATGAAAAGGTCAAATTTAAAATGTGGGATTTTCTTCTGTCCTCAATGGCCCGTAAGAATGAATGCACATTTCAAGATACCAGCTCAGTGGGAACGTTAATGTTGTGTCAGTCAGTTACTTGTTGCAAGATTGTTTTGTGTACAAACATTATTGTGCATATTGTGTATTTTCCCTCTCTATATTAAGACAGACATTTATATCTTCATCATCTATGCCCACAGAACATTGTTATTTTACTGTACCTACGTCTTTTGGAACAGATGGGGATCATGAGACTCCTAATTAGCAGCAAGAATGGTATCAAACAAGTCTGATTTTGCAGCCCTGACTGGTCTCCATCTGTGGTGTCAGAAGGGATTTCCACTATGCTGACAAGCAGTTCCCTAGAGCCTAAAAAGCAGTTTAGCTGTGGCTCAAGGTGTTGCTAAACCCATTAGGTATAATGTATCACACACCCTTTGAATTGATCCTGTAACCCATGATTACAGCACAAAAGCAAATCAAGCCACCTGCTCTGTGTCTGGTCCCTTCACAGTGAAAATGGTGTGGCTCTGCTGTGTTACAGGGGAACCTGATGCACAAGCAGCACACAAAGGGTGTTCACTTGGTCTGCATGAGATCTGCTTGGAAGCATGTAGGTTTCAGGAGGCGTAAGACTTGGGAGTTTGGAAAAGAGAAGGCTGGGATATTCACCACTATGCAGATCCTCTCATTGTCCCTGGAGAGTGTGGCACACATATTGGGGGATGCAGAGCACGGAAGGAACTGTAAAGGCTATCCCAGTCATTTCACAGCCTGATGGGGCTATAGACCACCTGGCTCTGCTATACTTACTGACAACGGAACTGAAGATTTATTACTAAGGGAAGAAATATTGGACGTTATCACACAGGAAAATCTTGCAATTGTTGGTTTCTATACACTGAATTTGGTATGACTGAACCTTTGGTATGACTGAATCACTTTTCTCTAAGTCTTAAAAAGCAATAGATCATGTATTTTTAAGCTAGTGGTGGAAATTCAGAAAAAAAAAGTAACATTCCAATTTCATTTTAAAAAGGGAAGATGAAACTCCCTTCAGCCTCTCTTACATACCTAATAAATTTCATTTACAAAATGTTAGCTTGTATATGAAGTGCCAGAAGAAAGCTACCTTACTTTCAAAGTTAAGCTGAAAGACTTCTTATCAGCTAAGATCTGAACTACAGGTACTTTTTCCCAGGGTAACATCCGAAGCATACACCACCTATAACAAAGCAGGAGGCTGTATTCTTTAAATTGCATTAATCGTTAGAGGTGTTATCAGCCATCAAAGGTGAAACACAGCATCCTGAATTCAGGCCTAGACTAGAAAAATAGCATTTCTACTACTATGCATTAAATCAGCCTGAACAACAACATGGTAACATCACTGCTGAAAGGGCTGAAGGGGTGACACCATCTTTCTTAAAATAAAGGTAAGGTGTTAATGGTTTCTTCTTACGAACTTCCAGCATATGAAGTTAACCCAGACAATGTTACACTTTGAGAACTAAAGACAAGAAATACAAATATATAAAAAGCAAAAAGGGTAAGTCAAATAGCAGCCATTGAAGCCAATCACTGAAACTTTTGATTTTCCTCTCCAATGAGTAAGATACCTTTTGGTCCATTGTGCTGTTACTGAGCAGCAAAATAAAAGTCTCAGCATAGGCACAGAAACCAAGAGGTGGCAGACAGTAGAGAGAAAGAATTGACTTTTTTAATTCAGTAGTAAAAGTCTAAATCCAGGAGGTCCTTAGTCAGGTTTCACTCAGTCCTTATTTGAATGGAAGTTTGCTTGAGTGAGGAGTAAAGAGGGACCCTCCAAATTTGCCTCAGTATGAACAACAGTTTTCTAGGTCAATGCTGAAGAGCAAAGGGTCTGTGTTAGAGAAACTGGTCCACTGGAAGGAATTATCAAGTTAATGATCTTTTTTGTGGACTGTCTGCCACCATTTTAGACTAGTGGGCCGTGAGAAGGGAAAGACTATGGTGACCACACCACTCATTTGCTCCAGTAAAGTACACTAAGGGAAAAATAAAGGAGAGGGCTAAACTAATAAATACCAGAGAACTCAAGAGTTAGAGGAAGGAATCAGCACTCAGAAGCAGAAAGGCATCAGGGGGTGCAGAAAAAACAGCTGCACTCAGGTAGGGAACAGCAACATAGCCAGAAGCCAGAGTCATACTGTGGTTAATATTGGAAGCTATAAACAAATGCAGATGGGACTAACCTGCTGCAAGTCAATTTGGGAATTCACAAGCTCAGGGCCTGGGTATCCCCAGTTCCCTCTAGTGAGAGCCAATCACAACTATGGAGATCTGAGATTCATTTGATCTTCTCCATATGCCTCCTCTCAGTATCAGGCCCCAGCATCACACACTGTGAGGTATCATTAGCTGCCAGTCTAGTTCAGAGAAATTCTCAGACCCAGCTTCTCGAATCCTTCAAACAGAGACTATGTGCATATCCACTAATACGTCAGTCTCTGAGTTAATCCTATTCAGACCTCAAGTAGTTTTGGAGACAGTGAAGGAAAGAGAACCATCAAATGACATTTGGATCTACACTCTGGTAAAAGATATTCGTAAGCCCTTGTTAACTAATGGACTCTATAACAGTGATCTCATTGTCCCCTAGAGTCTAATATTGCCTTCCTGAACAAAGCAATTGTGACGCTGATGAAGGACCATCTCCATCTACTGCTGACTATTGCCAATATCCTATTTCATATCAGGCTTGGGACTGAGACATGACACAGAAATAGTGCTGGTCATACTAGTAGATTATCTTCTCCTGGCAATGGACAATGGACAAATATCTATTCTCATACTGATGGATCTCTCAGAAGCTTTTAACACATTAGACCATGAAAAGCTAGTGCTTGAAGATCTGGCAGAAATGAGGTGCCTTTATAATTAGAAATAGTAAATAGATATTTGTTCATAGGTTTATTTATGTACTTAAAAACATTTCAATTTACTTCAATAACATACCATTGGAGCAATTTGGAATATTTGCAAATGAAAAAATCTCTGCCTTTAACGAACCACGCTTTCCTTTTCCTCTCTTTCACACTCACTCGCTCCCTCCCCTCTCCAGTGTGTATGCTTGATGCATAGCAATTGGAGATCCACAGTGTACTGCAATGTAATTAGATGTAGTATCAGATTACCCGGAACTCCAGGAGTGAGACAACTGAAGGTTGCTGAGAGTCTCATTTCACCCCTGTGAAAACTTTTCTTAAGGAACCATTTCTCTTATGGTTGAAGAGAGTTGACATTCATTTGGTTTTTGATTTTTCAAGGACAGTAATTTAATTTTGAATGACTGTATCATGAGGATTGCTGTTTAACCATCCCATCCCTTGACTTGTTGTATGAGTTTCAGTGGGCCATGTTAAACGCACAGCATTTTCATACTGAACGTGTTGCTGTTCAACCAGTTATTAAAATTCAAGACAAAATGCTTTAATGTACTGGGAGGGAAGAAGCTGAAGGACCTTTTCTCATTCCTAAAATTCATATATTTTCCCCTGCAGAGATATATCAAACATATTACTATATATCAAACATATTATTTCAGCCTGCCTAGCAACTATTCCATTCCTAATATTTATGCAGTATTGTTTGGTTTGGCTAATGATTAATGTCTTTCAATGCTACCATTAACTGAAGAAGTAGTGTGATAACTCAACTACAGCAGACATAAATAGCCAAAACAGTTTTGATAAGTAAAACCAAGTTTGTTATGTAGCTGCAAAAAAAATATTCTGCACATTTGATGTGCAACACTTCGGTGGATTCTAACTGCTGATTCATTGATTAAACCTTTAAATGAAAATTATATTTTACATTTGGTACTCACTGGTTTTAATGTGGTGACATGATTAAAAAAATATTTCAAAATCATTCTTCTTCTTCTGTGTCCTGCCCTTTGAGCATCTAAAAGATATTCTATGAAAGTGAATATTGTTTTTCAGAAGGTTATTTTAAAGAAAGCTATTGTAGTATTTCATTTTATTAGTATTTATTATTTATTGGTATCTTTTCATAATCTGGCTCCTGCATCATGCTCTGGGCACCTAACATTATTTAATATACATGTATTACCTTACCACTCTTTTTTAAATCTAAAAAGCAAAATATAAAATGTTCAGTTATTCAATTATCCAGTAACCTCAATGACCAATAAAGATGATAAAACAACCCACCAAACTCCCAAGACTCCAGCTAAACCAACCCACTGTCTGCAATCCTATCCACATCTATCCCAACTGCCTGAGCATTAACAACTCTGAGGTATGGCAGAGGGGAGCAAATTGTATAGCCAAAGAAACCTCACAGAAAACACTATACCAACAGCTCCCATTGAAACCAGGGGAATCTGGTTTACTGTGATGGTATCACACAAGGAGATGTTAGAGATGTGAAGGAAATTATTTTTTTTTATTACTATTATTATTTTATGTCTGATGACATTTGGGTAGGGTTTAAACACAATTTTGGAATAATTCTTTGCAGTAAAGAAAGTGAAAGTTCTATGAGCCCTTTTCACACAGAAACTTGTTCATGAGGAACAAATAGTCATGGTGGTGCTTCTCTGCATATCACACAGCCCAGATGAGCTCTGAGTTTTATTCCCACTTTTACTATTGCTTGATTTTATAGCACTTTACAGTCATTATTTAGTTAGACCACCCAGTCCCCAGGATAAGGGAAACATAATTTTCCCTATTTTACACACCAGGAATAATGTTAGGGAAACTGAGGCTCAGAAAAGTTAGTGATGGACCCAAGATCACGAAGCAATTCAGTGTCAAAACCCAGGTTAGTCTCCTGTCTGGTAAAGCCTATGCTTAATTCACTCATATACCCTGCCCCTCAGGACAATAACAAAGTCTTGGTTTCCCCAACTGTCAAACTGAAATAATGCATGTGCTTGTGGACAAAAAAATTGAGGAAGAGTAAATATTTCATGGAAAGTTTCCAACATAATTTTCAAATAGTTTTCAAAAAGAATGACATTTTTGTTTAATCAAAACTTTGCAGTTTGTTTATTTTTTGTCTTCCCTTTTTTTCATTTTCCCAATGGAAAGAAGGGGGCAGGGAAGGAGAGACCGAGAGAAAAGGAGAAGAAAAGAGACAGAAGAGACCCCAGTCTCTGAAAAATGAGAACAATGTTTTTTATTTTAATTATTAATTATTTTAAAAATAAACTAAGAAAAACTAATTTTTTCAGAGGTTAATTCTCCCAGTGCTGGAACTGAGACAGACAGCTGCCAGCTGCCTTCTGATGACAGTGGTGTACCGAGGGTGGAAAGTTGAGTGGTCCTGACTTATGGTGGACAAGTAATGCCCAGCGAAAAGAGGCAATCGCCTCAGACTCGGGCCAAGTACTGGTTTAGCAGATGTGGGGGTGTGGCCAGGAGCTTCATGGGACCTAGCTCTCACTGAAGATGTCCAGGGCCAGGAAAAGTTCATGGCACTTGGCATTCACACAAGCTTAGATTTGAGTGTTCCTGGATGCTAACGGGACGGACCATGGCCCATCCAGGCCCAACTGTGTCTATGTCCCTATCATAAGGAGCATGCCAGAGGCAGGAATCAGGAGAAAGGAAGGTAGAGGAGGTGGAGATAAATCACAGAGAATCTGTGCAGAGATTCTAGACAGAGCTGCTGCCCACAGGCAGCGAAGGACAGGCTACCACAACTCAGGCATCCTCCAGACATAGCACAGCATGTGATCCTTATTTTGCAGGCACTTAGCTCTGCAACCTACCCTCCTAAACCGCGTGATCTGGTCTTGAATAATGTCGCTATTCAAGTATTCACCCCTCTAAGTAACAGTTACAGGAATGGTATCGCCACCTCACAGAACCTTCACTGGATAACAAATGGCAACACTATCTTGAGTGTACCACATCCTGTGGCAATACATCATGTCAGAGCGTGGTTTTGATTACATACATAAATAGGTGGCACATTTGTGAGTTACCCAAGCTTTCTTAAGAGAGTCAAGCTTCCTATTGTTTGTTCATCTGTCATAGATAACAAAAAGAAAAAAACACATTTACTTGGAGCTTTATTTAAATAGAAAACTCTCACAGTGGCACTTATTTAGAGATCAGGGAACCTCAAATCAAGGAAAATGTTGGTGATCTGTAATGTTTATACCATCTGCACTTATACATTCAAGAAAGCATTGCCTGCATTGTATACATTACAGGCAGTTTCCAATCTGATAAATGACCACCACTGCAATCTTACTAAAATGTGCTACCTCAAACTGCAGCTAAAGTTATGAAACTGCAACAACCGAGTGTAATGAACTAAAAGAAAAAAATCCTTTGATTGTATCTCATGAAGGAAGCAGTGGCTGGATATCGATTTGCATATTTTGTGTAGTATATGTGGTGAACATACCTATATTTCTTCATGATAAAAGTAATCACCACTAAGTAGGCATACATTATTTTAAAAATTCTCGAAACAAAGTAATATCTGACAGTTTGTTATGACTTCACAATCTCATATGCCTCGTTTTATGATATGTGAAAAATGAAGTAGCTGTATCTTGTTAAATTAAATTACGTGTCACATACAGCTTTAGCAATTGATGTAATTACTCTGTAATTTCTAAAATATGTATTATAGGCATGCACAAATGATATAAAGCCCATTGTTCTGTAAGCAGAATAATTAATACAGAAATCTCAAACTCTCCTGACTATCAAAAGCAATATGCTTGTAAACTTTGGGACGGTCTGGCTTAGTGCCTTGAAAGGCTTCAGAAGAAACAGGGTAAGCAGCTTTCAGCACAATAAATATATTCATAAAGTATGCAAATGAAATTCAATAGGTATTATATAACAAATGCCCTAGGATGTGAAGCTATGACTCACCATTTGCTTTTTCTCAGGATAATAAAGACTAATTGCAATTGTGCTCATCCCAATAAGAAAAAAAAGCCATCAATCTTAGTATCAGAATACAAAATGTGAATTGGTGGTTTGCATCTCATCTATCTTCATTGCTTTGTGGTGGGCTCTACTCCACTCACGTCTATTCTACACAGTTGGAGTTGGACAGATTCTAAACAAAAAAGTGGTACATCTCTTTTCAAATAACTTGAAGTCAGTGTTCCCATTCTGACAACTCAGGACCCAATTCATCATTGAGTTACTCTGCTTTTACACTGATATAACTCAATTAATTTCAGCAGAGTTACGCTGGTTTAAAACCAGATTAATTGAACGGTGAATAAGGTCCTTAGTTTATAGCAATAGAGACTGGAATCATTGAAAGGACACAGTGTATATGTCTTTAAGAAGCCAAAGGAATTACAGTGAATATGAAGAAGACTAAAGAAGCAATTTGCAATCTCTGCTCTATTTTTAATCTATTAAGTATTGGATTAATAAACAACTACCAATAATTTTAATGTGTATAACTCTTAACTATTTTGATTATTGCAAGTTCAATCCTACCCAAAGGGTCTATTAGTGGCAGCATCAAAGGCTCTGGGGGCAAAAACTTTGCAAGCATCAGAAACACTTGTCTATGGAGCATTTGGCAGGAGTCTTTGGAAGCAGTTCTACCATCGAGTTCCTGTTACCCCAAGTAGTACATGCCCATTAACCCCTTTTGAAGGGTGCATCATCATGACAAAAAGTTCTTGAAGCAGAATACAATATACAGCACACTGCGTAGAACAAACTTCCATTGATTTAAAAAAAAAAAAAGCTCATGTTCTAAATCCATGTTGAAATTGCATGGATGAAATAAGAACAACCTGCTCAAAAGTCATAATGAACCAGATAACCAAACTTTTCTGAGATTTGAAAAAAGAGGTTACTAAGTTGCTGTAGTTTTCATTTTGTACCCCTACAATCTGTTTAGTTGAAGCCAAATTTCTGAAATACCATGAGAAACAATGTTATTGTTATTATATGTTATTTATGGCAGCACTTAGAGGCCTCAACCATGATCAGGGCTCACTATACTATGTACCATACCAACAAAAACAGAGTAAGACACAGTCCTTGAAACAAAGAGTCTAAAAGACAGCATAAGAAGGTAGAAAGGAAATACAGTTATTGCCCTTTTATAGATGGGGGAACTGAGGCAAGTAATAATAAAGCGACTTACCAAAGTCGCATGAAAACAGACCTCTGCAAATAACTGATTTCTCAGTTAACTGACAATTCCAAAAAAATCATTTCAGCTTAATGTCAAAATGATTTTTAAAAAATTTTCAGAGAATCAAAATGTTTAAAAAATGGTTTGAGTTCAACAAAGTGCTTCATTTCAGTTCTCAACATTGTTAACATTTCTTTAACAAATTGAAAAAAAAAAGTCTAAAACAGTTGTTTTGACTAAAAAACTGAGTGTTTCATTTAAAAATTATCCAGTAAAGGTTTGACCGTTCTGGAAGTTGTTTGTTAGGATTTTTTTCACATGAACAGTTAAGTAAAACTGACACAATCACTGAAATGTGCTGGTGTCATGGAATCTGCATTTTTTCACCAAAAAAAAAAAGTTTCAGGCAAAAAAATTTGCCCAGGTCTACAAGGAAAGTCTGTGGCAGAGGCAAGAACCAAACCCAGCCCTTCTGAGAGCCACTCCAATGCCTTATACACAAGGTAACAAAGTTTCAAAAATCTCTCTGTGTTCTAAGTTAGAATGCTAGTATTCCTGCTTAATTATTTCCTTTAGTAGAATGTAAATATTGCTTGCACCTGACTTATTTTAGTCCCACAAATTCAATTACTCTTTTCAACTGTTGTTATGTAACTATACTGAAGATGTATCTACTTTTACTACCCGATAACCCAAGCGCGCATGCACACAGACAAAATCAGCCACCCATGCTATCTCCATGTACCCCAAACTCTAAAACATAATGGAATTTTGTAGGGCTGTGCAAACTGCAGGATGGTGTTCTGACAAATGTATTATATTAAGATCCTTACAATGGTTTTGAAGTAAGTTTACTGATAATAATCTTAGTTAACTTTTTCTAACACTAAAATGCCATCATATTTTCCACAAGATAGTTTTTGTAATACAGTACTGCAAAGCCACATAGTTATTTCCAGGGCGATTTGTAGGTTGGAATCTAAAACTAATAACACTAAAAATCTATATGGTCATTGCACTGTGAGGCCTCCCAGAAAAAGTACAAATGTTCCAATCTGACAAGCAAGTGATAGTTGAATTGTAACACTAACTTCACCCGCAACTCCCATCTACTCTGTGTTACTTTGTTAATATACCATCCGACTTATTTGTCAACAAAAATTGCTTCTAATTTGTTTCTAACAAAAGATAAAGATGTGCTGAAAGTTGTCTGAAAAAGAATTAGAAAGCTGGTAAATTAGAAGGGGTGACATGGAGAGGATTACGCTTTCCCTGTAGATTGTTTCTGTAAACTCAGTCCCACGTGGGCTATCAAACATTAGCTAACCTTAAAAATCTTGGTAATGCTTTTAAATGACTCCTGAGTCATGCAAACTAACAAATCATCACTATACCAAAAAACCCTTCATTCTACTTTCTCCTGCTTTCCTGTTTTCAAAAACAGACAACTATAATAGAGTGTTTGGGACTTGTCATGTCCTATTTGCCATCTGCAGTTGGAACATCTTACTTCAGCCTTGTTATACACAGCGTAGCCAGCCTTAAAAAGCTGACTCTCTTTGAACCATGGGAAGTGCAGTACAGCCGACACAGATGTTAGAGGAAGAAACAAACAACCAAAAAGTGATGTTACTTTTGGCAAAGGTTTTGCAAGTTTGTTTATTGGCATCTCTTTAAAAGAATTCTTCTGGTAACTGTTTTATGCAAATTGGTCAATACTGGGGATTGCAGAAGCATGGTTGACTTGCTATGAAAGTCAATAGCCGGCGGGCTTAGATTTATCATGGCCAGGAAAAGTCTGTACACAAAACACAGTACCACAGCTGGAGTTTAAACAAATGACAATCCATTAAGTGTTTTTTTTCCCAAAGCATTTTAAACATCTTTTTTCATAGATTTCAGACAGCCCAAGGGTAAACAAGGTTGCTTGTCAATTTATAGGCAAGTTTATACCTGCAAAGATCCCATGAGGATGTTCTAAACCTCAAACAAATGTCCATTTCCTTTATGATGCATTTGGGCTTTTGAGACCAATGTCCTCTAGGTGCATTATCTTTGTCTGAGACTCTAACATGGTAAGATAAAAATTGTAAATGACAGGCTGTGAGATGGAATCTCATTTTAGCATTGTAAGGGCGAGATTTATTGCAATTGTGTGTGACCTCGACTATTTGGTACTGTTAAAAAAAATGAAAGAGACACAAACAATGGTACAATATAGGCAAGCTAATGTTAAAAAGTGTGGACAATTCCAAATACAGGAATACGATCTATCCATGCCTTTCTCACTGGGATGGTTAGAGATTACTCAGCAGCACTCAGTAAAGAAGAAAAATCCAACCGGATTGTGAAAGAGTTCAGTGTTAAAATTTCAAGAAGGCTCACTGTCCATTCTTGTACAATATACATTACTCTTATTCATTTGTACTTACATCTCAGTCACTTATTAATGCTTCCTCTTTAATCATTTTTTAAAGGAATATGGTTCATGTTCCTGCCACCAGATATCACATATTGTAAATTTCTTTTGTCCTTGGCATTCTCCCTCCCCATTTAATTAAATATATTTAAATCCTTCCCCAAACACCTTTGATGATAATAAAATCAGCTGACAGACAATGACTTGTTTTGAAAAAAAAAAAAAACCCACACGCAGGGGACACAGACAATTGTCAGCTAAACAGCTTTTTTTAAAGGATATTTAAGCCTTTTAGCAAGATTATTATTTTTTAGGGATAGCCTTTCAATATTTCCTTCTTCCTTTCACCCTGCAGTCTGCACATTTTCTCCTCTTCCCTGTTCTCTGATCTCCTTTACTTTAATGACCATCCCCCCTTACACTGAAGCTTAGGGATGCAGAGAAAACAGGAAATTTAAGAGCTTCACAAGGAGTTTCAAACTGTACAAAGGTATAATCTAGCAAAGCACTTGGGGCCTGATCCAAAGTCCACTGAAACCAATTCAAAGACTCCCACAAACTTCAGATCAGACCCTTAAATAACCTTAACCTTAAGCAGGCCAATGGGACCACTTTCTTCATAATACTTTCTTCATAACACTTTCTTCATAATACAAGCTATGAATCAGTTGATTATTAATGCATTAATACAGTTGGTTTTCTCAGTACCCAGATTTATTTATTTAAAGACCACATACAGATGTTACAACACCTTGGAGTAACATATTATTAATACAGAGATGTGATCCCACACTGTGCTGCGCAAGGGCAGGGGGTTCGCAATTTATGATCTCGATGACAAGAAAGAGAGCAACCGGACAAGAAAAATGCTCAGATATACTGTTTTATTTGGCTAACCTGACAAATCATGCTATATACTACTCCCACACCAGCATGCACACCTGGTATACGAGGAGCACAGTAAGTAACACGATGAACAGGATGAGCAAGAGCATGATCTTAAAAGCAATCGCAATAACAGCCACATACTGCTGCAATCCCAAAACATGGGAAGGAAGCACCCACCAATAACAAAAGGGTGGGGAGACCCATCATCCAACCTGCAGGTGAGTAGCAACCAGGGAACCAACCACCCCGGGGCATCCGATAAGGCCTTGACGGATCCACGGAGAGTCTCACTGAGCGGTTCCCCAGGGACATCTAATATACCCCTCTTCTTCAAAGCTTAACAGCATGATTTACCTAGCAACATGCTATGTACTTCTCAATCCATTTTAGGGATTGGGCCTTAACATTTGTTTTTTGTTAGTCTATCGGCTAGCAGCTTAAGATAGCTAAATCAGCAGGCAGGAAGGGAGAGCTGACCTTTTTTGATAGTCTAAACTAGTCTTGCAGTTAGTCTACTGCCGTTATGTGGTTAGTCATTTGATGCTGATACCAGGGTCTTTTATCAAGGTCAGGCTTATCCTAAATCTACATCTAAAGTATATTCTAAAGGTTAATTTTCCTTGCCAGCTAGGGATTTTCCATTCGGTTATTCCCCAGCAAGGGCCTATTATTGTTCACAGCCTGATTATGATCTCTAGGGCCTAGTCTTGCTAAGCTGCCCATGCTTCACAATATTCTTCCGCTCCTTACACACACCCACGTCATAGTTATATTTTTACCTATTCAGTTGTGGTCTATTAGCAATTCCTTTGATTTCAGCACTTGACAAGTACGGGTGATGTACATATCCTTCTATCTTTGTTCTCTCATATGATATTTTTCCATCATCTATTACAATGGCTTCAGTATTCCCTTACAGGTATTCAATAGTATCTGAATCTCCAAACTAAGAAATACACATAATAGCTTTTATAGTAGTAGCATCAATAAAGTACTTATGGTCTCTTAACCTTTACACTCCTAATCAGGTTTGTATATTCAGCAGGTTCTCATCTTGTCACATACATATATGTTTATTGACCTACTTGTGTTTTAAATCATTACACACAAATACTCTTAATAATCAGGGGAATAAAAGATGAGAGCAGTGTGAGGGAGGATCTGATTGAACCAAAAAGTGGAATTGCTGTTTTCAACCCATCAAGTGCTGTTTATCTACAAAAGTTTCAGAAAAACCGCCAGAAAAACAAATGGGCCTCAATAAGGAAGGAGAACAAGCAGTTTTTGTTTCATTGTTAATAATCCCTCTTTCTTATCAACAAATCAAAATGTTACTTTATAACTTTTTAATACAGTTAGTTGGAAAATGGAATTTCCATTTCATGGGAGTTTTAGACCTTTCAAAAAAAAAAAAAAAAATTCCAAATGAAAAGATGAAAAATTTTGCAGAATGGGAATTCCAAAATGTATTCAGTTATGAAACATCTAAATGTTGTTTTAATAATGTTGAATCATTTTAGTTCAATAATGTCAGACATAAAATCGTGTATATATATATTTAGTATTAAAGGATATAGTAATATTTTAGTATGACAAATGTCTAAACAAAATTAAATTAAACAATAGTCAAAACAAAATGTGTTTACCTTTTCTCAACAAAATATTTTGACATTATTGAAATGAAATGAGAAAGTCAAAATTATTCTTTTTGACTTTTTCCTATTCAAAAATCCTGGCAAAATCAACATGTTCCCATGCAGTGTTTCAATTTTGACACACAACTGCATTACCCTACAGAAAACTATTCCATCATTTTTCCCCCAACTACTTCTACATTTTGAAGGTCACACCTTGTCTTTTAATCTCAAGTATTTTAATGAGCCGTTTCTACATTGTCACTCTGTTCTGCTCCTGCAGCCTCTAGTCATATAATAGAGACCATGAACTAAGTCCCTGATTTTCTTGTACACAGTTTGCATTGAACTTAGCGGAGAAAGGTGGGTGAAGTAGAGGGAAAGAGAAAATGGGATTTGAGGGATATCAAGTAGGGCTAGTCATTTCTTTCCCCCTCACAAAGGGGAGGCTTGGCTTGTTAATTCAAGACTGGTTGGGTAAGATCATTGGTGAAAATTCCCTTTTCTGATCCACACTATTTGTGAGTCTGCACAAATTTCATAAGAGAAAATTCCATTTGCATCAATGGGAGTTCCATATGCAGAACCAATGTAGAATAGGCAAGAAAGCAGCAGCTTAAAGAAGGAAATTTTCTCTATTGAGAGTAAAACAGCTACTGAAAAGATGCTCTTGTCAATAGCCTACTGGAGAGTTCTATAATTTACTGAGGGAAAAAATGGATTACATTTTGGTCAATTTATTATCATGCATTGCACATTTAGAGACTGTGCTCAAGAATCCAGACAAATTGCCATAGGATAACGTTAATGTATTTTAAAAAACGCCCTTATGTGTTCTTGCCTAAAATCTGCATTTGATTCTTGCCACTGTAGCAGCCACACCATTTGCAACCACTAAAATGAATATCATGTATCAAGATAATGACTAGGCCCTTAGCTTGATTTATTATAGGCTACAATATCTTGAGAAATGAGTAACATCACATATTTAGCCAGAAGAAGCTTCTATGTATAAAATACCTGGAGTCTAATGTTTAAACTATGCATATGGCTGGTTATTGCTTATGCTAGAAAGCTTCATGACATTTTCTTTAAAAATCATGGCATTAACAAATAACTTGACTAGTTATTTGTTTATTTACATCTTTATAACCTAAAAAAAAAACCCTAATGGATATTTTTCCTATACTGATACAAATTAATTTCATCCTTGGCTGAGACTTTTTTATACTAGAAAACAGTCAGTCTCAGCAAAACAAAGCCTGCCACTATAGATTGTAACCTCCTCTGGGTATGAATCATTTCCTAATACAATGGAGCCTTGATCCTGGCAGGGTTTTTCCAAGTGTTATCACAACACACTTCACCACATCATAGCATACCATACAAGTATTCAAATGCTGTGTTAAAATACAAAATGGCATTAATATTAAGATTACAAGTTTAAAATCATGAAAGTCAGGCAATATGGAAGATAAAGTTATAGGAACCTCTGCTTCCTTATGTGTATGCATGTTTATTTATTTATTTGTATTACCATAGTACCTAGGCGTCATGGACCAGAACTCCATTATGCTAGGATACAATTTTCAAAAGCATCTAAAGTAGTGGTTCCCAACCTGTGGCTCGGTGGCCAGAAGTGGCCTGTGGGGGTCTTTCAAAGTGGCCCATGGCTCCCTTCCTGCTGGCTGCAGTAGGAAGCCGCTGCCTAAGGACTCAGGCAGAACTTGTGGCTGTGGGGGGCCACAAGACCAGTGCAGGCTCCTTGCTACAGCCAAAGGGGATGGAAAATCAGCGCTTCCCTCTCCCTGGCTGTTTCGGGGAGCATGGCAAAGCACTCCACCTGGGTCCCTGCTGGAGCCGGAGGGAGGGAAGTACTGATTTTCTGACTCCTTGGCTGCAGAAGGGAGTCACTGCCTAGGAACCGAGGTGGAGCGCACAGCGCTACAGGATGCATGTGGTTTCCCTGCTGCAGCCAAGGGGATGGGAGATCAGCGAGGAGGCTGCCTCCTCACTGAACTCCTTCCGTCTGGCTGCTGTGGGTGGGTGGCATGCTGGTGGAGCAGGCAGGACCTACCATGCTTGAGGAGTGGCAGGACTCTAAAAATCAGTGCCTTCCCGTTTGGCCTTCACTTAGCAGGCCACCCACCATGACTTAGCTGCCAGGCCATGTGACAGTCACTCATCTACATGAGCGCTTTGTCTGTGAGTGTGTGACATATTGTGAGTAATTTGTAGGTGTAAAATAGTTACTGTAAAAATGAGCACAGTAGCATCAAAATGCTTCTTTTAAATATGTAGTGATTTGTAGTCCTTAATGGTGTCTATGTCATACATTTTTTTATGAATTGATAGACTGGTGACCCTTCAGGGTTGTAAAAATGATATTTGTGGCCCTTGAGCCAAAAAGGTTTGGAACCACTGACCTAAAGGATTTGCACATGGAAACTATTCTAGAATTAAATCCCCATGTAAATGCTTGTCTTCTAGAATAAGAGTGCCTTACTCCAAATTAGCTTAAATCCACTTCCCAAATGGATTAAACTAATTCAGAACAAGGCTTTTCTACACTAATTATTTAGTTTGCAACAAGTTGGGGTGTGAGTCTAGCCTGAAGCACACTAAGGCTATGTCTTCATTACCACTTTTGCTGGTATAATTTATGTCACTTATGGATGTTAAAAAAACACCCCAAGTGACATAAATCACAGCAACAGAAGTGTCAGTGGGGACAACGCTATGTCAACAGGAGAGCATCTCCTGCCTACATAGCTACTACCACTTGTTGTGGGGTGGTTTAATTATGTTGTTGGGAGAGCTCTCTTTGGCAGGCATAGAGTGGCTACACAAGAGATCTTACAGCAGTGCAGTTGCATCAGTACAGCTGTGCTGCTATAAAATCTCTAGTATACACATGCCCTAAGTATCATTGTGGATCCTGCTGCTGCATGCTAACAATTACTTAAAGCTCTTTCATCTATTCCTATTTCAAAGTGTGATAGATCAAAGCATAACAGGGAACCATGAGTGTGTGTCAGCAGGGTCTGTTGTGATAATTGAGCCAACAAATTTGTCCTGTGAGCACAACTGTGGAATAAGTGAATGAAATTTCATAAAATGTCACAATAACCTATTAAAACAAATGTTGACAAGAAAAGGAAGAACTATATTAGTCTGAACAAAAAAGTTTAAACATATAATCATATAATTCAAAGATTGTGTTAAGGTCATGCCTGGTAAACAAAAGCAGCACTGGACCAGAATTCAATTGATCAAAATTGGTGTGGAGGAAATTAGGTCTAATTAGTGAACAAAATAATGAGAAGATGGGATACTCCACTTACCACTCCCCTTTTGGGGTCCTCAAAAACGACTCTGCAGAAAAATTGGCTTGTGGACGCATGGATGCGAAAGCTGGCTGACTGAAAGAAGGAAGGAGAAAGCTTCACCATCGTGGCTGCCATCCCCACACTCTCCTGGGAGCCAGGGAGCCAGCATTACCCCACTGCACCTCCTTGTCTGATCCTGAGAAATGTCCTGACCAGACTGGACTACAGAGAGGAAGTCAGATGGCAATGACACCACCACCTCCACCAGCAAAATCCCAACCAGACTTAATGCTCACACATCCATGCACACTCGCACATGACATGTCTTTTCTTTCTCCACCTTATTTCTTCATTTTCTATCCTGTTTTTGTCTGATAAGACTGTCTCAGGTAGCCACAACTGTATATTTTGCAACACTGCTATGCACTTCGAACCAAAAATTGCAGCTAAAAAGGCAATCACAGAATCCTAGAAGATTAGGGATGAAAGGGACCTCATGAGGTCATCTTGTTCAACCCCCTGTGCAAAGCAGGGCCAACCCCAACTAAATGCCCTAAACATACTGACGCTGGTACAAGTTTTTCAGGTCCTGGAGTGACTGATAAGACCATGTACTGTGCCTTTGGTTTTTTCCAATAATGAGGCTGCAAGTAAAAGTGAATATCAAAACAGAACCTGTCTTTTCTATCTCTGTTCTCTTCTCTACCCTCTTCTGCATGCTTATTTGGTTTCATCTTCTAGAAGACAGGACTGAACTTCAACAGCAAAAGCGATAACTGCTCCAGTCCACCTCTGCTAACTTCTTCTCTTTACCCAATAAAGGACAGTTACCACCATCTTTACCACCACCCAAAAGACTATCAAACAAGGAGTTTTCCATATCAAAATGTTGTGCAGGAAAAGGTAAAGGAAACAAAAATGTTAAAATGAAAGCCTTACTTAATCCTTTAAATTTCAAATGCTTTAACTTTTTCCCCCTTTTCTTCCCTTGGACTAAATAGGCTGAGATCTTTGTATGAAAACCCAAGCCTTGTTTAAAACTGTTTAATGTTGGATAATTACAAGGTCATGTTAACACCTGTGACTTTTTGGGTCCATATACACCACCTAAATTAATTCAACAGATCCACACGGAGTGGCAAGCCAATGTCAGATACATTTATATCCCAGCTCTCCACAAACTAAATATTGTTGTAGACAAGCCCTAATATGCCCTTCTTCCATTATTCCATCATATTTATTCCATTATAAAAGTATTCACACAGAGAAGTAATCAGGAATAACTAGGCTATTCCAACTCCACGAAAGATTCCTAACTGTAACCACCATTAAGCAACCAGAGAGCCAAAACCCTTGTGAGACTGAGCTCTTTCCTGGACACGTTGCAAAAGAAATGGGCCAAAGCCCTGATGTTTGTGTCATGATCTGCATGAGAATTTCACCAAAGTCCCAGTGTATTCATATTAAGTGTGTTCAGCCTCTTTAAGAGAGTTTGGAGCTTTCAGTCTATGAAGGTTGCAGCATCAGGATCCAAATGTAAACATCCCCATTTTTTAGGATGGTGAAAAGGTCGGATCTGCAGGTCAGCTTCAGGCCTGTCTTCCACAGCAAGAAACGATAGGGAGAGATGCAACCTGTCTGAAAAAGCTTCTGATTGTGCCAACCAGGTAAAGAGAGATCACCACACAAGAATTTATTTAGTCTCCTCTCCTCTCATGATACTGCGCCATGGTGAAATTAGGTTGCAGTTCAATTTTCCTGAATCATCAGACGTGAGTAGGTTGTGTGCTGCTATTGACAGAGAGTGGACATATGGCAGGAATAAATAAACTTTTCTAGAAACGTGCTTGATGGCTATTCTTAGATGTAAAGGCCCAGATTCTCTTTTCCCGCTCCAGCGTGGAACTGAGGTTCAGCCAGTGTGTCCCTGCACTGCACCAATTCACAACCACCTCCTACACAGTCCCACAGAGTTGACAGCCACCTGGGTTATGTTAGAGCTGTGATGGAACTTTGCTGGCTTATGCTGAGGGGCTTGGGCCAGCACAGAGGCATCACAAAAATCAAGGTGGTGTAACGTGTTTCCTGATGGGTCCCTTCCTCTCCTTTGCCAAGTGAATCTCAGCACAAGAGAGAGAAACTTGACCAATTTTAGAGAAAATCTTATTAAAAATTTAACAAGAAATAAAAGCACAAGTTGAAAATGGACAACTTAAGTAAATGTTAGTGTCCATCTGCTTGGTAGGAGTTTATATGGCCATTTCTAGTCTACAGGCAGCTGCAAAGGTTAGGAATAAAAATCTTTTTAGACTCTGTGGACATTACACTGAACAATCAATGCTGATATCCTACACTGAATAAAATGGACATCCACCCAAGCAGTTTACTCAGTCATTCCATTCTGTACTTACTTGATTATTAGAGGATATGCAGAGTGATCTTTTAGACACACAACATTAACCTTCAATCAATAAACACTTTAATGGCAGATGGACCTCTCTTTCTTCAGTCTCTTCCAGATGCATTATTGTGACACCACCATTTGGATAATGATTAGCATGCTCAATACGTCAAAGTTTAATTCCTGTTTACACTGAAAGATGCTGCATTACACGTTCCACATTTCTATATCACATTCCAAGTCCTCCATTCTGACAAAGATAAGCTGTTGATTGCTTTCTGAATGGCCTCTGCTGCAGAACAGAAGTGCTGTCCCTTTTTCACCAGTGCAAATCAATAGGTGAAAGTATGTAAAATGATACCTTTTGAGGAGTTATAAACTAAGGGGGAATATATGTACTCTCTAAACTCTAATTTGCTGAAAACAAACAGGAAGAAAAGAAGAAGCAAGGCTAATATTTTTCTGCTCTTCTGACTTTTTTAGTGTAGACAAGATTTAAAGGGTAATCTAAAAGGGTAATTTTCTGAGTAGAAAGCTAAAACCAAGCTAAGTTTATCTTTTCTTTGCTGGCATAAAATGCAGCATGTACATTCAAAGGGCAGTCAGCTTCATCATGTGGTAAAGAAACAAGGAAATGTTTAAAAATATGGAAATCCTTTAAAATAATGATATATTCATTTCCTTGTATATTACAATGGAATTCATATAAGTAATATGTATAGTACTCAGCAATCAGTGTTTGCAAATCTAAGAAAGCATTGAAACAAGTGAAAGCTATTTCCAAATCAAAACTTTGTAGAGCTCAGAGATTGTTTGACTTTCTGTCCTAACTTCCCATTTACCTCCATAATGAGAAAAATCACAACTCTGAGAACATTTTCAATTATTTTTAAAGAAAAAGAAAATCAGAAACCACTTGTTATATAAATACTTACGCTATGTAAAGTAGCTACTAACTGTAGTCTTTCTTCCTATTCGTAAATGAGCAGGTATCTTATGTTAGGAAACATTTGCACTTCTTTGTTTAACATTTTAAAGACATTAGTTATTAACATGTATTTAAAGTGCACATAGCCAAATGCTCTAGGCACATGTACCCATTACTAATCAGTCAAAAGCAACAGGAAATTATAGATTCTTCATTGCCCTATTAATCCAACAGGATGCTATATCAAAATTATCAATAACCTCTCCCCATAAGTCCTCTCAGCTCACTCCCATCTCAAAAGCAGTTTTGCAGTGTATCCTGAAGGTCGGCAGTCTCCAGCTGCCATTGACTAGAAGAGAACTGAGTTCCGCAGTCAAAAGCCACTTATTAAAAATGCCCCGCTCCCCCTCCCATTTAAACAAAATGGCCACAACCTTGATTTTCTCAGATGACCTCCAGTGTTATGCTCCATCCTCGTCTCTACGCAAATGAGGTACAAACCGTAAATCTTTAGGGGTTCTAAACCAACACTTCAATCTCCATGCAGAGATGAACTGGAAATCGGTGCTGGTGTAATGTGCTCACTGCTTGGCAAGCCACATTCCACAGTAGCTGAAGTTTCCAAATGGTTTTCAGGTGTAGACCATGTAAACAGCATTCCCACTATCAAAAATAGAGTGAGATTAATGGAACCGTGACCATTTACATCAGCTGAAGATCTACCCCAAGGATGAAATCATGGCTCCACTGGAGTCAATGGGAGTTTTGTCCCTGACTTCAGTAGTCTCAGGATTTAACCCCAGGTGATGAAGGCCTGGCTAATTCTAATGAGGTCCACATCCAAACAAAATAGTTGCTTACGTTACCTTCCAGATTAACCTAGATGGGGAAAAAATGACCACAGTTGCTACCTGGATATCTAAAGGAAGATGGTGATCTAACAAACACTACAAATTATTAATCTGCATAATTAATAAAGCTGGTCCAAATTTTGGTGAGATTGTTGTTTGTTTTTAATGAAATATTTCATCTAAGTTTTGAATTTCAACAGAAAAAGGAAATACTTTTTTTTCTTTTTTTTTTAAGGAAAAAATTCCTCATTTTCCAACCAGCTCTAACAGGCATAATCCCCTAATTAAAGGATCTGAAATAATTCCCACTATTCCTTCTGTAAGAAAAGTCAGAAAATGAACTAAGCAAACAGGAGAAACCAGCCAAAGGAAATGAAGGAAAGATGGTATTCAGAATCTTATGTGAAAAGGGTTATCCTCTCATGCTGGCTGACCCTTGGATCTACTGGAGAATGGTAGGTAGAAAAATATCTTTAGACTGAGAAGACTGAACCATACACAATTATTGTCTGTTCTGCAAGAGATATTAGGTACAGAAGATGAACCAAATTCTGCAGTGCTCATTAATGGCAAATTCCCCTGGAGATCATAAGAGTGACATAAAACTGAATAGGGTCTGCATGATCTGATCCGTTTTTTAAAAAAATTACAAATAATACTGCTTTCCTATTCCTAAAACAAACAAAAAACAGATGTGCAAGAGGTTGGTGTCCCTGTTGTATCTTCCAGTTTCATCTCATATTTTCACTTGGATATGGTATTCTCATTCACTTCCAGTCTGAAAATGTTGTGTAGTGGTGTTACAGCGTGCACTGTTTAACAGCTTCCATATATCACCCTAGAAATAGCTGCACTTCAGTGGTGGGGAAAATAATGCACGTACAGATCGTACAAAAAGCACTATATACATGCAAGAAAAAATAATAAATAATAATTACTATTAAGGGTTTGCGTCTACTTGAAATGCTACAGCAGTGCCTCTGCAGTACTTCAGTATAGACACTATCCATGCAGAGGGGAGGGGCTCTCCCCTGGACAGAGCTAATCTACTTCCCTGAGAGGTAGTAGATGGGTGAACGAACAGAAGAATTCTTCCACAAACCTAGCATTGCCCACACTAGGGGTTAGGTGAGCTTAATTATACCCCTCAGGGCTGTGAACCTTTCACACTCCTGAGCAATGCAGCTGGGTAGATCAATTATTTAGGTCTAAACAGAAACCTCTATTAAAGACTTTGATAAGGTGAACAATCTACTCCGTTTAGTGTCTATCAGACAATGGGCCTGTATGATCAATTTCTGCATCTTTCCATATCAGATTCAAAAAGACACCCTTTTCATAGATCAAATCCGGTGAGAGTAGCAGTTGTTTTCTACTACAGTTCAATTTGTTTTGCAGTGCATCATCTGAGGATGTTGACGCAGAAGAAGAACAATCAAAAGCACCACCACAGCACGCAAGCAGGCACAGAGCAGCATGCAAACAGCAATTCCGTAGTACCTGGCAAGAGTAGAAGGGTAAGACTGAGAGCAAAAAGGGCAGGCTAACAGTGATGGCTGGACACTTCGGCCTTTGGACATAGACAATAAGGAATTCCACAGATTGCTGGAAGCCAAAGCATTTTTAATTTGTGAGCATTTCCGTCGCTTGGCATGTTTCCAGAAATTGACAATAATCCCATTCCCTTCCTGGATAAAAAAGTATTATGAGAGAGCTACAGTTATCCATCATAATTACTAATTACCTGATCCTGCAATCTGTGCATGTGCCTAACTCCCACTGAAATCAATGGGGAGTTGTACTTGAATGAAGACAGCAGGGGTGAGTTCTAAATTTGAAGTGCTGGAGCAGACAGCAAACTATGGGGGTTATCCGCTCTGATTAAAAATATGCAGTCTGCAAGTATTTGATGGCCAGTGGGTAATATCAAGGCATCTTTAGTCTTTTTAATTTGCTAAACTGTACATTCAAGGTACTTTGTTAGCAAAAGTGTGCTATATTTTACATTCAAGACTCTGCCTTAATTGCACAACGCCATGCCTTGTAGGACATATGCAGGAGTGTAAAACTGCCGTCAGTAATAGATTTGTGGGCAAGAGGCCAACAGCTGTGAGACTGTGAATGACAGTTGGGTTTTAATTGTAAAGTCTTCTTCCCTGCTCTAATTACTGACATTATAAGTAAAGGGATATTTGACTTACTTAAAACAGGCTGCTTCTAATTAGCTGGCTTTTCCTGCACACACAAATTCTCTGTGAGGTTAGCTATACTTTCAGGCAATAGCTGCTGAATTTAGAGGACAGCACACAGTTAACTGCAATGGTTATTTTCAGCCTTAGTCATCACTGGAGCTTGTCAAATTTGCGTTTTGATTTCTCCTAAGCCTTATTTACCTGGCCACTGATGATCTAAAAACATTAGGACACTGGAAGAACTCACTTTAGATTAGCAAACAGTTTATGATGCCGGCTGTACAAAGGAGTCTTACTGCAGTGCAGCATTCTTTTCCCATTTCCATCTTTCAGCCAATACTTTAATGACACAAGAGAGGGCTGAAGGAAATTGAGGAGAGCTCAGTTTGATGACAGCATTTAGAGGGTAGCTAACCCAAGCTAATTTGAAGCTGTGACTAAGGATCCAACATTAAGATCAAAAACCACCTCTTAAGCTTTCTTATTTTATTGTATACATTATGGCCCTCCTTCCCTCCCCTCCCAGTAATTACAAAATAGTACAGACATCTCTGGTGGTGGGGAACAATTTTGAGCTAAATTAGCCTATGGCTGGTAACTCCATCTCCTATCCTGAGGCACCTTTGTGCATGCTCCAGAAACTTCAGCAGTAAAGGAAGCCATTCAAGGTGTTCCCATTTGCAGCACCTACCAGATAATGGGGCTCTCTGGAGTCTTATGGCACAAAGAAACAGATAATAGAATCTCTCACATCTACTTCTTTTAAGGAGTGTGGTGAGGATAGAATAAAAGAATAAAGTATGGGGTAAGGCTAGCAGTTTAAGTGAAGTCATTAGGCCAGATCCTCAGCTGGGGTAAATTGAAGTAGGTCCTTAAGCTTCTATGGAGCAATAAGGGGTTACTGCACCAGATCTCCAGTGGGTGTGAGTGGAAAGGGCAATACTGCTACATCCTTGTTCCCTCATTGAAAACTGTAACATCTTGCAATAAGGTGTTTGGAAGAACACCTGTTATACCTCTACCCGTTATATTCCATTGACTACAGAAGAGGAAGAGTCTGGGTTTGTGGAAAAATCAACATCTCCATGATTTCTTTATATCTCAGATCTTTAGCAGCAGCATGTGCAGAATGCTTCTCACGTATACAAAAATATATGCTGTCTCTCGGAACTTCACTAAAGTACTAGGCACTATTGTATCTAGCTGCTGAACATAAAAGTAAGAATCACCTTATCTGTCCATGTTTACTGTCTCTGAATCATTTTTTAAAAATACATGACTAAGCTAATCCATCCTTTGGAGATTTTTTAGTGGAGTCCCATAGGGATCGGGTCAATGCTATTCAATATCTTTATCAATGATCTGGAGGAAAATATAAATTATTGTTGATAGTCAAGTTTGCATATGACACAGAAATGGATGGACTGGTAAATACTTGTAAGGAGATGTCAGTTTACTGGTAAGCTGAGCTCATCTGAACATGTGTTTTAATACAACCCAGTGAGAGGCCATACATAGGAACTAAGAATGTAGGGCACACATAGAAGATTGTATTCCAGAAAGCAATGATTCTGAAAAGGATTTAAGGGGAGTCCTGGCAGATAACGAACTGAACATGTGCTCCCACTACAATGTGAAGAGTAAAAGGGCTGACACAATCCTTAGACATGTAAGTAGGAGACTATCAAGAATAAGTAAGGAGGAGGTATTACTTTTGTGTATAGGAATAGTGAGATTACTACAACAATGCTGCATTTATATCTTGGGTCCCCATTTGAAAAGGGATGCTGAAAAATTACAAATGGCTCGAAAGTGAGCTACAAGAATGACTCCAGGTCTCGTAAACCTGCCACGTAGTGAGTGGCTAATGAAGCTCCATATATTTAGCTGATCCAAGAGACGATTCAGAGTCCATGAGTACCTATGTGGGAAGAATATTTCTGATAATACAGGACTCTTTAATTCAACTAACAAAGTCCAGTGGCTGGAAGCTGAAGCTAAACTAATGCATAAAATAAATATGATACTTAAAAACAAAAACAAACAAATGATGGAAGGTAATTAACCTTTGGAACAACACACCTAGGGATGTGGTATATTCTTCTTCACTTTAATTTTTTAAATCAAGATTATATATTTTTCTAAAATATATCTTTTACCATACCCAAAAGTTACAGTATTGATGCAGATATTACAGTGAAGTTTTATGGCCTGTGTTATGCAGGAGATGAGCCTAGATGATCATAATGGGCCTTTCTGGCCTTTGAAAATCTGTCCATTTATAAGCTCCAATTGAATGTTTTCCTCAGAAGCCTTTTGAAAGTGTAAACAAATTTTCTTATTTTTTACTATATACTATTTTATTAATTAGATAAAAAAAATTCTAATACATTAGAGAGGCATAAAAATGTCATGTTGCTGTCACCGATTAGCAGTTATATTTTAATAGCTAATTATTTTCTTATCTAGCATATTTTTCCTGTTGATGAATTAAGCCTCATTAGATTATAATTTCTGTGATCATTCATCCCTTTCTCTTCCCCCTCCCCCTCTTTTCTTTAATTGACTTGTATCACATTCACTACCAAGGCTGCAAAGCAAGCATCTGGCCCTGTAGAAGCTGCCAGGCCTTTTAAGACCTAGACTTAAACATGAAATTTGGATCTGGATCCAAACTTCGCCAGAACTCAGAGGTGTTTGACAAGGACTTTGGTTTGGGTCCCTCTGTATCAAGTACCCACAATACACCTTGTGTATTATCAGCAAGTGTGGGGGGAGGAGTCCGGCTTGTGTGTGATAAAAGATACTTTGGAATGGGGCAAGGTGGGGGTGAGTGGATGAGACAGTCCAAACTTTGAAAACGATCTGGGTTCCAAGCAATGTTGAACATGCTTCAGGACATCTCTCACCTATTCCTTCAAGTGGTTAGTCCATCACTAGTCCTGAGCATTCTGAAAGAAGATTAAAGCACTACTTCTGTGTTTCCTTCTCAGCCAAAAGGCACATTGGATTGCAAAACAGCCTGCATCCCAATCTAGGCAGCTCAGTTTTTCTTTGAATACAAACAGCTATCTGGACAGTTAAACACACTAAACTCCCAGCAGGACAAAAATTCAAGTGAGTAAATGGCAAAGATATAAATGCATACCCCTCCCAAGAGTCATCATGAAGTCTAAGTTTAATGGATCAATTATGAAACAGTTGATATTAAATAGTCTCTTGTGGTGGCTGTCAAGCACATGACGTATACTTCAACTTAACATTGATTTACAATGAGAAAGCCTTTAAAACTACAAATATTCTATCATTTTATGGGATTCCATCCATATTCGACAGTCACAGATAAACAATTATAGTGGGAGAAAAATCTATATTATACTATTTCCCATTAACCATAATGACTCTGTACTCTCTGTAGAGAAAGGTTTACCGACAAAAATATAATGTGACTAACTCTGCTGACCAGACATTTGCCTTCTCATGTGATCTGATCGGCAGGATATTGGTCTCACAGTCCGGTAACAGCAATTACTGCATTTCACCAGCTACCGGATGCAGAACAATGTTATGACACAATTCATCTACTTCTTTGAGAGCAAAATATTGATAACTTTAGTGGTTCTCAAACGAAGACCCGCAAGAGCCTAAGGAAACTTTTTTCATGTGCCACAGAAGCCCAAGAGAAAGATAGAATGATGTGTGGAAAGTGGGTTGAAGAAAGAACTATTAAAAGATCTTTACAAAGTCATTTACAGAGAGGAAATGATGAAGACCCCCTAGGCAAATGGGACAAAGCGAGCAATCCTTACTGAAGAAGAAAGCTGTTGATTGGGATGTTAGGGTGTGATACAGGCTTAAAATTTCAAGATAGAAACTGAAGCAAATTGACATTTTTCTCATATTTACTATAGCCAAAACTACCCATTTGTCAAATGTACACAGTACAAATGACTGGAAATAAAAATTTATTTGAGGAACCTGCTCAGCAAGAGGCCGTTGATGTTTTTGCTGCCTGTCCCATTGTGGTGATATTTACTTGCAGTTATAATCTTCAGCCACTAGATGTCTCCATACCATATTGTAAATTCCAGGAACAGATGTGTGTAGCCTTTGGGTGCAAAGATGGATAGAGCCATGTGCGGACACAACATTTTTATTTGCATCCAATCCGCGATCCACAAAAATGGTCTGCGAATATCTGCAGAGCTCTAAAAATGGAAGACAGCCTGTTTTCTTAGTACCTTGCTGCTGTTCTCCCTAATAAAGACCAATTGTAAAAGAGGCCTGTGACTCCATGTAGTATGGCAGTTAATATATATAACCCAGACCCCAGGTTCCAATCCTTCACCGCTTCTTGGACCCCTCCCAACCCAAATATTGCCAAAGCATTCAAAACCTAGGACTCAGGTTCCAAAAAATCATAAAAATCAGCTTAAAAAGCATGGGATTTTAAAAATAACTTCAGATTCTTTCTTTTTGGATTCTGCTGTTGGAGCATTTAGGGTTCAGGATTTCAAGCTTTTATCCACAACAGTGAGTGTTAGAAACATACACTGTTTAAAGGAAAGAGGAGATTCTCAGGTAATATCTCCATGGGGTTTCCAGGAAAATATCACAAGACTTGTGATGAAATCATGAAGTGACTACACTGCAACCGCCAGTGATTAAACTTCTGCATCACTTCACCAGCACACTATGAAAATCATATTTGTCTGCAACAGCAGCTAGAACACTTTGACGTGCAAACTACTACAATTCCTTGTGAAAAAAAGTGTGTGGCACAAAAGAAAGATTTTTTTCCCATACCCGACTTGTACACTCAGGCAATGCAGAGCAAAAAAAGATACTTCCTCAGTATCCTTAATCTTTTCCTTAGCTGTTTTGTGTTCTTGCTTTTTCTTTAGTAGGCGTTGGATTCCTCAACATAGAGGCATGTTCTTATTTATTTATTTATTTATTACATAAAATGCAACATAATAGTATATCAATATGAGCGGAGGAGCAGGGTTTGCCCTATTAGCAGTAGCACCTTCAATCTGAGGTTCTCACAGCACTTTACAAGTCTTATATTTAAATCTTACCCTAATGGGTAACTATTATTACACCCATTTTATAGATGGGAAAATGAAGGCACAAAAATATTAACTGATCTGCAGAAGGTCAGAGAGAGTCAGCAACAAAGCTTAGGTTCCCTGTTGATTGCAGTTCTCTATATGCAAAGAAAAGACAGACATTCTCACTCTAAAGGACTTATTTACAGTTAAAATAAATCAAGAAAGGACAAAGATAAAGTCTTCATGAGGAGTGTGTTTCTCCTCTGACAGAGGCTATAGCAAATATGAGATGAAAAATGGCCATGGATCTTCACAATTCATTCATAAAAATGTAAAAGGTGCAGTATACAGAATGCAAAGGTATCTCAGTTTCGTTACATACACCACACTCCTACTCTAACTGCTGGAGAATCTGGAGAAGGTAGGATTAGGGCAAATCGCTTCTTAAATCATAGAATCTTTTGTTTCTAAATGTTCTATAGACACATTTTGTGTATTTTATATAAACACACATTCTATCTCATTTTAGCAAAATGAAGGAGATGTACTTTAAGTATATTTCATACAGTTTCTTTTATTTCTTTATAGCTCTTATGTCTTTTTTTTGAAAATTTCATGAACCAAGGGATCAGCTAAGCATATAAATCATGTTTGCTTTGCTATTTCTTGTGAAATAACTTTAATTCTTCTAATCTTGCCTCTGACAGTGGACAAGTTCGCAGGTCTAATGGATAACACAGCAATAGCACTTCAATACCTTTCAACGCAGAGAGTTTCAGTCCTGTCATTACATTGTAGTGAAGGGGTTGATTTAAGGGTTATTTAACAGTTAGATCACAAGTGATAATAGACTGGTGTTTGGGCCTTTTTGTGGGTGTTTTTAATTTGTTTAACTTTCCTGTTGCCCCTCGGGAAAACTGAGTCGCTAAAAGGAAAGGTTACTCTTCACTTTATCATGCAATGCTCCCCTCTCATTCTGGGTCCAAGACTTAAAAGGATATATTGCTCTTCAGAAGAGGTAGTTTGAAAAGCAGCCACGATTGCTTGAAGAAAGATTCAGAAAGAGATGTGCGAATAAACTGAGGAAGAGTACACAACTGGAAATGACTCAAAGAAAGATAATCTGTAAGTAATTTGAAAGTAAAACTTGATATGATACAAAATAGAGCAGTCTTTCATTTCAGGTACTTATGAGTACCTCATATAGTGAGTTCTGACATTCTGTTGAGAAAAATGAAAATGCCTTTAAAGGCACAGATTAGATCAGAGGGTCTCAAACTGTAGAAGATTTGCTAGTGGTCCAGGCAGAGCCGACTGACTGCATGCTAGTCCGCTTTCATTATTTCTGCTAAATCACATAATAAAACAACTCCAACTCATAAATACTTTCCCCATATTACTGTTCTATATAAGCAATTGCTTCCGTTGCCAAAAGAATGATATGTGATTGTTAACAGGAAAGCAGAATGGTTCCATGAGACAACCCGCAGTACGGAAGAGTTGGAGAGCCCCTAGGCAAGATGTAAATACATTGCATGAGAGATTGTTACTTAGAGCAACATGGGATAGCATGAATATAACAATCTTCATAGAATGATTGATTATGTACCAGAACATTGGTTTAGGCCTAACTCACTTGTGAGATTTTAAAGCCAAGAAAAAGTTACAGAAGAACACAGAGTACAGGACCTGGCAGTAGCGCTCATGAGAAATAACTAGTTGATATCTTTTGTTTAAAAGAGAACAAACACTGACAACATGAATTAATAAAACAAAGGAAAAGGAGGCAGATGTAATGTATTAATGAGAACAAGGAAAAATCTAAACACATTATTTCTGCAATGATGCTACAATACATTGTTTTCCCCTCTTTTATTTGAAAGGCAGCAGCATGAAGAAATTCACTGACCGCTACTAGTTCCTGACAGAAGGAGAATGTCAATCGAGTGTGATGGAATTTTTTTTCTTTTCTTTTTTTTTTTTTTAAGGAACTAAGTGGTATTTAAATAAAATAGTATAGTGGAATATTCTCATTTTGTGCTGGGTTCTATTGAATGTCAATCCTGAAACTGCATCACTCAGCAAGCTCTTTTAAAAATGTATTTTAAGTAGCTAAAATTCCTTGGACTAATGAAATACCAGAGCTGCTATTGTAACCCATACCTGTTTGGTGTAGCACTCTGTCTCCTTCTCTCTCTCTATATATATATACAGATATCTATCTCTATATATACACACACATACCCCCTATCTGATTTCTATTCCTTGCTTCTGATGAAGTAGGTTGCAGCCCACGAAAGCTTATGCCTGCAGAAATTAAATTTGTTAGTCTTTAAAGTGATACAGGACTCTTGTCGTTTTTGCTGTCTCCCTCTAGTAGCAGCTAGAGATTGATGAGTCAGCTACAAACCTTGGCTAATTGATATGTGTCTTTTAGCTCATGCAATAGGGTCTCATGCACTAAGCTCCAGAAATCCCAGGAATGACAACAAGCAGGGTCTGTTGGCATTACACTACAGCTATAGGTTGGCAGATTTAGCTCTGGTGGCAGCATAGCTAGGGTACTGTACTGGAAGCCAGAGTACCTACCTCCATTCCCAGCTCTGCTACTGATTGTTTGTGTTTCCTTGGGCAGGCCAGTTTCCCCTCCGCTTCTTTGTCTCATTTATTTAGATTGTAAACTCTTCAGGGCAGGAACTGTCTTTCTATTTGTACAGTACCTAATACAATGGGACCACAATTTTGATTGGAGCCTCTAAACATGACTTTTAATTAATTATGCAAATAAATAAATAACAATATGCTTTCTGTGCTTCTTTGATCCTCTTACTCAAGGTAAAATGTTGCTTTGGTTGAAGAGGACTGGTATGACGACTGGAAGCTTTCACAAATCTGTCTTTTGGGAGGGCTTTTTTAAAAAAAACAAACCAAACCATTTGTTTAATGATAATCATCCTTTAGGCTCTCTCTCTCATGGTCTGGCTTGATGCTGATGCCCTTGTTTACTGACTAAATCTGAGATTGATATATACTCTCTCTCAGCTACATGGCTACATAGCTGTCTTTTTCCAACCTTTCCCCTGGGTAAGTATAACAGTAAAATTCCATCTATTAGTTTGAAGGATACTCCCACCTAAAACCAGCTAATTTATTCATGGGGAGGGGAACCCAAACCTCATCAACCGAATTTCACTTTCTTTCCTTTCTGTTCCTAAGTTTTTGGTGAACAGATCACAATTCTTATGAATGTATTAGTCACACAAATGTGTGTGCAAGCATACTTCAACTAATGTGACATTTGAGCAAGGTTTCTGATGATCCTTGATTCATGCATTTGAAATTTGCTGTTCAGGCTAGGCATCTTGTCACCTCAGTCACATGGCATTATTTCTGCTCTCTTGTTATATGTGGAACCCTTTACATACGAGAAACCACTGATTCTTTGATTCTTCCAACAGATGGTGGAGTAGGAATGAAACATATTGGCAGGGGGAGGAGAGAAGAAGAGAGAAATGAAAATGTTGAGAATTTCCTAAAATTTTCTACATCTTTTCCTGTCTCCTTGTACTCATAATTGTTGGCTTTTTACATAAAGCCAGGTTTAAGAACACTTAGATTCTGATCTGGAATTTACCAAATGTTTAGCAGACTTCAATTTTGCCTCATCTCATTCACATACATGTGAGCGTGCTCTTACCACAGTGCACATGGTCTCTAGTTTTCACCTCTCTCATCTGAGCAGTCACCAAGTGCTAGCGGTCTGGCCAGAAGGACTTGAGGAGCTGCTGTGTACTGTCATATTCCATGTGCAACACATTGGGCTAGATCCTCTGCTAGTATAAATGGACACAGCTCCCTGGACATCGGTGGAGCTGAACACATGCACACAAGCAGAGAATCTGACCCATTATTTTGTATATTGACCAAGTCCATGAATCAAATCTAGGAGGCTTAATTTTACATCTAAGCTTTCACCAAGTTCCAAACACTCCAGTTGAGAGATCTTTCTGATGTTTGAGTACCCATTCAATCTTCCCCTCTATTCCTCCCTGCTGCTCATGCACTTTTAATATTTTTTCTTGAGAAGCCAGTGATTTTAATAAACAAACAAACATTCTCCCTGCCTCCCTCACTGACAAAACCACAAAATCAGTTTGGACAGTGGTGGTTAATGAAATACTGTTCCGCAGTACAGATATTCACATTTGCAGGTAAGTATTCTCCCGTGCACTAGGACACATATTTACCCTAACATAAGCTCCTCCCCACACATTTATGTGAACAAGAAATATTTTACACAAACATTATAGGAAAAAACAAAGAAAAAATGGTTGCAGACATGGCAGAATCAAAGAAAGCCAGAATTTGCAGAAAATATAATTGTTTTTCCTGCTGTTTACCTAACTGTCCTTTCAACATAAATTTATCTTATTACATATCTAACTACAAACAAGGAATATTCCTCTCCCCACCCCCTCACACAAACAGAGGCAGCAGTAATGCCTTCCTTGCAACAAATGGTGAACTAACAAACTATTCGTTTGTGGTGTTGCTATAGCCATGTGGACTCAGGATATAAGAGAGACAATTTGGGTAAGGCAATATATTTTTATTGGACCACTTTCTGTTGGTGAAAGAGATACGCTTTCAAGCTACACAGAATTCTTCTTCTGGTTTTTGGAACCCAAAAGTTTGTTTCTTTCACCCACAGAAGTTGGTCAAATAAAAGTTATTGCCTCACCATCCGGCCTCTTTGTGATTACTATTTAACATTTATATTATGGTAGCATCTAGCAGTCTCACCCAGATCAGGTCCTCATTGTGATTGACATTATAACTATACACACATAATAAATGCAAATCCTTGCAATAAAGAATTTACAAACTAAAAATATAGAAATACAAAATGATTATCTATTCAGGGTTCTGTTTAGATCTTAAAACACACTCAAGTGACCATGAATTTTTCCTGATGTATTGTTTTTATTTTTTGTTTAACATGCAATCATGCCTTCAGTTTAGTGAAGTATGCTACTCTTTGATTTGTCAATACTTTTGTTGTGGAATAAGATGGCAAATTTCAAGCTGTTTGCAGCTCACTTGTAACTAAAATAAATGTACAGAAAGTTGGTGAAATGTGGATGATCTGGAGAGCACTCAAGCTGCAAGGAGACTTCTTTCTTTTCTGATTTGCCTTGATAATTATGATGGGGAAATAATGGAAGCAACTATTAAAGTGCAGCATCTCCTAAGATTTGGTGTTCAACTGGCATAACTATAGACATACATATATGTGTGCTTAATTCAGTGTGAGTCTGACTGAGTTTTGCCTTTGTAATTTTATTTTTCCTATCAGAATCATTTAATAATTTCACACTGCATAAGGTGGCTAGATATATGTACACAAGCACACATATGACTATAACTTTTTTGGACTGTGCACTGGATTTCATGAAAGACCATGGGAATTATGATTTCAAAGGATTTATAGCTTTAATTCTGTTTTAAAATTTAGTGCACACAATGTGTCATTTCTTTGACAGCTGTCACCTGAGACTATTAAACATCAACTCTTGCATAATTAATCTGCTACAATCGGACTTCATGAAGACTTGGGGACTGATCAATTTGCTCTTGACTCATTTTGCTTAAAGCAGCAACTTGAACCTGAGGCCAGATCCTACACTAAAATGTTTCTGTAATTAATGCACTAAATTAATGCACCTTATACCTTGAACCCTCACAAGATAATGCTTAACTCCAAGAAGCACAGTTAGGAGGGTTGTTATGCAGAACAAGTATTTCTTATAATAAATCATTTGTCACCCATGGTTCTATTATATCTATTGTGGTATGCCAGCCCCCCTTGCTGGAGCTCGCCTGCTGGCGACAGTCTCTGTAGGCAGTGGGGGCCTGAGGTAATCCCACCCCAGTCTGGGTAAGCCTCTGGGTCGTCCCCTCTCTTTGGCCCCTTCCCACAGGGCAACCAGGTGCAGGCCTTACTGTAGGTCTGAGGGGCTGTCTCCCCAACCTCACTGGGGAGGGCAGCTAGCCTGTTTGTGCCGGCGGCCGGGGGGGGGTACCTGTTCTTCCTGTAGGCTGGGGCCAAGATCAGGGTCTCTCCTGCTCTGCTTCCCCAGCCGTAGAAAACACTATCTCCAAGCCAGGGGAATCTAGCAGCTCCTTCCTCTCCTCCTCCTGGTCTTTAGGGCAGGCAGGGTTTAAGTACACCTGGGTAGGCTCTTAATTGGTTCCAGGTGCCCCTGATTGCCCTGTTGTAACCTCTCTCCTGCCTGTAGGGAAGAGGGCTTTGAGCATTCTAGGGTTCACATATCGGCCCTGAAGTACCCTGCCATAGCCCTCTGGCTTGACTTTACCACATTATTAACAAATCTCCTAATGAAAATCTCACCCGAAGAGAAAAAATGTTTTCTAATAATCCATTGTGACAGAGTGGTAAGTTTATCTTTGAGTTATTCAGTTTTTCAACTTTCCATCCAATGACCTTGAAAGAAAATTTCTCTTTCTTTACAGTTTTGATTATTTCCGTGACCAAAACCATGATGAAACATTACACCTCATTTAAATCAATGGGAGTTTTGCTCATTGACTTCAGTGGAGCCAGCATTTCACCAACAGAAGATATTTTTCTGCACAATGTACAGATGAAACAGGAGAGATGTCTGTGCATTCAGTGGACTGTACCATTTTGACAAAGATGTGGAGGTATTTTATTACAAAGGTAAGCCCCAGGACCGGGGAGTTCTGGGGGGGACAATTAGGGTGAAAAGAATGGAGAGGAGACCAACCTCAGAGGCCAAGGGTGTGTCAGGTGGGGATTAGGGTAACACTAGTTGGGGCAAAGTGGTGGAGTTACAGTTTGGGGAAACAACAGGAGTCTCGATGACTAGTTAAATTTACTCTAGTGATCCCCAAATGCTGTAGAGAGGTTCCATTTGAAGGGAGGATGATCTGTCCCTGCAGTCTCTCGGTGGATTTTTCTTTTGATTCTCCCCTTTCATTACCCAATGTAACCCATTCTTGGAAGTCTGTTTGCTTATGCTATGTGTGAGCTGAATGGCTGGCTGGCACACACATGCCATGGCAGGAGAGTGTAGCTGAGCAATTTCAGCTAGGAGACAGAACTTTGGGAGGTGAGGAGAGGGGATGGGCCACCATGGTATCATTGCATGGTCTGGTTAAGTTCTGGGCCCAGGATATGTCTATGCTGTTGGCTCCATGGGGATCGATGCAGTGGGATCGACTGAGCAGGCTATGAAGACCTGCTCTATCAATCCCAGAAGTGCTTTCTGGTTGACATGATTAAGCCACCTCCCTAAAAGGAGTAAGGCTGCATTGACTGAAGGGTGTCTTCCGTCGATGTCACGCAGTGAAGACGCTGTGGTACGGCAATGCAGGTAAGTCGATGGGAGACATGCAAGCTATAGCATGTAGGTTGTGTATCTCCCATCGACTATTGGCAACAGTGGGCTCAGTCTGCCCACAGTGGCCTGTCCATAGTCCTGCTGTTCTTCCAGATAGACAGTCACCCAGTCTTTGGCAGTCTTCCCTGTTCTTAGTACTTCTTGCAGTGAGCTGTCCATGATCCTGCTGCTTTTCCAGCCAACCAAGCACCCCGGCAGCAACTGACTGGTCTACCTCTGCTGCTTCCTTTTGTACAACCATTCTGACCCCTCATTGGTCACTCCAGCAGCTATCTTGTGATTGGCTGCTTCATCAGCCCCTCTAGGCTGCCTGGAGGACTTCACTTCTGCTCTTTTCTGGAGTGGGGGGAGGCAGGGGTGTGATGTCTCCCGCAGCAGGCCTCTGGACCTAGTCCACCCCTTCTTATATGCCTTCCAAATATCTTGCAAAAATAGAATTAGTAATGTGTGTGTGTGTGCATGCGCGTGTGTGTGTAATTAAATACCATAATATAATTATATATATAAATTCTGTCTTCTGTTCTATTTAGTATTTCTCTATTAAGACTATCTAGATAGATATCATGTACAATTATAAGTCAGTTTCAATAGATATAGTTGAACAGTTACTCACAATACAATTCTTAGGGTAGTATTATGAAGAGAAACTTCAGGTAAAAAGATTAGAACCTCATCATCCTGGTTTAAAACTCAATTAGTCCTCAAAAGTACAGGGGTAAGGAGTACATTTGGAAGTTGACAACAACATAATATATGGGGGGGAGATGTGGCTTTGTAGCAGTTCTTTTAGAAAGTCATCGTTCTGCTTTGTCTTCTTGCTGTTTGGCAGTGAGGTGGCTTGGACATGAACAGGAGTGAATGATTTAAAATGAATTTACAAAAATACCAAGAATTCAAGTAAATGCTGCTTGGACATCTCAATAAAGCTGCCAAGATTTGGAAGTGTAAGTACTGCAACACAGTTGGATGGAAATCTAATCAGAAAAAAAATCTAAGGGAAAAAAGAGTTCAGGAGAGCTTTCAGTTTCTCAAGAAATAATATTAAAGGCACAACTGCAAACTATCCTGATGCTAAGGAAAGATAGGAAGAATAGTAAGAGGCAAATATGCCTCCATCAGCAGCTCTTTAATGACCTGAAAATGAAAAAGGAATCCTACAAAAAGTGGAAGCAGAAGGAGTACAAAAAAAAAAATAGCACAACCATGAGGGAACAAAATCAGAAAGCCTAAAGGTATATAATGAGTTATACCTAAGAAGGGACATAAAAAGGCAATAAGAAGAGGGTTTTTAAAAAGTATATAACAAAGTGTACGTTCTCTATGTAGTGGAGAAGGAGAGCTAATAATTGATGACACCAAGAAAGATGAGGTGTTTAAAATGCTTAATGGTGACTAAATATTCAATACAATTAATAGTAACAACAAGGGTGGGAGAAATGGAAGCCAAAATAGGGAGGAAAAAATCAGGTTAAAGAATATTTAGAGAAGTTAGATGTATTCAAATCAGAGAGATCTGATGAAATTCATCCCAAGGTACTTAAGGAACGAGATGAAGCAATCTCAGAATCATTAGCAATTATCTTTGAGTACTCCTGAAGAATGAGTGAGATCCCAAAAGACTAGAGAAAAGCAAATATAATACCTAATTTTGAAAAGGGGAACAAAGATGACCCAGGGAATTATGGACAGTCAGCCTAAGTTCAATACCTAGAAAAATACTGGAACAAATTATTAAACAATCAATTTGTAAGCACCTGGAGAATAGTAGTAGTATAAGGAATAGCCAGCATGGATTGTCAAGAAAAAATTTGCCAAATCAACCTAATTTCTTTTTCTGATAGGGTTACTTATCTAGTGGATAGAAGGGAAGCAGTAGATGGGATATATCTTAATTGCACTAAGGCTTTTGATGCAGACGCAGATGATATTCTCATGAGGAATTTAGGGAAATTTGGTCTAAATTAATTTACTATAAATGTGGTGCACAACTGGTTGAAAAACTGTACTCAAAAAGTAGTTAACAATGGTAAACTGTAAAACTAGAAGGCAGCATCTTGTGGTGGCCCACAGGCGGCCAGTCCTGGGTCCAGTACTAGTCGATATTTTCATTTATGACTTGGATAATGTAGTGAAGTGTATATTTACAAAATATGCAGATGAAATCACACTGGTAGCAGTTGTAAGCATTTTACAGGACAGGAGCAGAATTCAAAAAGATGAAATTCAGTAAAGACCAATGTAAATTACTTCACTTAGGAAGGAAAAATCAAAGGTACAGCTACAAATTGGGGAATAACTGGTTAGGTGGTAGTGCTGAAAAGGTTCTGGATGTTTTAGTTAATTACAAATTGAATATGTCAACAATTTGATGCAGATGCAAAAAAGGCTAATATAATTCTGGGGTGTATTAACAGGCATGTCATACGTAAGAAATGGGAGGTAATTGTCCTGCTCTACTAGGAACTGGTGAGGCCTAAGATGGATACTGTGTTCAATTTTGGGCACCAACCTTTAAGGAAGAGGTGGACAAACTGGAGAAATTCCAGAAAAGAACAAAAATGCTAAAAGATTTTGAAAAGCTGATCTATGAGGAAAGATTAAAAAACTGGGCATGTTTAGTCTTGAGAAATGAAGACTGAAGGGGGATCTGATAATAGTCTTCAAACTATGTTAAGCACGTGGACATAGCAGATAGTGATCAATGGTTCTCCATGGCCAGTGAAGGGAGGACAAGAAGCAATCAGCTTAGTTTGCAGCAAGAGAGATTTAGGTTAGATTTGAGGAAAAACTTGCTAAGTGTAGTTAAACTTTGGAACAGGCTTCCAAAGGAGGCTTTAGAATCACCAGCATTAGAAGTTTTTAAGAACAGGTTGGATAAAGCCTGTCAGGGATGGTCTAGGTTTGCTTGGTCCTGCCACAGCACAGGAGGCTGACCTTGATGGGGACTTCCTGAGATCCTTCCTGCTCTACATTTCTCTAAGATCTATCATGTAGGAATAAGAAAGAAGAAGGGAGTTGAGGGGAGCCAGTACATTTTGTCCAAATGAATTGTTTGTGGATGTTTTTGTACTGGTATTATGTAAACATAATGAAACAGTATCATCTTTGAATAATACAGGAGTGTTTTGAGGTCTATCCAGCATAGACAGTGGAATGGAGAAGCATGTGAAAACTATAACAGTATTTAAGGTCACTTCAAAAACTATGCAGAGCGAGCTGCTCAGCTGTATGCTGAGTGTCATTAAAGAGTTCATTATCCAGCAGTTGAGAAGCACCTAATGTGTGGCTATACAAGCTGCTGATCAATGGACAGGTCTACAAAGTGTCAATCAGTACTAGTTTATTGGAATATTGATGGAGATGGGCAAAGTTTTTTAAATTTTTATAGTTTTACACATTTAAAAATCTTGTGCAGAATCAATGGCTACATCTTTTCTTGATCAATTTAATATTGTTTTCTTAGAGCTGTGAGAAACAGACTGATTGCTCAAAGATGTGATAAGGTTGATGAGCAAAGAAAGCTATATCATGGAAGTTAGAACATGTTGGAATAAAGTTAGAATTGCTAAAAGCCAAGCTGGACAAGTCATGCAAGACAAGAAATTAAAATAAGGGTTTGAGTTCTATCAATAAAAAGAGAATAAGAAAGGCTAAAGTTGGGCTACTATGCAGCATGGATGGGAAAGAAATGAAAGAATTTATGTGACCCAAAAACTAAATGAATACTTTGCCTTGCTTTTCAGTAAGGATGATAATATGGAACATATGCATGCAGGCAGTACAGCAAATGGAAATGAGTGTCTAGAAATGGAAATTACCACATCTGAGGTGGAAGAAAACCTTAATGTGCTCAAATCAGGAGGAACAGAGAATTGCTATCCCAGAATACTGAAAGAAGTGGTACATGAGGTTATTAGTCTGAAAGCAAGGATTTTTAATAAATCTATTTGTGGATAGTGTTGCAGGGTCAGTTGAAGAGAGAGAAAGATTGAGCTGGGTGGAGGGATAAGGAGCATTTATTCGGTTACAGCTTCTAGTCCACTTGTTCCCCTTTGCCTCGCGACCAACAAAGTGAGCCCTGAGTTCACTACTTTACAACTCTTTATCTAAAATAATATATAAATACACACACTTCTACAACACCCCCTAAAATCCCTATTTGGTGATATAAAATATTATAAAATGAATATTAATGGCTAGAGAAGGTGTATAATTATATCCGCCCCATTTTTTAGTTCCCATGAAACTTGCATAGCACATACTTTTTATCTTAACGGCAGAAATGACCATGAAGCTTCTTAACAAACTAGCAATAAGGGAAGAACTGGGGGGAGAGATCCTGAGCCTTCCCTACAAGCATGCAGCCTGGGAAAGAAGAGATAACACCCTTTTACCACATTCTTTGTCCAGGTGTTGAGTGGAGGAATGGTCAGGGGGCGGGGAGGGGGAGGGGAGCAGACATAGCCCTCCTTTCCTAACTTCATGGCTAGAGAGTTGCTGTGGTTTGCTTCTCCCCCCACCCCCAACTTCAAGGCTAGAAAAGTGTTGTGGTTTGCACATGATTATTGCTTGTGTAGTATATGGCCTTTTTAGTCCAAATCAGGGGTCCCGTGGAGGACAATTTGTGTCCTAAGCCTGGGTCCAACTCCCAGCCCCCCAGGAATGTGGCCCAGAGCTGACATCCTTTGTTCCTGAGCCCACAGATAGTACCCTATGACTGGAGAATAGCTAATGTCATACCTATATTTAAGAACAGGAAAAAAAAGTGATCTGGGCAATTACAAACCTGCTAGTCTGACCTCAATAGTATTTAAGTCTTGAGAATAAATTATGAAGGAAAGAATAATTAAATTTCTGGAGGTAAATAGTAAAGGTAGATCATGCCAAAATAACTAGATTTTCTTTGAAAAACTGATTTGTTAGAAGTGCAGGAGATCTAATATACTTAGACTTCAGTAAAGCATTTGGCATGGTAGCACATGGGAAATTATTAGTTAAATTAGACAAGATGGTGATTAGTACAGGCTTTGTAAAGCACATAAGGAACTGGTTAAAGGGAAGAAGGAAATGGATTATGCTGAAAGCTGAATTATTAGAAGGGAGGGAGGTTACTAGTGGAGTACCTCAAAAATTCATCTTCAGACAAATCATTCAATATTTTGATTATTGACCTTAACGTTAAAAATAGTAGTGTACTAATGAAATTTGCTGATGATACAAAGTTTGGAGCATCATCAATACAGAAGGATTTGAATATTATACAGGAAGATCTGGATGAATTGAAGACTGGACTATGCAGAATCGTTGTAGCCAGGACATTAGTAACATCTTTTATTAGATCAACTTCTGTTGGTGAGAAAGACCAAGATTTCAAGCTTACTTAGAGCTCTTCTTCAGATCTGAGAAACATACTCAGTGTCCTGTTAATCACAATATGAAATATGTGTTAACTACTTATGCTAAACTATCTGTTCAAATCTTGTATTCAACAGTGACACTTTGAGTACATTTCCAAGACTTGAAGAAGAGCTTTGTGTAAGCTCACAAGTTGTCTCTCTCACTAACAGAAGTTAGTCCAATAAAAGATATTATCTCACTCATCTTGTCTCTCTGAAGTCTGGACTGACAGAAATGGAATGAAGTTCAATAGTACAAAGTGCGAGATCGTGCACTTAGGGTCTAATAATAATACAAGCTGGGAGCTCATCAGATAGAAGTGACAAAGAAGATAAGAGAGACCTCAGTGTATGGGGTCAATCACAAGATGACTATGAACCATCAATATAATGTGGTTGGAAAAGAGGCAATGCAATCATAGGATGTATCAGGCAAGGAACTTAGAGTAGCGAGAGAGAAGTATTAATACCATTGTACAAGGCACTGGTAAGAATTTTGTGGTATAGCAAGGGCAGAAGGCACTGGGAAAGTTCTAGAAGGGCACTATGTAAGTGCTAGAATGCTCCAGGCTTTATTCCCTGTAGACTAGCAATTAGAGTCAGCTGACACCAATTAAGGCCCCACCCAGGTGCCTATAAAAACCCTCTACTCTTGAGAGACAGTGTGGAGTTGAAGGAGTAGGTGTGTGGTGAGCAGAGGAGTGTGTGAAGTGGAGGAGAACAGAATGGAGTACGATGGTGTGTGGAGTCGTGCAGAAGAACAGAACGGAGTACAGTGGTATGTGGGAGAGAGGTGGAGTCCTGAAGAAGGTACTGGGTTCAAGAAGCAAAAAGACAGAGCGGGGAGAGTAGCCCAGGGGAAAAGCCTGCAGCTGCAAGTAAGGTGCCAGCAGCACATAGCTGCTAGTCAGAGGGCCCCTGGGCTGGGACCTGGAGGAGCAGGCGGGCCCGGGTCCCTACCCCCCACTCTGGGAAGACGGGGTGACCAGCAACGTCTTGGACCACTACGAGAGGCAGAAGTGCGAGACCCACTAAGGAGAAGCCGGCCGTTTGCCACACGTGGTGTCAAAAGTGGGATTGATCGCAAAGCAGACTTAAACCAGGGTGGTTTTAGCACACCACACCCTCAAGATGGAGGAGGTGGTAAAAGCCCTGGTGCAAGCCACAGCCGCACAGCAGGAGGCTACCCGAGTCCAGGGGGCTGCCCAGCAGGAGGCCGTAAGCCTACAGCAGGAGACTTATTGCCTGCTGATGATCCAGGCTGCCCAGGACCGCGCCCTACTCCAGGAGGTGGTAGGCCAGTTGAAAGTCCTGGTAAGGCAAGGTAGCAGCCACGGTGGGCGCAGACCATCTGTGCTGGCAACTAGCTGCAGAAATTGACATCAGAGGATGATATAGAGGCGTACCTCCTGGCCTTTGAAAGAACAGCCCTGAGGGAAGCCTGGCCCTTTCCTAGGAGGAGAGGCCCAGAAGGCCTATTATGATATGGCGGTGGAAGCTGCTACAGACTACCCCAAGCTGAAGGCAGAAATCCTAAATAGATCTGGAGTAATGGTAGCCGAGCGAGCCTGGAGATTCCCTGAGTGGCAGTATAGCGAGGGTAAAGCACCGCAGTCGCAGTTGTTTGATCTGATCCATCTGACCCGGAAGTGGCTGCGCCCTGAGGTCCTCAGCACCGAGAAGATGTTGGAACTCCTGGTGATGGACCGGTATACAAGGGGGCTACCATCAGACCTCTGTGCCTGGGTTGGTCAGAATGACCTCTCCACCTATGACGAGTTGGTCGCCCTGGTTGAGAGACAGCTGGCAGCCCGTGAACTGGCCCCAATCCTCCGAGAGAAGACATGGTGGGCATGGAAGCCAGTCCCCAAACACAGTTCCTGGATTGCTGGGAGACCCAGGAAACTGGGAACCGAGCACAAGGGCGCTGAGGAGTGGCCTGACACCGGGAAAGGGCCGGGGAACTCAGGGAGCAAGGACGTGGGGAGGCGATAGACCAAGGCAGAAGGGGGCAGCCAGCCTAAGGTACCACTGCTATGAATGTGGGGACTGGGGCACACAGCAGCCCAGTGCCCCAACAGGGAGGAGCCTATGCAGTGCAATCTAGGTGATTTTGGGGGGTCCTGTGGTCTCCTTGGTTTGGTAGTGGTTGTAACAGCCCCCCATTGATATAGAAGACCAGTAAAAATGAACGGCATCGACACCAGGGCCCTAGTAGATTCGGGGAGTGCAGTAACACTAGTCTTGGGGAAACCCAGGCCAAACATACAGGGGTGACCTGTGTACATGGGACTGTAAATCTGTACTCCTCAATCCCAGTACAGATCGAGATCCAGGGGAATACCACCTGGGTGATGGCAGGGGTGGTCCCAAGGCTCCCCTACCCAGTCTTGATTGGTAGGGATTTTCCAGGATTCGAGAACCTACTCCCACCCATGGAGCTTGGGCTGGGCAGCAAACCCCAGGAGAAGACTGAGGCACAGGCAACCAGCCCTTTGTTACCTGGCAGCTCTGTGTTCTTGGAGAACCAGGGTGAAAAACCCCTATTCTCTCTCTGGTTCTCCTGAATCCCCCCCCAGCCTCTGCTTGAACCAGAAACAAAAGCTATGAAAAGGCTGTGGGAGACACACCTAAAACCCTCCCAACAAGGGTGATAGGATTGAGACAACTCCCCATGCCTCATTTACATAGAAGATGTAAAAAGAGGCATCTCAATTAGCACCTTGAATGGAGAACTGGAGCCTTATTTACATTGAAGATGGAACAAGAATTAGCATGAAGAATGGAGAACCAAGCTCCAAAGCAGGTACCGCACTGAACTCTGGGACTGGCAAAGCAGGGACACACTGCATTATGGGAGATCTCTGCTCTTGATGTAAATGAACTCTCACCTACACCCATCCAGCTCCGCAGTTATCAGACCATTCTAGTATTGACATGCAAAACACTGAATCTGCCTGGTTGCATTGTGAGCTCCCCCAAGGAACACTGACCATAGCTGCGAGTGATCAGCTCTTATTGTCCAGCATAGAGAAAACCACCCTGGGGTACTTCATTGAGACATTGTTTACCCACAAACAAACCTGGTTCTACAAAATACCCCTACCCAAGTTCAAATCTCTCTCTCTCTCTTGCTTTCCTCTTCTGATGCCTGGACCCAAATGCTTTCCTGACTGATGATGTGGGTTTTGCCTCTCCCTCAAGTGTTCCTGACCCTAAGCTGAACAGCCTGTCTTCTGGGAACTTCTGAGCTGCAAGGAGTGGTGAGATTCTCCCCCCCACCATCTTTCCCAATTCTCTCTCTCTCTCTCTTTAATCCAGGTATAACTTTCTACTTTTGTAATCAAACCTGGGCTAGCCTTCTCCAATACTCCTACTGTAAATTTGTTGTCTTGTAAGTGTTAGATTGTTTTTCTCTCCTTGTATGGCATCACTATTAGTATTATAAGTTTTATACACCTGACAATAAACTAACTATTGTAATCAAGCTGGTTGCCAGTTTCTCTCTCTCTAAATGCATTTACTCCTTTGTGTTCTTGGCTTCCCTACCTTGCTCTGCAGCAATGCTTTTTTTACCTAAGCCAAAGATCCCTGGAATGCCTAAAATCCTATGGGTTTTGCTTATCAAGGGGGTTACTGCTAGAACAATTGTGTTGCAAAGAGGCATATAAAGGGGGTAGCTGAAAAGTGCTGCTCTGCCTAGCCTACGGAGTCCAGAGGCGCATAAGGATGACAGCTGAAAGTGCTGTTTGACCCAGCCTGATTGAGTCCAGGGGGCACATAAGGGGAACAGCTGAAAAGTGCTGTTTGGACCCAGCCTGCTCATAAGTGTGCTCCATTCTGGTGTGGTGCAACGGGCACATGAGGGTGACAGCTGACAGTACTGTGTCACCCAGCCTGCTGAGTTCAGGGATGTATAAGGGGTCAGCTGAGAGTGCTGATAGCCCGGACTGCTCAGACGCACTCAGTTAATCTGGAATGGCTGTGTGTATCTGTGGGGGGTTTATTTGAATCTGAAAACCTTAGGTCCTGCAGGATAGCTCCACTGGGAGAGAACTTGTAACCATATGAACACACAAGTAACACAAGCAGCACATTAATAGAATCACACCCCCTTTTCCAGGAAAGTAACCCTAATAACTAAGCATACCTCAAAGTGACGGACAAATCTGGTAACACCTTCCCGTTTTTGCTGAATTCACCCAAGAAATGTTCTCACCCCCTGGAAGATCCCGGAAATCCCGGCAGGAAAGGAGGGCAGATAGAAGGCTAGACACTCGGATACTAGCTGGGAACCAGAAAGCTGCCCTGGTTGGTAGGCGAACCAGTTTGGGAGGCCAGGAGACCCCTCAAACTAGTGAAGACCCAGGGGCAGTACCTAGCACTAGTAGGAATGACCCTGGAGATGAAAATGAGGTTGGGCCCCTAGAGGTAGGCCAGCTAGGCCTCCTAAGGGGAAATTTTGGGCAGGACCAGGCCATGGACCCAGTATACACAAACGTGAGAAAGGAGGTAGCAGAGATTGATGGCATTCCCGTGGAGGGAAAGACTAAGGGCCCGGGGCCCTACTACATCCTGAAAGGGGACCTGCTTTACCGTGTGAGCCCTATACGGGAGGAGGAAGTAGAGCAACTCTTGGTGCCACGGAAGCACATAAAGGCACTTCTTGTACTGGCCCATAGTCATTTATTTGGGGAACACCTAGGAGCAGATAAGACTCTGGACTATATTCTGAGAAGGTTCTACTGGCCAGGAATATGGGCGGAAGTCCAGTGATACTGCCTCTCCTGCCCGGAGTGCCAATTGCACAGTCCCCGGCCTCACTTGTGAGCCCCGTTAGTGCCCCTGCCCATTATTGAAGTTCCCTTTGAAAGGATCGCCATGGATCTGGTGGGGCCACTAGAACGATCAGCATGCGGCCATCGAAGTGTGCTTGTCACTGTGGACTATGCCACCCGGTACCCCAAAGCCATTCCCCTAAGAAACCCTACATCCAAGGCAATTGTGAAGGAACTGCTCCAAGTCTTCGCTAGAGTGGGCATCCCTAAGGAAATCCTGACAGATCAAGGGACCCCCTTTATGTCCAAAGTGATGAAGGATCTATGTACCCTGCTCCGCATCCAGGCCCGGTGGACCTCAGTGTATCATCCGCAAATGGATGGCCTGGTTGAGAGGTTTAATCGTACCCTCAAGAGTATGATACGGAAGGTAGAGGTGCAGGATGGAAAGGATTGGGACGCCTTACTACCCTATTTGATGTTCACAATACGGGAGGTCCCCCAGGCATCCACTTGATTCTCCCCCTTCGAATTATTATATGGTCACCATCCACCGGGTATTTTAAATATTGCTAAAGAGGACTGGGAGGAACAGCTCAATTCAGGGAGAAACATTATTGAGCATGTGGCCCAGATGCGGGAACGGATAGCCCGGGTGACCCCCATAGTGCAAGAACACCTAGAGAAAGCCCAGGGGGCCCAACGGACCTACTACAACCAACAGGCAAAGGCACGGAGGTTTCAGCCAGGAGAGCGGGTAATAGTGCTAGTGCCAACAACAGAAAGCAAGCTCCTGGCCAGTTGGCAAGGCCCGTACAAGGTTGTGGAAGCTGTTGGAGAAGTGAACTACAAGATGAGGCAACCAGACTTCCGAAAATCAGTGCAACTATATCACGTGAATCTGTTGAAACCCTGGCGAGACCAAGAAGTGTACCTAATCGCCCGAGAAGCTCCCCCCCAGTCAGACATCCCACAAGGAGAGGTGAGAATATCCCCCGAGTTGACCCCAGAGCAAAGGACAGAAGTAGTTGACATGATCCAGCGAAACCAGGACGTGTTCTCGAAGCAGCCTGGTCATACTACGGTGGTCCAGCACCACATCACCACCAACCCTGGAGCACGCATGACAATAAAACCATATTGGATACCAGAGGCCAAAAGGGAAGAGATTAGAACTGAAGTAAGGAAGATGCTGGAACTCGGAGTTATCGAGGAGCCAGTGGTCCAGACCGATCGTCCTAGTTCCCAAGCCCAACGGCACCCTCAGGTTCTGTAACGATTTCAGAAAGCTGAATGAAATATGGAAATTTGACACCTACCCGATCCCACGTATCCATGAGCTGGTGGATCAGTTGGGCAAAGCCCGATATCTGACCACCTTGGACCTGACCAAGGGTTATTGGCAAATCCCCCTAGCCAAGGATGCCAAGGAGAAGACCGCCTTCTCCACCCCGATGGTCTCTTTCAGTACATGGTCCCTCCCTTCGGACTCTATGGGGCCCCCTCAACATTCCAACGACTGATGGACAAATTATTGAGACCCCATGCCAAGTATGCTTCCGCCTACCTGGATGATGTGGTCATCCATAGCCCCGATTGGGAAACGCACCTAGGGAAAGTAGAGGAGGTACTCGACACCCTCCGGAAAGCTGGCCTCACTGCAAACCCTTCGAAATATGCAATAGGGCTGGCCAAGGCCAAATACCTGGGCTATGTAGTAGGGAGAGGTCTAGTAAAGCCCCAGTGGGACAAGGTAGAGGCCATCTAGGCCTGGCCCCGACCGGTCCGCAAGAAACTGGTCAGGCCATTCTTAGGGATCGTGGGCTATTATAGGAGATTCATCCCCCACTTTGCCACTAGAGCAGGGCCCTTGACCGACCTGATAAAAGCTCGAGGCCCAGATATGGTGAAGTGGACTGAAGCGGCTGAGAAAGCATTTGTGGATTTAAGGACAGCTCTTTGTAGCCACCCAATACTTATAGCCCTGGATTTTGAGAAAGAGTTCATCCTCCAAACAGATGCCTCAGAGACAGGGCTAGGTGCTGTCCTGGCACAGAAAATAGATGGCGAGGAGCACCCCATCTTGTATCTCAGCAGGAAACTCCTCCCCAGAGAGCAGAAGTATGCAGTTGTCAAGAAAGAGTGCCTAGCGGTTAAATGGGCTATGGAAACGCTCCGATATTATTTACTTGGAAGGAGGTTTACCATAGTGACAGACCATGCCCCTCTTCAATGGATGCACACTAACAAGGAGAAGAATGCCAGAGTAACCCGATGGTTCCTCTCGCTACAGCCTTTTCACTTCTGGGTGCAGCATAGGGCCGGAAGCCAACATGGCAACGCTGATGCCCTTTCGCGCCAACATTGCCTCATGTCCCAAGTAGCCCAACCCTGTGGTGTTGAGCGCGGGGGAGGGGGAATTTGTGGTATAGCAAGGGCAGAGGGCACTGGGAAAGTTCTAGAAGGGCACCACATAAGTGCTAGAATGTTCCAGGCTTTATTCCCTGTAGATTAGCCAAAAGGTAATTAGAGTCAGCTGACACCAATTAAGACCCCACTCAGGTGCCTATAAAAACCCTCTACTCTTGAGAGATAGTGTGGAGTTGAAGGGGTAGGTGTGTGGTGAGCAGAGGAGTGTGTGAAGTGCAAGAGAACAGAATGGAGTACAGCGGTGTGTGGGAGAGAGGTGGAGTCCTGAAGAAGGTACTGGGCTCAAGAAGCCAAAAAGACAGAGGGGGGCGAGTAGCCCAGGGGAAAAGCCTGCAGCTGCAAGTAAGGTGCCAGCAGCACATGGCTGCTACTCAGAGGGCCTCTGGGCTGGGACCCGAAGGAGTGGGTGGTCCCAGGTCCCTACCCCCCTCTCTGGGAAGACGGGATGACCAGCAACGTCTTGGCCCACTACGAGAGGCAGAAGTGCGAGACCCACTAGGGAGAAGCCGGCCATTTGTCACACTTTGTTTGGAATATTTGTTCAAGAAAGATTAATTAAAACTGGAACAGGTCCAGAGAAGAGCTATTATGATGAAGAGTGGAATGGAGAACCTACTTTACCAGAGAAGACTGAAAGAGCTTGGCTTGCTTAGTCTAGTAAAAAGAAGGCTAAGGGGGAATACGATTGCTCTCTGTGAATACATTAAGGGGGTAAATATCATGGAGGGAGAAAAGCTCATTAAGTTAAAGGACAGCACTGGCCCAAGAACAAATGGATATAAATTGGTCATGAACAAATTCAGGCTGAAAATTAGAAGAAAATTCCTAGAAAGTGAGGTTTCTGGAATAGCCTCCCGATAAGAGTAGTCAGGACACGCAACTCAAGTGATTTTAAGAAACAGAGCTAGATAAACTGATGAGTGCAATTGTTTTATAGGGTTACATGTGATGGCGACGGGCTCAACAGCTCTAAGACTCCCTTCCGATTGATGGCTTAAGTTTCTAATAAAGGTTTATTAGGTTTATTATTAATAAGCCTGCTTCAAGGTTTCAGAAGATCCACCTGAAGGAGTCAGGAAAGGATTCTTCCCCCACCCAGAATACCCTGGTTTATTTTTTATCTCCTTCCCCTGAAGCATCAGAGATGGCCACAGCTGGAGATGGGGCACTGCATGGGAAGGGCCAGTGCACTGAGCATTCTTGCTGAGTCAAGTGCTTGACCTACTGGTTCTCTCTCATGCTCAAGGTCTCCCTGATTTCCTTCCCAACCTCCCGTTTGGCATTTCCCCTCCATGTCAGATCAGCGACTTCTTGTTTTTGTTCACTTTCCTCTGAAGCTTGTGGTTGGGGATCATTCGCCAAAGTTATCTGGGTATATCTCAATCATTTCCCTGCCATGTAGAGCCTTGGGGACTGGTGCACCTCAGTCCCTCCTATTCTCTGCCTATGGCAAATATTTTAGCGTAATCTAGTAGGTGATGTTGATGGCCTGTAATATCGAAGCGGTCAGATTAGATCATTTTGTGGTCCCTTTTAGCCTTAAACTCTATAACAATATTTGCAAACTATAAACAAGAACACTAAGTAACCTGTTTCCTCCTTCAGTGGAGTAAAACAGACGCTGAGGAAGCTGGGAACAGGACAGAATCTGTCATCCCCTCTCACACCTACATCAGGTCTAGTTGTGGGGGGACTGCTCCATAGCATGGGGCCCAACAGCCTCCTTCCCAAAGTTTCCTCCTTCTGCAGTGTTCTGTGAAAAGCAGCACTTCCTCAGCCACTCCAGCAAACTGCAACCATTAGTCAGATCAGAAAGCCAGGGCCGCCAGAGAGTCAGCAGTAGAGCTACGTGAATAATGAATATTTTTGGTTTGCTGGCAATTCAGAAACAAAAAATATCAAAGTTAGGTTCAGGATGAACAAAAGTGGAAAAAAATTGGGGTCAGCCAGAACAAATGCAGTTAATATGTGCTGTGTTAATTTTGTATTATTCTAGTTTTTTAATCAAAATTTTGTGCAGTACCAAATCAAATGCCTTACAGAAGTCTAAGAGTGCTACATCAACTCTATTACCTTTATGAACCAAACTTGTAACCTCATATTTTTAAGGAAAAAGAGTTAGGATATATTATAAATAGATGGTAGTCTCTCCACAGTTCTGGTTTGGACCAGCTATTATTATTCAACCCTATTGTGTGTGTGTGTGTACACACACACACACAGACACACACACACCATAACTATTGTTTGGGGTGTTAATTTGGCCTGATAATTGCCAAAATTAGAAAATTTCTGCAAAGTGGGTGAACATTTGTCAAACTACTATGAGTTACAGATCATTAACAATTACCCTAATTTGTACTTTTGACTTATTATAATGTCTCATAGCTCAGATAGAGCTTGGTACTATCCTTAAATCCTATACTGCCCTCAATCTCTAATGGGTAAAAATAAGCATTTTTGCCAATTGTTATGATGTTTTGTAGTTTTCTTTAAAGTCTCAGCTCCTGGAATCATTATTACAAGAGAATTTCAGCTTTCATTTAAAAAGAAAGTCTCCAGCCCCCATGGCTGCAGAGGAAAGCCTGAAATCATTCATCCTCAAAGCTCCAAAACCAGAAGGCAAATAAACAGAAGTTAATGTTTATTATTGTTTAAAATCTTAAGATTTTAGCCAATCTCATGATTTTAGGGTGCTTGACACAAGATTTTTAAACATTTTGGGTTGGCATTACTAAAAAATGAACACATTTTTCTCAAATACAAAGCTTTGACTATCGTATCATAACACAGATCTTGACTGAGACAAATATAAATATAGTTCTTTCATCAGTAATGCAAATGCAGCACAAAACCCTTCTTAAAGAACAATGAGAGATCTGTAGCACTTTAAAGACTAATAAGGTTCTGCAGGCATAAGCTTTCATGGGCTGCAACCCACTTCATCAGATGCAGAAGTGGGTTGCAGCCCACAAAAGCTTATGCCTGCAGAAATTTGTTAGTCTTTAAAGTGCTACAGGACTCTCGTTTTTGCTGCATACAGACTAACACAGCTACCCCTGTGGAACTTGTGAAAGAAGCAACTTATATATGTACTCATGAAACATTGAACAGTTTCAAATGCAAGGCTACATGCATACATGATTTCACCACAAATTGATAGCGGCATACACCTTTCATATTAATTTACAATGAGAAACATCTGTTTCAAGAAATGTACCACCAAAAATTCTAATGTCAATTGATAATATATTAACTGATATATCTAATTTAAAGAAAATATTTACGTATTAAAATCAAGGGAACAGCAATAACACATTAAAAAACAAACACCACATGAGTTGATCAGAGGTAACATTGTTGTGCTACAATGGAATATGCATCCATCTGTACATAAGAATAATGTGTTTATTATGTAGGAGTATTAAGATTTATGAGCTCCTTAACTATTAATTTCCATATTTTTTAGTACTTCTGCTTTGTAAATAATGAGATAGCTAAATACCTTTTTGTCACTTAGGAACCTCGACTACCTTTTTTTTAGAACTTTTTTTTTTAAAGGAGAAATATAATCACTGAATTGTTGTCTTCTTGGATTCTTTTATAATATGTTACGCTGACACCAGTATGTCTAATGCATATTCAAGTAGAGTTTTCTCCTCTCTTCCTTATGTGTATTTCCTTACGCAACTAATTTTGAGGTGCCCTTCTCCTATAGGTTAGTCTATTAATAATGTCAACTTATTATCATATATGTCAGTTCATTGCCATGGCACTCTTGTGGTCAGATATCTGCATTTGTCAGCTCATGTTCCTGTGGTCGGCTAATGTTATTAAGGACAGAATTCCACCTCATACTCTATTTCCAGTTCTCCAAAACTTAGGGGTGACCAGTAGATCACTTCTCTGTGCCAAAGTTCATAGGCCTCAAGCCTTACGCTAACTGCTGAAGCTAATGTCTTACAGGGTACAGGACTGCAGATTCCTTGCATTACTGCTGAATATAATAAAGGCAGAATATAATGAAGGCAAAAAAGTGAAGAGGATAAAGGTGAGCTAACCCAAAAGGGCTACACCAGATCAGGCCATAGACAGTGGTGGGGCAATATAGTTGAAGCTTGCACTGCCATTGTCTGTGCTATATGAACGAGGTGGACAAACAGAAGACTTTAGTATGCAGGGCTATCAGTCTGACAGATGTTACTTTAAAAAAAGGAAAAAAAAAAGCACTGTATGAGATTTATATGCCTTGTATCCTAGCACAGATCATCTAAAAGTATATGTATAATACAACAGGGAGTATAAATGTTCCGCATGTCTGATGATTTACCACATTCTCCCTGCTTCCTTCTCATTACTATTCTTGACAAAAATTTGCATTCAGTTACAATGTAATTTTAAATTCTTATTTTGAAACATTCTGATGCTCTAAACAGAGGTGGTAGGAGTAGCATGTTGTGAAATGATTTGAATTAGAATAGATTGTTTCCCATCAGTTCCATATTTTCAGTCATCCTTAAACGTGAGTCAGTGGACCCTCTATGCGATATAAAGATATTGTTCATGAACACTGATGTTTTCAGTGAGACCAATTCTAAGCTACTTTCTTTTTTCCTTTTATTTTAAAAAAATACAGACTGTATCTAAAAATAAAATATTTAGCATCTTCCGAAAGCTGCTTGCAAAAGCAAAAATAAGATTTAAAAAAAAAGAATCTCTAGGCATAGGATAGCTAAAATATTCAGGATGCCAACAAACCGAGGCAGCTGCACCACTGTAAGGTCTCTCATGTAGCTACTCTATCCTGAAATTTTTAATTTTAACCTGAAAAAATCAAAATATAGAAAAAAATCAACAAGATCTAATGCAAACACGTGGTTGGTTTTAAATGACAAGGTGGATAGACAATTTTTGGAAAATTTGTACATTTCAGCAGTCTGTAAAAGTTTTCATGAATACATTTCCCCTCATTTTTCAGATAACTCCATTATAGATACTACATAGATTGTATAATAAATATAATAGCATTGTAATAGATACAATAGATAATTTGTTTAAGCAGCATAGCCTAGTGGATATACTAGTGGACTGAGGCTTAGAGGACCTGGCTTCTATTCCTGATTCTGTCACTAGCCTGATCTTTGGCAAGTCACTTCACATCCCCTGTGCCTCAGTTTCTCAGTCTGTAAAATGAGGATAACAATGCACATCTCCTTAATAAAGGGCTTTGAGATCAACTGATCAAAAGTGCTGTGTAAGGGCTAGGTTTTATTATCATTATGATATGTTTAAGAAGGATTAAACTGAGGTGCTGAGTGGCACAAGTCATGGCAAAGTACACAGCTTTTCACTGCGAGGTTACATGTCTGAATTTGAACCAGAATGGCGTTTGAAAATATTATCTGGTTGTTTAGTAGACTATAATAATAAATACAAATTGGTGACACTAGACTGCTTCCATAGTGCTTGAAGCCTATTAATTATGTCAGCTTCTGTGTCCTCCTAGGCATTTGGTCAAATGACTATAAAAGGGAACAAAGCATTTGATTAAATGTTTGAAATTACTCCCTGAATTAAACAATCAAAGGGATAAATACTTTACGTGGTAACAGAATAGAACAGCTTATCAAATGTCATTTATTTTTCATCACTATGGAGTAAATTTGCTCCCTTTTCAGTGATGGAGAAGTGCCTTGCGCAGTGGAGTTGACCTCAGTCTTTTGGTTCTCCAGTTACTAGAGGAGTTGACCAGGATGGGCTGTAGGTGGAATATAACACAATGAAGGAGTTCCAGGTAAGAGGTCATTCTCCAGTTCTCTACGTACCACATGAAGTCTGTTGTCTCTCTCCTCACACTATAGGCTCTAACCTAGTGTAGCTAATACCATTCAGCAGTATTATGAGGGAACTGAAGTTGTAGTCTCCACAGGTGGTCCATATGTCTGATAGCCATTCAATCTCCTGCACTTCAGGACCTGAATGTGTAGAGACAAGCCAAAAGCAAGGGCAGGACCAGTGTATCAACTGAAGCTAAAAGGTCAGCAAGATTCAAAAGAGGAGTTGACATTTACATAAGTAACAAAAACAAAGAATTACATTAGTAAGAAATAAATCAATTTAAATTATTTTTTTTAAGGATTTGGAAGGAATATAAACTAGTATTGCAAACCCCAGCATTCAAAAATCATGAGTCAGGCATCAAATACTCACGAGATTAGCTTCAAAACCATGAGGTGCTTTTTAGAAATAAACAAACACGAGTTCTTTTTATTTGCCGTCAGGGTGTACTTGTTTCATATTTTCAATCTCTTCTCCATAATCACACTTTTTAAAAAAAGTGAAAGCTGAGATGCTCATGCAATCTCTGGATTCCAGCAGCTGTGGCTTTAAGAAAATCATGAAACAGCAGGAGTCTCAGTAAAATCATGAGGAGTTGTCAACACTGAAACTACATGCCTCAGGACATAATCCAACTTCTAACTAAAAGGGGATTAGGAGGAAACTTTCCCTGCAGCAGGTTACCCCATAGCTGCTTAATGCAGGGTTTATTGCATCTTCTTCTAAAGCACATGTTGCTGGCTTCTGTTACTGAGAGACCATTCATCTAATCCATCACAGCAATTCCTGTGAGAAAGGGTTAATGATGGAATATTATTTCAGAGAAGTTAAACTCACAAGTCAGTCAGTTGATTTGATTTATGTACATTCACTTGGTTATTTATGCTTGGTTGAAGTTAGCTGGATTTTTATAAACACACTCGCCTTCTCTTCTGAGATTCCTCTGCATCCTACACACCAAGCTTGAACATGCTTACAATCCACTTAATGCAACCTTAGCAAATAGGACAATAAAAGGTTTCCCTACTGTTTATTGCCACATGATGTGGACTTGTCCCACAATGGGCATTTCTAATGTGGATCCAGTAAATAATTTGATGAGCACGAACCCACAATTCTATAGTTGTACACTTGCATCAAAATCCATATCTAACTTTCCTTCTTGCAACCAATATAATTTTAATCATAGCAGTTTTTGTAAATTACTATATAAATAGATTCACCCAGAAAATATACAAGCCAGAGCAAACTTAATCAGATCTTCTGAGTGTTACACTAGTGACAGGCTGATTGTTACTATACTGCCCCTCAAGAATAGCATTATTGAGTGATGCTAGGGATTTTTTCATGGACCTCTCAAGAATGAGCTCCAGTGATATAATTTCAAATTGGCATTCTGGTTCCATGAGAATTCATACCACAGGTTCTTGAAGACACAGCGAAGACACCCAGCTTTGCCCTGAAAGATTGCCACACAACACTGATTGTGTCTGTGTGTGTCTTGGCCTTATCTTTTGTTCCTGTGTACAGAAAAGGTAATGTATGAAGAGTGAAGCAGTGCAGAAAATAATCCTATTTTACAGCAGTGTTCTCAAACTATTATTATTTGTATTACCATAGCACCTAGGAGCACTAATCAAGGATCAGGCTGCCTTTGTACTAGGTTCTGTACAAACAGAAGAAAATCATGAGCCCTGCATCAAGGAGCTTACAATAGCCTGCAGACCAGCAATGGTCCATGGAGACCTTTCTACTGATCCATCAGAACATTGGAGAAGACAGAGGATGCAGTGGGGAAGGCAGCCAAACTGAAAGGTTGGAAGTGGAAGATGATTCATCTCTTAAAGTGTTCCACAGAATAAGAAAGTGTGAGAAATATTGTGTCTGAGATTATAAACCTGACCACCTGGTAAAAGTCAAGGTCCCCCAGTCAATGGCTCACGGGCCTGGATGAGGTTAAGGCGCATCAGTTTCATAGCCAATGGTACACAAAGGAGCGATTGGCCAGCATTCTGTCTGACTTCCTCTGGGTACTGTTATTCAATGGGTCAGGTGGCTGAGTGGTTAAGAATCTCAACTGCAATGCTGAAGGGCATGGGTCTGAGTCTCCCTTGATCTCCTACTAAAAGGCCACCTCTCATTCACCTAGCTAATCAACTAGGGAGACTGGCCATTGTGGAGTAGACAGTGATGAAAAGGGAAGACTGGTGAAAGAAACTGTATCTCTGAATAATAAAAGTGGCAAAATAAGACAGTTTCCCTGTGAGTGAAACTGAAGTGTCCTGTCTGCGAGTGTGGGGATTAGAAAAACCTAGTAATGCAGCTGTTTATTCAGGTTCAATGGACTTGGCATCATAATAGTCTGTCTCAGCCACCAGGTGGTGCATAAGCATAATACACAGAAAAGAATTTCTCTTTGTTCAGCACAACTATTTTAATGCCAGAACTCCTCAAACAGAAGTAAGTTTTCACTTGGCATTGAATGTGTTGTAGTTAATTAGTGCTGAGGATTTTTAACATAACAGAAAAGAAACAAGAACATGTTAAGTAATTCTTGTAATTTCAGTAAAATGCACTATGAATAATCCCCTTCTGTGTCTATCTTATTTATTGATTTTATTTTTAACCTTTGTTACAGATGGTTTCAAAACTTAAAAGTCTCTGTATTACTGAATTTCAAATCCTATTACAATTGAAGGCTGTTATAACAAACACTTCACCTTAAAAACAGAGGACCAAAAGCAGGGAATTAAGGTAGTATTGTGTTGTTTTGCTTTGTATTCTTTACCTCAGCACAAGATGTTCAGCCTTCAAAATTCAGTGCTTCATCTTGGCACATTCAGTTGCCTTACACAAGTCATTGTAGTTTAGAGACTACACACAATCATCTCCAATCTTGCCAGAGGGGGTTGAAATTTAAGCAAAAGGTTTTTTGGACAAATTGAGTGTTTGTTTTTAAATGTCAATGCTTGTCTCTTTTTGTTTTCATAAAAAATGTTGAAGCAAAGTTTTTCTGAAAATGAAAAACTTGTCAAATTTTAATGAAAGAAAATTTAAATTACATTATCAGGGGGAAATAATTATTTCCTGACCAATTCTATTCACAACAATGGTTTTCTGAAGCATAACACATTAAAGTGTTCATATTTGATCTAAAATTGGGAGAATCCAAATCCACTGATGTTCCATTAGAAAATGAAAATAAAAAATGTGGACAGAAGAAATAGTTAATAAAGGCTGTGCTGGGTGCCTGCAACTAGAAAACAGAAAATGTAAATGTCACCACCCAAATTCATACTTTTATTAATGAAAATGCTGATATTGCTCTATATTTAAATATTTTCTACTGAATATACCTGGAAATTTGCTGTGTGTTGTGCCTATCTTTTGCAGTGTTCTCCCTCCCTCCCCCTGCCTTTTGTGCATCTTGCACATTACTGCAGTCAGGGCTCAAATTATGACTCCTGTGGGGTCATTCAATGAGACTGCTCATGGCACTAAGCTCTGACCCAACAGTAAACATTTGTAGTATTGGTACTGTGGTCTCTAGCAATACCTCCATCAAGTAAATCAAAAAGGTGACCAAGCCAGTAAAAGTTATATTGAACTTGTCTCATCTGGAAATTGCTCTTGGCAAATTTATTGTATGATGCTTTGAACTATAAAAATCTGATACTTCATATGCAGTAATTGTCAAGAAGAGACCAGCAGGTCAACAGAACTGTTTTAATTACTTTTTATTGTTTCAAATTGGCTTTACTGTTGGCGATTTTGGCTTCTATCATCGAAAACAAAGTTATGTGAATTTAGCTACTGAAGTAGAATCTTACTAATGTTAATTAACCCCACACACACAGATGTGAAAACGTATAGTTCAGGGATAGCTTCATGATTTTGTAAATATCTAATGATGAAAAGCAGAGGAGGAGACAAGAAAAGCAATAATTAAACACTGTAAAGGGTTAGTACTCTGCAAAAATAGAATATTTATGGCATAAACCAGACATCAGTTGTAATAATCAGAGCATTCTTTGTAGACATTTTGATGACAGAGTACAAGAAACAGTACATGTATGTCTGCCATCCAATCCAAATAACTTATATATAGTTTCTGCAATTCTTTTCCATAACCCTACTATGGTTTGTTCTTGCACCAAATATGGTCTCCTCCAGAGTGGTAATGGAACTTATGTATACAAACTTCCTACGTTTTATTTAGCGATGGATTTATCTTTACAGTGGTATAACATGGAGTGAATGTCTACAATGAACTAGCAGCTACCCCCACTATGGCACAACTGGCTTTTATGATTGAAATTGCCCTCAGTCACAGATATTATCATACAATGGCTACCATCTGAAAACATAACTCCCTATTGGATCTGTGCAGTAAAACCAAGTAAGCTGGCCTTTTATTTTATTTATTTATTGGTAAAATCCCTGACATATCACTTCGGTGTTGCAAATTGGAAGTGCTGTTGCAGTTTCTTGTAAGTTGAAAAAAACAGAGGTTATGAACGAATTGAATACGAAAGTGAATGATGCTGTTGGTACAATTGTAAATTAACATTATGGTGTGTCTACATTTTTAATTTTCAGTATGCAGCAGATTTTTGTATTGATGATGCATAACTGCAGTACTGATTCTGGTAAAAGCTGGATATGTTGAAAACTTGAGTAAGGACAGTTCAGGGTGTTAGCACCTGAGAAGACATGGGAGGCATTTTAGAATAAGCACATTAGGGGGATATATCTTCTAAAACGATCATGTTAAACAGTTGTCAATGTTGACATTTATATTATTATGCTTAGGTTTCAAAGTCAAGTAACTGAAATAAATAGGGCAATGTGCACCATCAGAGCTGTTTCAGGCTGCCTGTAGACTCAGGAAGCAGACAGTATGCTGGCTTATACTCACTTTACATTTTCAAAGTTATCTTTGTAGCCACGAGAGCTAGAAATACATTTTAATGAAAATTTAGATTGAGTACAATTCTGTGGCATGTGATGAACAAGGGGTAGATTCTATTGTGAATAGCATACTAGGCAATCACAGAACAGAGTCCAAATTACATAATAAGTTCCACTTGGAAAGGACATCTCTTCTCTGCTTGTCTGTAGAGCCACCTGTGGCAAAGTAAAATAGTAATGAACACTATTTAAAATGCAATTAATCATCATCAGGTACCAATGACAAAATCATTTATATTTGTAAGCTTTTGTGGATGTTTTTATTATATTTATTGTGGTATGGTGACCCCCCTTAATCTCCCCTATTGGCAGCAGTTTCCTCTATCAGTGGGGCCTGCGGTAACTCCGCCCTCAATCTGGACAAGTTTTTTGCCCCTTCCCGTCAGCATCTCTCCTCCAGTGGGTTTGATGTGGCCTTACTTCAGGCCTGAGGAGTATCCTTCATCCCACCAGGGAGGGCGGGTAGTCTCAGCCCCTGCATGTGACCCAGGGAGGTACCTTGCTGGGGCTCCTTCCTGCTGGGTAGGCCCAATGATTTTCTCCTGCTCTGCCCCCCGGCTGCAGAGAAGCACCATCTCCTAACCTGGGGGAAGTTTCTCCTGCAGCTGCCACAAACCTTCTGGCAGCTTCCTCCTCCTTTTCTCCCCTCCCCCCTTTAGAGAAGGCAGGATTTAAGTCCCCTTCATTGGGTCCAGGTGTCTCTAGCTGCCCTGCAGAAACCTCTCCTCTGCCTGCAGGAAAAAGAGCCTTTAACATTCTAGGACTCACATACCGGCCTTGGTATACCCTTTGGTAGCCCTCTAGCCTGACTTTACCACAGTATGTACACTCCATGGCTAGCACAACAGGCACCTGATTCCCATCAGGGCCTAACGGCATGACTCCAGTACAAAATTATCTTGCTGCAGAACAAAGTTGAACCTTAATATAGCGTAACTTCTCCTATAAACAGGATGATCCTAGAGCATTCCCAGCATGAAGACTACTCAACTGTGTAAAGTGCTTTTGTTTTATGATATTGATGAATAACTCTGATATGGGGCTCAGTGGTGGCTTTATGAGAATAAAGGGCAACACAGTCCAAGTAGGAGACTAGGAGGGAGATTTTTGACTCCAAGAGCCATCTAACAACAAAATACCCACACTATTAATATAACAAAACTGTCCAAACACCTCAAACATTTACTGCCAAATAATAATCACCAGAAAACTCTAAAGAGACAACTTCAGTTCCATCAAAATCCCAAGTCTTTCTCCAAAGCCTTCAACCCACCCACTTGCTTTATGCCCCAAAGAAAGTTGGTGCAAAAGAAGAATTATTTATAGCTATATTATAGTTATATATGAAATGAAGGTATGGAGAGGTCTTGTATCTGACATGTTTATATTTTTTATGTTCAATCAAACACAAATGTATTAAAATTAAAGAAAAAGACTTACATAAACCCTAAAATTAAAACAAAACAATAAGAAATTCCCCTTCTGTTTTTCCAGGTACTCTTCAATTTCTCTGATTATTCACCCAGGTGCTTAGAACTGATTTGCTTTTTATTCCTTTATTTGAATGGGAGTTTTGCCTCAAAAGGACAGGGCAGAATGGTCTAGTGACTAGGACAGAATAGGAACTCAGGAGACCTGGATACTGTTTTCCATGTTGCACTACTGACAAGCTGTGTGACTTTAAGCAGTTAAGTTTACCTCTGTGTTTCTGTCTCCCTTCACAAAAATTGTCTGTTTTATGTATTTCGGTCTGATTCTGGAAAGTACATGGTGAAGTTCTATCCATTTCTATAAGCTCATATAAAATTGCTTACTTGAGCAGTGATGCTTTCCTAAATGTGGTCTTTAATTGTAACTGTTTAGGGCAAGGATCGTCGCCAACTTTCATGTTTTTATTGTGTTTCTCATAAAATTAGCATTTTAATACCCCATGTGATCAAATCAAGTAACTGCCATGAGAATCTTTATTTTCATTTTAAAAAAAGTTTTAGTCCTCATGGTTGTGGAGAAAAGCTTGGAAACATCAACTCAGTATTCTAAAGGCTCTGAGAGCAGAAGACAAACAAAAACAGCTCAGAATGTTATTTAATGCAATTTTAAATCTCATTATCTTGGTAGGTCTCATAATTTCTGTACTTCTGTGGTTGTCAATAGTGATACAATGTCCTAGCTGAATGGGTCCCTGATCTTGTTTAGAGCCTCTTCACATTATTATAATACAAATATTTTTATTAAAATAGTGAGAGTACAAGGTCCAGTCCACAGTCTGTGAGTCTGTGCCAACAAATACTGACGCAGGACAAGGTTCAAAAGAGACCTGAATCTGATCACAGGCTCCATGGCTGCTCATTTGAAAAGGAATCCTTTTTCTGATAGCTAATGCTGTAAAATTGATTTCTGCTGTTCCCAAACATCTCCTTAATTATATTTCATCTCCTCTTTCAGTAACGCCATCTCTTAAATAGAACGCTTATTTACATTTGTATAAAGCACTACTTGAATACAGACGCCGTTTGCAAAGTTAAGTGCTTGATTGGCATCAGATGGTCATTTTGTTGGAAATATTATGGAAATGTGTGTTTTGATTGGGGCTTAAAGGAGATGATGCAGTCAATTTGGGATGGATTGGAGAGAGTCAAGGCATAGGTGGCAGCGCAGGAGCAAATTCAGAGGCACTTGTTGAAAGAAGGGATAAAAATGAAATTAGCAGAGTTTAAATCACAAGAGGATGCCAGAGACTGGATCTTAGCAGGGACAGAGGTATGTGGAGCCTTAGAGGCAAGGATGAGGAGTGTGCTTTTGAGGTGGGAGGATTAAAGAAAAACTCTGGAGCAGCACACTAAGCACTGGATTGGGAACCCAGATTGATTGTTTTAATCCTGATTCTCACCTTTGCCTTCTGAAACATTGGGCAAGTCTCACAGGCTGATTTGGAAAGATGTTTGCATGGGCTTTATTCTAAGCACACGAGGAAGTCCCACTGATTCAAAAAGTCTACTCACGCTTAAAGCTTGCAAAGATTTGCACTGGTGCTTAGATCAGGGCCTTATATCCAATTTTTCAGAAGTGACCTTTAATTTTGAGAGCCTCAGATTTTGGGTACTTCACTTTAGACAATCAAGGTCTCTAAAATTTGGAAAAATCAAACAACTGAATCACCCAAATGTACAGGCCACTTTTGAAAATGTTCTCCTCCCTCTCTCTGCCTCAGATACCTATCTGCAGTGTGAGGCTCACAGTACTTCTCTACTTCACAGGTGGTGTGATAGCTAGTTTATGGTTGTAAAGTACTGTATGAATGCTCAGCATTAGAATTATTATATGCAATGTCATTAACAAGGTGACTAGGCATTTATAAACAAAGGCACTTTTGTAATGGAAAATATGTACTTCCCCATAGTGTTTTCTTTCCTGTGGTTAAAATAATAGATGTTTACACTGCTATTTTAATTTTATTTTCAGATTTCCCTCTCCTTCACTGCCAATCTCAGGCTATAGAAAATCCCATTACTGGCTATCTAATATATATGGGAAACATTTAGCAGCATTTTACAATTTCTTAGCCTGAACACAATGAGATTATTAAATTTAGTACTATAATTATTACCTGAGGTTAAACTGTGCCCTCGGCACTAACATTAAATTCTTATCTGTTCCAGGTTCTGCATCCCAAAATACAGACGTTCCCCAATGGAGAATCACACTTTCTCTAAAGGCAGAAGTGTTCTCTATAATTCAGTTCCTTTCCCTACCTTTCTCTCTTTAGTGCTGTAAAACCACTTTTCAGCAATCAACCATATGACAAGGCAAAGACATAACACTATACAGCTATTGAGAAACTCTTTATCCTTTTATATATTTACAAATGATAACTCCAGCTTGTCCCATTGTTCAGAGCAGCAGAATGTCTATGTGCAGTGGCTTACTTATCAAAGGATCTCAAAATTATTTTTACAGATCATGGGCTAATTTTAGCTCATGATTGAGCATCTTCAGGTTACACCAAGCACACTTTTACAATAGATGGCACCTCCAGAAAAACGCTTTCCCTGATTGAGAGGAGAGAGTGCCACCAACTGAACTGACAACACTTGGAGATTTACCATGAAAGAACTGGATAGAGCTGATCCTGCTTAGCTTATTGCATCTGGCTATAACAGGCAGTTATTGAATCCTGCATTTCATACCAGAGATGGTCAAAATTATCTGCATATCTATTCTTTATTTAAATTGAAATTTATATTTATATTAAATTGAAATATTTAATGGAGATAAAAAATGAATCATTTCCCCCCTAAAAATATCTTATTTTTCAACCACTTCTACTTTAAATTCAGGCAGAGCTAAATATTTTTTTCATTTCCCCTCAACACACACAGGTTTCCAGACTGTGTTCAGAGGACCAGTGGAGAGCCACAGATATTCTGCAAGTGGTTCAAGGCGAGTCCTGGCTGCATATAATGCTGTTGGCTTCCCCCTTATGCAGCCGGGAGCTGATGTAGCTGTAGAAATTGAGGAGAAGCCCACATAAACAGCACTTAATAAAGGGCTGCAACAGGATCCTGAGATTCAAGCCATCTCCCAGAGGCCCATCTACCCCTGGGGCTACAACACTATTGGAGCCAGAAGCTGTTCTGAGGCCTTAAGCCATGAACTGCCAATAGGTAATGCCATCAACTCCAATATTCTTCCTGCTCCTGCTGTAAACCCTGTCCACCAACCGGTACCTTTCCTCATTGCTCTTGTGACATTTTAGTTTCTGCTACAGATTGATTTCTATATTCACCATGGATACAGCTGTTTGTTTTGGGTTTTTTTTTTTTTTTTTTGGTTTTTTTGGGGGGGGGGGGGGGGGGGGAGAGGTGGGAAGTGACTAATCCTTCTGAGTTCAGTCTGTAAGGCACTCTGGGATCCTTCTGGATATAAAGGATTGTATAAATATGCCATTATGAATAAATGGATAAGTAGAAGATGCAACCCCAGAAGATCCACACAATATAGGATGATCACTCGCTTATGTTAACCATTGTTTCTTGTGTGATCCTCATCTCCCATATAAAGTCAAGATAAAGAACACACTTTGTCCTCCACTTCAGCAATAATCATGCACAGAGTGACACAACAACATATAATGTAACAAATGCAATTTGAGGGTACAGTCCTATAAAAATAAGCCTTGTGAAGTAGTTTTTGTACAATTGTTCTTTATTTCTTTGAAACATAGGCGGTCAGCCTAATATTACATATGGGGATGGGGAGCAGGTATTGCATTCAGATTTTCCCACTCACAAATACATAGACAGAACTTTCCTGAAGATTTTTATCAAGTGTTATGGATGTCCTCTACTAACAGAAACTGCATCTACTTCCTTCTCTGCAAGCCCATTCATTTTCTGTGGAAGCCCATATTTTAGGACTTCTGTTGACAAGCATGACGTATTGCATTTTTGCTGAATCAAGACTTTGGAAAAGGAATGGAAGGTAAGAACAATTAATCAATAAAACAATTTTGTGGACATGGGCCCAGATCCTCAGCTAATGTATCGTGCTGTAGCCCCACTGACGTTAATGGAGCTATGCCAATTTATACCAGATGAGGAGTTCAAAAGCTCTCCTTTTATTACCTACCATCTTATTTTTTTAAATAGATGTTTAACTTTGAACAGTACAATTATTGTATTAAAAATTGATAAGAACATTTGGCAGCTTAAGGCAAATATAAATATTTTAATGTTAATTTCTAGCAAATTTCAAGCTGTCAACGCATTACTTTCCAAACCTCTAAGATTTTTCTCTGTTAGGATTATAAAAGGTGGACAAACACATTGTATCACTGGGGAGGAAAACTTATGGTAATATAATACAAATGTGAATAGGAAACAAATGCCATGTGAATTGATAACACGTAAATGTTTGATGCACAAACCATAAACCATAATTGTAGGTAATTAAATAAAAGAACATGAAGTATCTTCATTAATGTCGGTACATCAAGCTATATTAAAGGGATAGAACAGCATATAGTCTTTGAGAAGGGAGTAAAAGAAGTCAAAATAGCTAATCCTATGATTTCAGTGCTAGATTTACATATTTAGTAAATGAAGACCAAACTGCAAGGTACAATACAATAATGGATATTTTTAATTGTTTTTCAGGCTTGTAATTTCCTACACTGAAAGAACATCCCAAACCTCATTATACTGAATATTTAAAGTGTGAATGTATGTATTATTCCAGCCTGAGGCAAAAGAAAGAGATGAGCTGCAATCAAAAGAAATTTAAGAAGAGAGTCTACCTTCCCTTCAGTGATTTTCATTATTCACATCCAGGAGGAGGTGGACAGACATATTTAAATTAAATGGCATAACCATTTTTTTTAAACATATTGCAAAATTAATTTCCCAAATATTTCAATTCTGGGTCAGCACAGATTCTGAAGACATTGAGCACATTACTACCAAAATGTCTGTTCGGTGAATTCATTTTATATCATCCCTGTGATGTAAGGGTGTGTAAAATTTGATCGTGTCTATTTAAATAGACTCCAATCTTGCAAAGACTTACACATGCAAGTTCAATGGGACTATTCACAGTTCACTCAATTAATCAAAGGTATACATCTTGGTAGGAGCAGAGCATATGTACATATGTACATATGTTAAGTAGATTTCCCCAGTTTTTCCTAAAATTTGTTGAATGTACCCATGGTAGTTAATATATGTTGCATCTGTCTTTTGATGAATTATTTAGAATGGGCTGTATTTTTCCACACTTACACAGACAAGTACTTATTTATGTGAAAGGTCTAACTCAGGTCAATGGAACTGCTCATGTAAATTATAACCACTCCAGTATGGGACACAGAATTAGTCCCTCAATCAATAAAGATAATGGGGCTGCTCATGAGCACTACTTAGCTTATGCAATGGGTTGCAGAACCTCACTTTTGTGTTGGTTTGTAGCTTTTAATAGTATTGCCTAGCTTTTGAAATATCTTTCTTTGTAGAACAGTGAAATGGGTGACTGAATTTCTAAGCCTGTTACTGGTCTTAATGAGAATCCTTTGAAATCATGCAATAATAATGGTTTTGAATCGATTGAAATAAATCTAAGTTAATATTGTGGTTTTTTTTAATTGACAAACAAATGCTTAGCTGTCCATTTATTAATATTGATCATTTTTATAAGAATAACACCTAAAGGTCCCAACCAAGATCAGGATCCATTGTGTGAGGCTCCAAGGAAAGAGTTCCTGGCCCCAAGAACTTACAATCTAAATAGAGAAGGGTGGACAGGGAAACAGCCACAGAGAGGTGAACTGAATTACTTAAGGTCACAGGTTGAGTCATTAGACGACCCAAGAGGAGAACCAAGGTCTCCTCACTCCAGGTCCAGTGCTCTATCAATTAAGTCTTTCTGCATCCCATCTAGCAGTTGAAGAAATCTAGTAAGACAAGGCACAATTTCTTGTGTATGTTGAAAATAATGTAGTGCCTGAAGGAACGGGGACCTAAAACAACACGTATTTGAGAAAGGAGGGGATGGAATACTCTGAATTTTTATGAATTCTGCCCAGTTTATCATTTGAAACAGACATTTTTAGATGTAATGTTAAGCAAAAATATTGAGGCTGAATTTATAGAAAGACAGACAGTCCAGTCTGAGGCAGCGACACAAGGGCAATTTGAGTAGGTCCATTGATAAGTGACCGCATAGGTTCCTTTACAAGCCCAGTAGAGGCCCATTGGAAATTGTGCCTTAGATACCCACTGTGACACTACCCAGGGTACAATCTGGACTGATGAACAACTGTGCCCCCCAGTTCTCCAACCTGGGATGCCTTTTACACTGCTTCACTGAGAGAGCTACAGTTCCTGGCCTGCTCTCCCACACACTCCAGCACGTAAGTTACTCCCAGTTATATTGTATGAGTGACATAGCCAGCTACCCTTGAATTACATTGCAGAGTAACTGCAGCAAATTCCCAGTCCTGGACTTTCCCCCAGAAATGTGTGTCTTATACTGCCCAGTAATATCCTTGAAAATACAAGCTCATATAAAGTCCATCCTTTTATTAATAGAAATTATTATGCACAGATCCTGTTATCCCTAATGGCATTTCCCAAACACTTCAGTCCTAACAGGCTGGTTTAGATAAAACAATAAAATAAATTTATTAACTACAAAAGATAGATTAAGTGACTGCAAGTAATGAGGTAAAAAAGTCAGAATTGGTTACAAAGAAATAAAAAGTAACACACACTTAATACCTAACTTAACAAGCTAAGTGAATTCAAAGCAAAGGTCTCTCTCACTACATGCTTCAACAGTCTTACTGGCTGAATTCTTCTCAGGCAGGATCCCTTCCCCAGTCCAAAGTTGTTTTCTTTGTTCTTCAGGTGTCATGGATGGCTTCGGTAGAGAGAAAAGGAGGAATAATTTGGGGTATCCCCTCTCTCCTCTTTTAGTTCTTTCTCTTCTTCGAGAATCATCTCCAGTTGAGATTCAAGAGACAAAGTCTGTGTGGATGGGAACTGTGATAAAGTCAGGCCAGATGGCTTTAAAAGGGTGTGACTATTTGAGGACCAGGAGAGGGGTGGGTGGGCGCAAGCCCACCCACTGCTCGAGGCCCCTCCTTCACTTAAGGGGGGAGCCAAGAGACCTGGGGCTCAACTGATTCCGGGGGACAACAAATGAAAAAACAGGAAAGGGTGTGGAGGTCATAGATTTAAACAAAGGGAACCAAAGGGGGACACCGAACAGAGGGCCCTGGACAGCACCCACTGCTCCCGGAATGTGTCTAGGGAGCCAGCGGACTCTGCCCAGAGGAACTCCGCCTGGATGCGTGAACGAATGGATGAACAAAAATAGGCCCCACAGTCGCAGAGCTCCCCCACAGCCAACCTCCTCTCCCTGGTGTTGTAGATGGCCACTTTGACCAGGGCTAGGAGGAGGCTGACGAGGAGGTCCCGCAACCTCGTGGGGCTTCGGATGGGGTGTGCATGGATGAACAGGTGGGGGAAAAAATGCAGCCAAAACCTCAACAGGAGGTTCTGGAGGAGCCGGAAAAGGGGCTGCAGCCTGGCACACGCCAAATAGGCATGCACCAGGGTCTCCCTCGCACCGCAAAAAGGGCTGGTGTCGGGGCGAGGGGTGAACCGTGCTCATGACTCCATGAAGGAGCCACCAACTGATGTCCCCGGCGGGCTGCGGGGTTAGGGAGGAATAGAGGCTGGCCCACCGGGGGTCCTCGCCCTCCACAGGTGGCATTAGGTTCTGCCATTTAGTGTCTGGGCGGGACGTGAGGGCGAGGAAATGAAGGGTGTGGAGCATGAGTGTGTACAGGTGGTTCCTGGGCACGGTTTGAAAAAAAACCAGCTGCAGATCGGGCAGCCGGCTTGGGGCGTGAGGAGGGAGAGGCTGGGGGGGCTCGCGGGGCCAAGGCCCAATAGTGAGCACTGGAGGGCTGGGGCTAAGGGGAGGGTGGGGGGCACCCTCTTGCAGGACCTGCTCGAGGTAAGCCTGAGTGGCGGGGGGCAAGGCTGCCCTCACCTCCTGGAGTATGTGATGGGGGGTCCGACGGGTAGAGAGCCCCATGTGCTGGGCCAGCACCTGGGGATCCTCCCAGTCCCCTTGAGCATAGTCCAGAAGGTCTCCAATCCTGGTGACTCCTGCCCGGACCAACCTCCGTTGCACTGATAGGGTCTCTGCCATCTGCACACGCAACTGGGGGTTGTGCAGCAGGGGCTCCGCGAGGAGATCCTCCCCATCAGTGACTGTAAGGGGTCTGGAGGCCGAGACCAGCCTCCAGGTCTGGAGGAGGTCCTGATAGAAGACTGGCAGCTCGGAGAGGTCTCGTGGAAGACCTCTCGGATGGAGAAAAAAGAGCTGCTGGTCGTATCGGAACCCCTGGAGGCGGCGGAGGAAGGCGCGCCCCAAGTGGCTCCACGCCAGAATACCTGCACCATAAAGGAGTCTCTGCAGGGCCTGGAGACGGAAGGTGTGGACCTGGCTGCGTATACAGCACAGGCCCTGTCCCCCTTCCTCCAGGGGGAGGCTCAGGATGACTGCAGAGACCCAGTGCAGTCCTGGCCAAAATAACTCCAGGGCTATCTTCTGGAGGTAGGCCAGGAAGCTTGGGGTCGGGACCAGGGTGCTGAGCTGGTGCCAGAGCATGGACAGGACCAGCTGGCTGAGCACCAGTGCCCTCCCTCGAAGGGAGAGGCACTGGAGCAATCCTGTCCACTTCTGCAGCCGCCCAGACACCCGGTCCTGCAAATCTTGCCAGTTCTCTACCGGGGAGGGATGGATGGCAGAAAGGTAGACACCCAGATAGAGCAGCAGACCCACGCTCCACTGGATGGCTTGAAGCACAGTAGGAGGGGGCCTGTCCTCCACCCCACCCCTACCATCAGGCCAGAGCTCTTGGTCCAGTTGACCCAGGTGGAGAGGCTGCTGAGTAGATGGCCAGGCAGGCCTCCAGCCACACCAGGTCACCCGGGTCCTGGACTGCGAGGAGCACATCGTCGGCGTATGCTGACAGGACCAGCCTCAGCTTCGGCTCATGGAGTACCAGCTCCGTCAGCCTCCGGTGGAGGAGACAGAGGAAGGGCTCGATGGCCAGGGTGTACAGCTGGCCTGACAGCGGGCAGTCTTGGCGCACCCCTCGCCCAAAGCTGACCAGTTCGGTCAGGGTCCAGTTGAACTTGACCAGGCACTCTGCGGAGGAATACAGCGCTTGAAGAAAACCCACAAAAAGGGGTCCGAAGCCAAATGCCCGCAGGGTGCCCAGGAGATACCTGTGGTCCATCCTGTCAAATGCCTTCTCCTGACCCAAGGACAGGAGGGCGAACGACAGGCCATCCCTGCACCCAAGCTCCAGGAGATCCCGGGCCAAATAGAGATTGTCGAAGATGGTACGGCCCGGGATGGTATAGGTCTGTTCGGGGTGGACCACGTCCTGCAGCACGGACCCCAGTCTCAGCGAGAGGGCCTTGGCTATAATTTTGTACTCCGTGCTGGGAGCGAGATGGGATGCCAGTTCCGAAGGTCGCAGAGGTCCCCCTTCTTGGGCAGCAAGGCGAGCACGGCCTGCCTGCATGAGAGGGGGAGCTTTCCACTGGCCTCGGACTCGTCCCAGACAGTGGCAAGGTCTGGGCTGAGGATGTCCCAGAACACAATGTAAAACTCCACGGTCAGCCTGTCCGTGCCCGGGGACTTATTGGTGAGCATGAGGCGGAGGGCTCCCAAGAGTTCAGCCAGAGTGAAAGGTAGCTCCAGCTGGTCCCAGTCACCCGCGCCGACCGCGGGAAGTTCCTCCCAGAGCACCCAGCGGCTTCGGTCAGATCCGGCAAAAAGAGGCTAGCGTAGAAGGCCCTGACCCTTCCGTGCATCTCCGCCAGGTCCATGAGGGGGGTGCCATCCTCCACCAGGAGGCAGGTGATGTGCTTCCAGGCCCCCCTCCTTTTCTCCAAGGCATAGAAGAAGCGGGAGCCATGATCCATCTCCCGAAGGAGATGGATGCGGGATTGGATGAAGGATCCCCGAGCCCGAAGGACTTCGAGGGCTCAGAGCTCCTCCCGCTTCTCCCGGCATGCCCCGTAGAGGGATGGATCCTCGGGGCTGGCGGCAAGGCGCCTCTCCAGCGCTAGAACCTCCTGCTCCAGCTGCTCCATCCCCGCGTCCCGCCGCTGGCTGGCCCCCCAGAGTGTAGTCGCGGCAGAAGAGCCGGGAACACACCTTGCCTACATCCCACCAGCGCCGTGTCGAGGGAAGGGCATGCCTCTGCTCCTGCCAGGCCAGCCAGAACTCCCAGAGGATGCCATGAAGTCCACGTCCTCCAACAGGCTGTTGTTGAAGTGCCAGTAGGCAGACCCCAGCCCCTCTGCAGTGAGAGAGGCCGTCACAGTTACCAGGTGGTGACCCGAGAACGGGGCCAGCTGTATGTCGGAGGAGTAGGCCCGTGAAAGGTGGTGGCGAGAAAGGTAGATGCAGTCCAGCCGGGAGTGGCTCGATCGGTTTTCTCCCACCCGGATGAAGGTGAAGGTGACGGCATCGTCCTGGTGGTGGTCGCACCAGACGTCCACCAGGGAGTGATGATCTATGATCTCTCGGATGACGTCTGCAGCGGCCTGGCAGTGCTCGGTTCCTGTGCAGTTTCATTCCTCGAGGGTGGTGTTAAAATCCCCGCCCAGGACCAGGCATTCACGAGGGTCCAAGGTGGCAAGGAAGGCGGATGCCCGCTGGAAGAACCGCACCCGCTCAGGGCCCACGATCGGGGCGTAAACGTTGATGAGATTCAGTGCCAGCCCCTCCACGCAGACCCGAAGGTGCAGCAGATGGCCCAGCATGACCTCAGTAACTCCCAATACCTCGGGCTGCAGATCCGGGGAGAACAGCGTGGCCACCCTGCCTGTGCAGGCAGAGAGGTGGCTGAAGTGCACCGTCTCCCCACTCCAGCCGTCAGCTGGCCTCAGTGGTTGGGTCCGTGTGGGTCTCCTGCAGGAACACTACAGAGTAGCCCCCCTCCCGAAGGAAGGAGAGCACCTGGCTCCTGTGGAGACCCATCCTGCAGCCCCTGGTGTTTAGGGTGGCAAAGGTAACAGGCATTATGAAGGGGGCTGGAGAAGATCCTCGTGGGCAGGAGCGCCGGCAGTTCTCGTCGGGCTACGCAACAATCCGTGACTGAGTCCATAAGCCATCAGGGTGTTAAGGAAGATGCAGGTCCGCTGATATGCTGCAGCGCCCTGCCACCTGGTTCCTTTTCCCTCCTTCAATACAGCACTCACGGCTCAGAGGATCTGGTCGAAGTCCTCCCAGCATTGCAGAGCGAGCTGTACCCGGTTCCGGGCACCGCGCGTATCCCAGAGGAAAGCACGCAGCTCCTCTCGCGGTACTGCGGGGGGTCGATCCTCTGACTCGGCCCCCAAAGAAGGCCTACAGCATGTTGGGGATGGGGCTGGGGCGGTGGTGGAGGGAAGACGGCGGCCCCATGGGGCCGGGAGTGTTAAATGCAAAGGCCGCCTCTTGGGAGCTCCCAAGGGGGAAAGAGACGACTCCAGGTGCGGCAGGGGTGCAGGTGGCAGTGGAGGAAGGGCAGAGTCAGGGTTGGAAATGGGAGGCAGGGGTGGGGTGGAAACAGGGAGGGGGGGGAAGCTGGGACAGGGGAAGGATCGGGACAAGGAGCAGGGGCAGGTTCCACAGCCCTGGCAGCCGGGCCAGCGGAGTGCAGTGTCTCCTGAGTAGGGCTAGGGGCTGAGGGGGCCGGGAGGGGGAGAGGGTCCTCTATGGGGGCGGGCTCAGGTGGTACGGTGCCAGCAGCTTCGAGCCCTTGAGAGGAGACATCTAGGCTGGCACCCCCGAGGGTGGGGGCGGGGGGCAGCCTATGGCAAGGGAAGGGGGGTCCCAACTCAGGCTCCGCGGCCCTAGCCAGTGCTGCAAGGGGCGCGGCGGCAGTGATGGGATCTCTGCTGTCAGTTGGTTGGGCGGAGGGGTTGAGAGGGGCCCCGGGAGGGGGGGCAGGTACAGCAGCCTGGTAGGGAAGGATGGGGGGTGGCTCATGCTGTCATGTGCTAGGCCCTCCATAAGGGGGGAGATGTCCTCCCCCTGGCTGGCTGGGGTTAGACCCAGGGCGTTGATCTCCTCCATAAGGGATAAGAAATCCCCTCCTGCCAGCATGAGGTCCTCCCCAGCAGTAGCTGAGGGAGCAGCGGCTCCGGCACCGGTGGGGGGGCCGGCTGACATAGGGGCGGGTATTTAACCAGGGGCTCCTCCAGGAGGGACTCCAGGAGGGAGATGGTGCAGCCCACATCCACGGCCACGGCTTCCTCGGCCAGTGCCACCGGCTGGGCCTCGGCAGGGGGCTCGGTGGAAGACCCAGCTCGAGCAGCCCCCCTCCTGGTCTTGCAGGGGCTCTCACCCCTCTCTAAGGTGGAGGGCTTGGCAGTGGGGGCAAAGCCAGGGGGCAATGGCACAGAGATTGAGGCTCGGGAAGACAGGAGTGGGGTCACAGGGGGAAGAGAAGCCTCCCCCCGGGGTGAGCCCCTTCCAGTGCCCGACAGTGGTGGCCCTGGCCCCCTCTCCTCCACAGGCTCTGCCGGACTGCTCTGGGCATTGACGGGGCCAGCTCACTCGCCCGGGCGATCCGGGGGGAGGGCCCCCAGGGCCTGGGAGCAGGTGATAGTCACTGGAGAGGGGGGGGGGCAGCCACATGGACCAGACAGCTGGGGGGATGGCCACCGCTGGCCTGACTGGCACCCCCCTGGGTCCCAGGGGACCTAGGCCTCCCGGCTTGCCAGGCCAGGGGACAGTTCCTCCGGACATGCCCCGTCGCTCGGCAAAGGAAGCACTGGGCCTCTCCCATCGAGTAGTGGACCCGGTACTGGGCCCCTTGATGGGGCACCAGAAAGGACCCCTCCAGTGCCTCCCCACCACGAGCTGCCGGTGGCAGTTGGAGCTGCACCTGCCGGCAGAAGGAGAGGACATGGCGGAGGGTGGCTGATGGTGGAAATGGGCTTCCCCAGGGTAGCGAGGAAAGGCAGGAGGGCATCATTGGGGAGGAAGGGCGGGACAGAAGTGAAGATCACCCATACGCCCAGGTCCTCCAGGGGCTCCACAAGGATGTGGACACCCCCCACTGCCAAGCCCCTCTCCACCGCCTCCTGGGCAGTGGCCTCAGATGCCAGAAAGAAGACCACCTTCCCATACATCTTAGAGGCTGCCACCACGGCCGTGGGCCCCACCACCCGTGCCAATGCCCACATGTAGGTTTCCATGTGGGGCGAGGTGGGTACCAGGAAGCAGCGGACCCCATGCCTCCTGGTAAGGGTTGGGAAGGGGCTTCAGCCCCCAGGGACAGTGCTGCAGGCTGCGGTCGGGGCAGGTGACGGGTTGGCAGGAGGGGGGCCCGCAGCCACCTGGGCGAATGCCTTGGGAGCGGCCCTGACTCCAGAGCTAGTGGAAGGGACAGTGGGGGACAGTAGGGGAGGAGGGGGAGGGCACCCAGCTGCAGGAGGCAGTGTCTTCCGGGCAGGGCCCTTGCCCTTCCTCCTCCCCCCCGGCACTTCCTCCCGGCCGAGGGCACCTCCCTGGAGCAGGGAGGGCAGTCGCTGTGGCAGCAGTGGGGTCCCAGAAGTCCCCACTCGAGGTGCCCGCCTCTGGTGTCCCAAGATCAATGCCAGGGGGCAGCAGGGGCAACTAAGCCAGGATCCACAGGCGGGGGCAGGGTCTCAGGGCGGAAAGGAGGGGCAGGAACGTCCAGGGGGCAGGGTCTGGTCCCGGTCACACCCGCCATCTTGGAAGGGGGCAGGGTGGGCTCAGCGATGGGGTGGGGGATAGGGGAGGAGGGGGAGAGGGCTGGGGTCCCCCTCTGCCCCGCTCAGCTGTGTGCTCATCAGCCCGGCTCCTCTGGCTGCATGGGGGTGCGGGTCTGGAACCTATGTGGGGGGGGTCAACAAAAAACAGGGGAAATCAATTAAGGGGGGTGGTGTAAGGCTGCTGAGCCTGGGGGTGTGGGGGGGGGAAGCAACATGAGCAGTAGGCGTGGGGGGGCGGTGTTGGACTGAAGCAAGGTGGAGACGGCCCAGCTGCAGACCGCTAGGACCGGGGCGGGGAAAGGAGCCGACCTTGAGAGGAAGCCAAAACAAAAGGGGCAAAATGAAAACAACCACGCAAGGACAAGCAGGCCAGGAGCAGGGCAGCTGTGCGGGGGTGGAGAAGGGGGGTAAGGACGGGGGGGGGGCCAAAAACAGGGGCAAAGGGGGCAGCAGCAGAGAAAGTGTGGATGGGTTGGGGCCAGAGCAAGGCTGGGAAGGCTCAGCAGTGCACTGCTAGAGCCGGACGGGACGGGGGGCCACCAAACTCAGGGGCCGGACCGGGGAGAGCGAACCTGCCTTGGGAGGGAAAAACGGAACAACGGGGACAGGGTAAGCAAACCGACGGGCTGACAGACCGAAAAGGGAGGGGGGGAGGACGGCTATGGGGAAAGGGAGGGCAAAGAAGGGAGAGGGCAGGGGGGGCCCTAAAGCAGGGAGCCAAGGGAGCAGCAGCAGGGAAGGGGGTTCACACAGCAGCAGCAGGAGAAAGGGAAAAAGCCAGCCAGGGAAGGGGCCCCTCTGTAGCTGGTGGTGATAGTAGTGCTGACGGGGGGGCACTCACTCACCCCCTCCCGGCCGGGCCGGGGAGGGGCAGGTAGGCTGGCTGGCAGGGCCCCCCAGACAGCACGAGCAGCGCCTTCAGCAACCTTGAAAAAAAGGGGGTGTGTGCCAGGGCCGGTATGAGGGCCTGAAAGGGTAAAAAACCCTCTGCCCTGCACGTGGAAGAGAAAGCACAGCAGGGCAATTAAAGACACCTAGACCCAGTGAAGGACAGAAAGAAAGCAACCTGGGAGAGGAGGACAATTCAAGAGTCAGTGCAGGTAAGACTCCTAACCTGGTTCTACCTTTTAGCAGTCAAATTCTCTAACCTCTCAGCACAGTAAACCACAGTTTGCTACTCCTTAACCCCAGAGAAATGGCTGACCATAAAGGTATAAACACACGCAGAGATTATCTAGTCACCTAAGGCTTTAAACAATTGTTAACTACTTTTAAAAAAAAGTTTCAGGTTTTTATTGACATGTCTTTATTTATAATAGTCTCCTCAGAAGTTTGAAAATATTCTCTCTATGGGTTCTTCTTTTCGACCTTCTCCCCATGTTTCTGACACAGCAAAGTCAACATGTTTCTCTTTCATCTACATTCTTATTTGTGCATCAACATTGACATCAACATAGTTCCTGACAAGTTTTTCACTTGTACTTCATAACAAATCATAAAATATTGTAGGCCCCCCAAAAAGTAATTTTTATTTCTATGTAACAGTGATAAATTAAACAGATATTCTCTCGCTCTCGCATGTACGCACGCACGCACAGAATCCAATTAAAAAAAAATATGTTAAAATGGGGTTAAGGTTGAGACAATGTATCAGTAACTTAAAAGTAAGAACACATTATAGGATGTTGTAATGATCCCCAAACCAAATGTTCAACTAGTTCAACTAGTATTAGGGATCACAGTTCCCAAGGAACCTTAGATATATGCACAGTTTAGCAAATCTGCCATCCCCGAGGGAGTTGACATACTCAAGAAAGATAACAGCGAGGAGCCCTATTGGTTGCCAATGGGGAATTGGCAACAGTAGACATCTCCATCCATTCTTAAAACGAAAGTGACCAAATAAGTGCCTTCGTATCTACTGTAGCACTGGGTGAACTTTTTAGCCAAAAAATGAAGATGTTGGTGGATCTCTCAATTTCTCCCATAGAAGCTGTTCCACTTTATTGGAACAAGGACTGGAACCGCAGTGTTGCCCCTCCAAAGTGAGTGCCTTATGCACCCACCTGTGGAGTCAGTCTCTCTCTCTCTGACTCACTAACTATTTCAGTATAAAGGGGAGTGCTTTAACCACAGGGCAAAGATTACAAAGGCAACATAGACAGCACTTCCATCACTTTTTTTGTTAAACTAGCTTTTCACTTTATTAAAAAATTAAAATGCCCCAAGAAGAAAGTAAATGTTTCAATTTTTCCTAAAATGATTTTTCTCTTATTTTTGTTTTGCCAGAATTAAACAAATAAAAAAAAAAGAATCTCCAAAACCAACAAAAAAGGGTGGATTTCAGCACAAACTAAAATTTTATTAAAAAAACCAACAATACAAAACTGGCAGTAAACTGAAAAACAAAATAAAATCAGTTTCAGTCTGCCCAGACCAAGATTTCAATTACCACTAGCACCATTGAAACTGATGTTCATATAGTCACAGAGTTAATTACAATGGAATCCTAGTGGAAATAGATGAGGCTGCCATTTTGTGGCCTCATTCCTATTTGTTGTGCTCAGTGCAGTTTTGGCCAATTGCTCCTGTGCTCCAAAACCTCTCTCATATAAGGTTCCACAAGATCCCATCCTGCCCCTTCTCTTTTTCAATGTGTACGTGGGCTGTTAGGAGGGGTAATGAGGAAGCACGGGCAATGGTGTTTCAGTAGGTTGATGACACTCAGTTTTATAGCTGTGTCCCACCGTACCAAGCCAGGGCCACTACGTTCCTTACCCATTGTTTGGTAAACAATGGGACATGGAAGAGGTCTAGTTGGCTGAGCTTCCATTTGAATAAGACTGGAGTAAGGCAGATAGGATGAGGAAGTAACTAGAAAAGTTGGAGGATTATGTCTGCTCCTTTCATTGACGTTATGTGGCAGTCATTGGTTACAAATATTATCTACTGGCATGTCTGGATCCCTCCATTACTACTCAACTACATGGGCACATAGCAGCAAGAGTTAGGATGACTTTTTCACTCTACATCTCTGGCCAAGAAGTTGCAGGTACAAACTTTGCTACCATAATCCATGTCTTGAGATGTGACTTTGTGAACGCTCAATCTGCAGGGAAACCGAAGATGGTCCTGAATGCACTGGCTTGTATCTTGAGCATTTTTTCATCACAAGGCACATGGCAACAGCTCTCCTTGATCAGCACTGGCTCCCTATTAGTTTCCACAAGAAATTTAAGGTGATATTCTCATCCTATGACGCCTCTGATGACATGTACAACTTGGATGAGCAGAACTGCTAGAATTTCAGTGGCGCACAGAGAGTGGGACCAGTACTTTTTAAATGTATTCTATAAATCCAAATAAAATAAGTATGCAAAAAAATTATGGGAGAAGGGAGTGAATGGAATCAAATATAAATTAAACTAGGCTTTTAAAATCCAACTAGCTCACCCTCCTGGGTAATATTTGTAATTTTTTTCCCTCCCTATGCTCATCATCATCATTCTTGTAAATAGAGATCAGCAGATTTTGCCTGCTATTATAACCTCTTCACAAGACTTGGTTAAACTACAACCTAGGTTGGATCTTTATATTAGCATCAGGCCAGATAATAGGCCTCTTGAGGGAAATGGAAGAGTGCACTTGGCCCTGAGACCTTTCAGGCTTGTAGTGCTATTGTGCTGATTATGTATTGGACTGCTTTTGTTTGCCTTTATTTCTTTTTAATGAAAGTACTGGAAGAAAGAAAGTGACTTCTATGCAATTCTAGAAAGGACCGAGGAAGATGGCTTGGCTCTTTCATGACAATTGTATATGAAAGTGCATTCTAAAATATATGCTTTCAAAAAGTAATCTTGTTTAGACCTTATCCCTCATAGAGAATTATTCAGTGTGTGATATAAACCAGAGATGAAAATAACAGTGAACACTAATACAAAGAAAAACCATTTATTGAAAAGGAAAACTGAAGAGATTAGTTGAAGTTAGAAAGATAGATAAACTATACAGACACGTGCCTGTACGTGTATATAAAACAGTTAATGAGGATAAAATGTAGAATTTGTCCTTTGTAGCTCTGCCCCTCTGAATCTTAATTAAAACTACAGTTAAGCCCTTTTACCAGATATATTCTATAGAACAAGGGAGTCAATTTGTAAATTATTATTCCGATAGCCTTTGTTTCTTATTTGAATTCATCCTGTTGGATTTGTGACTTCACAATTATTTCCATCGCAACAGACGATGCCATAAGCAAGTTTTATGATTCTCTGCAAGATAATACAGAAGGGGACAGAGATGGCTAGGAGATAAATAGCTTCAATAATAGCAAAGGCAGCAGAAAAATACTGGCCAAATAAATTTCATTTTGCTTTGTCTTTTTAAAGTGTTTTCCCTAGTAACGTAAAGACTATATTGTGACTGATTAAACCACCAATTTAACCCTTTAGTTCTTTTTAAGGATCTTCACATATTGGCATGCTATTGATGCATTTCTGCACTAGTGAGTTCCTTGGCATCTTCTCTTGGTTTCTGATTCAAAATATAGAAGCCCATTCACCTTTTGGGTCTCCTCTCCCCCCGCCTTCCCTCTCCCCTCCGCGCACACCCCAGACTAAAACATGCTGTCCTTTCTTTCAGGTGGCTTGAATACCAGAGAAACTGAAGAATCTTTTCTTCCTCCGTTTGTTTCTTCAGGAAGATGTGGATGACATGCACTAAGTCACAGGGAAAGGAAATTCTCTGAAACACCCACTAATGGATTCCTTGCCTGACCCATCTTCTCTCTTTTTGCCACTGGATGAAAGGTATACAATGAGTTTCTGTAAAGGCGACTTGCCTTTGAAGATTCTTTACCTCTTATATTCCATTTACAGTATTTATTAAAGGATGATTTTATGCTAGAGGTCAGTGATGTGGAACCTTTCCAAGTGCAAATGTGAAAAATGACATTTTGATGAGTGTCAGGTGCCTCTTCCCTCCTCTATCTCTGTCTTTTTTGCTTTCTCTTCCACTCACATTCCCCTTTCTCTTATTGTGCCTCTTCTTAATCATTATGCCCCTTTCACTTGTTTCTTCTTTCCTGCCCTTGTCTATCTAGATATCTCAGAGATATATATGGTCCCCATCACCACTGTATCCAAGCATCTCACAATCTAATGTATTTATCTTCACAACACTCTTGCAAGATGCCACTTTCCTATTATCCCAGCTTTATATGGAACTGAGGCACAGAGTGGCTACGTGACTTGTCCATTGTCAAACAGCCTGTGGCAGAGCAGGGAACTTAGTATGTCTCCCAACTCCCAAGCTAGTGCCCTAACCACTGAACTGCTTGCTCTCTCTCATACACACACATAGAGTAGAGCTGTGGGGGGGAACAGAAATTCCATTTTGTGGAGGACTGAGATTTCAAAATTTGTTTTCATTCTGATTATAAACAAAATCCACCAATCCCTAAATTCTCTGGGAAAGAAACCTCTTACAAAATTTAATTTTCATTTCCACTTTTTAAATGGCATATTATAAAATATATAACAAAACAAAAAATTCAATGAAAATTTTGGAAAAGAAAAATCAAACAATGTTGTGGACATATTGAAATGGTGTGTTTCAATATTGTCAGACTTCCTCCCTCTTTTTTTTTTTTCTCTGAAACAAAGGTTAGGTCTACTCTCTAAATGCTGTGCAGCTACAGCTGCATCACTGTAGCCTAGACAACACGTACTACAGCAATGGAAGGGATTTGTCTGTTGCTTTAATAAATCCACCTCTCTGACAGGCAGTAGCTAAGATGACAGAAGAATTCTTCCATTGACTTAGCGGTGTCTACCCCGAGGCTTAGGTCAGCTTATTTACATCGGAAAGGATATGAAATTTTTCACTTTTCTGAGCTATGATGTTGACCTAACTTTGCAAAATAGACCAGCCCAAAGTTTTGGTGAAATTAACATGATTTCTCAAAGTGGTTATATTTAGACTGAACTATATTTTATGACAGAAAAATATTTCATTGAAGTTTTTCCAACCAGCTCTGATTCACAATTTGTGCTGGTCCTCTCTCTCAACCTCCATCACAGTTTCAATGTACATGTTAAATAGAGGGATGGGGGTAAGGGGATGGGGACATTGCATAAATCATTAGGCAACTGAGCTACCTCCAGCCATCTTCATTTGTTCTTCCCACATCTCACTCTCAGGAATTTAGCCACACACCACTCAGACTGCCTCATTCAAAGAACATCGTTCCATTTGAGGCATCTGCTCCATATGATCTTCATTACTGCTACAGACTGAAGAAATATATCCAATACAAATACCTTCTCTCACTTCCAACAGGAATCAATTTATACATCCAAGCGCATATTTGTTTATGTCATACTTTAACTGTAGTTTGGTCTAGTTTTAACCCCTCCATTGTAGATTATCTAGCCACAGTGTGTTAGGTTTTGTTAATTCACTTGCTTGAGATGTAAAAAGGAGTAAACCAATCTGAAAACAAAGAAATTCAGTTTGTGTATCTGATAATTTTGGGTAGCAAGTACTACAAGCCACTTGACTTTTTTTTATATACCTGTTCTGAAAATATATTTTTAGACAAATACTGTACCAAACAAAAGTTTAATGTAAAAGTATATTACCAAATAACTGAATGTAATTATACTTCCAGCGTGTCATTACCCTACTCAGGGATTCTCTTTGTCTATTCTTGCTGACAGTACTGCAGGACTATTTTCTTTTATGTCAGATTTTGAAAACTAAAGGGCTCCCCCCGATTATAAAATCATTTAGCAATATGCAGGATGATTACCTCCTCTTCTATGCCCCTCCCTCCCATATCTTCCACACACAAAAAATGACATTCAGAAAAAAATCCTTGTAACATTTATGTCCTTATATGAGCAATCAGATTTCAAATCTGAGTGTAGAGATATTCATCATACTCCCTCCTCACCCCACAAAACACTCATTTTGGTAGATTTTTAAGATTTGAGAATGGGCTTTCCTTTGCCTTGGGCCCGGACACCCATCAAGGTTTTGCTCAACTCTAGACTGAGATAAGAATCAGGAATGGTCTGAATCAGTGTCACAGATTTTTAATCCCCTCCCTTTCCCTCTATTTACAAGGAACAACTGAAACATAGCACAACATAGACTCTATAAAGGTGAGTCTTGAATAGCAACAGCTTTGGTTTGGGCAAACAATTCTTCTAATTTTGATTGGAACTGCTGGATTTTATATGAGTTTCAGGCCCATGTAAACTGCCAAATTCAAGATAAAACCAAGCCAGGACATGAGATCCCAAAGATTGATACCATGCATGTCACAAAGTTGTGATTCGTTTTTAGTCAGCCCCATGACTCCTCAAAAACTTAGCACAGATTCATAAAAAGGTATGCAAACCTTTGGTAAAGCTCGCTTGAGCTTTGCATTTGAAATGAAAGCTGAAACTACAACAAAGCATCACAACTGTACTAGCTGTACTCAAAAGACCTCACTAAGAAAGTTTATATAATTTCTGACAAAGATGAGAAACAGTTGTAAGCACACGCTTTGCTCAGCATGATGCAGCAGTTTCAGCTTTCAGCAGGAAACAAAGCATTCCAGTCATGGCAAAACATCAAAGAGAATCAGGATACACTATGTTGCAAAAGTCAACACCCAGCCCAGTACCACATAAAGGAGCTTATGCAAATCACCATATGCGAGGGAAAGCTGACTGAGCTACAGCTAATAGTATCTCACTGTGTTTCACTTGTCTAGGGCATAGAAGTCCAAAAAGCCCATTTGATGGTTGTTTGGTGGCCTATAGTGTATGAAATTAATTAGCAGTCACGTGCAAAAACAGCATGAGAAGGACTCTCTGAGTGGCTGGTCAGAGCACTCACTTGGGAGGTGGGAGACCTCAGGACCCGATCTACTTGCTCTAATTACTTTTAGAAGTTATTTCACCACAGTGAAACATCCCAGTGGCTAGGGCACTCATGTGAGGTGGCAGATCTTTGTTCAGTTCTATTCTCCTGCTCCAGTGGAGCAAGAACTTGAACTCAGGATCTTTCATATCCCTCACCATTAGGTGAGTACCCTAAACGGGCTAACCTTCCCCCTCCAGCTTTTTGTTTAGGCTGCTCTATCAGGGTCCAACCTGGTAAGCAATCCCAGATCACACCAATTGGAGCAGGCCTTACAACCACGTTAGGTGGGGGAATGTCTGTCTTCACCCACTTTGTGCATCACTCTGGGGCTTACAGTCCCAGATGCCTGGTCTGGGGCTGCAGTGTGTACTCTCAGAAGCAGAAATAGTTTTTTTTTTCATGGCATGGACCCACAATTTCAGAAAAAAGGTTGTCTTTGGGACACCTATCCCAAATGCAATTCTACTTTCAATTGTGCAATATACTTGTGGCAACTAACAGTAAGTAGGCTATAAGTATTTTAGTTGTCTTACTATTACTGTGTGCCATTGCCACTTGAGCTGGATGAAAGGGCCAAGATAAAACCAATAGGACAGACAAGTGTTGGCTACATGAACTATGTCTTAAGAAAAAAAAACTAAAACACCCTTTGCTCCTGCATCAGCTTCTGTCGGTCACAACAGGGTCTGTAGGATGGGATCACAGAAAGGTATAGCTTCAAAATTGTGAATCAAAGCCACAGGCCACACACGCAGGTGCAGAGGGAATAACTAAGCAAAATCATACTGCCCAATTACTGCTACTTCATTTGCAAGTCTACACCCTCTGGGTGACCAGAAATTTTTCCTAACTGTTCTGGGAGTTACTATGGTTTGTGTGAATGAAATTTGATTTCTATCAGCTCTGTGCCCCAGGGTCACTATCTTCCATGGAGAAGGCCCTGATGGCATTGTCTCCCTTTCTCCCCCCTCATCCCTGGTCTGTCTTATACCAGTACTATTTCATTGCCTCCTGGGGGAAAAAAGAAGCTTTTATAGGCTGCCCCCAAGAGATACTGCAGATTTCCCTTCTAAGGTACTGTGCACAACTGAGAGGGAGTTGCCTATTGGAAGAAAACAGGGAGGATGGAATCCTCCCCTCAAGCTGCAAGTCGAGCCAGGCTTTCTTCACTGATAAGCTAATGCTATTACTGCAGCTATGACCATGGACATAGGATGAAAACAACAGACATAGCCCTCTCTTCCCTTCTCACTGGTTTGTGGACCAAGTGGCCCAACCTCTGCATAGGGTGACTAGCTATACCTCAAAAATTGCCTCTCTCCAATGATGCCAAAGTCCAGCACACAGATGTCATAGACGACTGCTATGACACAAGAGTTGGATTCTCTTGTTCAGACACTTCAGGACCTGGCCTCCCAAACAGTGGAAAGACGGTAATTAAGAAGTGTTTACAGCCACATACACAGTCATGAGCAGGCCTACGTGTCTCTGTAGAGGAGTAGGGACCTGAGAAAGCCACTTAATCCCCAGCACAAGCGATCCATACCACATGTCACAATGTGGGTGAAGAGCAGCTAATACAAGATGCTAAGCTTCCCACGGCACAGACAAATAGGCAGAAAATGGGTGGGAATCCTTGAAAGCATCTCCTCTTCCCATAAAGCAGCCAACATAGCTGAGCTGGCATAGAAGAGACAGGTAGCTGCACTAGGAAAAGGGATATCATAGCTTTCTCCCCCCCAGGGCATTGGAAAACAGGGCATATGTTGTGACTGAATTACAATTCTTTCCCTGCTGTGCTCCTTGTACAGTGAAATTATATGTTACCTCCCACTGGTAGCAGATTGCTAGGGCCCAAATCCAGCAGATGCAGATAGGGAACAGCAGTATTCCCCCTCCTTACCCCCATTTAAGAAGCAAATGGTATAAAACATATTTGTGGCAATATCCTACAGGGAGAGAGTGAATCCTTTTATAAATGACTTATTTCAGGTAATATAACTTTTTTAAATGTCATAGAAATGTTTAAACTTCTCCCATCACTTTTGATAAACTATTGTGAAGGAGTGCCCATCATGCCAGTGCTTTATTGGCAGCATCAAAAGATGTGTGTTATGAATGTTAGAGTTGCAGCTGATGTAATTCAAGCAAAATTACCTTATAACAAAGAAGTATGTAAAACCGTAGTGTTAAGTTTTAACATGATTTGACATAAATCTAATACAGAAAAGTAGTGAAACCAACAGCTAAGTAGGTCTTCGAACAAATCCTGAGTCTACTCATTGTCTGCTTCCACTTCCCTGCCCGTTCATCACCTTTCAGTTAGTCAATAGGGGCTTGAAGTCAGGAAAGTTTTAAATTGTTTACACGGCCTCTATGAAAGATTGTACCTTATATGCTGTGAAACATATTCAAGTGCTCTATCCATCCCTCTCGAAACCACCCTGGAAACTAATTTTAAAACATGCCATAAGCTTTGTATAGCACAGTTACAAAGTCCTCAAGCTGGACAAAATTCCCCGTCTATCAATAAATTATCAATGTTAAAGGACATGATATCTCTAGATGAAGGGAACATTGATGTTCATCTTAACATTACAAAAGTAAGGACATTAACAGCTACATTTTTGAATAGGAGGAAATATTCCCATGGAAATCCATATTTGTCTATACTAGCATCCACAGATTGGGTAACTGCAGAGATCAATACACAACCCATGTCCCAAACTGGTATCACAGATGAGGAATGCCATTTTGAAGAGTGTGCCACTCTGCCCACATCAGCGGTAACCTCGCACACACAGTGTGAGAGAGATCAGACCAGCAGGGGCAGGGTACTGCTCTCTTCAAAATGGTGTCCTTCATGAGGTGTAACCTTGCACGTACAGTGAGTGAGAGGTCAACATCAGCAGGGGCAAAGCGCTCTTCAACATGGATTCCTCAATGTGATATGCTCAGGCACACATGACACATGCAAGATCATGTCAGCAAAGGTGGTCCCAAACCATTCCCAGAAGCACAGGTATGTCCAACATTTTGGAGACACATGAGTAGCCACCCTTACATGCAAGTCTGAAGGAGAAAAGACAGTATCCAGGCCCACAATTTGCTAACCCTTCATTCTTAACTCATCCTGCTACGCATTTCATTGCAGAACTTCATTTTCTTTGACCCTAATTTCATATTTTAGTATTTTATCAAAATGCCACAGTACAGGTCACTTGTCAGCAGAGATAAAAGCATAACGTGAGTGAATGTTATTACAATTGTGTCAGACTATAATGATCCTGTAAGTATCTCTTGAAATAGGCCTTTGTCATGTGAATACTCCTGGCCAGATTTGCTGATTATTTCAGATGAGTCTCTAGTGAGGATACTGTAACAGTAACCAACCAAAATTTTTAAAACTTGCTAGTGACTTTGGCTGCCTCAATTTTCATATGCTCATCCTGAGACTCTTTGAAGGAGCCTAAATTTCCAGATGTGGGTGCTCAGCATTTTTCAACAGTTCAGCCTCTATAAGGCACCTCAAGCTGGGCACCCAAAAATTGAAAACACCTCAAATCACTAGTTGCTTTCAAAAATCTTGGCCATCATTTTTTCCTTTGAATTTTTATGCACTCAAATATTTTATTTTGAACAAATATATACTCCATGGATGATGATGTAAGGCATTCCACTATAAGCGTAAATCAAATTTTAGAAAGGAGTTTCAAAAAGTTCAACCAAGGCTGAACTTCTGTATTTGGATGCCTTACTCAGCTAGCTAGATCCTGAGCTGATGTAATGCAGAGATTTACACCAGCTGAAGATCTTGTTTAGTAACGGATGTATTTAAAAGTGTATATAGCAGAACGTTTTTGCAGCCATTGATTTCAGGTTCTGAATGTCCTTGGTTCTTGGCACATGCACAATATCAACTTATTATAGTCAGTCTATATTTAATTTCCTCTTTCGCTGCATGGTCTTTCAGAGATGAAAATACATTTTACTTAGAAATATAATGGAAATGACAGATAGCCCATATCTTCTACAATAAGCATTGACAATTTTATACATGTCTATTTTTCTTCCATAAAGTTTTATTACTATTTTTATAGCACGTACTATGTACCCAATCGACCACAGCAGTCTGAATCCTCATAATAGTTCATCTTGGTAATGCATATTTAAATAACTCTTAAAAGCACAAAATGTACAGTAATTGAAAACCTAGGTCCTGGCCTTGCAAACAGTTATATTTTTGTGAGTCATCCCATTGATTTCAATGGGATCAGCCAGCATGAATCAAGATTACTCATGTGAGTAACAGTATGAAGGCTCAGGCTCGACAAGGGCTCCTCCACCTATTGTACTAAGTGGCAATATCAGCTAAAGTAAGCACAGTCTTGATAAATTCTCATATGCAAAAGATATTTCACTGAATACAAAATGGTAGAACTACAGGAAGAACTACTGATGCTTTCACACACTCCAAAAGGGAATAAGATATTTGTCCTACACTTGGAGATGCTGCAAGAGAAACTAATTTACTTTATTTTGTACATGAAATGGAACATAATTAATAAATTTATTTACATGGCACCACTCAGAGAGTACTTAACAGACATGAAGGAAGACAAGGAACATGCCCCAAAGACCTTCCACTTTATAGCATCCAGGCAGAGTGCCAAGATTGCAATGACTCACTATCAATTACAGGACCAGGGTCTAAACAACAAATACAAGTTTGTTTACTTTAAAAGCAAAACATATAAGCAAAGAACTGCAGCAAAGGATAATGTGTGTTTCAGGAAAATGTTTAAAAAGGGTCAATGTGCCTCAGTTTCCCCTTCTATAAAATGGGAATGATACTGATCTCCTTTTTAAAGTTCTTTGTAACTGACTGGTGAAAAGCACTATAAGAACTAATTATTATTAATAAACATTAATAGAATTAGTTGAGAGTTTTCACACAAATCTTTTCACTATGAAAAATTGCCATTAACAAAACACGGTTTCCCCTCCCAAATTGTCAATATTTTCAAACTTTTGCCTTTTGCCACAAATTTTCCACATTTTTATCAATTTCTTTAATTGATTTTTTAAAATAAAATTGAATTAATCATTTTTTTATTGAAAATGCTTTAAGGATTTCAAACCATTTTCATTTACTGAAAATAGTGTTTTTTCAGTAAATGAAAAGGTTCACTAACAGTTTTAAACAATTTCAATAAAAATACATTAAAATAGATAAAAATGTTCCAATTTTTCCTTAAATACTGGTCCAATTCAACCCTAGGAAATAGACATATTTGAACTTTCAGGTAAAAAAAATGTCTATTTCTGGAAACTACAACCTAAAATGGAAATATTCTCAAAAATTTGGAAATACAGTTGCCAAAGTTTTCAGAGGTGACTAGAAATTTCCTGTGCTTAATTTAAGACATTAAAAGGGCTGCATCTAAAAAAGCGTGAGCATCCACATTCTGTAAATAGCTTCTTTAAAGTGTCTGAAGTTGGATTCCCAAACTTTGAAGCACTCCAACCCAATACTCAATTTTGAAATGTACATCTTTGTTTGTGTCCATATATATATGTGCACAACTGAACTGTAGCTTAGCTATGGATCTGTAACTAGTGCCTCAGCATTGTACATGCATACATACATATATAATCATACTAATGTGCATATTTTGAATCCATCATAAGAGTTAAAGTTATTGTTTACATATACCCTAAGGGGGAAAAAAAAGCTTGCATGAGCCACTGCAAAAGAAAGATAATCAGCAGAGGGTGCACAAGTTAACTAACAATCTGACCTGAAGAAGAGTCCTGTTTGGCTCAAATGTTTGTCTCTCTCACCAATAGAAATTGGCCCAATAAAATATATTACCTCACCCACCCTGTGTCTCTAATCCATTTCATGATGACACGATCCATAATGGTTATATCAAACAAGATAACGAAGGAGTCACAGATACTTTGGGCTGTGTTCTATGAGTGAGAGAGAAATTGTGTCTAGTGTTTTACAGTAGGAAAGGAGAGTATTGGTAGGGAAAAATTAAATTTTGTAAGAAAGCATTTCCAATCATACAATTTAAAAAGAAATCTAAATAAAAAGATATAAAAAACTACAGAGTTTTTGCATCTCATTAACTACATCATTGCTATCTAACATACCAGGTACATACCAGAAACACCCACAACCTTTGTCAACCTTTGAAGTACTCAAGGAAATACTAATATCCTAGACGAATAACAGCAATTAAATTAACATCTATGTTTTTTGAATTGCACAATCCCTTTTTTCCCTTCAAAAATGAAAATGTTATAGAGAATATGTTACTGATTGCAGCCTTCTAAGAGTAATGTGTAGTTTAGGTTTTTTTTAAAGAAAAACTCCAAAATAGGTGAAGGAACCCCCTTTCCCACCCCCCGCTTCACACACACACACACCCCACCCCAGTTTTTTTCCCCACTATTCTTTTCCCCACTTCCTCAGGGACAAAATCTAAAAAAAAGGAATAGGGAAGAATAAAAGAGAGACTGAGAAGAAAAAAAATGGGTATGTCTACTGCCATTGGTGTGTGTAATTGCCGCTCATGTAGGTATACCTCAGCTATCTTTAATGCAGCTAGAAATGGAGCTGTCGGGATACAGGATTCAGCATGGGCTGTCCACCCAGGACCCTGAGTGCACTAGCTAGTTAGGTGCTGCAGCTTCACTGTTATTAGTGCCCAAACAAGATATATTAAAGCTTCCTCAGGTATGCAGTATGTGTAGACAATCACATTTCCAATTGAAGTGTAGGCAGAGGGAAAAAATAATTAAGGTGCACACAAACACAAGTTTTTGACCAGCTCAAATAGGGACTCCATCTTTTTGTGTGTTTGTATAGAGTCCAATGTAACATGATCCCATACTAAGGGGAACCTCTGAAAGTGCTACCACAATATAACTGCTAAATAAACCTGAGGTTAATGTATTGATCAAGAAAAAGTATTTTGTGGATTAATTATCTGTAGAGTAGGCTGGAGGATCAAGATCTCATACCCCCTACCAAAGACATAGCACTGCAGCAGCCAGATCCTTTTCAATACGACCTTTTAATCCATTTACTGATTTTATTGGAAGCCAGTTACCAAATTACAAGGACACAGACCGTAAAACAAATAATAGCAGTGAATTAATTATCAGGCTAGACTGAGATCTGGGAGAAAAAATAAGACGACTCAAACATACATCCACAATACTAAAAAAATATGAAGAAAAAGCTGAACCAATCACACTAAATATAAAAAAAAAAACCCCAAGAAACCAACACTGATCTTTCTCTTAAGACTCAAAATGTTATCTCATATACAACCATTTTTAATATATTTTCTTGATAGATAGACATGAGACAAAATTTTCACAGTTGGATGCTTAGAGTTGAGCATCCAATAAAATCCATATTTGGATATTTTAAATTGCAAGATTTTCCAAAAGCGTTGAGCATTAACAAGCTCAAAGTGAAGTCAATGGAGCTACACCAAGAAATAATTTGGCCATGATGTTATAGCCCAAGCACTGAGCTCAAACCGTTTGAGATCTTTCAATTTCTGCATTTTTGGGGGGAGGGATAATGGAGATAAATCTTTGAAAAGATTCAGGGATAATCTATCCCTCCTACTCTCAAAGTGGCCTTTGATTTCTTTTAAAGCTCTGGCTCATGGTTACAGAGGAACACCACTTATGATACGTGCAATCATCCTTTTCCATTAGAAAAGTTGATTCAAGATTCTGATTTTGCAATCACAGGCCATGATCTAGGATCCCTTGTATTCCAGAAAGTCACACTGAAGGTAATGGGCTTTAAACAATATCAAGCAGTATGAATGACATGGATGTGCAACCCAAACAATAAACAATCTCACAAATGACAAATACTTGCCTACTCCCATACCCAGCCTTTCTTATGCACAGTCAAGGGTTCCTGGACATGTCTCAGCCCTAAAGCCAGTATCTACAATGACATCATTAGAAACCTAAGAAGAAAACAACTAAACAGAAACATCAAAACTGAAGAACCTGTGGTTGAAGGGCAATCACAAATGAGACAAGTGTCAGACTTCTTTATAACTGGACGTGAATCTTCTCAAGTGGCTACAAGTTCTAAAATGTAAGGATATTGACAACTTAAAACAAATGTGATTTTCTTTTTTTAAAGTATTCAGAAAACAAGATGGATGAAAACAAAATAATTTGAGGCTATGTACAGTCTTGGGCCTATATTTGTAAAAAAGGGTGCCTACATTTAGATTTTAAATTCATAATTAAGCACCTCTATAAAAGTGGCCCTGATTTTCAAAAGAGTCAACCACCCAGTCACAAAATGACTTCAATGGGAGCTGTTGAAATCAGTGGGTGCTGTTAGGTGCTCAGCTCTTTTGAAAATAAGGCCATCTTACTTAGGTGGCTAAACAGGGAATTAGGAGACTAACTAGACATCTACTTATAAATCTTGACCTTGAAGTCTTAAAACTCTACCTATCTTGTGAAGGCTTGCATGAAAGCCTTTGAATAACACTGAGTTCCTGTAAAGAGGAAGCTCAAATCCTGTAGAGGTGATTTAGGACTCTAGGACAAAAATGTGTGAATTCTTTTTTTGATGAAGTTCTTGTGTATCTAGCTTCCACACATATTCACAGAAGGAAATAAAATGGAAAACATTAGCATTGCTCAACAGGAAACAAGCTACCATCAGATCCACACTTCTCTAGTAGTTTTTTTTCCTTGCTGGAAAGTGCTCTTATTAAGTGTTCGTTTAATAGCTAGGAACACTTATTAAATCAACTTTAAAACTTTTTTTTTTTTTTGCTCTCTTCCCAGAAGGCACATGCCACTGCTAATTGAGAGACGCTTTTTAAAAAAATTGACACCCTTTATCCCTGAACAAAGATTACATGCACAGTAAGTTGTAATCCTTGGCTTTGCAATATAGCTTTACGAGGTTAAGAAGATGAATGTTCATTGCTTTTAATCCCCACCATGATTTACGAGGCTCTGGGTATCCTTTCCCCAGAGCATCTACAACTGTGTGGTTGTTCCGCCTGCTGCTTAAATTACAGAGACATCTGCAAAGTAAATTATGGATTGTTGTCTTACAGCTGAGCTGCCTCTTCTTCTCTCCTGCAATATTTCTTTGATTTTAACAAGAGGATTTTACATTTTACTTGTTTATTTACTCTGGTTGTTTCTGCCAGACGGGGTGATATTTTGATGGTCTGGATTACTGCCTGTCATGCTAATTTTTCAAACAACGTTACCACAGCTGAAAAAGTCTGGGAGGGTGGTGTGTGGGTGGGAGCTGAAGTCACACTGCCTTTTGGATTTGTTTGTTTGTTTTTAGTTTTCTTTTAAAAAGCTCTTCAAAGTTCACAATTCTAAGTTTTTTCCTAAACTTAACTGAGAATTGTGTGGCCAAAAGAAACACTTGAATGTTCTGAATCTATAGGGAATACACAACAACTTTCTGTTGCCCTGACTAAGGTCATCTATTAATTCAAGACTGGAATTACACACCCACACTATTATACCCCCCAAAATAAATGGAGTCATACCTCAATGCATAGAAAAACATATTATAGTTTATTTATGTTTATATTGGTTTATATACATATAACTGAACCTATACCATATTATGACTATTTGAAACCAAGCTGCCTAAATTTAGGCATCTACATTTGAACACCTCAATACGTGGCTTAATTTGCAAAGGTGTGCAGCACCTGCGCCACTTTAATGTGACATTTGTGGGTGCTCAGTAACTGGACAATCAGACAATTTATTTTGATAATCAATGTTTGAAATTTGTTATGGTGAATAAATAAATTTGATGAATTTCATCTAGTAGGCTTAAGAGGACTAGGTACAAAAAAGTTCAAATCTCTAGTGAAAAGTTGACTTCAGTTTTGCTTGCAAATAAATAAAGTGCTGGCGGTCTCCATGCTGAAACAGCCAACTGCACTCTCTCTTCCCCCACCCCATCGCCCCCCCATTTGTTCTGTATACTTGTTATCCTTTGTGGATGATGAATCGTGATTCCTGATAAGCATGCACTGCCAAGTCTTGACACAGACAGCACTAGAACAATGTCTGTGTACCAACATTCCTTAAGAGGTATGCTTTGTAATTCCAACTCTAATCCCACTGTCAAAAAATTAAGTAAGCAAAGAAAAGCCCTATACTTATAGGTTATCTAGGACATTCTCATGAGGCAGGAAATAAAAGCTGATAGCACATCATATTCCTAGAACACAATTTCCAAAGAAACTAATCAAGATATTAATGGCACAAAAAATCAGAAACTCTAATTAAGCATCAGGCCAGAAAACCATCAAGTTATGAGACCTTTATATTATGTCACAAAGTCTCTCTTGATTTAGCAAACACAACACTGTCTCATGAAGAGAGGAACATAGTACATGTGACAATTTTATTATGTTGCTCTTCCCAAAGGATTCTACATGGTGATAGGAATGAACCAAAACTAGGGATCTAGATAGTCCCAAATTTGGAGTGTCTAAAATTTTTCATCATAATTTTGTGGCCCAGACTAATCCATGAATTCAAAGTATTTTACATACTACATACTGTACAGGAGTATAGCTACCTCAGTGGCAGAATGTGGCATCTGTAACACTAATACCACTCAACTCTTTAGGACAGAATGTGAAGTTCATCCTATCAAATGACAACTATAAAAGTTAGACATACAGAATGCATTATGCAAGATAGAATTTGGGCAGGCCACCTGGACTAATATCTTACCATGAAGCCAGTTACAAGGATTCTTTACCTACCACAACCATCAGGACCTTGGTTTTACATCCCATCCAAATGATGGCACATCCAACATCACATTGTCCTCAACACCATGCTGGGACTCTGACACAGTAATGCTTCAGAGAGGAGAATGACACCTATTGAATCACCAACTCTATTTCCCTCCACATCTAGGCATTCCTTGAAGGTTCCCATCCAAAGCTGACCTGGTTCTACCTTACTTTCCTCATTACAATGAATGAAAGCACAACCCAAGGCTGCCAATATCCCACATTACAAGTGTAACTCAAATACTTTCCCCTTACTCCCTTTCCATAATGAATTATTCAGTTGATCAAATGGCTAATCTAAACTGATGGTCATCTGCAGGGGATTGAGATGCAGACTCCAAATTTACTTTGATTCCACCTTCAGAATGTGTTGTAGAACTATCATCACACATATGACAGAGTGCCTAAAATCAGCTACCTCCATCTGATTCAAACTAAATAAGTATAGAACATTATCAATGGTTCTTGCTCCCCAGCATTAGATTCCTCACATCAATAGGAAGAGCAGCTTGGAATTGAATTCCATAAGCAACAATTGATCTAGACAGTAGCGTATTAATATTAATAAACATGAGGGAGCCTATGACAATGTCTTCTTTTCCTCTCTGAAAGAGCTTTTACTGAGGTATGGCTTTGAAATTAGACATATCCCATTTGACAAAAGTAATACTGTGCAATTACGAGAAAAAACACATTATAAAAGTGTAGCTCAAAAAGAGAAAATGAATTTCTGTCCTTTAAGAGGCACCGAGCAGGCTGTAAAAGGAGTTTCATTTCCTCCAATCTGCATGTAAATTGAAACAGTCTGAAATGCATGACATACAATACAGGCATCTGTAAATACAGTCCTGCGAACAGAACTGGTCACTTGTATGAGCCTCTGGTTCAGATGGAATATTTCTCTTGAGACCTGCACCAAACACAATATAATCTGTGGATTATTCTTCCTCAATTTTATGTGGCAAAAACTGGTTTGAGTTTATGCACAAACAAAATTGAAAAAAAAATCTTGCATTTTACATTACAAATTAAATGGATTTGTTTTAGAAAGGATGACTTCATTTAGCACAGGTTTCCAGCAAGTAATGCAGAGAGCTATAAAATAAATTTTAAATTAAAAAACAAACAAACATCTACCTTTGATTATGGTGCCGCATCATCCAAGATCTTAGAGAAGTGTAGTTCAGTCCTTAGCTGTCCTCGTTCTCCAAAGTCATCACTTTATTGGGTCACTAAAATCTACCAAAGCAAACACACAAAAGTGAAATATTTAATGTTAACAGTTAAAGTTAATGATTTTAATATATGAAGAAAAACATACAAAGTATCTGATTAGAAAACAGTCCTACAGAGGGGGGAAAAACAAAAAATTCAGCAGCAATCTAGATGCATGATGTACCATAGGTGAAAGTGGGAGTGGATCCTTTAAGTAGATGGGCCTCCAACTGAGAAAATATGCAGCAATACTGAAGTGCCTATGTTTCTAACAAGCTACCTAAACACTTGTTGGATGCCTATTGCCAATGCCCATTACTGAAGATCATGCTAAGAGACTTGTGATAATATGGATTCACTGTTATGACTTTATTTCCTTCATGCCAACTATCATTCATTTCATCATGAAAAACAAAACATACAATTATTTCTCTAATGGATGGCACAGTGATGACATGAGATAATTAGTTAGCATGAAACTCTTATGTTCTGATTTTTTTTATATTAAACTTTGTTACCATCATGGTATAGATCAGAATCACATACTGACTTAACAAGGGCATCATTGGACGGAATGTGTAATTAAACAAGCATGTGATGGGTTGGTGATGTAGGAAGACCATGTGACTGATTATCATTTTTGGGAGCTCTGGCATCAAAGCTGAAAGAATGAATAGGCAGCAAGTCTCAATTATTATTCAATTGGCAATGTGCTTAGTACCATAAAAGATAATACCACCCCTGACATTGTGATAATTTAGAGAGCAGAAAAGACAGACAAGTCACACAGGTAAATTAGAAGGAGTTACCCCAGATATCTGTTGATAATTTTTTCAAACAATCAATGAAAGAACATTACACCAGGCCATTTCTGTACGCGGGCTTTCCAAAACAAGAAAAGAAATTATCTTGAAAGACAAGACTTAAGTGGCTTAGCTGAACTGTGGGACATTTACATCACCATCCCAAACTGTACCTATTGCTAAACAAGGATATCAGTTTCTCACTTTCCTGAAGTCTGCCCACTTAAAAGTCAAAGAGTCAGATCCCCAAGAAATTAGAGTTATTTTACTGTGAAATTAATAAACAAGGGAGTGATGACCAAATAGCGCAAGCACTGAAATTGGGAAATTGACATTTTCTTGTGAAAAAGCATAGCATAACCACTGGAACTTCTTAAAGGCACTGGCACTGAACAACTCTACTGGTGTTCTGCTCCTGCACGTAGTTTATCCTTATGTGACACTTGATGCTGTGCTAGTCAGTTTCACAATATTATGAATACAATGAGAAATCTCTGGGGTAAAATCACGATACAGCTGAAGTCAATAAGAGTTTTGTTATTGACTCAATGGTACAAGGATCCTTCATCAATTTCTTATACAGTTGTTGGTGCACTGGAGTCTCTGAAGGAAAATGAGAGAAAAACAAGAAAAAAAGCAGCATAGAACAGAAAGGAGATGAAAAGAAAATGAATTAAACAACAAAAAACCACAAGAACTGAGGCTAAGAGAAAAATAAGGAAAGAGTATGAATGCCCAGATGAAAAGAGGAAAGATACAAAGAAACAGAAGAAGTAGAGTGGAGCTGATCAGCAACTTTTCACTCTCTACCTTTGGCATTCCATGTAATTTTCACATCACAGGTAACGTAGGCTATGTGATATAAGGGGCCTAATCTACAAAGTAAGAGGTCTAATCTACTCGATCACACTGTTTTTCATCAATACATGAACACTGGCATAAACATGCACACATCAAAAATAGTTAATTTATGCATCTGCATTTATATATTATATATATATATATATATGGGGTCTGCGGACCGGTAGGGGTCTGCAGACTATGTCAGAGTTCTGCAGAAGGTTGCCGTTACCATAGAAGACTGGTTTTCAACCTGCGGTCTGCAGACTAAGATTTCCATTTTTAAATATTTTTTCAATAAGGTTTCAATATTTTAGGGTTCCACAAATGAAAAAAGGTTGAAAACCACTGACCTATAGTACAGGGAGAAAAGAAGTAAACTATCAAAAAATCTACCTATATTTTAAAAATATGTATGCTATTATGCATTTATAAATACAAAGCCCATTCTTCAGTCCTTACTCAGGCTATATCTTCCCATTGATTTCATCACTGAGCTGATAAGTCAATCCACTTTCTGTGTACGGATTAGCAATACCATGCCATTTAAACAAAAGTTACCTCCAAAATGTTCATTGGCTTCACTGGAAGCAAGATTGGGTCCCAAATGACTTGTCTGTAATTTTGAATGCAGTGTTGTTGTAGCCATGTCAGTCTGAAGATATTAGAGAGACAAGGTGGGTGAGGTAACGTCTTTTATTGAACCAAATTCAGTTGGTGGGAGAGACAAGCTTTCGTGCTACACAAAGTTCTTCTTCAGGTCTGGGAAACGTACTTAGAAGCATGGAGTTTTAGCTGTGAGTATGTTTCCCAGACATGAAGAAAAACTCTATGTAAGCTTCTCGAATGCTTCACTCTCTCACCAAGAGAAGTTGGTTCAAAAAAGTTATTACTTCACCTACCTTGTTTGTAATTTTGGCATTAATTTATTACTTCTAAATAAACCCGTGTTTATTTGACATGGTAGTCTACACTTAGGTGAGAATAAATTCCCTTCACTGCAGGAAGGGCTAGGTGAAATTCTGTGGCCTACCTTATGATGGAAGTTAGACTACATGATCAGTGATCCATTATATTTTCAAAAAATCTCAGAATCTATTGTAAAAAATTGTAATAGGAGCACCAAATCTAGAACTGGTCAGAAAATACTAATTTGTGAAGCCCAAAACGTACTGGCAGAAACACAAGTGCCTGGAAACCCTGAGAGTCTTAGTTCTAACCTAGGTTTTGCTCCTGGCCCTGCAGTTGGGAGCCTGTTAACCCTGAAAACTAAAACCTAGAATCCGCAGTGCCAACTAGAGCTCTGTCATGGATGCCAGGCTCCCTATAGCTGGACTCAGGAGCCTGTCAGACCTGAAAGCCCTAGCTCAAGCCACAGCTTTTGGGGCTAGGCACTGCAGCAGGGACTCTGGAAGCCCTTTTAATCCTTACTTGAGCTAACTATCTCAGGCCTCCTCAGGCCCAGCTCTCAGTGCAGCTGGCTTTTCAGGTTGCACAAGTTGGGCAGGCCCGGTGAGCCCTCTGGCCCAGGAGTTTGGAAGCCCTGGGATCCATGGCTATGATTCATTGCACGTGGCTGGGCTGCCCCACAGTCATGGACCCTGGGATCCACAAGAGCTGCTGAAATGATTCTTTTGAGTTTCAGTTCTGCCCAGTAGCAAATAGCAGCAGTGATCCGAACATGAATCATGTCAATTTCACTGGGCAGCCGCTGGGGAGAGGGAGTTTATTTCCTTACAGAAACTTTGTTTCTGTGTTTCCTAAACAAAAACATTTTTGAACTGCCTGTTCATGAAACATTTAAAAATGACTGTTTTTCCTGCAAACTGGAAATTCCAGTTTTCAGCCACCTTTCTCCAAGTCCTTTTCACCACTGTCATGAGGTATCCTATTGACTTAAATGTTAAAGCAAGAAGGATTTGGATATAAAGCTTTTACTTCCAGAAAGAAGAGAAAACTTAATTTTGCTTTTCCTTTTAACAATTTACTGGTGATCCTGCAGAATTCTCTAACTCACATGAAAACATTAAACAGGTTTAGGAGAAGGTAAAAAAGGAACTTTCAGAAGCTCTTTATTTCTCTGAATCTGCCATCTGAGAGAAAGTGCGACAAAAAATTCCTTTGATCTGCCTACTGTAGTTTTGCATTTGCTGGCTTTGCGTCTGATATGATGCAACACACACGCACACTTTTTACTTTCACCTTTCCTCTAGAAGCCATCAGAAGTTCTCCCCACAAATTTATACGGTAATTTTATAAACTTCTTTCTCATCAGTGTCATGTGCTATTGGTCTGGGCTTTGTACCAGCAATATAAACTTCCTGGTTCAATAACTCTTGATATCAGTCAAAAACAGAAGTAAAAAAATTCTGCTTAGGAACACACGTGCTATGCTGTTCTTAGGAGATACTGTAGTTTCTGATGTGGAAGAGGGTTGTGTGTATTAATACACAAATGAATATAATAGCAGAATTTGAAAAGTCAGAAAATATCTAGTTTTTAGCACTAACACTGAAAACCCCTAGTTGTTTTAAAGTATTTTTAACATACAGGGAGTGCATGGTCCCATTTTTTTTCTGCTTGGCACTTCTACTGAAAAATACTGACAACTGGAAAGAGATTAGGGTGATTTATATTGCCAAATAAAGACCGATTTGGTACCGTAGTACTGATTTTTTTATTAGTTACCTTGATTTAATTTGAAAAATTTTGTCTCCAACTATTCAGTTTGCCTACCTAGAGTAAAAGAAGAGCACATACAATATAATGTATGGTTTGGTTTTATCATCTAGTCTGGAGAGACTATGTCTTAGACCTATTCTGTTGGAATACACCAGAAAATAGTCATGACCAGAGGGAAGTTTAGAAAAACATTTACCAAAGAAAGTTAATGCTGTCAAGATTGCTATCACCCATGAAACTGAAGGAGAAATCTTGTTGAACCAAATAATATAGAACCTGCATACTTGGCGGACTACTGTGCTATTTGAATTAAGGATATTTTTCAAAACAAGACAATTAACTGGTGATCATCTACTTTAGACTAGATTAAATTACAGTTCTCTACTCTATCCTTCTTGCTGGACACGTCTGGAACTTTATGAAAGCCTAAATTTTTCTCTTCTAACAACTAATGAGCATTGGAATACAAATTCAGGACATAAAATGTAACAGAATAAATTACTAGAGATTAGGGATGAGCCAAAATCGGGACCTCCAATCAGTACCTTTTTGAATGGTGTGTGTTAAATTCCTTGATACACTCCACCTGACATGGTTGGAGATTGGGACCGAAATTGGAAGGGGATGGTTTCCTTGTTTGAATGAAAACCAAATCTTACAATATCTACTATTCTTTAAAATATTACACTTCAGTATAGCGTACAACACATTAGAACTCATTATCTTGTATGTCTGCCAGCAGTCTTGGAGAGATGAGTGCTCCAGACAATGGCCTGTTGGCAGATATCTACTCCACAGTTTCTGCTGTCTCCTCCACTCTAAGATAAAACAAAAGACCGAAAAAAACAAGTGGCACACTCTGCATTCTTGTGCTCACTCCTGAACAGCCACAGCATGGCGCATTAATGAAGACAATCTCCATACTTGAACAGCCTGCCAGGTGTTGTGGGAAGGGAACTGAAGTGGCCATATGTTCCAGGCACTTGAAGACAAACCAAAATAGGCTTCAGCAATGAGTGTAAAGAGAGATCCTCAGGAAGGAGTCACGGGAGCAGAATGAATGGACAGAAAAAGTTTATGTTGATTCACGTACATAAAACACGCATATCCAAGAGAGAAAGGAAGACTGGTAAATTACTTTTAGTTTTAATCTTCCCATTGTTGATGTCATGTCGAACTGGCTGCCTTCTTAAAATAAGGTTAAAGTCAAATCTGACAAAACAGTACTATCCTGTGCTACAGAGCAGGCAATTCAGAAGTGGAATGGTAGATTAGATAAGTGAAGTACTGAGAATCCAAAAGAATGATCAACACATACTGGGATATATTCAGTCTGACTAATCATACAAAGGGAAAACACACACACGCACACGCACACACCGCCCCCCATATTACTCCTGGAAGTTTAGGAGACAAGGCACATTACAGTAGTAAATTCGAATAAATCAAATAAAAAATAGTTATTGGTGGATGAGTGACTAGGAAATAAAATCCCATAAAAGATATAGAGCCTATGAATAATGTAGATTAAAAGGACCTCGCATTGTTTTATTATAGGTGCATATAAATATATTGCACTCTAGATGGATTAATTATTTATCAAGCAATTCACTTGTCTATCTCTTAGATGCATTCAGTTCTGCTCTATTATTTGTGGGCCTGGCATACCAGCTCGCTTTCCTTGTCAAGTCCACTTTGCCCAGCATTTATTCTTCACAAAGGAAAGACTTTCAACTAAGATAAAGATGATCTTTTTTGTGCCCATCACACATACATGCAAAATCAGTTGAGAACAGACTGTGTAAGAGGCTGAAAGGGTTTTCCCTCCCTTGTTTTCCTAAATGATCATCTTGGGACTGCTTTTATGTAACATTTTCATTTAATGACTTTGGCACACAAAGTGGGAGTGTTCTAGCAAAATTAGTGGTGACCCAAAGTTGGGAGGAGTTGTCAATATGGAGGACTGAAATATCAAACACGAATTTTTGGATGACTTTGAAAACTAGAGTAATAGAAAAGGGATGAAATTGAATGGTGAAAAGTGCAAAATTATGCACTTGGGATTAACAACAAGAATTTTTGCTATAAGGTGCAAACGTATCTGTTGTAAGCAACAGAGAATAAAAACCTGAATGTATTGGTCAATCACAAAATGACTATCAGCTGCCAATGTGATGTGTCTGTGAAAAAGGCTAATCCAATCCTAGGATGCATCAGGTGAAGTATTTCTGGTAGAGACAGGGAAGCGTTATATACATTATAGAAGGCACTGGTAAGGCTTCATCTGGAATACTATATGCAGTTCTGGTCACCAGTGTTTAAGATGAATTCAAACTGGAACAGGTACAGAGAACGGTTACGAGGCTGATCAGACAAATGGAGAATCTACTTTACAAGAGGAAACTTAAGGAGCTTGGCTGGTTTATCCTAACCAAAAGGAAGGCTGAGGCGAGATATGATTACTCTCTATAAATACATTAGAGGAAGAAACATCAGGAAGGGATAAGAGTTATTTACATTAAGGGTACAAGGGTTCTTGTTCTAGCACAAGAACAAATGGCTATAAACTGGCCATCAATAAGATTAGGCTTGAAATTAGATGAATGAGAGTAGTGGGGGAAAAAACCTTAATTTCTTTCAAAGACAGAGCTTAATAAGTTTATGGAGGGGATGATATGATGAGACTGCCTACAACGCCATTAGGCCCATCTGTTACTGTTATTAGGAAATAACTCGAACAGCCAGAGATGGGACACTAGATGGGGAGAGCTCTGATTTACTACCAAGAATTCTTTCCCAGGTATCTAGCTGGTGGGTGTCACCCACATGCTCAGGATCTAACTGATCACCATATTTGGATTTGGGAAAGAGTTTTCCTTCAGGTGGATTGGCACAGACACAGGAAGAGGGGGAAGGGGTTTTGCCTTCCTCTGCAGCATGGCGCACAGGTTGTTTGCTGGTTTGAACTAAAGTACTGGAAAGCAAAATGGCATCATCTGCACAGCATGACATATTGTGCAAGAGAAATCAAGTTAGTAGGGGTGTTCCCACATTGGCAAGGACATTCTGGTAGTATCAGAAATGAAAAAAGTATGAGACACTTGATAAGATGCCAAACAGGTCCTTGGAGGAAAAAAGTTTGGGAGCCACTGAACTAGAGTAAATGGTGGATTCTCTGTAATGTGAAGTCTTTAAATCAAGATTTGAGGACTTCAGTATCTCAGCTAGAGGTTATGGGCCTGTTATAGAAGTGGGTGGGTGAATTTATGTGGCCTGTGATGTGCCTGAGGTGAGACTAGATTATCACTATAGTCCCTTCTGTCCTTAAAGTCTTGACATATTACTGTGTTTGCATATTTACAGAAATGTGATTGCTGAATGTATTGAGGAAAAATAATACAAAAGGAGACCATGTAAATTTTGACTTTTCAGAAATATTGCAGATGATATTGCAAAGAAGTAGACTTCCCTTGAGAGTTTATTTTATAATTATACACTCATATTAATATATGGGGAGAAACAGTTAAAATGTTTATTTGTTCATCCACAAATCAATAATAAATCACACTTACTCCTTTACCAGGGCCTCATTCTCTTCCTACTGAAATCGAAGGTAAAGCTTCCAATGGCTTCAATGGTTCAAGTTTAGGCTTTGGAAATCCTGCCCTAATCAACACAATCACTTTTTCTGCTATGTCTTCTGTGAGCAGTAGGTGGCAACAGTTCTCCCTGTGATTGTTCGCAGGTACTCTTCAACTAAATTAGACCTTGGTTACTAAAGCAACTAGTTTTATGTGACATAGAACAGCCATGTCTGTTCACCTTTTCATGCTCAGCCATGTAAAAAGGCATATCTCAAAAATATATGGTTTTATTCACAAAAGTTCTGTTGAATTCTTATCAGAAAAAGGCTTTTAAAAGTATCTTTCTGCCTCTGGATAATTACTGAAGTTGCTATAATTTCTGATCCACACTGTCCTTTTGTTTTGAAGGAATTTCCATAATAATAAGTGTTGTTTGGTTAAACAATTTTTTTAGTCTTTCATCATAGGTGAAAATTTTTTATCATGTTTGTTGCTCTTCTCTGAACTCTCCAAATTATCTGCTTCTTTCCTAAAATGTGAAACTAGACAAAATACTCTAGGTGAGGCTTCACTGGTGCTGAGTACAGTGGGACCTACCATGTCTTACATAAAAGCACTGCTTTTAATACACTCCACAATGATATTAGCCTTTCAAAAAACTGCACCACTGTGTTAACCAATATTCACTTTATGATCCACTATAACTTTCAGATCCATTCAGCAGTACTACCATTTAGCCAGTTATTCCCTATTTTGTAGTTGTGTATTTGATTTTTCCTTCCTAAGTGAAGTATTTTTTGCTTTATTGAATTCCATCTTGTTGATTTCAGATGAATTCTCCAATTTGTCAAGGTTATTTTGAATTCTAATCCTGTTCTCTAAAGTGCTTGCAACCCCTCCTAGCTTAGTGTCATCTTCAAATTTTACTAGCATATTCTCAACTCCATAATTCAATTCATTGCATTTCAGGGAGAAAGTAATGCCCACAGGCCTGCTGGCATTCATAGAACCACAAAGAGCAGTGGTTAAATAACTGAGGACTGTGTTTGTCCTGCTCCTTTCTGAATGAAACTTGGCTTCATTTCTCATGTTCTGAGCTGGTTCATCTCTTTCCATCTTTTCACATGTTTGAGTGCAACTGGGTTATTTTGGTCAGACCTACTCCTCCTGAATCATGTTTAGGTCTTTTCAGCTACTCCTTCCCTTTCAAAATGGTCTGCTAACCAGTGGTAACTGGGGAGAACATTTACTAAGGCCTCTTTGAAACATGGGGATTCACTATCACTCAAGCAAGCTGACATTTCAGTCACGGTATGGAATTGTATCTAGTGTGCACAGAACTTTCTTGTACCATAATTGGAACTTTACTGTCCAATTCACTCTTTTCCCCCCCTTACGTGCTGCTTCACAGGGTGGCATTTACTCTGCTGGCTAAGCATTATGGGGCTTCATCACAGTTGGGGGGGTTGGTTCCTTATCTTCAGAAAAAGTGAAAACATAAGATTCCCACCACTTAGTTTTGCCCATTAAATACTTTTTTTCTGGCTCTTAGTTCACAGTAGCACTCGTTGTGGTTTGTAACCTTCAGTCAGGGACTGGCCAATATATCAGGTTACTTAAAAAAACCCCAAACATTCTAATAACAAATTTTCAAATATGTTAAGGGCTCTTATAAAGAACAGTGATCAATTGTTCTCCACCTCCTCCAAAGCTTGGACAAGTAGTAATGGGCTTAATCTGAATCAAGGGAGATTTAAGTTAGGTATTAGGAAAAGTTTCCTAATCATAAGGGTAGTTAAACACTGGAATAGGCTTCAGTAAAGGAGGCTGTGAAATTCGCACCACTGGAGGCTTTTAGAAACAGGTTGGACAAACAACTTTCAGGGCTGGCTAGGTTTAGTTGGTGCTGCCTCAATTCAGTGGGCTGGATTTGGTGGACCATAATGGTCTCTTCAAGCTTCCATTTTTATGTAAGTGTTTTAATTCATTTTAATGCTGTTGAAATATGCCAAATACACAAGCCCAGAGACTGAAGTTCTCATGGGACTTCTCAGGAAGAGCAGCCTGGGCAATAGCTGTGTTAGCATTCATATGCTAACTGCCAGTTACCTCAGTCCTATTTCTAATGATGAGAAAGTGATTAAGGCTCCATTGCCCATTCAATCCTTAAATCTCCAAAAACACTGACAATGGTAGTTATTTTTCAGTAAGGACATCAGTTCATTAGGAACTGCAGTGAGACCAATCACGCATTCCACATAGCAACTGCAGCATTTTGTGAGAGTAATGATTTTCAGTCACCGCTGACTTCGCTTGAATTTGAACTACTAACCCAAAGGGCAAAAGCGCTTTAGCCAATTATCAATCTCCTGAACTATCCATCCCCTTCTATTATCTTGATTTCCTTTACAAGTTGAGTGCAGCTGCCACAATTTAATCAAATAAACTTTTGGATCTGACATTTACTTAATCTATAACTCTTTTTACTAAATCTATAACTGCTTCCTATCAAAGAAGAAAAGGGCCTTAACAAAACAGTTACCACCAATACCGCTTAAGAAATTAAATGTTGATTGCTCAGGTTATTTATGAAGAATTAAGACCGAGAACTCTGTCAATGCACTGGTGCTCTCTCTCTATTGAAAATAGCAAAAGCCTTTGCCCTAAGTTTTCACAATAGAATAGTGATTTGGGGTAGTTTCAATAATTGGGTGCCCAATTTGGAACAACTACAGAGGGTTGATTTTTAGTGAGTGGGTACTCACCACTTTCTAAAAACCAAGCCCTTTTAAAAAGTACCTCACTGGGTACGATAATACTGATAGATCAAAAAAAATTTAACCCACAATGTTACTATGATAATCAAAGTATATATAAAACTACCAGATACAGTTTAAGTTTCCTTCATCTAAGATTGGGAATTGATTCTAGACTGGTTCAGGGACTCTTGATGGTAGTTTATTATGACATCTTCAGATCAGTGCAACTATGGGTTTCTCAGATAGTCTGTGTTAATCTCCATCCACTTTTATGCATATGCTGGAGCTGGAAAGAATGAGCTCTTTTTAAAATTCTACAACCAAAAGGAAGAAGTCACTCTGAAAATGGTTAAGTGATCTCTGACAGTGGTGATTTAGCTCTGGGTCTTAAAATATTATAGAAGATTTTCATTTTTGGAATTGACCACATTTCTACTAAGTGTCAGGGATACTAAAAATAAAATAAATAATAATAGAAGAAGGCTCCCTTGGCATGGTCATGCACTCTCCACTCAATTTGAAGTTACAAAAGTTGAACTTACCACTATACTTAAGTTTTTCAGGAACAGCAAGAAACAGCAACTTTGGAGTGAATATACTCGAGACACATTTGTTTGTAAAATGGTGTCACCTTCCTTTTTGGCTAATGGTTAGGAGAATGTGGTTTTATTTAAATCGGAAACCAAATTATTGAATTTTCTAGTCTCTCACCTCTCCTTCTACAAATGTGTGCACACATGCCACTGGAACACAGATTTATCTCAGATTAAGTAGGAGGTGAAGGACTTTTTTGAGAGGTGATTCTTAAAATTTGGCATATCCCTGTTTTCCTGTTGCCAGTTTTCCCTATAATTACATTTTATCAGTTTGAATTGAAAATGTGTGCTAGTGAATCAGAATGAAGCAGCATGTTGACATCTCAAAATAAGTAAATCGGTAACTAAAAGAATTCCCATCAACCTATTTATTGAGTAAAAAAAGAAAATACAGAATATAACATACCAGAATCATCTGTTATCATTCCATACCCGAGCTGGCCATTACATTGGATTCTGTACTCCGGTTGTCCTGATACAATATACTCAATTTGAATTAATATATTAGAAGAAAGCCATTATCTATCCTTTTCCAAGAAACCCCTCTGCCCCTCAAAAAACCCACAACAACCTGTTGAGAGGACATTTAACAGCATTGAATATTGTGTTTAAAACATAGTGCCAACTGAAATCTATTAACCAGTTTACTTCATAGCTATAAAATGTGACGGAACTGCTCTCTTTGAAAATTGGATATGATGGGTGGAGGGAAGGAAATGCAATGAACCCGGGAGTTATTGTGAAATCACAATTTGATTAACCTGTAGGTTTAGTTTCTGCAAGAAAAGCAGATTTCTATGGATATGAGACCTGCAAATAAATCATTTTGGTTTTGTATAAAGCTGAAAAAGCTAGTTGGTAAAATACTAGAATATTATCTTCTCTCTCTCTCTCAGGGTTGCTTTATAATTGATTTGCTAACTACTAAATGGCAAACATAGATATACACACAATCATGTTGGTATTAAGTAAATCAACCATGAAGCAATTATTTCAACAAATGTATTTATAGTTCATAATTATTCTACAAAGAACTGAAGTGAGGAATTGTTACCCTACAGGTTGTTTGCAAACTGTTTGTTTCAACTACATGTTATACAAGATGTGTGACTAGACAATATTTTCTCATGTATTCGATGATAAATGATTGGATCAGAACAAAAAAATGCACATCCTATATGAATTTTTAGGCAATGATAATTATGTTAAATTTGTGAAGCTGTCAAGATTTGACAATGTTTTCATTATCCCACAATGGTTGTCAGAGAACTAGTCTTGCCCCTTTTATTCACACGGCTAGTCATGCTGGAACAATTTTAATGGGGGGGGAGGGGCTGAGAGTCATTGAACCAAGCTGTAAATCCTGTATGATGGAAACCATTTCAAGTCATGGGATGTGGCAGCACACCCAGCACATCTACTTTCAGCACCTATACACACAGTTTTCCCCCCGCCCCCCTCAACAATATTCCACAGCTTTTATTTCATATTAGTTCCAGGATTTAAATTACTAGACTATAACTGTAGAGTCTCTCTCATCTAAAGGAAACACTGGAAGCACTTTTTTTTCTGAACATAGAACTTGCAAAAATTCTGGTAAATTATATGTGAGGGTTAAGATTTAATCACACAGTCTTCATGAAGTTCAAAGTTATGGATCCCACAGCAATAAAATAAAGGTCAAAGAGTTAAATTTACCCACTAGAGACTTACAATTCAATGAATGTGAAATGGGCTCCAAAGCAATGGCAACAACACCAAACCTGCAGCCAGAGAACACTCAGTACACCCACAGCAAGTGCATCAAGGGCATTATGTGATATTTGTTGAGACATGCAACCTATTTCAAGGAGAGACTACATGAAAACATTCAAGTAATTCCTTATGGCTTGATTTTGTGAGTACCCACACATCCTGCTACAGTCAATAGGAGCTGGAGGTGATAACCACCTCTAATCAGGTCAGGTGTATTTAGTTACATGTCTAATTAATGAAATATATTCTGGAGTATTTGTTACAATAGATGAGATATACATTTTTGTTTGTACGTGAATATACTTGGATATCCACAATTAGTATACACTGAAGTCAATGCAGAAAATAATATACAAGTAGAGCCCTGAAAATCCATGGATATCCACTTTATATCCATGGATATCTGCATTCACAGATGTGGTTGTATTGTTTACCATATTTGAGGATCACGGATCAGATGCTGATCGAAATTTTTAGTATCTGCACAGGGCTCCATGTGTGAGACATGCATATGATGAAAAGTCAACATGAAAAGTCAGCATTTGCCAACAGATGTCACACAATTTACAAAAGCCGTTACCTATTTTAAGAAGGAGAACACTAATATAATATCTACCACTGCAGCAGTGATAGGACAAACGTGGCTCTTTAAAAATTACTATTAAATTTTCACTTGTTTATAACATTCACAAGAGCTCCTTTTCCAATTTAGAAGAGATTACGTTAATGGTCTTCAGGGAGTAGTAAAAATGACACTATTTTTGTGTTAGCTGAATATAGACAGACAAATTGGATTAATTTTAAATGGTGAAAAACATTATTTTAAAATATTTGGTTAATCTGCATATGGCTGACTGTATTTGATTCAATTTTTTGCAAAACAAATGACATCTGGGTTAAGAACTGACAAAATAATTTCTGCTGAAACATATCTATAGTGTTACAAATGCCATTATTCTAAAAATACACAGCTTCCTTAGCTATCTTTTTTTCCTGAGAATTGGAACTAAATTGCTACAAATTTTTGTTTTGTAAGCATTCCCCTCCTCATGAAATTTTCAGGTGAAAATATTCAACTGATTCAAGCTAGCAAGTGGAACAAAAGCAATAAATGTTTTTGTATCCTGGTTCCTGAAGCTACTGATCCACTAACAGAAACCAAAAATAATCAGCTGACAGCTTTTAACAAGTCAAGTGGAATGCCAATTTGTGGTACCCATTGCTAATTTCTACAGTAAAAAATAACATTTGCTGACCTAAAGCTGAACAGGATATGGTATCTTAGTGTTTCCTGCTTAAATACATGTAAATCAAAGTGTAATTAAAGCTCTCATTCTACAACAAAAGAACTACAATTTCCTAGAAGAGCAGGGTTTGTATTGTTAGAGCAGTTCAGGAACTTGAGTCCTTCACACACCATGTACTTAAGGCTGGAGTACGCAACAGTTATTTTCAACTACAACTGAAAAGACAACAATACAGGCTTTACTGACTGTCCAAAGATTGTGAATTATAGTTTCAGAGATTCCATTGTTCTGCTCAGAAGATTATGAAGTCACAAATGCTTTAAGAAAAGGGCCTTTCATGAGACCTTAATTTTCACAACTAGTGTTTGGGTGTCAAAATAAAATAGTTACTACATTTCATCTTTTTTGTTTTTAAAAACAATTGATTTTAAAATTTCATAGCCTGCAGTTGCATACTGGCCTGTATAATCTACCTTTGATATTTATTGAGTGCCAATCACTCACATCACCCAAGATGTGAAAAATGCCTCATATTGTTTATATAGCACCAACAAACTGTTGTTCCCATACTTGTCTGCAAAGCACCTAACTTATTACGAAGTAAAAATGACATAACATTCAAATAAAAGGTTAGGCCACAATAGCTGTGCACTGTAAAGAGAATTAGCATATATTTTTATATTAAAATTCACTGACAGATTTAGAAAGAGTTTAACAGCATCTGCTCTCAAACAATGTTTATAACATACAAAGGGCACTTTTCACACAGGACTTCCTTTTTAATAGTGTATGCACATAATTATGCAGTGGAGCTGGGCTCCTTGAAAAATAGTACAGAAGGGTTGGTCAGAAGGTAGGCCAGGTAAGGTGTGGAGATACTGTCATTGGGATCATAATTATACAGATTCAATTCCAAAAGGTTGCATCACAGGAATTGCAATCTCTAGGGACTGAAGTAGCTGCTGCAGACAGGATGAAGAGCTGCCCCAGAGGCAGGACTGGATTCTATACTCGTCTTTGGGAGGTAGAGCTATGTGGTGGTGGAGTCTTTCTACACTCACTACTCCAGTCCCTTACAAGGGCCCTTGTAGCTATTGACTATGTAACTGACTATAACTGATCTATAAATTGTGGAGCCAACGTCTACAATTTTGGCTTTCCTCCTTTTGCTCCATCTTGCACGAAGCCCAACTCTGCAATGAAGATTAGGCACACAGCTCCCCCTACATGCCTGCCCTCCCCCAACAAATAAGCAGATTTTACAGGGCCTTCCACAACCTTATTATGCAAGGTAGCGTTCACCCCTTTATGACAGTTTTCCAGTGACATGCTAACACTGCGACTCAGAATTGCAGTTTTTTTACTTTGTCAGCATCAAGAAATTGCACTTATGGTGGACATCACTTAATAGCCACCTTGCAATTAACAAAGCAACATTTTGTCAGGAGCCAATCGTAGCCCTTTTGATATGAGCAAAGACATGCTACTTATTGAGTTCTTTTTTAGAAGAAAGGCCCTGTTGCAGGCATGGAAGGAAGCACTAGGAGGTGACTTCCTGGATGGCAGCCCACAAACCTGCCTGTGCCTGGGGACTGCACAGGACGTAATGGACTAGAGCACCTGCATCCCTTCCCGGGGGGGGGAGCCCTTTGCATTAGTCCCAGCACTGCAGGCTGGGTGGGGAGGCTGTAGGCAGGGCAACAGTAAGGAGGGTGGCTGCAGCTCAGATGCCAGGCCTTTCCACAAGCTGTGTGGTCCTTCTCCCTGATGCTGCTCTGCCAAGTCCTCTCCCCACTCCCCATGTGCAGCTCTGCACACCCCCACTGTCCTCATTCCCTGTGGCGGGCTCCCTCCTTGTGGAAAGCCCCTGCAACTTGGCAGCACCACCTCTTCCCGTTGCTGCCCTCCCCCGACAGGTTTGTAGGGCTGCAGCCAGGTATGTCCCAGCACTTCCTTCCCTAGCGGCAGCCCCACAATCCTGTCTTCTACATATTGCGAACTGCTGAATAATGGCAGATTATAGCCATCAACTGAGAGGTGGCTAATGAGCAGAATCTACATTTGCCATTCAGGAAAAAAAAATGCAGTCCTTCCTTTACTTAAAAAAAATAGAACTTGAAGTTCCTGACCAAAGACTGACATTATTTATAGGGAAATAGCTGTAAACAACCAGGAATTATTGTTCAACCATATGAATGCTTTGCTTGGGATTTTATACATTTTTCCCTTAATTTCAACTATGAAAGCTCTCATGACCAGTTTGTGAATTCATCATTTTTATCCCTGTTGTTCATGGGGTCTTATTTATCCTCTTTGTTGTTTATGCATAATACATATTCACATAAAACTGACTAACGTGATGAAAAGGTGTAGGAAAGTTTATACATGCTTAGCTCCCTCAAAAGTGTCCTTTCCCCAAGTAGTAAGATTAACAGTCCCTGTAATGGGTCTTTAGCCTTTGGGCACAAAACTACTAATCCCTGGCTAAGGGACACTGCTGAAGAACTTACCAGTGGAGGCAGGTTTAAAAAAAAAAATCACAAATGCGGATGTCCTATTATACAAATCCATTCTTATGACAAAACTATGAATAAAGTTCAGTACAAATATGCCCAGTGCAGAATATGAAAACTTTGTGATTCACTTAGCTAGCAAAAAGGGTTCCCTTTATCCTACTTAGGGTAGGTCAGATATGTGGACCTACTTGAAGAGAAATTTTGGGGAAAAACAGAAATAAATGTTCTATTCTTCTGCATAGTAAAACCCACAGACCCTACAATGAGATTGTGTCATAAGTGAGCAACTAGTGTGGGGACAATTTAACCTTGTATAAGTGACATTGAAACAACTACACATGTAGGTCGATTCCTAATTTACTGAAGGCAACAGCATTCCACCACAAACAGCATTAAATGATTGCAGCAGGCCAATCTGGAAGTGATTTATGGAATGCATGGAGGACAGGGTGCATGCCTTGAAGATTTTTTAAGAAATTTATGTCAACCCAAGATTCTGTTACTGCTCTTAGAAAGTGGGCCTGAAGTGCAAAAAGAGAAGACAAGTTTTGTCAGGTTCAGCTGGGATCCACTAAAATATTGATGACAACGTATTACTGAGCTTGATCCTCTACTGTTATCTAAATATATTGTTAGTGGTATGTGGACATCCAAGCCGCACCACAGTTTTCTCTTGGTTGTGATGGCTTGGGATGGAAAGATAGTAGTGTTCTCTGCCATAATTTAGAGGATATGAACTTGACTTCAGGGGTAAATCCTAGAGTCACTCCAAAAGCCACTCGGTCAGCATGAAAAATGCAGTAGTAGGACTCTCTGGACAGACCTCCTAATCCCTATGCTTGTCTACCTGCTGTGACTTTTATTTGTGTGTCTATATACAGGGATATTTCACAGCAACTCCTAACATTTTCCTCTGGTGTATTTTGATATTTTCGAGAGCTACTTTGCTTTGGGAAAATTCAATTTATTTTTTATAATTTCAACTGATAATATAAATGTTTATTTTTAAACATTTGTCTATTTAGATTCAGAATTGTAGGAAAGCATGGAAAAAGGACAGACAACTTGTGACTATAAGAATTATTTAATGACAGATTAAAAAAATTAATGTTATGTGTTAACACAAATTGCCAACATCACATGTTAAAATATACAAAGTAAATATCCATAAATATTTGAATGGAGTGAACTCTTAAGCAGCATTTTTCTTACTTTACCTATCTGTACGTTTTGATTTTTATAGCTGGAAATATTTTAGATTTTTTGTGCGTCCAGTAAAGCTGACTTAACAATACCTACTGATAAATATCCAATTATATTTATCTGTATTTTTTTCCAGGAATACAGCTATTTATAACTGCATTGGTAGCCAGAGGTCTGCCCGAGCAATGCAAAACTTTTGAAGGATCAACTGAAAATAAATAATACTGCTAGGGCTAACTTCCAAAGAGTTGCTCTAAGTCTGACATTTTTCTCCTTCCCAGGAAGAAGCTCATCAGTGATCATGCCAGGATTACTGATGTGGAACAATCCTTCAGAGGCCCATAGAGTTGCTGAAGCTGCGTTGTAGCTCCTCAGAGATGATTTCACTCACCTCTGTGAGTTAGTTTAATTGGATATGAATCCACAAACATTGAATTTCTAGTCCAAAATCCTTATTGGGCCCAACATTCAGAGTAATATAAGGGTCTGATCTTGTGGAAAACTCATTTTGTTGCTTGTGGATGAGATTTTCAAAAATGTCTAAAGTGATTTAAGAACACAAGGATCACTTACTTTCGGGTTCTTGAAAATCCCACCCAGGGTCATACTTAACATATTTTAATAAAAGGCTCATCCAGGTTAAGGTTGACTGCTTAAATAGCTTTCCTTAGTCTCAAAGTATACCTGAAGGAACAATCTTTCCTTCTGACCATTCTGCTTAGGACAGCAGTGGATTTCTCTTGCCTTTTTTTAATTTGTTTGTTTTTTGTCATTTAGCCAGTGCTTTGGATTTAAATCCTAGAACAGCCTATCAGAATCTTAATGATCAATCTGACTGACCAAAAAATGAACAGCCTCCCTTTCATACTGTTGTTTTTCATGCTGTGCAACAGCTAAACCTATGGCTGGTAGAAAAATAAATCCCATTAACACCAAAAACAAATAAATAAACCCAAGAAATCCATGTTCTGTCACTGTTCTGAAGTCCTACAGCAATTTTCACCAACAGAAAATATTTGTTTTCTGGTTGTTCCACAAATCCATAACAAAACATAAAGAAAAGGCAATTCCCGATCAGCTTGTGTTTTATTATCTGTTGGTCTACTAAAAATGGTATCATGTTATCTGCCTGAACCATGCACAGTTGTCAGTGACAGATGGGTTAATTGATTCTTCCTGACATTTTTATGAAGTTCAAATTTAAGAGAAGTATAATGCCTGGTATTTCATTTGCTAAAGAAATATCCTGCATTTGTAAGGAGCTAAACCTGAGGCTTTAATAAAAGTTACAGATGGAAAAAAATCTGTGCATTTCTTTAAACAATTCTCTCACTTTTTGGAGAGTATCAAGGAATACCCCATTAATAGAGATGAACTGTCACCTGCCAGTGTGGCTTACAAGCAGGATGCTGGCAACACATTTATGCTAGTTTAAATCCTGGTACATGCACTGATAGAAAAATTGGTATACCAAATGTAAGAATAAGGCCCTCAGTTTTTATGAATAAGGTTTTGCATCCATAGATGTGGAGAATTGTGTGTACTCAACTGCAATTTTAATGTTGATAATGATTCTACAAAACTATCTGATTCTGCATGGGCAGCTCTGAGGTTGTGCAAAGCTTAGGTGTGCAAGAACATAGGTGCAATCTTATAATCTGATTTGGGAAACTTGCATCTTTCCGCCCTGCCCCAACTCGAAATTTTAATTCATTCAAATTCTGTATTATTCAGGTATATCACATCTCTTAGTGGTACGCATACAGCTAGCTTCCTTTGAGTCAAGAGTATATGTAAATTAAGCTCTGCTTTATGAGATGCAAATAGAAATTTTAACTACAAAAATATTTGCCATTGGTAATTCACGAAAAGAGCTCCAATGGACTGCACGTGTGGCAGTACAGCAATGGACTTCATTTGAATTATTGATAAATTACCATTTTCATCCCTACATAGAGCATTTCCTTCTTTACATTTCAAAGTATATATTGTAAGTGCTAGAATGATGCAGGCTTTATTCCCTATAGACTAGCCAGAGTCATCAGAAGGTAATAGGGTCAGCTGACACCAATTAAGGCCCCACCCAGGTGCCTATAAAAACCCTCTACTCCTGAGAGACAGTGTGGAGTTGAATGTGTAGGTGTGTGGTGAGCAGTAGTGTGTGAAGTTGTGAAGAGAAGCAGAACAGAGTACAGTGGTGTGTGGAAGAGAGGTGGAGTCCTGAAGAAGGTACTGGGCTCAAGAAGCCAGAAGAACAGAGGGGGGAGAACAGCCCAGGTGAAAAGCCTGCAGCTACAAGTACAGTGCCAGCAGCACATAGCTGCTACTCAGAGGGCCCCTGGGCTGGGACTCGGAAGAGCAGGTTGGCCTGAGTCCCTACCCCCCTCCCTGGGAAGATGGGGTAACTGGCGATGCCCTGGCCCACTACGAGAGGCAAAAGTATGAGACCCAGTAGGGAGAAGCTGGTCATTTGTCACAATATGTAAAAGAGACAAGTGGTACCCTGTACTCTATTTTACTGGTAAATCCATTCAGACATAGGACTCTGCTACCAGGACAATTTTTAAACCTTAATTTTTATTTAAGCAATTGAGCATTGAACATTTCACTTTTACATTTCTATTTCTTCAATCCTCATATTACAGGGACAACACAATCCAATTCAGCTACAGACTCTGATATGGAGCCCTATTGTTTGCAATTGTGCAACTCATGTACCTTAAAATGAGCTGGCCCTTACCTATAAAAAAAATGAAACCAAAGTAAAAAGCAAAGATCACAACTACAAGCCAACTTTGGACATTTCTTTACCACATCAAATAAATTCTTTCATGCAGAAGATCGTCCGACAGAGACCTAGAGCATTGGAACAATAACCTGAAAGTCAGAGTTAGAGGGCTGAAGATTTGAATTTCCTTTTGCTTATGCTGGTTTTAAGAAGCAAGAGACAAATGCAGGAAAATAAGATGTGCTGGCAATCTGCCAAAGCGCTACACCAGCTGCACTGCCAGGTGGGACATTATGTTGTTTGACAGAAAAACTGTCACTCAAGTGCCTAACATCATTGTTTGCTTGCAGCAGGAGATGTGATTTTTGAAGTGTTAGTGGGTAAGTTTACAGCAATTAATCCTTGTGTCAGGCAAGGTTTTAGTTACAAGCCTTGTTAGTAGCTGCTAAAAATACTTACCTGAGTACCACAAAAAAAAATTAAAAAGGACTCCCTTGGATTTCTGAAAGGTGATGATTGGTAACGCACTTTTCCCTTCTGTTACTAAAATTCTCTGTCTGACAAAAGCCAACTCATTCTTGAAAGCCATACTGAGAAGGGTATAAAGCATGGGCACCAAATATTAAACAGATGTACATAATCAACTAATTATCCTGAAAATAGTGACTGCTCAGAATATATATTTACCTGGGATGCAGCTGATCCATATAATAGAATTTACTTAAGATTTAAAGTGAGGTTTTGCTTATTCATTTCCCACTTTACTAATTGAGTAGCACCCACATGAACCCGAGTAGGCATATTTTAGACAGGTGCATATGTTTGTGAAAAAGAGTGCTTCTTTATAGCTTATTTGATGAGGCCGTTCTAAAACTGGCTTTGCAGTTTTAATGGGTGTCACAGAAGAGAATGAGAAAGCAGAAAATTAGTTACATTTCTTCTCTTTCTGGTGAGGTTTCTGATTTCAGTTCATTACTAATAAATGCAAAGATCATCTGCCTATTTATCTTTTCTCATTCTTTTAGAAATTTTGCTATGCAGTTTTCAAGGCAAACCCTACTTATTTTAAGAGGGTTTTTGCTACAATTGTGTTACTCTTTGTTGCATGTGCTTCCCCCCTCCCCCAAATATAGCTACATGGTTGAAGGACTGAAGCTCAGACTGTAGGTCTTTGTTTTTCATCACCTGGATGTATCTTCCTCATTTAAACAATTTTGCTGCCTCCAAACAGACACAAATAGGAAAACTTGTATTGATACAGTCTCTGGAAAGGACCACTACAATGTTTTAATTTGTAAGACTTCACCTCTTAAAAGAAAAAGAAATTGAATCTAGCACTAATGGTAGAGTTAGATAGATGAGACAGACAGACATAGATATTGTTTAGGATGGGGATGCAAGTTCTTGTTCACTAAAACCTTATCATTTGTAGTTCAGCTGGCAAGTTTAAAAAAAATAAATAAACCCACATTGAATTCTAATTGGTATTGAAAAGGAAAAAACATTACTGATGAATGTTACAGGAACTATAGCAGACAGGCCAATAGAGTAAATTAAAAACAGTATGATAGCAGTCTTCACATTTTACAAGCCAAACAAGATGACCAAGTTGCTGAGCTAACATCATAAAATCATATGAAACTTGAGATTGGGTTCTGTTTTGACTGTACATTTTTATAAGCCTGATACTTCAATGAAATCGAGCATCTGTGAAGCTCTTGCTAGACAGCTGGAGGGGGCGACATCACAAATTGCACACACAGCTTAGTCTCTAAGGACTTCTAGTTTTAAGGAGAGCCTATGAAGATTTCCAGCATTAGAAAGAGCTCCTATGTTGAGGTTTAATGGATATATTCATGATAGTTCTTCCAAAAGTTTCTTCCACTGATTTTCTCTTGGACAAATGGGCTGCTTTAAAATAGCATCAACCTTCTTTCCTTGCAATAGTTAATACATGAATGGCTTCCCTCTTAGGATGAGGAAGACGATGGTACAGCTGCAGCTAAGATAGAATATTATAGCAGTAGGATATAAAGAGAAAACTTTAAAAACAAGAATGTCTTGGCATTAAGGTGTAAATACAAGGCATAGAATGACAAGCCAATTTAAAAGAGAGTAGTACTTTTTCCATTTAAATGGGTCGTATCGTGTACTGATGACTTGTGAACTTGACCTGCATGATCTCACTAACAGGGAGAATATTTTTTCATACATTACATTTTTTGTTAGCAATTATTTGAAATACTACTGTCTTAGCTAGTCAAACAGCTGCATAGTGAAGGCTGCAAAGTTTCCTTATTACTCCTTGAAAAGATAAGCTATACTTCAGCTAAATATCAAATTCCATGTGTGTGTATCATGCTGCATTATAGCATAAGACTAAAAGTCAAACCAGTCCTGAATTATTTAGGGGCCAGATCTGGCAGCTTTTGGGACAGTATAAAACCCATCTCCTCTCCCTGGCTGGTGTATGATGGGATGGGAATTATGATTGTCAAGTACATATTGTGACAGACTGACAACATCTTGCCATATCCTAGACAAACCTGATGGAATTAAGATAATCTTTAATGAATGAAATTAAATCTTATTGAAATAGGTTTAATACCTTTGGGGGCCATTGTATAAAAACATGCAATTGTGTGTTATTGTGGAATTGTATGCAACTCCCTCTCAAAGGAGGAGTGTGCTAATGTACTTCCTCTCTTATCAGCCCTTTGAAGATATCCTCCTGGAGAAGTGTGCATTTACTAGATTCTTCATGGACCAACATACAAACAAATAATTTTTGAACAAATAGCCTTGTTTTCAAACAGGCTAAGGGCCTTATTTCTAATATGGCAGAGGGTCCCACTCCTTAGGGAAGGGTTGGAAGAACTGAGCCTTACTGAGGCCACATAAGACTAGGTGCTTGTTCTGAACTGAAGTTGTGATGAACTTGAAACCACAAGGAAACCCTGGGGTGTCATGTTGAAGGATTGCTCCTGCCAGAGTCCATGTTAAGTTTAGGGTCAAGCCTGGTAAACTTATTGGCACGTGTGTACATTCTTTCATTGTTTTAATAGGTTTTCTTTCTAGTGCTTTTACCTGAAGAATAAACCAGGCTTACATAAAAAGAGCTGTGTGGTAACTATAATGGAGAGCACCCACACTGTTAACCATCTCATAGAAAAAGCAAGCTTGGTCAGTCCATCTCTGGGGGGCATAACGTTGTTATGGCAGGGAACTGTGCAGCCTGGAAATACCCTCGTGAGAAGAGAGAGAGGTGCAGGTACATCCAAGAAAGGCAATGCCTGGGGAGCTGGAAATCTGAGAGTTGGTGCCCTTGTTATACCACTAACGGGCAAGCTCACTGAGAGCAATTCCAGGCCCCAGGGCAGAACAGTCAATGCCCCCCTAGGAGGGGGGCTGAGATCCACGTTGGCAGCTACCAGAAGTTGTACTCATTTATTATGAGCCATGCAGGTTTCTGGGTGGCTGAGGAGGAGGTATCTGCTACTCAGCTTCCTGGGTCCTTTGGACTGCCCAGGTTGATTACCCCCCACCCATTAGCGCTTCCTTCCTTCTTCCTCAGCAGACAAGCTGAGGAAAAATACAAATAGTTGCTCTGAATTGTGACAGATTTTTTTCTATTATTGTAAGATGTAAGAGTAACCAGTAGGGAGATGTTTGAGGCATTTTTCTACCTATTGAATTTTACTGTTAATTTTTGGTTCTGCTAGAAAAGCACTTTTTTATATATACAGTCAAAGTTGTGTAGCTGTACATTACTGATGCTACTTCTTTCATATTCTTATATAAAAAAGAATGGAAACTCTCCAAATGCACTTCCATTGCAGATTGTAGCCTATAAGATGGTTTGGGTTAAGAAATAAGTGGAAAATAGATTTGGGGCCTAAGATAGCCTAAGTGTAGGAGTATGGGAAATTGAAGTTGTTAGTAAGAGACAAAGTGTTATGGAAAAGTAAGAGTTAGAAAGGATAAGACCCACGACTATGTCATCATTACATTTAGTTATAATTGGTTTGAGCAAGGCTTTTAATGAACATTTTTGATAATTGAGAATGCTTTATTAAAATGCTATCTGTATTGATAGTATGGGAAGGACATCAGTGCAGATGCCAATTTAAATATCGTGTAATGTAGAGAGCCAATAAAAAGGAAGGGGGGATGTAATTAGAGTAAAGGGCAGCTTAATGTTAATTAGTATTGTAATGGAGTATAAAAGAAGTAGTTTCACTAAATTGTAGTGTGTGCCAATTAACATCTTACCTGTAGGTTTCAGGATTATAAAACTGTACTTTCCTCTATTACCAACGGATTTTCACCCATTGATACACCATTTCAGCTATGAGTGTGAGTATAATAGGGGCATTTTTGTAAGTAGTAATTGCACACCTGCTTGCTTAACTAATCATTTTTCTTTTCAATAAAATATAGTTGTATCATTTAAAGTTTATTTTCTGAAACTGACCTAAAGGCTCAAACCTGAAAACTAAATTGAATTTTATTGTACCCTTACCTTTAACATAATAATTAAAAACATTCAAGATAAAGGTTACAAAAGGTTACAAGATGTGCAATTTAGGAGTAGCACAATGTATCTTGTGAATCCCAGAACCATTCATAAGCATTAACTCATGGATTATGAACAGTCACCAACCATCATTCTACATAAGGTTAGAAAAGACTTACCATACCAACTACTCAAAATGTAAAGAGAGAGAAGAAAGGTGCTACAAGTGTGGATGCTTTCTATCTTCTGACACCTCACGTTTTAGGTATGGTGAGACCATGTCACAGAAATCAAATGTGAACTAAGCAATTTGTTTCTACTTATGTAAGGCCAAACCCTTTGAGAAATCATGCTATCCACAGCATTAAAGATGGCCAAAGGGGTGATTAAACTATCTGTGAAGACAGTTTATCAGTTTACAAAACATTTCTCTGCTACTAGCAGAGAACTCTATTTACAGACTAAACAAACAATTGAAATGCCCAGCTGGAGTCTGAGGAAGGTATAAATCAGAGTGACATAACACACTTCCAAAATAAGCATCTGATCTGATTCTAGAATGAAAAGAACAGTGTAGAATTGTATCATGAAGAAAACTGCATATATCTGCCTTGAAAATCATATGCACACACATACACACACAGACTGTGACACTGCACCTCTGGTACACCCTTATGCTGTAATTGTGTATCATTCATGTTCACCCCATAGTGTAATTGTATATTATTTAATGCAAAGTACGTCATGTAAGATTTTTTAGAATGATCATGGCATACTAAGCATTATTGTTACAGTAATGTTTGTTGCAGTGTCATGTGTATGGTTAGAGGCTTCGCTATGTAATATTCCCAACTATGTCTCATGGCTTGAGACAGATCTAGGCGAAACTCTGCAGAGCTGAAGGGCAGTTCACCCCTCACTAAGGCATGCATAAAACAAACCAACTCATCCAGGAACAATGGACTCTTCGAAGTATTGATAAGGGGATACTCACTGACTCAGGTATGGAGAAAGCTGTACAAAGATGTTGTTTCTCACCTGACCCTGAAGGAGGGGAGGAGGTGGGGAGGGGGGATGGGGAACCATCATACAAAGGGGAACCATTTTGTTGTTCTTTTCCACGTCCATCTACAAATACCACCAAGCAACTGAAATGCATACCCAGGTGGGAGCCTGACTGAAACCAACCAGCCTCTGGTAAGAATCACCTAAGTTTGTAAGGTTTCTGAAAGTGTGACGCTTATCTTAGAATGCAATTTGCTTGTGTTTCACCTTGATCAAACCTGACCTTCTTTCCTCTCACTTATAATCACTTAAAATATTTCTGTACTTAATGAATTTGTTTGTTTTATCTAAAGGATGCACGTGGCTTAAAGTGTGTTAAGACTCCCCCTGAAGCAACAAGACTGGTACATATCAATTTCTCTGATAAATGGACGAACGTGAGCTTGCAGTGTGCAGTACGGAACATTGTAAACCAGCAGTTCCAAGGCTTGCATCTGGAACTGGGGATAGTGGCTGGGGTCATACCAGTGCATAATTCCTAGAGTGGCTGGCCAGAATCACTCACTCACTTAGTTGGGGTCAGTTTGCTTGCTGTAGGCTGTGCGTGGGCTGGCCCAGAAGTGGGATTTCACACAGTGAAGCAGAGTAAGACAAGCTCCAAGAGTGAAGGATTGGGGTGACACAGCAATATATCAGTCCAGATTGCAAAGGGGAATATCAGACAAACACATGATGGAAACAAGCCATAGAAGTAGCTACACCCCTGAATTTGCCAAGAACTCGGGAACTCTTGTTTGATAACAACAAATTTGGGTATATAGTTTAAATAGCCAACCACAGAATACAGGTCATCAATGACTTGCACTTCTCCCCAAATATGAAAAACAACTGGGACAGATGCTGCCCCACAAACACCTACTGCAAAAAACTTGCCCTCTAACATAAAACTTTAAGAGTGCCTTCAGTGGTGCTTCAATGGAATAACTTCCTGAATGCATGGCAGGTGTGATGAATCAGATCACTAGATCAGTGCATCTAATTGTATAGGAGCATAAGCGGTCAAATAATACTCAACATTTGTAATGCTATGTTTTGCTTTTTTCCACATCACAATGTAACAAAATGAAGTTTTAAACTCTAGTTATACTGAAATAACTGATTATTTATGGAGTAGCTACTACTGCATAATTTCTTGAATAGTTCTACAGTAGTACAAGAGATGCTGAATTTACTTAATTTTAGAGTCCATCTGAAAATCATATTCAGTGCCTGCGGCTCAGAAACTATGTATTTATAAACAAGGAATAAATGATTAAGATAAAAGAGTCCCAATTACTGAACACAGGCTGCTCTCTATTTAAAAAAATAAACTGACATAATGGACCAACTTTTAGAAGCTGGAGTTTGCCAAGGACAACCAGCTGCATTACATACACTGGCATCAATCATCACATGCACCCATAAGGCAAACTGCAGTTAACTAATTACAGCATTTTACTCTCCCAAAATGACAGTGCACGGCACTGGAGAGTAGTACTGCACTTGAACTGCTGCGTCATCCCTAAACCCTTGGGCATTATTTGAAGCTGGAGAGAAGACTGGGAAACTAGGTAGAAGAGAAGGTAATTTGGCTATGGCACAGGAATTAACTACATCCTTATCATCAAGCAAGGTGTTACTAAGCACAAGCAAACAGAAATTCTATACATTCAGCTGCTCAGAGTCTCACAGCACCACCATATTGGAGTATTGTTTCAGTCCTGCCACTAACTGACCACCACAAATTCCATGAGTAACCTAGATTTTTCCTTGGAGTGGGTGGGGGGAGGGAGGTTTAAATTGCTTTGAGAACAAAATTCTCTTAAGACCTATACATACCCCAGAACAGAATTTAGTCCTATCATACTGAAACCTAAGTAGTTCATGTTCTAAGGAAATCTTTATAAACACCTGTAAACATCTTTATAAGCCTTTTATGGCTTGACTTTCAATAAGTCAGCATGCAATTGCACATATAATTGTGTGCATACCATGTCATCATGCACTATTTAAGTATTTGAGTGTGTGTATATATATATGACCTTTTTAAAAAAATCTAGATGTTTTTCCCGGAATGTGAAACCCTCAATATTAATGCACAACAGCAATTTTCATATACAAATTAGGTCCCCAAATATGCATTCATTTTTTTCCACATGAATTCACATACCTGACTGGTTATCGAGTCCTTATTTTCTTTGTATGAATCTTTGCAGATACGTGTATTCTCAACACTCACAAAACACATGTTTTACAAATAGACTAACTGTAAAACTTATTTAACACCTTTTGGAAGTGTTTTTTTCTAATCCACATGATATAAAGCTGAATGAAACATTAAGAAACAGCAACAGAAAATTCATGTAATTAACTTGTATAAAAAGAAAACCAAAACCCCAAAATAAAAACAAAGCTTTCTTACCATCCCAATAAATATAGACTAACTACACACAAACACACCTGTGTACACTGCACATTAGTATTATTTTTTAGTGGGATCTCATCAGATCCCACATTATAAGCAGTATTGAGGCTAGCCGATAGGAGGATGAAAAGCCTAGAAGAATGACAGTCTGGGAAATAGTGCTGATGATTTGGGATGCAGTTTTTTCTCCAGGTGTGTAAACACTAACATTTTTCTTAGAATTTTCCACCTGAATTTTCTACTGTCAGAGCAGTTCTGGACAAAAAGTAAATTAAAAGCACCAGTGGCTGGGCTACTCTAGCACTTCTACCAGTGTTACCGCCAATGGAACAACACTGACAGTAGTGCAACTGTTGAAGATCAAGAAAAATGTGAGTGTAGATAAGGGCTCTAACACCCCACTAAATCAATACACTATGTGGTAATACAGAAAGTTGTCGATAAAGAAGCCCTCTTCCATGAAAGAAAACTGAAGTGTGGACCACATCTAGTATTTATACTACACATCTAGTACTTATATAGACTCATTACCATAGTATATGAGCACTTCACAATTTAATGTATTTATCACCACAATACCCCCAAAGTAGTAAGGAAGTACTAATAGCTCTATTATAGAGATGGGAAACCAAGGCACAGAGGGTAAGTGACATTCACAGGGTCACCAAGACAAAAAATCAGTAGAACAAGTACTTGAAACCAAGTCTCCATAGTGCCAGGCTAGTGTCAGTCAGTGTTTCCTCATAGTATTTTCTGCTATACAAGAAAAAAAAATCAAAGGGTAAGCAACCGCTCTTGGCCTTCCGCTCCCACACAACAAAACAACATCAAACAGGGGAGATCCAAGACTAGCTGTCTGGAGGAAGCTTTACGAAGTTGTAGATATCTTTTTAGGAACTTTCTGAAGTGAACAGGAACTATAAACCTTCGGAGATTTGTCCATAACGCATGTGCATGCACACACTCAAAACACACCCCAGATTTATACATAAACTGGGGGACTGAGTTGTGCATAAAAATGAGTTCATAAAATTGAGTATCTCAATGATAGAACAGTGCATAAGTGAATGTACTAAACCTTTAATGATAGCGTACCTAAATGATTGGTAACAAAAGGTATAAATTAAGCCTATTGGAATCTTGAAAATAGATTGTACTGTATCATATACCACTGTACATACCTACTGTGCTGTAAGCTCCTTATTGACACTGAGAAAAAATTCAGAATTATCCTTATTTCTAAGGCATGACTTGTGTGATCCTAAAAGCATTTCACCAGTGCATAGGAAAGCCAATACACCCAAGCTCTGATTACGTGTGATCTCTGCTCACAGCTGAAGCACATACACAAATACTTTATTGACTGAGGGATAAAAATGATTCGTATAACCAGGGCCAGATTAACAAAGGAACTTTAGGGACTGCAGCCCAGAGCCTCAGGCTAAGAGGGGCCCTGCAAAAATAGAAATCAGCAACCTTTCACATGTGACATGCCAAGTCTTTCCACCTTTTCCCCCCACCGCCCCTCTCCCTAATCACATGGGCTCAGTGCCCTGGGCAGGAGCCGCTCCCGGCCCCAAGCAGTGCCTGACGCCTGTGTGGTAGCCACTCCCCCTTCCCAGACCTACTCCTTCCCCCCGCCCCTCTCCCACGTGACGTGGGCCCAGCATAAGTGTGAGAGCCGCTCAAAATCATCTCGCATGCCAAGTTTTGTGCACATGCCATACGTTGTCCATCCCTGTTCTACACATTTTAAGACAGAAATGTAACCACAGAATTTATGTTAATTAAAAGTCACATTTAATATATTATAAATAGCCTCAATGCCATAATTTTGATAATTTTGTTTTAAATTAGGAAAAAGACTGGTATACAAGGCCCCCACAAGATTAATAGTCCCGGGCCCACAGGAGAGTTAATCTGGCCCTGTATATAACAAGTCGTTCATAGGATCAGTGTCCATAATATCAGGCAGCCAAAACAAAAGAAATCACTATTGGATAAAATGCATGTTTAATGTCTCTCTTTCACCTGCATTCTGCCTGCTAATCCACCTCCACTAGCATTACTTCTAACACTGCAACTGAAAGGTAAATGCATGTGATTCTGCAGTTTATCACATGGATAACATTTGGATCCAGTCCCAATTAGATGAGCTATATAAAGATGCTATGAATTACTTTTGAAAAGTTATATAAAAACAATTATTATTTGCTAAAGAGGGAAACTTCTTTGGATGTGTGCTAATTGACTGAAGTTTTGCACCTTCATACAATCTGAGTTATGAAAAAAGGAGCAAACACAGGAATTTCTTGCAAGAGACAGGTAGACAGGTAGAGCATGAACAGCATCAGGGTAAGTTTCCCCACATAACACAACAACCTGACAAATAAGTGTTGCCAACTCCAAGGGTTTTTAAAAAGGTAGTTAAAAAGATTAGCTTTTAAAATCTCAATTTTAAGCCAATTTGGAGGAGGGAGGTCTTTTTCTTTGCACTCTGGTTCCTGAACGTTTTGGTTTAGGGTATACCAAGACCACATTTTCAAGCTTTTTGCCTCAACTACGATGGTTATAAATGTACTTTTCTTTAGTGAAAACTGAGATTCCCACATTGTCACTCGACTCCAGGAGGCAAGTCTTTAAGAGAAACACTAAATAGTGTGATGATAGGAATAGAATTATGCGAGCTGATAACACACCAATACTAACCTAAAACATCCACCTCTAAAGCTGAGAAGATAGAAGTCTATCCTTCTGTGTAGTTTTAAAACTGACAGTTTCAACCAGGGTACTAATTAGAGCCAATTATGCTGATTGTCTTTGTGATGTAGGCCCTTTTCCATTAGGAATAGCTCAGATCAACAAACTATTTCACATTGTACAATTGTACAAAGATCAGAAGGGAACAGGCTTAATCTGAAGAACTATCTTCAGATGAAAAGCTCTAAGGTCTCTTGAGATTTTGGGTATCACGTAGTTTTGGATGAGCTCAAGTTACCAGAAGAAAAGCCTTTTTGTCCCTAGGTTTCTGTTCAGAATCAAGTTGTGCAGTATGTGAAAGTGAAATATAAATGTTAAGAGTATCTTGTACCTTAAAAAAGAAAAAAAGAAAAAAACTCAGGTAGTGTTTGGTTCATATTTAGTTAAAGAATTCTAAAACTTTTGACAGTATGTAAGCATCCTTTCAACTTCTTTTCAAAGATTTCGGTGCCAACCATTTCTAAGTTACACTTAATTTGCACAGCAACAGTAAAACATGTGAGGTCTCTGACACATGATTAGAAGAAGCATTTATTGTTGCATATAAAAGCCAGATTTGTAAATAAAATTGCAAAGGATTAATATCTTTTTTATACATTCTATCAACTGGCATTATAGAACTAAGTGCCTTGTAAAAAACTGTTATAATCCATAGAGTACGTGTGTGTTCTCAAAGTGCCACAATTCACCCCAGAGAGTGAAATATGGAAACATCCTTTCATTTTCTCCCTGCTCCTGAAAACACAGTGTTAAAGGCCTTCTGAAAACCTTCCTTCTAGAAGGATGGCCACATGTTGTTCCCTCCAGTACCTGACTGGTGTCACTGCAGCTAGGGTAGGATGTGAGTCTTGAAGGAGACCACCACAAAAGGTACCACCCGCACAAACATCCAAAAGACTATGCTGACTTCACAGTCCTCCAAATCTATGATGAGCTGGTTAGTAGCAATCCCAAATTATGAAACCCCTACAGCACTTCCCAGCCTTAAAACTTTGAAACTAGGCAAATTATGTATACCATTCTGAAAGGGTCATTGTTTCAACTCATACAGATATGCACTTCACCTCATTTTTACACTCCCACCCTCCAAGCATTGTCAATAACTCACTTCAAGTCTATTGCTAATTTACAAACATCTTACAGTTCATAAACTCAAGCAGCATTCAGACCCTTACAATACATGCAGAACATTCAAAGTCAAGGGCAAGCAGAGCTAACATTTCAATTTCTTTCTACTAATAGGTGCTGCCAATATTATTTATGTTTTCAGTGTTTGCTTTTTATTTTTTAATATTTGGTTGGCTCTTGTATGCATCATCCATAAAAGAAGATATGCATTTTAAGTGCATTCTTGGATATGGAAAGATTAACACTCCTAACTTCTCAGATAAAGGGTGATAAATACAGCTGTCGTAACAGTCATTCCTCTAAGTGCCATTCCTTTAAGGAGTCCCTTAGCAATGGGTCATTACTGAGGTTGGTTACTACTAATCCAAGCCAATCATCTTCAGGATCAATGCTGAGGCCATTGCTTACTATTGTATTACTGAAAATGGTTTAGAGCTCTAATAATGTACTTTAATAAGTAATAAGCTCTAATAAGGTACTGTATACCACAACTGAATGGCTTCATTGACAAATACCCAGTCATCTTCTGTTAACTTCCTGATTTTCTACCAATTACAATGCAGGAAACACTATTAAATTATAGTGATACATGGTCCTGCTATTAATATTTCAGTTAGAGTTTTTCCCTTTTATATTAAAGTAATAGATTTATTAAAATTAAACAATGCATAGAAACAGGTACAATAAAAACAAAGCAGTACAAATTAGAAAATAAGATAATGGTAAGGTAAAGAGCCAGGAGAAATGAGACATTGGGTACAGGCCTTCACATAAGGGTGTCATTCACCCATCAATGAAAAGCACCCATGAAAATGGACTAAGGCTATCTTACAATGATAGTGATCACATGGTATAGAACAAAATGAGAAAACATGAGGACATGGATGTTTCAGGGGACTGGTGATGGGAAAGAAAGCCTTTCACCTTCTAAGTCATCAACTCAAATTCTACTGAGCTTGGTAGTGACTGAAAGTCATGACCCAACGATGGATGCTCAGTGGTCCACGTTAAATGAGTTGGTTATCTCAGTTCCATTTCTATTGGACATGCATCCACATGATCATTCTTATCCACCTTGCAGACTATTCAGAGAATCCAAGGGCTGAAGGAGGATGGAGTGTAATTATTGTGTGACTCCAAGGAGATGTCCCTTTTGGATCAGAGTTGTGGCAGATCATGGGGTAGTGTAGGGAAGCTTGTACTACTAATGCTTGACACACCTTTTCTGTCAGTCAGATACAAGATCCACAGTTGCCAATCTAGAACACTATTCACTTAATGTTAGATAGGTAGAATTTAAGCCTTAGTGTGTATTAACCACTGCACACCTGTACAAGGATTAGGAGGACTAAGAAGCCTCCCCAGCTTCAACTGCCTGAGTAAAGATCTGACAAAAATGCAAGAGCTGCTCCCAGACTACTTCCTTGTGAGTGCATGGCACAAAGAGGTCAGGGAAGGGTGCAGTATAGGCACAGTCATGGCACTAGCTCCCCAACACACCAAGGAGTTGTGGATAACTACTTCAAGCGGAAGTTTACTTACCCCATCAATAGATTTACCAGTGCTTCTCTTGAGCACCAAGAGGGCATCTGCCACCCCAAGCTCCCCTTATGGCAGTGCAACTCCTGATCTCCCCCAACTCAGGGATTTGCTAGAAAGGGCACAATCAAGCTTTCTTCAATACAGCAGGAGAGAAACTCAAAACAGATTTTAAAGTGTTTGTAGAAGCGGCCAAAACACAGCTGCCTTTTCCTTGAAGTTGTGTCTCGAGATTGACCCAAACCAAACTTCAAAAGACAAACCCCCAATCCAATAGTGTTGATGTTCACTATGTCCATGGTCAATTGTGAACTCCCCTTGTTTTCATACAAAGATGCTTGGGTGAGGTTATGCAGAAATAAGGGGAAATTTATACCACCAAGTGGTTTTCATAAGAGAGAAGGAGAGTTTGACCTAGTCTGAGTTTGGGGATTTGTTTGAATGTAAAACTTAAAGCAACACTCAAGGGGGAGAAGGTTGGGAACCCAGATGTTTTGACACCAGAGGGAACATGCCTACCCAACCAGTGAAACAGAATCATGAATTGTAACACAAATGTTTATTAGGGAAAAAACTAGTAAATCTATATTCATGTTATTTTGCACAGTATTCAGCTTTAGTTAACCATGTGTTGCATTTAGGTATTATAAACATGCACACTTAAGGCAAAATCATGCCCCCCTCTGGTTCGCAGGTGCATTAGTGGAGGAAGAGAGCTAGAAGTCTTTTTCACTCATGAATGACACAAAAAAGTGTCTCTTTGGGAGACATCCAAGTCACTTTGTGCATTTGCTGCACTGTGTGATAGGAATGGCAATTTCCTACTATATCCCAGACATACCTTAGCTTAAGTCATTAAGCTTAGTAAATTAAGTTTAAGTATCTTTGGAGTCCATTGCATTATAAATGAGAAGTATTTGTATTATTGTGGGAGGCTATATGCAACTTCTCTAAGGGTGGGACGTGGCCAAGGTAAACCTTGGGAGGTGTTAGGAGCTTCAGAGGACTATTTTAAACAAACAATGTGCCAGATAAAGTTAAGTGAGGTTCCTAGGAAATACCTGGGGAGGTGAATGCAAATTATCACCTCCAGTTAGGTGAAGGCCCTACATTTTGAAGCTTCACCCTGATGAAGGGTCCATTGTCTGGATGGTCATCTAGTCATGGTCTCTGCAGATCAAAGATTCAAACTGGACAAAAGTATCTCTCAGATTTATGGGTAGACTTGTCATGAGCTAACTGCTGTGATGAATTTGTGACCTCAGGAAAAAATCCTCAGTCGGGTCTGAAGGACTGATCACTGCCAAAGACCTTGTTAGAGTTGGGGTGAACTCAGGTAGCTTTTTAGCATGTGTATGGCTTCTTTTATTGTTTAAAACAGTTTTCCTCTGTCATGTTTTCACCTTAAAAATAAACGTGCTTGCTTAGAAAATGCTGTGTGGTAGCTTATACCTAAAGGCAATTACATGGTTTATAACCTCTGAGGGGAGAAGCAAAGCAGGCCTGTTGAGGCAATGTGATCTCCTTGGGAGTTGGCAGAGAACTGTTCAGCCTGGACCTCCCAAGAGAGGTCATGGCTGGGCAGCTGGAAGTCTTAGAGTGTTGCATCCTCGCTGGACAACGGAGGAAGAATACAGATGCAATTGCCCTGAAATGTGACATGCTGCACTGCCTCTGGACCACCCTGAAGATGGCACTACCCCATTACTACCACTCCCTTGTGTGAATTAGACAAGAAAGGGCAAGATTTTGCCCTTCACCTTTTGGGGAAAAAATGAATCTGGGAAATGATAATGTGTTTGAGAATAGAACTGGAGAGATCAAACAATCTAATTCAAACATGAGAATTATTTGTTAATCTTCACCTGTTATTTCTTCTATCCACATCAAATATGTATATAACTAGAAACAATGAGGAACTGAGTGATGGCTGAATTTTTCCTCTAAAGTGGGACTTCCGACTAGCATGGTAATAACAATAAATGAATCTATTTTTCATCAAATAAATCTCAAATTAGGAAATTCTGGAGGCAATGTATTCAAGAAACTGGGGACACCTCCCCTAACTACTGTGTATACCTCTCACTTCCTTTGAAGTGATGAATCAGAAACGAATGGTTTCTTCACATAGTGGATTACAATATCGCTGCTTACAGTTATAAATAAGACTCCTAAAACCTATATTTTATTTTTTAGAGCATAACTGCACAACTCTCTCTTTTGCTTTAAAAATGTAGTTGGACTATTGTCTGCTAGAAGTTGTTTTTATATTATAACCAAAAGTGTACAATGTAAAAGATTCGATCCCGCATTTAGAATTTGGAAGACATTTGTCAGTCAATAATGGTGTCTTGGAAATTTTTTAAATAAATTTTCTTACTGTATAATACTGTGGTTCATGTACAGCTTTGTGTGTGTTGGTTCTGTTTGCTTGTTATTGTTTTTCCGGTAAGGGGAGGCAACTGAATTTACTGTTTGCTCTATATATTCTTGTTATTGATTCCATGGCAAATGAGATTTATGTTTGCTGTAATGTAAATTGTAAAACCGTGGGCGATAAATACAAATGATAGAAACTGGAAATTTGTGAGTAGCATGTTTCATTCACAAACCATTTCATGTATGCTGTGCTTCATAAATAATAAAACAAAAACCTCATGCTACATGCCACATGTCCACCCAATATCTATTAGATAAACATAAATAAAAGTGCCTATATGCACATTTGTAAACTCGTCACAGTTTACCTGGAGTGTGTATTGTCCCTTTAATGTAAGTTTTAGAGTCTCTAGAACCTCAGAAGTCATGGATTTAGAGTAACATTCTGAAATCTCCCTACCTCTCCTTTGGTAAATGGCATTTTGCTAGGCTCAAAAGGGAACGGCGTACCCTATAGCCTCATTGCAGAGATTAAAACAGATATTGAAAGCCTTTTACATAGTCTGCCTAAATAAATTTACTTTTCCACTTCCTATCAACTAATTTCCAGGGTTTTTTTAGCATCATTTTGCATTTTTACATGAGAAGTTCTATTTATCTTACTGTGATCTCAAGCACGTATGAAACAAGTTAATATAACCAGTGTTTCATCTGCCATATGGACAGCAAAGCACAGACTGATTTCCAAAATGGGACAGGTACCTTCTGCTGATGGCAATGCATCAGAACCCTACCATTGCGGAATACATCTTTCTAAAGCATTTTAGAAATGGGCTTTGTCATTTACACATTTTATTATGTGAGCCAGAATGTAGCAGCACATCTTATTGTAAAAAAATTTTTATATCAGGGAATGATTTTATCTAGTAGTCATCAGCAAACAAGGTACACAATAGGAATTACAGATCAATACTAACCGTATTTTATAATGCCTGTTGATACTACAATAGAAGACAACCAAAAGCCTGCTTTATGAAACAATCCTACACAATTTAGAAGAAGCCAATAACATTCTATCAAAATGTACCAGGAGTTCTATGAATTACTCTAAAAGCCTATGAAATTTAATACAGAATGAGATCCTCTATAGGGTTTTTAAACCATTATTGCAAGGATGTAAACATTATGGGAGGTATACACAATGTGTGGTTTTCAGAAGTGAATATTATTTTGTTGTTCAATCTGAGTTAAAGTCCTGAGTTTCAAGGGATTATTGATCAGAGATTTGTGCACCCTGTATTAGGCACAATATTTGTGGCACCTAAAAATCACTAGTCACCTGGAAATCCTGGCCAATAAGTGTGAAGTACGTATACTGCAGGTAGATTTCTGGTGGTGTAATTAAAAGATAAAGCCTCTGACTAGAATTGGGCAACAGTTTTCCATGCTGTGAACTTTTTTTAAATATTAAATTCCCATCCCAGATTGGCATGAATAGTCAAAATCTATAAAACTTTGGCAATTAATACATTGGGGGGGGGGAAATCAGTTCTGGTCAATCCTAAACAGTTTGTTTCAATATTGACCTTTCTGAACCAAAACTGGAATTTTTAAACTTTGAAAAATGTCAAAACAAGATGTTGGCAATATTTTCGGCAACTGAGAAGATAAATTTGTTGAAACTTACCCTTACCTGCAAAAAGTTTCAGTTTTGATCAATCAAATAATGTTGTGGAAAATTTCTCAGCCATCCCTACCCTTTGACCAACATCAGAAATATTAATATCTTTCGATGAGGCTTCCAGTCCAAAGCAGAATGGTAGATGCTGGCAGAGCGATATGGGTCTTATATGTAGAGTTCAGGATCTGAAATATTGAAATGCATTGACCTGTATCAAGAGAACAATTGAGGTTTGGCTTTGTCTGCAACTGGAAAAGCCATCAGGTGAAAACTCGGACTTGAGTCATAAGTCTGTATGTCCTGACCTTTAAAATGGAAGTTGTGATGGTCAGTCCATGCAAAGGATAAAATCTCCATTTCCCCCAACATCAAATCCCCATCCAAACATCAGCTACACAGCCAGCAAAATATATTAGTCCAAATGTCCTTGTTCTATTATCTATAACCAACTTGCAAGCAGAACTCTAAAGCCCCACTCCTGCATTTTGTTACACAAAGAGGGACTATTAGCACCTACACACAGGTCCATAGATTTCTGAGGGGCTCCACAGAACACACAATGAATTCCAGTGTTAGGAACCAAATTTGCCAAGACAAAAAACTGAACATGAAAAAAATCTATGTGCTAGACACTACACATGGAAAACTCATCGGAGGTTAAGTTTATTTTTGGCTCTTGAATCATGAATATGTTTAAATGTTTATTTATATTTAGAGTCTGGGACCCAATTGAAGCCAGTATGGCACACTGGACCTCACATAGAGACCACACTACCATCACATTGTTGGTCAAAATATCAACTTTTTTATTTTTAAGCAAATATCTGTCTTACGACTACAAAGAAAAGAAAGACAGTATGAAACAAGTGTAAAGTGATGCCTGCCACCATCCACAAACAACGTGTGGAAAAAAAGAAAAACGTTTCTTCTAATTTTAAACACTTGTCAGAAATCCAGAACCAATTAAGTTTAGGTCAATGAGGAAGAATCTCTCTGAGTTGTGCATGATCAACAGAATTGTTCAACATGTTCTGACAGCAGGGCCTGATCCCACCATTTTCTTTCGCCCCTGTGCAATGTTACTGCAGACAAGGAGGTTGTACAGACATAAGTGAGGACAGAAACCTTGAATGAGGTCATTAGAAATACTTCTGATGTTTTTGACATATGATTCTGAAAGGAGGCGATCTCAATCCCAAACATAGTTGAAATCCGTTTCTTCCCCAGCCACCTGGACATGCATAAGAGTGAGTGAGTGAAACTGGTTTTAGGACATGCCCTTCATCTTGGGGATACAGAATTTGCTGCTCCTTCTCACATCTACAGTGAACTGTGCTAGAGAAAAGCAATGGGGTCTTGTTTTGCACATACGCCACAAAAAGCAAATGAAAACCAGGAATTGTGATACAATGCCCCCAAAATATCAAGGTATCCCACTTATAAATGTTATACCAGGACCTTAGGTTTCACAATATATTGTTAGCTTGTCTACTATCCAGCAGCAAAATGCTTGCCTGCACATTTAATTAGCTTTCTCTCAAGGAGACATGAGGCATCAACATCAGTAATATTAAGAAACAAAACATGTATTTGTGACTTAAGCCTCAGAAGCTTAGACATGTATAAGGAGAAGGCAAAGAAACACACATTTTCCACTTAAGTGAAAAAGTAAGTCCTAGCAGCTGTTATGGATACACTTTATTTTGGACAATAAAACAGACCGTTATCCTGAACTAAGGAACACACAACAGACTCTGTGCTAATATACACAGACCAGCATTATCTTGCCTGCAACAGAGAAAGTAGAATTCAGGGCCTTCCATTACAAGAACACAATCTTTGCCTTCACTTACCGTTTCTCCCCCCAAAAAATGTGTCTAGTATACCCAATTCTTGTGCAGCACCACTGATGGTTGTAAGAGCAAGAGCATTAATGTAGATCAGTTGTTTGGATATTTATTACCTTTGTAACAACCATGTAAGGTATATCTACTCAGGCCCGGTCTACACTTACCTTTGCGGCAGTCGACGTCAATCACTTGCGTATCTCCCGTCAACTTTGCAGCGTCCACACTGCGCTGCGTCGAAGGGAACAGTGTTCCCTTCGACGCAGCACTACACCACTTACTGGGGTGGTTTTCCTGCATCGCTTTCTGGATCGACTGAGCACATCTATACAGACCGCTCAGTCGATCCAGAGCAATCGATGTGACAGCGGCGAATTTGCCGCCATCAGTGTAGACCCAGACTCAGAAGGAATCCTCAGATCATAGTGGTTAAAGCCACAATTGTCTGGCATACGTTAGAGCTCCTACTACTGGAAGGAATCTTGGGATTTTTTTATTTACATAAGAACAGCCTTAATTGACCAAACCAATGGTCAATCTAGCCCAGTATCCTGTCTGCTGACAATGGCTAGTGTCCGATGCTTCAGAGGGAACGAACAGAACAAGGCAATTTTCAGTGATCTATCCTTTGCCATCAAGTCCCAGCTTATGGCAGCCAGAAATTTAAGGCTATACAGAGCATAGGTTTGGTTCCCTGACCATCTTGTTTAACAGCCATTGATGGACCTATCCTCCATGAGCTTATTTAATTCGTTTTTAACCCTGTTATAAATGTGGGCTTCACAATATCCCATGCCAATGAGTGCCACAGGTTGAATGTGTGTTATGTAAAGATATATTTTCTTTTGATTATTTTAAACATGCTGCCTATTAATTTCATTGGATGATCCCTACTTCTTGTGCTATGTGAAGGAGAAAATACCACTTCCCTATTCACTTTTTCTACACCATTAATGATTTTCCAGACCAAACCCAGTTTTTTTGATCTCTCACACAGAAGCTATTCCATAACCCAAATCATTTTTGTTGTTCTTCTCTACACTTTTTTGGGGGGTGATGGGGTGACCGGAACGGCGCACAGTGTATAACCAGCATTATGATATTATCTGCCTTATTATCTATCCCTTTCCTAAGGGCTCTCAACGTGGTTACCTTTTTGGATCTCTGCTGAACACTGAGGTGGATGTTTTCAGACAACTACTCACAGTGACTCCAAGATATCTTTTTCAGGTGTTAACAGCTAAGTTAGAACCTCTCATTTTGTATATATAGTTGGGATTATGTTTTCCAATGTGTATTACTTTGCATGTGTGTACACTGAATTTCTTCTGACATTTTGTCACCCAGTTTGTGAAATTACAAAAAGATCTCACTCGTCAGCTTGGAACTTAACTACCTTGAGTAAATTTGTATAGTGTGCATGTTTTGCCACCTCATTCTTTACCTCCTTTCCCATATCATTTTATGAATGTTGAACAGCACAGGTCCCAGTACAGATCCTTGGGGGCCACCCGCTCCTACCGACACCATTTACTTTTCTCCATAGGGAAAAAATGGTCAGGTTTCACAATCAAAACTGATCCATGAGATTCCCTCTGATCCCATGGCTGCTTAGTTTGTTTAAGAACCTTAAGGAACCTTGTCAAAGGCTTTCTGAAAGTCTAAATACACTGTACCTACCGGCTCACCTATGTCCATATTCATGACGACTTCCTCAAAGAAATCTAATAGATCAGTGAGGCCTGATATTGCTTTAAAAAGCCATTTTGTCTCTTACCCAACAAATAGTGTTAATCTCTGTATCTGATCATTCTGTTCTTTACCAGATAAACCATTTGTCTGGTAATGAAGTTAGCCTTACCAACCTGCAATTGCCAGAATCGCCTCTTGGACCTTTTTAAAATACAGGCATTACATTGGCTACCCCCTAGTGATCTTCTGACAGATGCTGATTTAGGCAATAGGTTATATATCATAGTTAATTCTGTAATTTCACATTTGAGTTCCTTCAGAACTCTTGGATGAATACCATCTGGTCCTGGTGACTTGTCACTGTTTAATTTATCAAGCATAATGATAGTTCAGGTCTATAGCATAGTATATGATTTCAATATGTAACATTCTGTCTATTCTCATTCAATAGTACATTTCAAGAGAAGGAATTTAGCATTTACTATTTTCCAACCACCTTTGTAAACCATTTTGAGATCTATGGATAAAGATATATTTATTTTGCTTGCGAGGCTGCACAATGCACTCAATTACTATTGGTGTCATATTGAAATTAGGGGTGTGGAAAGCAAGATGGTAATCAGGAAGATGTGATTATCGCTTCACGACCCTCAGGACGATCATGATCCTCACCTTTTTTCCCCCAAATGACAAGGTTAGGTAGGGCCAAATTCTGTCTTTCTTGGTAAATGCCTAGATTGCCAGCCACTAAAGTTAACTAGGATTATTATAATTATTATTGCAGCAGCACCCAGAGGTCATATTCTTTCTTGGTTTGCCTCATTATACTTTTACACTTGATTTGCCACAGTTTATGCTCCTTTCTATTTTCCTCAGTAGGCTTTGACTTCCAATTCCTAAAGGATAACTTTGTGTTTTTAACTAGGTATTTACTCTCCTGTTTAGCCATAATAGCATATTTTTTGTTCCTCTTAAACCCCCCCATATAAAAAAGCAGTAATACATTTATTTTGAGCCTCTATGATGGTACTTTAAATAGCATCCATGAATTCAGCAAGCTTTTCACCCTTGTGGCTGTTCTTTTTCATTTCCTCTTTTTGAAGTTATATGCTACTGCAGTGGGTTTCTTCAGAGTTCCCCCCTCACATGAGGATGTTTAAATTTAATTGCATTGCAGTCACTATTCCTGAGTGGTTCCGCTATATTCACATCTTGGATTAGATCCTGTGCTTCACTTTGGACTAAATCAAGAATTGCCTCTCCCCTTGTGGAGCCCAGGACTAGCTGTACCAACAAACACTTAATAATGGTGTTTAGAATTTGTTTCACTGCATCCCAACCTGAGGTGACATGTACCTGGTCAATATGGAAAAAGTTGAAATCCCCCATCATTGCTGGCTTTTCTGTTTTTGTAATCTCTCTAATCTCTGTGAGCATTTCACAATCCTCTTCATCCTGCTCAGGTGATCACTAGTAAATTCCTACTGCTATGCTCTTATGGGTCAAGCATGGAATTTCTATTGCTGCAGATTGATGGTACAGTTTGATATATTTAAGATTTTTATGTTGCCTTTGCACTTTCTTTCACATAAAGTGTCACTCCACCACCAGCATGATCTACTCTGTTATTCCTATATATTTTGAACCCTCATATGATTGTGAACCATTGATTTTCCTCATTCCACCAAGTTTTCATGATACCCATTATAATCAATAGCCTTATTTAATGCCAGGAATTCTATTTAATCAATATTAGTATTTAGACTTCCAGAATTTGTACATAAACATATGTACATTTTGTCAATATTCAGTTGCCTGCCTTTACGCCTTATAACTAAATGAGATTTCTTACATTTGACTGTTCCTCATTAGCTCCGACCTGTATTTTATTAACTTTTCCTATCCTGTTTACTAAAACGTAGGTATTCTCTCTTTAATAAACTCATATCTACAGGATGTCTCTGATTGAACTATGTACTCCTCTGTACCTCAGACTTGAAGGCCAGAAGAGACCATAATGATCATCTAGTCTGACCTCCTGCATATTGCAGTCCACAGAACCCACTCCTGTAATAGACCCATAACTTCTGGCTGAGTTACTGAAGTTCTCAAATCATGATTTAAAGTCTTTAAATTACAGAAAATCCACCACTGATGTTAGTTTAAACCTGCAAGTGACTCATGCCCCATGCTGCAGACGTAGGAGAAAAAACTCCAGGGTCTCTGCCAATCTGATCGGGGGAAAATTCTTTCCCAACCCCACGTATGATGATCAGTTAGACTCTGAGCATGTGGACAAGACCCAGCATGCCCAAACACCTGGGAAACAATTCTCTTTAGCAACTAAGTCCTCCCTCTCAAGTGTCCCATCACTGGCTGTTGGAGATATTTGCCACTAGCAGTTGGCTTTCTCCCACCTCTTAATGTAAAAAGGTTGTAGAGAAGGCTTTTTAAATTTTACATGCAAGTGGTCTGATTCTGTTTTTGGTTTAGGTAGAGCCTATCTTTCCTCTATAGGCTTCTCCTTTCCCAAAAATTTCCCCACTTCCTTATAAACCTAAACCCCTCCTCTCAAAATCATCATCATCTCATCCATACAGAGGGACTCTGCAGTTCTGTCTGTTTAACAGGCCCTGCACATGGAATTTGAAGCATTTCAGAGAATGCTGAAGTCCAGGACCTCCATTATCTTATCTAGCAGCCCAAATTCTGCTTCTATTCAGTTCTATTGCAAATGGCTATTGTCTTGCACTTCAAAGAATCTTCTCTGTTAAATAGCACTGTTAGAACGTACACACTCTGCCACCCAGCTGCCAGCATGCGAGATGGTCACAGACTCTGAAGCAGGCTCATATCCATCTTAAGACGACAGCTCTTTATTAATCAACACAGCTCAGGGAGAAAGCAGGGATGGAGCTAAGCAGGAAGTATCATTCCCATCCTACGAAGCTTTCTGATTTTAATTTTGCACCTTTCCGGATAAAATTGAGACTTGTGAAAACTTTACAAAAAGAGAGAGAGCATCTTTGCGGAATACCAAATACCCTAGTGGTTATGTCACTCCCTTGGGACATAGCAGACTCAGGTTCAAGCCCCTACTTCTCCCAAAGGAAAGGTTCATCCCAGAGATGCAGCCTCAGTGCTGGGCTAGAGTGTCTGTCTCTCTCCCTGGCCCAATTACTAGTAAATAATTTACAAAATGGAAGGATTCAAAATGGAGAGAGATCGAGAGTGACCCATCCCAGAATACTTAATAGCTCAGTGATGAGGCACTCACCTGGGCTATGGGAGATCTAGGTTCAAGTCCTTGGTCTCAGTCAGACAGAAAATGAAATTGAACCTGTGTCGCACACAACCAGGTGAATGCCCTAACCACTGCTATTGGCTATTCTGGGTTGGTTGGATTGCTGGTACTCTCTCCCTCCTCCCTGTTTTGATCAGAAATTCCACTCTGGACTTGAGAAATGTTTCCTGATAAAAGTTGAATCAAAACTGGTACATTCCCTTGAAAATTCTGGAATGGCCTGATGACGTCAGCCAGCTATGCTATGAACCCTGTACAGTTCTATTTGCAAAGGGGCTCAGGGAGTAAACCCTGAAGTGCCATTCCCAGTGGATGGACATGAACCAATCCTACTGATTTCTTGGAGCCTAGAGTTAAATGAACTCAAAAATTCACAGCTCCTCATACACTCTCACCATCATGCTCAGCCATCCTCCTTTGATGTCTTGAAGGAGACAGTCATGGTGCTGTCCAGGGCTTGATTGTATGGGAACTTATGGAGATAGAAGCTAGCTGACTTCTTTATTGTGCTGGCCACTCAGCCCATTTTTTCACATACATCCGCAAACTTTGATGAAGGCAACAGACTTTGGGCCAGTCTTAGAGTGGGTTTAAATTTAGAGAAGTTGGTAATGGGAACACAACAGCATTTCTTGTTGTAACCCATAACGCCAATGTTACGATGGTATCAATCTTTTACAATACAACAGTGTCTTTTGGGTTATTTAAATTAACCGGTGTAAGCAAAATTCATTGTGTATTTAATGCTCTTTGTAAAATCAGGTGCCGGAAGGTAACTTTTTGCTTATTGAGTTCCTTTTTTCTGTAATTTTTTTCTCAGGCATTAATTTTCCACACAGTATCCAGCTCTTCACATTTTCACTCCAGACTCATTTAACAACTGTGAAAAGCAACAGTTGATGATACTGGATTTATAGTGGGCTTAAGGTTAACATGAAATCTATTCTTATATTATTTTTGGATTCTGTTGAACAGTGCAAGTGCAGAAAGATGTAGGTATATTTCTCCAGCTTGCCTCCAGGACGTTGCAGTAAATAAGCCTTGTTTCATGTATCCTTTCTAGCACTGCAGAGGGAATAGACAGAGATAGATGCTTTATACTCGATGGAGTATTTAAATGAATTATTGAGGAAGTCAGAAACCAGCAAACTCTAAATGTCTTGCTCATTCATCTCTAAAAGGTACAATACTCAAGACATTTGAGTCTGTACGATATTGTCTGAAGTCATCCATTTACTATAAATGTCTTTCCCTTAAGTCACTGGCCCAAATTTTAGAAGCAAACCTCCATCTCACATGGGTGCTCCCATGAAGCCAAACTGGGAATGCAAGACACCTGATGCATGTAGACGAGGGCTGCAAACATGAGGTTATGTACGCATACAAATCCATATCTTTTGCACATGTACTAGGCATTTTCCATGTGCATTTCTACTTGCAGCTTTGGGCACTCACTTTTAAATACAGAGTTCTGTATTTCAGATCCACAGCTTTAGAGATGGAAGGAGAGAATCCATGCAAAATCCCAACATATATCCTATGAAAATAAAAATTTATAGTGCAATAGAATGGGGAAAAAAATCCATTCAGGACCAAGAATATTCAGACTGAATTATCCTATAGTGGATTTCTATTTACTTGCATCAGTGAAACCAAAATCTGCAGAATAATTCAAATATTCCTGGGAAGCTGATTGCTTGTATATTTTTATATTTTTTGTCTGATTGTACTGAGCATCTACAGTTTTTACTTTTGGCAAAAGGACAAATAAGTGCATCTTTGATGGCAACACAGGGTCACGTACAATTACAATGAGCAGATTTATTTTGTACAGCGGCAGCTATGTGCATCCATTAATAATTGAATTCCAGGACTGTAATGGCTATCAAATAATGACTGGAATTAGAAAGTCAGAAATTTCAAGGAATCAGCAGATTCTGTGAAAGCAGCACTCAGAACAAGACAGTCATTTTTCCTTTTCAGTGTTATGGCTCCACAGAGTTGACAAATTAAGTGTAACGATGACAGATATAAGGGTCATAGCCTGGCTTCATAGCACGATATGTCAGTGGCTACCTTGAACTGACTGTGTAAATGTCATCTGATTATATTAAGTTTTAACTGGTCTATCAACTGTTGCCAGTTATGATCAGAATAGCATCTTGGGTCATTTTACCAGTTGGCAAAGTACCTTGAAAATACACATACATACATATAGATATATATATATTGATCTAGTAGTTAAGGCAAAGCATGAAAGAACTGCAACGGATACTGTCTTGAACCAGAAAGTTGTGGTTTTATAGGGAATATTTGCAAAATTTTGCATCTTCCAGAAGAACACCATAATTTCCCCGGTCAGAATTTCTTCAAGGCTTTACCCTTTAAGGGAGACTAGGATAAATACAGCTGTAATATGAGGCAGTGTGTGACAAAATGCATGATCAAGAGGAGGGCAAAAAATAGAGTGTGCACTAATATTTTGTGGATCAATTTTAAAATACACTCACAATAAAGGCAAAATTAACAGGAGAAGAGCCACACAAAAGAAAAAAAAGATACAGATTAGAGATAGTATAAAATGGTTAAATAGCAAATGGGAGACTGTTTTTCAATAGTTTCTGCTGAGAAACACACTTCCATCCTTTGTTTCTTCAAGTTGTTCCAGCCAGCGAAAGTATTGCTGTTCATACAGACTCAGACTGTAAGGTCAGAAGTGACCAATATGATCATCTAGTCTGACCTCCTGAACAATGCAGGCCACAGAACCTCACCCATCCAGTCCTGTAGTAGACCCCCTAACCTATAACTGAGTTATTAAAGTTCTCAAAATCATGGTTTAAAGACTTTAAGGAACAGAGAATCCAGCAGCAAGTGAGCCGTGCCCCATGCTACAGAAGGTGAAAACCACCCAGAGCCTCTGTCAGTCTGCTCTGGGGGAAAATTTTCTCATGACCCCATATATGGTGATCAGTTAAACCCTGAGCATGTGGGCAAAACTCATCAGTCAGATGCCCAAGAAAGAATTCGTTGTAAGAACTCAGAACCCACCCCATCTAACATCTATATAGGGATGATTCAGCCTCTTAAATTATCCTATGACAAGTACAATTTCCCCTTTGACATTGAGCCCTGTCACATGCCCACCTTGTTTAAAAATAAGATAAAAAGATTCTGAACTATTAAAACATACTTCCCATCTATGCAGAAACATCTTCAAACTGCATCATCCAGAAGCAATACTTGCTTCCTCTTTTTCCACAAAGAAGAAAAATAAATCCATTCTCACTCTAATGCACCAGTCTACACAAAGCAGAATAATCTATATATTTGACAGGCAAGCAATAATTTATACCTAGTCCCAGGAAATCACAATAAAATATGTCCATCTTTTTAAAGTTATACAAAGGAATGGATATTTGAGTCTAATATAAGCTGTGCTCAAAAGGTGTAAAACTATATTGTGTAAACACATGTAATATTAACTTGCACTAACTTCTTGATTGGGTCTCATTAGGGTCAGTAAATTTGTCTATTATAGATAGCAAGGATTACCTCGATTATTTACTTTCTGTCTAGGCAATAACATAGCACGCAATGGGCATATCTTGCAATTCACTGCATCTTCAGAAAATAAAGCCACTTAGTCATTTTCATAAAATCTCAAACAAAAGAGACATATATTTCCAAGAAATCTCATTTCTCCTACTGTAAGCTGCTACTTTGGAGTAAAGCTGAGTCTGTATTCAATAGTAAGAGGGAGAAATCAAAGAAACTCTAAAGTAATGACCACAGCCAGGACTATGGTTCTTGCTGGGATAGACTGAACAAATAGAAAGAATCCCCTGAAGCTCACTCAGAAAGGAGTGATATTGTTCATTAGTCTTTTGCTGGTATCATGTCTGATATTGGAAGGCATAGACAAATAAGTCCTAAAGAACTGCCTGTCATCTAATAGACAATATCCACCAGAACAAACAAAACCAAAACAGTAGCTTGCTTGACTTAAACCCTGATTCTACATACCGCTTTACACAGGCAAAACCTTGCACCCATGGGAGGCCCAATGAATTCAATGACACTGTGCATGGTCACACACATCTGTCCAAGTGGGGCAGCTTACAAGACTGAGGCCTAAAATCAACTGATGCAGAGCAAGATCTGTTTCGGAGGGAGTAGACGGGGAGATGAGGGGACTTGCATTTTTTCCAGATCAAACGGAAAGCCTTGAGAGATCTGCTTACAGCCCCATGCCAATCTAATATCCGACAAGAAGAATCTCCTCCACCATTGTGGGACAGAGTAAAACCAGACAAATACCACGTGGGAAGAAGGTAGCTGAGCACTCACTGTATTCTAGAGCACTGGCACTCACCTTTCCAGAACACTGTACGCCTTTCAGGAGTCTGATTTGTCTTGCATACCCCTCACTTAAGTTTCACCTCACTTAAAAACTACTTCCTTACAAAAATCGGACCAAAAAAAAAAAAAAAGTATCACAGCACACTGCTACTGAAAAATTGCTTACCTGCTCATTTTTAACCATATAATTATAAAATAACCCATTTGGAATATAAATATTGTACTTACGGTTCAGTGGATAGTATCTAGAGTAGTATAAACATGACATTGTCCCTATAAAGTTTTTAGTTTATACTGACTTCGCTAGTGCTTTTTATGTAGCCTGTTGTAAAACCAGGCAACTGTCTAGATGACTTGATGTACTCCCTGGGAGATCTCTACAAACCTATTCTAGTGTGTTTTTGGTTCAAAACTGTTCTAGTGTGGTTTTGGTTTTGGACAACGTAATTAGCACCCTTGGCTGTGCAACTGTTGGCTACTGTAGCTGACACAAGTTAAAACAGTTGCATTCACTATAATCAGCTGTATGTTAGGCTGATTACCTACAGATTGCCCTAAGTAAATAAATAGAGTCACATGCCACTGAGTGACTAATGTTGAGTTAAAAAGGAAGTTCCATTAGGGAGAGAGCACAAAAAGGGTTTACATTATCATCACTTCTTCACACATTGTCTCCCAGTCTATTAGTTTTTTGCCCATACTAATTCTATAGCATCAAATGCTTGACCTAGTCATTTTCAGAAAGTTAGCTAAAGAACACCCAGCTCACCCCTTTTCACTCTGAGGGAGGATGTGGGAGTGGGGAAGAAGACAAGTTAGACAGAAGTGCTTTCCAGGATGTCAGTAACTCATTGTTTCTCCATATCTCTCCTCAAGAAAACAAAAGCACAGAGTAATCCTACCATAATACAGACTGCCAACAGACAAAGAATGGTACAAATCAATCATGGACTGTTTCTATCTGAGTGATAGAGCAAAACTGTCTAGAGCACAAAGGGACTGAAACAGCAGCCTCCAAAACCCCTGAAGGTTCACTTGTCATGTGAACCTGGAACAACTTGATGGTGAGGAAGCAGGATCATGGATCTGCCCTTGTGCTACCATCTCCAGGATGTCTAACATCTTTGTTGGGGATGCAGAATGGTCTAACTGGCAAGGCATTGGACTGGGAGACAGGACCTCTGTGTTCTATTCCCAGTTCTATCTCTGACCTGCTGTGGGACTTCGAGAAAGTCACTTCACCCCTCTGTGCCTCAGTTTTCCCTCCCTCCCATTGTCAGTCTTCTGTAATGGGTTTTCAGAGCCAGAACTCTCTCTCATACATGTTTGTATCACACCTTGCACAACGGGGCACAATCTTGGCATGGTCTCTAAATGCTACTGCAATGTAAATATATAGGTCATGTTAGACTTTCCCAGGCCTTGTGAACTTGCAGCAAGCAGCTGGGTTTTAGACCTGGACACTCCAAAGCAACAGGTGAGAGAGGACTAATTTCCCCCTCCCATATGCACCCATGCAGAACAAGCTCAATCTAATCTCATCTTTCATCAAAAATACAATGGTCATATATATATATATCAATAATTCCTGCTTTCTTAGCAGCAAAAATGTGATAAAGTCCAATGGCTCCCATAGCATGAATGCGTATTATAATGGGTCATGTGTGTTCTTTTTCCTTATTTTGTATGTAAAACGTCTGCTAACCCCATCTGGTCCCATTACCACCATATGCTTTTCTCAAAGCTGCATTAAGCATTTCTAGAATTTGCCTTTATTATATGTTTGTAGAGAAAACAGGAATCTCTGCAAGTAATTGAGGACTAAGTCGGTATGCTACAGTGAGAGGCTTACATATAATTTAGGTCTCTCTTATTTGTATTGACAGTAGGAAGGGTAGAAAAATATCTGACAGAAAACTGTTGCATCAGAATATGCTGACTGGACAAACATTTTCACTGGAATTTATTGATTTAATTGAAATTTTTGAAAGGAAACTACTGAAATTGTTTTGATAAGGTCAGAATGTTGTGTATAATGTAATAGAAAAGTCTAAGTGATAAAGTTGGAATGAAAAACATTTCCATAAGGTTATTCCAATGTTACCAAAACAGAATATTTTAGATGTTCCATTTGAGGCAAATAAATAAAACCATACCACCACCCCTGATTGGGGATGAAAGAAAATGTCACAATATCAGAATTTCAGTTCTGTGGGAAACTGAGTTTCAACCAGCTGATACAGAACCATTGAAATAGTTTTGTTTAGCCAAAACCAGAAGTTATCACAGATCCACTTTCTGAAACAGCTGGCTTTGAAGGGAACTTCTCAAGTTCAGTTATATTGATGGGCCATACAGAACAGCATTCAGAAAAATCTAATTTACACGGTATTGAAAACGACAGATTGATGAACCAGTACCTGTCACATACCTGCACTAAGGACAAAAAGGAGGATTATAAAGAACATTGATGTTGAACTACGTGAAGCAGGACCCAAGATTTTCTCACAGTAAAAATAAAATACAAATTTTACAGCCCTGTATTACACACACACGCTTCCCATTTTCCTCTACTCTTCCAAAAAGGTTCTAGCTCTTCAATAGTCCTTAAAAAAAAAAAAAAAAAAAACACAACACACACACAAAACCAATCAGCCAGCAGATGACTCATCAGAAGATTTAGCCTCCTTGCCATCATAAGTATACAGTGTCTGGGGACCCAAGGAGAGGAAGTTGAACTCTAATTAAACAGATGAGAGACTTCTTTTCCTCTCTGAGGCAGGGCTCTTGTGCTGCTTCCAAGTACCAGTTGGCCACAGCACTAGCAGAACATGGAAGTGGCCAAATGGCTTCGTTGAGGAACCCCCATAAACTACAGATTCTTTTGATATTGGCACATCTAGTTACTCTGACAATTTTACCAGTGAAAGGAAAAGGCCAGTAACATTATGAAGCTATCAGGGACATGCTCCCTGTACTCGGCTAAGTTTATTTCTGTCTTTTTTCACCTGTTCTATAAACATTCACCAAGTGTCCCTTTAACATACTCTTTCCCATTCCTGTCCTCCTACCACTACAGCAATGCAAACAATCAACATTCTGGTTTAGTGGCCCAAGAGTTGGGGGGACGGAAGATTTATGGTGGACAGAAAACATCAAAAGAAATTGTTCGGGATTTTTTTGAAGGAATTTATTTAAATACAATTGAGGAAAATTCTGAAGTGAATCACCATTTTGAAACAAAGTCAACAATTCCCCCTACCCTCAAATTGATTAAAATAATTTATCAAAACTGATCCAAATTTGCATTTTTCAGTGAGGAAAAAAATAAAAAGAAAAAAGTATTCTTGTGAAAAATTTTATCCAGTTCTATTTACCCAATACCTACAGACAAGAAGAGAGCTTCAGTTCTATTACAAAAGCTACATAACAGATCCCACAAATGGTGCAATTTTGTGCTACACCCAGTTTTACCGTAATTAAGAGTGTAATAAACATACATCTGAACATAATTACTTGTATTGAGAGAGCACCTCATATTCCAGTCATAGAGGAAGATGCCACCGTGCAAAAAACAAAGCAGCATGAAGAATGTATCATCCACAGAGGAGACAAACTACAGATAGATACAATAGACAGGAATGCAAAGAAACACTGCTCATGACATGAAAAGAAATGACATAGCATACCAGCTGGTTCACCGTTGCTGAGTTTTTCTCATAGCCAACATGGTAGATGAGCATTTTAAGGAGGAATTTGAAGGGGGACAATGAAGTGGCTGTGTGGATCAGTACCAGCAGCTCTTTCCATGCTAATGGGTTGCATGGGAAAATGTGCAAAGGAGTTTGTTGGAAAATTAAGTGATTGGGTGATGAAGGCTCATATACTTGACAATGCATCCATAAACTTTATTTCAAGTCTTACACAAGCTTCTTATGGGGTCTTGGTTCAGGAATATGCTGCTCCTAATTTTGTGCTCTTATAGATGGCATGTACATCACACATGTTCGGCCTATATTTGAGATATACAGCATGCTTCTTACTTAGTATCCAGAATAATCCTTCATGGAGCAGCCCTCAGTTATTTACTGGGGCTCCCACTGGTCATTATTTGAAACATAGATTTTCTTATGTCTTTATGAACAGAAGACCCTGACATATCACAGCAGTTTCCAATTGCAAATTTATGGGAAACTGTGGCAGCTCATCTCCAAAAATATGGAACTATTGGAAGATTATGACTTTTTTTTAAGTGAGGCATCTCCGGTGGCCTTTAAGCATAAACATTTTATGTAAGACTATTCTGTTAGGAGAAAGCCAATGACCTTGCAGAGGAAACAGTGTCTAGGGAGCCCAGGATGCTGGAATAAATTATTATAGTGGGGTGGTGAGAGCCATTGAATGAAACCGTAAACCCTGTATATAAGGGAAACCACTTCAAACCAGTGGGTGTGGAAGCAAGTCCTGTACCCCTAGTTCCAGCACCCATGTGACCCCATCGTGCAGGATGACAGAATGAACTAAATGTATGGGCTGAAAGAAAATCTCGTGTGTTCTTCAAACAGCTCTGCAAATATTTCATACTTACTACACTAGCGATCTGTAAACACAAGTTCACAAAACTCAAAACTGAGTAAATTAGAGGTGAGGGAAACAACAGCAGATTTGTAAAGTTCCACTCACCCAAATAGTTGTTTTTACTAGTTTACAACAGTAAAAATCATGGAAAAAAACCTGAACAATTAAAGGGCTGCTGAGAAGAGACTGTGCTTGGGATGGAGTATTTCATGACGATTTTCCAAGACAATTTTCCTTAGCTGTCATGAAGAATGTACAGATCCACTGAAAATGTCAGTGGAAGTTCCTCTTCTCCCCACACCTTCTGAAGTGTAGCATGGCATTTAGTTTCTACCTACCACACATCTTAAAACAAGTGTTTAAACTCATGGGCATATGTATGCATTACATTATAAGTAGAAATAGATTATTTTCAGAAGCATTTATGTTCTTTTGCATATTATCAGTACCTGTAAATAAAATTAGCTGAATTTCCTTGCTAAATTAAGATACAACTTAGCCCCCATTACTATGTAGGAACATGGTTATTTAAAAATTTGTCATTCAAATGGATTAAATATTTTCTAATTATTTGTGCTCATTTCAGCAGCTATCACCACACCCAATGTTTGCTGCTACTAAGTTATGTTGAACTGCTTGCTTATAAAGTGTTTATATCAATTATTGCTATTATGAGTAATTATTCTTACTATTACACATAATGAAGCTATGCTTTTGGCTCTGGTTACTTAGCAATTATGCAATATATTCACACTTCTATGAACCATGAATAAGAATTTAATTTCTTTTTTATTTTGTCAGTTTCTTGCAGGTGGTAGAACCCCATGTCTTAAGTATCAACTGTGTAATATTGGCCACATTTATGAACAAGTGCTCTGTTGAACTCTTAGCTTTCATATTACCCTCCGTACAGTAGAGCATCATAGCGAGAGATCAGGCATATTACTTAGTACAGACTAACAGAACAAGCAACCTTGCACGGAAACAGTTTACTCATGTACTTTGCCATCTGGCATTTTCTGTGTTATTCTGTTCCTAGGGGATGCTTTCTATCTTGTCAGTAAATACCTTTTCCATCAAAGGCAAAACACAATCATAAGAATTACAGCTCTCTCTCGTTATCAATATACATGAAATAGTGCATTATTGTACTATTTTTGGAATTATACCATACAGGCTCAATAGATTTCAATTACACTGTACAGTTACCCTCACCACCACCAATTTACAAAGCAGCAATGGTAGGCTAAAACAAATAATAATTTAAAAGGCACTCAAATGAAGGGATAGAAGCCAACCTGGTACACTGGCATAGTATATAGTGTTCCGGGAAGGGGGTGGTGGATCCTTTAGACCCAGGATATACATACAAACAGAAAATAGACTTTTTATTCTAGGTTTCATAAAGTTGTTAAAATTTCTATGAAAACATGGTATTCTGCTATAGTTTATCAGTATGTCTAAATTGGGTAGGTTTTGGACTTCAAGACAGTTTTGATGGAGTGAGGGAAAAGGAAGACAAACCACAAAACTAAAACTACTTGAAATGAAAACTGCATCTATAGCACCCTGCAGAGAACAATATACTTTGCCTTTCCCCCCTTTCCCTTGAAAAACGTTAGCATCTCACCTGCATTGGAATTTTTAGACAGATACACTAAAATCATGGCAGAGTTTCAAAATTAGGCATCTGTGAGAAGCCAAGCATCCTAAAAAATCCATGAGGATTAAAGGTTTATTTATTTATGTCTGGCTATAAAGTGTCTCAGATGAACAGTGCAAACATAGCTGAAAGTGTATTTCTTGAGCAATAAGAAAGAATTTCAGAAATCAGACTGAATGAGAATATATCGCTGAAGTCCGTTGGTAGGATATTTTTAAGCCCTTCCCAAACCATGACCAGTGCACTGAATTTCCAGGATTTTATGCAATCCTTGTTAAAAATAAAATCCATTAAAAGGTTTGGTGGATTCAAATACAGAGGCAAGAAGGTTACACTGGCTCAGGGATCATTTTTTAAATATATTAAAGCTCTGAAGGGAGGAGAAATTAAACATAAGGAAGTCACAAAATGAAGCATGAGTAAAGAAATACAGAGACTAGTTAGAGAGGGATAAATGGAGAAAGATGGCAGTGTAGGAGCTACCACAAGTTCACCAGGCCCATCCAAAGAAATTGAATCCAAAGAATGATGAAGTTACTCAGCTAGATTCAACAAGTGTTTTTATAACTGATGCAAACCTGGATAAGAAATTCCTTATTTTGATCATCATTAATGGGGTTTACGGAGCAGAGTTTGAGTCTCCAGAAAACAGCTCTTTATACATTTGTTCATGAGGACTGGGTTCAAAAGAGAGGCGCATACAGGTGAATCAAACCTTAGACTTTCCTTTAAGCAGGCCCACACTTCAGCCTTTTTGAAGTCCAACTGTAAATTTTGTTCTCATTTTACTTGCTTCCTTGGTTTGTGCAGAAAAAGTTCCACAAGAAAGTTTGTCGTCTCGCTTTGTGCCGTGACTCATGTTCAGACTACTACTAGAATTTCATAGGTCTCATTCCCAAACCATTTTCCTTCCTACCTTTGGCTGAGTTGTTCTGGCCTTTCATGGTAACAGAAGGGGGAGGGAAAGTGTATTACCCATCCGAATCCAAAAAGGAGTCAATCAGTCCCAACAGCACCCCCCCACCTCCCGCCAAAAGTAACTAGAACAAATTAAAGACGTCCTCACCATTATGAATAAGTCCTATGAAATATCACAATCTTTCCACAGATTTTTCTTTTAAAATATCATACAGACTTTTAATAGAAAATTCTCTCTTTTAAAGAATTCAGGGATTTGAACATGGGTTTCCCCGCACCTCCAGTGCGTGCTTGGACCATTCGGGTATTGCCTATTCTGGTTTGACACCCTTCCTGCCACCTCCCCTGCCTGCCTGAAAAATTTCATCTGGACCCAAGAAACGTTCCCAGTGATCATTGACCCTATTATATTTTTCTAAAAAAGTTGCTGTTCTGACAGATTTTTTTCTGGTCACATTTTATTTAAAAATGCCATTTTATTTAAAAAAAAAATCAAAACCAAATCTCCCACCATACTCCATATTAATATGTAAAAGAGTGACTTACCAAAAGAATGTCATAGTATTTTCCTGTTGTTATGACTAAGACTACAAAACTGTATCCAACACCTTCATCTTGACATTGGCAAAACACTACGCTTGTGAAATAGCAAGCGGTAAAACAACGTAGCGAAAGGAGTTATTCTGCTACATGGCTTATTACAGCTGTACCCACAGCTTCAGTGAGCTGATCACCAGCAGAACCAGGATGGAATCATGATGCTCTCCACCCCCTCCCCTTTGACCTTCTGCATTATGGCTTTCTCCCACTTTCATCTCATCTTGACCACTGCCCAAGGCAAGACATGGACTTGATGGACCAATATGCATGATGGAAATAGTCTGGCAAACTCGACTTTTCCTCGGAGACTAGGAAGAAAACATTTGCACACTGGCACAGCTGAAATGGTACAAACATACATTTTGCCTTAAGGATTTTTTACATTTATGGTTTTTTATTTCAGTGGGTACTGTAAGGAAATGAAATAGTGATTACGTGACCTTATTGGCCCCTTAAGCAATCTGTACACTGACATCAGAAAAATAAAGCATGAAGAACAATACCTGCCCCCACAAACAGCTCCTTTATAAGAAGGGTTTTTTTTTTATTATTATTTTGGGGTGTGGTATACATTTCCTTTCCACCTCCAATGCACACCTTTCAACAGTAAAAATCTGTAAGTGTGTAGTGTCGGTGAGAGTCAAAGAGAAAGTGATGCAGACAGTTAATCACTGAAGTACAATTTTGTAAAGATTATAATCTTCAGCATTTTTTCATGCTAAAGACACTTTATGAACTCTCTTCACAACATATCTGAGGTTGGTAGATATGGGGATAGTGTTTTCCTTTTTTAGGCAGGAAAACAGACAGAATGAGTAAGTGACTTATCCAAGGTCACACAGCAAAGCAGTGGCAGAGCCATGACTGGAATCTAGGTTTTCTGGGTCCTAGTCAGGTGCTCGGACCACTAATAGCTCATGCTGAGCTAATATTAAAGCATTTTCTACCTTTAAAAGTTACCCTTTTTTGTCTTGCAGTTCAAGCTTCTTCTTAGCAAAGCTTTCTGCACCTATCTTCAGTACATGCCTGCACTTTATCATCTATAAACCTTCAATTAACTCTCTTCTCTGCCCAAGCTTCTCATCACTATGTTCTCTTTATATGCTTTCTCGATATCCTTCCTCTCCTCACTTTATACCTGTTTTCCTTTACACTTGAAACAGACTCAATTATCCTAGTATACTCCCTTTTCTCTTTATCAATCTCCCACCCTGGTAACTACCAAACACGTCTATATTGCACCAAATTTTAATCAAGTTATATCTTCATATGTATGCACAGAATACCTACTGTACTGTGCACAGTACACTTACAGAAGGAGATAAATGACAGAAGTATTAATTTGAGACATTCCTTCTAGATTGTCTCTGATCATTCCATGAAGGGCCATTTCTGTCAGGTCTGTTACCATCTAGCTAGCATTTGTTTGCAGTTCTCTTTTCACTGGATGGCAGACTTTCTTCCTGAAACATGCAATACTTTCTATGCAATAGGAAGTAAGTTAGACAAATCTATTCATAAAGGGCCCACTTTTTAAAGGACTTTTGGAGGAGATTCTCTCTTTCTGGGGAAGAGCAAATAAATAATAGGTTGATTGTCTACAGAGTTTCCTTATCCAACCACATGGTCAATTAGACGGGAAACTGTTATGCAAATCTAAGTGTTCTCTACTTTCTGGCAAAATATTGTAGCTAACTGTAATGTATAGGTCAGCAATATTAATGTGACCACTTATCCATTTTCAATGAAAAATCTCAAGTTTTTTTAAAGCAAACAATGAAGACAATCAAGTTTTCAGTTTTTCAAAGAAAAAAATCTGAAAAAAAATCCGAAGAAAAATTGGCAACCACCAAAAATTGTTTGTTGAAATGTTTGTGAGAAAGAGTTATTTCCCAGACAGCTCAGAAGCTTCCTGTGTCCCAGTCCAGTGCCTTATCTTCTCACTGACACCCTTCCACACCCTTCAAATGGATTAGGACCATTTGCTGCTTTGACTGGCAGAAGGAAGTATTCCCACAAGACAGCAATACAAAATTGCTACCTGAAGATAAAAGTAAGACCCTTGCCTAAATCCCATTCAAGATCAAAGGAAAACCATGCACTTAGCAACTCAACTATGCACCATTGAAGAGGTTTGTATCTCAAATTCTTAAAAAGGATTTTTACTTCCTTGCCTGTTCCTTTAGAATCTGGTTTTCTGGTATCCAAAACACTTGGTTAGCATTTATTTTGCCTGATAATACAACTATGTTTTTAATCCATCTGCTTGTCCTCATAACTGTAGAATCCGTCTATTTCAAGTTATGAAGGAGTGTCTATAGATTCCTTAGTGTATATTCACTTCTAACCATTTGAACACATAACTGCCATTATTGTAGAGCCTTTTAAATTGATGTTTGCCCTTCTCTTTTCCTGCAGTAGTTCCAGTTCAGTTTCACTAAACTTCTCTCAATGCTTTCCAAACTCTGCGTTCAAAGAGTACTTTCTAGATAGGACATTTGTAAAGAGAGGAACCTATACATTAGTGTTATACATATTTGATCAAATAAACCCTGGAAATCACAATAAAAAAGAAAAAAGATGAGAGCAAATACTTCACTCAAAGACCAAATGGTATAAAAATTGATTGAGTTATCTGGATTTGCTCTAGGGTAACAGAGCAGAATTTGGCCTATAATATCTATGGCTTTAACTGTCTCTGTTGAAAATTCTGGCTCAATTTTCTCCCTGGTTTCCATGTTGTTCTTAGGCCAAATTAATCTCTACCATCAATATATGGTGCCTGGCTTTTAATTCCACAATGGCACAACTGCTCAGGTTAGCTCATTGGTGGTTGAGACAAGCCTCTATCTACTTCCTACCACATCTGCTTATATGATGGCCACCATCTTGGTTGATCCACTGGGAACTGAATTGGACCTCTGGGCTAAAAGCATGAGCTGCTACAGATTAATCTAAAGAGCCATGAGTCTCTAGCTAAGGATGTAACAGACTCATCTGTGGCAGATCAGACACAAAAAAGAACCTGCCATGCATACTAACCATTGGTTTATATCACTCCTAACACATCTGCGTAGGAGGGGCAGTAGCAGCATATTTACATTTCCTCCTCCATCTTCCCCATGTGCATGTGTTCTCATCTATCCCGGAGATAAATGAGATAACATTTTAAGGCCCCTGCCTCCTCCTGATGTCAAGGGGAGTTGCAGGCAAATTAATCCCTTTTGAAGCAATGTAGACTTCTATAAATCGAGCAAAAGTGGCAATAATCATCATTTTAATGATGGGGGGGATAAGATAATAAAATAGTGATTAAGTACAACCACATTGGGTTTCTTACTCAGTTCATTTGAAACATGTCAGACACGTTATCCATTAAATTAAACATGCTTTGGCTAACAAGCATGGGAATACAGAGAGTTTTAACCTGCACAAGGTTCCTTTAGTTTTCTATTAAGATAGTAGAAACCTAACATAAATACAAAGGATTTACAAATTCTTTCAGCATTGCAGACCGTTTGGAAGGAAACTTTCTTATTTTGGAGTCATTGTTAGACACATTTTGAAGAATCTGCCTCTTTTGGGCAAATATTTTTTCATGTGATGAGTGACATTTACATTTAATATTCATAGGTTTTAAAGATGTTCCTCATTCCATATTACCAATATGATAAATCTAGAGTTCTCCAGTACATCTGACAGACCTCCTTGCCTGCATTCCAGATTCTTGATCATTAAATTCAATTTACTTTGGCCCAATTTGCTGTTAGACAAATGTTTGCAGCTTTAAATTAAGTCAGTTGGCCAGATTGTGTTCTTATTTGCATCAGTGTAAATTTGGAGTCATTCCACTTACTTTACCCACTTGAAATTAAGGAAATTGTCATCAGCCAGCAGATCTCATCTTCTTCAGACCAGCCACTGGTCTGGTGAGACACAACGAACATATTACATAATGCTCTGCAAGGCTTTAAAGTTCCCCAGTTTCACACAGATTGAACCAATATGCAGAAATGACATCGTTAAGATGAATTAATCAGACAGTGCCTCTTAACTGATGGTGTCCATTAAGCATATGCAAACAATTCAATTGTTCCTAGCCTAAGAAGTTGAGCCTGTAGTGGAATGATAATTCTTCAGCTAAGGTTACAGGCGACATCAGCTCCTCAGCATTTCTGACATACCTCTTCTAAAGGGAACCTTTCTGGCAATGATGTATCCAAAACAGGAAGATACACAGTGAAGTGGCCAAAAAGCATGCTCCCTATAGATCTTGAAATACCCTGGGATTCTGATCTCAGTTACGTTAAGGTATATTCTAAATATTGACACTGATCTCCAAGGTTCTGTGTGTATCACACGCTCAGCAGTGACACAGCTACAGTACTTCATCTATGCTGCAGTAGTGCCGTAGTGTAGACACATTGCACAGCAATGGAAGGGGTTTTCCTTCTCTGCAGGTATAACCCATTTCACTCAAGTAGTAATAGCTAGTCAATGGAATGATTTTTTCTGGTGACTACACTGGGGGTTAAGTTGCCTTAACTACATTCTTTTTTAATTTTTCACTGTCCACGCACTATCTACGTCAACAAATTTTTTCAAACCTAAGTAGTTACTTCACATTTATATCAGTGTGACAGATTAAAAAAACAGAAACAGCCTACAGTATTTTGGGTAATATAAGCTTCCTTGAACCTTCCCAACTCATGTTTATCAATAAGCTTGTCTAACATTGTCAGTGTAAGTAAATGAGCATAGGAGAGCTAGTTCAGCACAGACTGACAGTGGATTTCACTACATAATGTTTGATGTATTACATGATTACTTCACTTCAGGTTTCAAGAATAACTGCTACTCTGGTCTTTTTGTTTACACCTGGGAATAATTATGTCTCCTTATAGAGTTTATTGTAAGGGGTAAACAAAGCTTTGGGTTCAGAATCAGCAGTTTGTATCTCAGCTGTAAAAACACGTACCATGGCTGAAACAGGAGATATTCAGGACTATAAGCCCAAATACACAAGAAAACAAAAGAAAATATAAGAGTGTTGAAAAATAAGGTTAGTTGTGTTTCTGACCTGGGAAAAAAAACCCACAATGACGGTCAAATTCACAAGTTGCACAGAACTGAAGTATAAACTGGAGATCAAGTGGCAGAAAATTCAGCAGAAACACAAAGCTCAATATTTATGGCATAAGCAGCCAGGGTTATGTGAAACCCAGTGGATTTTCCTATACTTCAATCCACTTAGTCCCTAGTTATGGGTCGTTTTACTTCCCAGTTCATTTTACATAGCCAATCCAGAGACTGGATTGAGTCTTAGGCCTGACGCTTACTGTAATTCAACAAAGACCACTCCATAGAGATGTTCCATGCATCAAGCATTTCCTGCTCTTCCCACCTTTGACTCCTGATATATCTTCCTATGACAATCAAGATCCAGTCATCCCAGGGAACGAACTGGGGCTCTGAACCCCAGAGCAACAGCAATTAAACCAACTGATTGTGTATAATATTATTGTACTAGAAAGAAAGAAAGAAAGAAAAAGTATCAGGAAAGATATTTTATGAAAGCTAGGTGACACACTGATGATTAATAGCATTATGAAATGAATGTATTAACACTATATGAGGAATTATGGTATTTTGATATTATGCTTCAAAGTCTGTGACCAAACTTGGGGAGAAACAGGTTCTCTCCCAGTCAGATGGGAAGATAGCTGTCTACCCATCTCTAATGTAAATTAAGCATTGTGAAACCAGGACGATAGATGTTCCATTTGCATAAGAATCAACAGGGGGATGGGAAGCCAACAGGAAGACAAGAACTGTAGAGGGGTCATATTGACAACGAGAAGAAAAATGAGTTTGGGGAAATTGAAAGGGAAGCAAAAAGTCACTTAGGGGACAAAGAACAGCACCTTCTGAATCTGTGAACTGTGGATCCTCCTTCCTGAGGTGCTGATCACTTGATTTAAGTGAGAAAGCTTTTAGGTGAAGATTGTAGCTTGCTAATATTTTAGACACTGAAAAATGTTTTATCTTTGTAACGACACCTGCTTTTTTCTCTTGCTTAGTATAACAAATTGATTATCTTTATTAATAAACGTATGATTAATTTTACTATAAAACATGTCAATGCAGAATATTAAACTTAACTGTGGTTTCCTCAGCTAAGGTAACAGGCTGTGCACTGTCTCTTTGGAGGCAGCAGTGGACTAGGTAATTTCTGTGAGAGTGTCCAGTAAGAGGAGATGGACCCTGCAGAAAGACATCTCTCGTGAATTCAGGAACTGGCTTCACTGAAAATAACTTGCAAGGCAAGGTTTAGACAGGCAAAGTCTTGAGGAGTTCACTTGTGAGGCAAACAGACTGGCACAGCAGGGAGCTGACACACAGCTTAGGCTACAGCAAAGCTATCTTTTGCTAAGGCACAGAGGTAATGGCAGTGGCTTATGGTCCCGGGCTCCCTGAGAAGAGTGCCCCACTCCTCTAGTCACTTCCTCCTCCTATGTCCATTCCATTCTGTGGTGAAATAAATTGTCTATTTGATATACTTTTGCAGAGTCAGAAATTTCATGTTCAGAAATTAACTGTTGCTATGGCATGCTCTCATTCACCCTATTACAAATTGATTTAACACAACAGAGGATATTGTGTTAGATTTTATATCTCGATAAAGACAGGGGACTGATTTGCACAATAGAATGACATACTTTAGAATCATCCGTAAATCAACAAGACATGTTGAAAGCGGTCTCCATTTTTAAAACAAAAAATATTCAAAGCTAAAAGTTACAGATCAAGTCTTCCCGTTTCCTGAGAAATGTGACTCAGAAACCAAAGCTGCTTTTGTACATAATGAAACCCCAAACCAAATAGAATGTTTGTTTTAAAAAAATGTCATTAACAACCCCAAATTCAGGTGGTGTTTTCTGAAAGGCTCACTGGGGTTAGTGAATCTTTCCACGAAGTTACTAAACCTATGACTAACTGCCCTTCACTTCAGAATCATTGTGCACACACTGAAGTGCTGCTCTGTAACTCTTTTGTACGGATGTGGCAGGTGCAATCTTAGAAGGTTCCTCGTTAACATAAATGTAGTCCTGTTCAAAGAGGACTATGTTAATACAATCTAGGAACCTTTTAATTTGGGCCTGCAGTCCACACAGCAGAGTTACAGAGCAGCACTATGGTGTGCACTGTAATTCATGGCCCCATAGTCTGCTGCCTTGCAGTTCATAGGTATAGCCTTACATTGTAAGATCTTTGAGGCAGTGACTGTCTTTTTATTCACTTTGTACAGTGCCTTGTGCAATGGGGTCCTGGTTCATGAATGGAGCTCCTAGGTGCTACAATAAATAAATAAGTTCTGAAAGAACATAGGCCAAGTTATGGCTTTGAATCACAACCATGTCAAAAAGTGCCATTTGGGGCTTGTTTCCACCCCCAAAACAAACAATAAAACCCCTCACTTTTGTAGGGATGGAGACAGGTTGTTCAAACCTGAAAAGTAAAGTGATACACCGGGGATGAGAAACCAATGGACATATTACCTATTTGTATTGTAGTCTCAAATATCGGGGATAAGGCCCCCATTTTGCTTAGCCCTGCATACACAAATAGAAGTGTTCCTGCCCCAGAGGTTTTATAATAAAAATATAAGACCAGAGACAATTTTGGATACAAGGATTAGCAAAGTGCAGCAGAACAATGCAATGGTTACAAGCAGCAGTCCCAACATAGTGGCTACCAAACAATTGTCAAATATTCTTAATTTAAATTGTTTAGGTAGCATCTCTCTCAAGACTATTATACTTGGGCTAACTAGCTATTTAACCCCTTAAAACTCATACCCTTTCCTCTTCCTGTGACTGGAAGCGTTTGTCACTGAGACGTACAGCTGGTCAAATGCAGTAAAATAAGAAAACACTTGTCACCACAACTGTATTGACTATCTTCTATATCTTCCTAATCAGTTGGCACAATAATGAGGAATTGATTCTGGCTCCCCAGAACAGCAACAGTTATCCTTCCACCGCCTATTTAGCTTCCTCTAGCTTGGGAACCAACAAGGAGTTGTTTTTACTGCAGAACTCAGCATGGTGACTACTGAATCACTGGGCTGCCTAACCCTGATATCCTACCAAGATTATCTCAGGCACGAGTTCTCCATAAAACAATACTGCCTTGTCAGAATAACTCAACAATTAAGGAAACAGCATGACCTTGTAAATAACCAACGTGACAGATGGACAGGGAGAAATAAAAATAGTGGCAGAGTAAATCTCATTTCCTCGTTTCAAACACTTGTCCTTGGTGCTCCAAAGGCATCTTGTCAGTCATTTCACATGCGCTTGAAGCAATTGCTGAGCCTCCAGAAGAATGAAACAAAAAAATAACCAAAAAAAACACCAGGAGCCAACATGATCAGCCATGAAATGTAGTTAAGGGCAGGTAGAAGGAGAAAGTGACAATATACATTCAACTGAGAGTGATATAGCAATAAGTTTGGCAACAACTTGATGATTATTTTTAATTAGAACTCCTTACTCTATAGGGAATTGCATGCAATACATTCAGCTGTCAATTATTCATTATAACTAATGGCTGGTAAACACACTTGTCATTCAGAAGGTATTACATTGCATTTGTCATCTCTCAGACCCTGGCTCCCATTGGGATTGCAATATACCTCATTAACAGAGTGCTAAAAAAGTTAGAATGCTATGCCAAAGTTTGTCATATCTGGCAATCGAAGAGAGAGAGTGCTCTATTGATTGTAACAAAGATCCTGTACAAAGATAATCAACTCAGGGTCTTTCACTGACATGATCCCTTCCCTCCACTCCCTCCCCTCCTGCTGCATTTATGAAATAAAGATTAGATGGAATTTCTTGAAGAAACAGATTGCTCAGTATATCGCACATGAACTGGAGGGGTTTAGATAGTTGAATATAGGTTTACTTTTGTTTGAATCAGCATTTTCACTTATAGTATGCCATAGCTGTTAGCAATTATATCTTCAACCTCAAGTAACAGTACACCAACCTTAGCGAATACTTCTGACAGGCAGTAACTCAGCACACTACAAGCTTAGCTTCAATTAGACTAGAAGACCATTGTATATTTTATTTAAAGATAATTATTTCTAACTAAATACATTTTTCATTATATCATAAGGGCAAGTAATAAGTGTGTTCATTAGATCAAAGGAACTTGAAGCAATGTACAGAGCTTATAGAAAGTTTTGTATTATTTAGCATTCTGGTGTACTATAGTATTTAAAGAGGAAAGCTGTCCTAATATGATTGAATAGCAGCAAGGATAGAAAGTTACACTGCTTTAGGTCTGGTATTTGCTCTTGTATATTCATTCATTCTAGGACCAATGCCAAAAAAGCACTTTACCCTGAAGAACTAGAGTTAGTTTTAAGCTCTAATATCTCATGAAGTACAATCACTAGAAATATAGACTTTACCCCACTGGAAAGATGAAATAGGTTTCCAGCTTCCCCTTGCTTTTAAGTATTCTGTTCTAGTCATGCAGGGCAGTAGGGAGGGCTAGCGTATAGAGCACTGGGCTGAGCCTTAGGAGATCTGGGTTATATTCCTAGCTCCACTACTGGCCTCCTGCATGACCTTAGGCTAGTCACTTCGGCACTCTATACCTCAATTCCCCCCATCTGTACAAGAAGGATAAGGATGCATGCCTTTTTAAAGCGCTTTGAGGTCTACTAATGAAAAGTGCCATATAAGAACTAATTTTCATTATACTTTACTTACCTGCTGTGTGATTGTAGGAAAAATCATTTCACTTCTGTTTCCCCTCCCTCCACCTATTTCTTCAAGTTAAAAAGAATTCTTGCCCTGATTTAGCACTCTTGCTTATTTGTGCATAATAGAACTCTGATTTTGGATCAGACATCTGGGTGCTGCTGTAATAAGAATAAATAATAACTTTAATAGTCCTGTTAGACTTCTAGGTCTAGGTACTTACCAAGAAACAGAATTCAGCCCTACCCAACCTTGGCATTGGAAAAAAGAAATGATTGTGATAATAGTCCTGAAGGTTGTGAGGTTTTAAAAAAAAAAAAAAAAAAAAAAAAAATCACATCTTGCATTTCTCACCTCCAATTTCAGTATGACATTAATAATAATTGAGGCTGTTCCACATTTGGTAGGGCATCCTCAGCATCTCAAGCTATATAAATATATTTTATCCCTGGATCTCAAAACGCTATCCAAAGGTAGCTGAACAACAGTGTATTGTTACAGGATGTACACTTAATGCTACATTCATTATGTTTTGAAGTGCACTATAGTTGAGAATACAAAATATTAAATAGTGAAATCATATGCTATGCTACAAATCTGCAGACTCATTATACTTGATAAATTAAACAGGGGTAAGTCATCAGGACCAGATGGTATTCACCCAAGAGTTCTGAAGGAACTCAAATAGGATATTGAATTAGTAACAACTTCAGTATGTAACCTATTGCTTAAATCAGCCTCTCTACTGGACGACAGAAAGATAGTCAAACACTTTTTTTTTCCTCCTCTTTTAAAAGGCTCCAAAGTCAATCCTGGCAATTACAGGCCAGTAAGCCTAACTTCTGTACCAGGCAAACTTGTTTAAACTATAGTAAAGAACAGAATCATCAGACACGACAATGAACATAATATATGTTAGTGGAAGAGTCAACATGGCTTTTGTAAAAGAAAATCATGCCTCATCAACCTATTAAAATTCTTTGAGGGAGTCAACAATCATGTGAACAAGGGTGATCCAGTCAATATAGTGAACATGGATTTTCAGAAAGCCCTTGACTTTGTCCCACACAAAAGGCTCTTAAGAAAGCTAAACAGTCATGGGATAGCCATCTCACGGATGACTAACTGGTTGATAGATAGGAAACAAAGTGGTCAGGTTTCACAAATGAGAGAGTTAAATAGAGGATCCCACAAAAATCTGTATTGGGATGTGTACTGTTCACATAAATGATCTGAAAAAAGGTGGTGATTAGTGAGGCAGCAAAATTTGCAGTTGGTACAAAATTGCTCGAGATTGCAGTCAGCTTTGGTTTTAAGAGTTCCAAAGGCATCTCACTAAATTGGGTGACTGTGTGCATTTATCACCATTGCCATTTTGGCAAAGTAATGCACACTAGAAAACAATCCTAACTCTACATACAAAATGACTGGGTCAAAATTGGCTGAAGAACGATCTTGGCGTCATTGTGGATAGTTCTCTGAAAAACAGCCACTCACTGTGCAGCAGCAATCCCCAAAACCAATAATGTTAGGAACCATTAGGAGACAAGACAAAATGACACTATACACAACCATGATATGGCCATACCTTGAATACCACATGCAGGTCTGGATCCACCATCACAATGTATTTCAGAATTGCAAAAGGTACAGAGAGGGAAAACAAAAAGAATTCACGGTATGAAACAACTTGCTTATAGGGAGAGATTAAGAAAACTGGGATTATTCCTCTTAGAAAAAGAGATGAGTTGGGGGTGGGGGAGTGGGAGGAGGGATTGTTTCTATGAAATGATGAAGTGTTTTTACCCTTTCACATAACACAAAAATTAGGGATCATCTGATCATCAAATTACTAGGTAGCAGATTTAAAAGACAAAAACGAATTGAAGTATTCTCCCCACGCACACAACAGATGGTCAATCTGTGTAACTTGTTGCCAGTTGATGTTGAGAAGTACCTATAGGTAGATTCAAAGAAGAATTTGATACATATATGGAAGACAGTCACTGATGGACCTATAACTTGCTCACTCCTTACAGTTTCTATTCCTGGCTAGTCACACAAAAAAAACCAAAGGTGAGGACATCCCCTACTACCTTTAGCCTATTGGATTGCATACATCTAGGATTTGGGAGACCCAAGTTCAAGTCCCCCATCTAACCTGGGAGCAAAGGGATTTGAACAGGGCTCTGACATCTCAGGTGAGTGCTATAACTGCCATTCTAACTTTCAGAGCCCTAATTAGTTATTTAATTGTTTAATTAAAGGTGGAATAGCTTCAACAGGAAAGACTGAAGGAAACCCACATTAAATATTCTATAGTTTAGTGGTTAGAGCACTGTTGTATTAATTCAGATGTAATAAATGGGCTGTAACCACCCACAGCTAGGAGAGACCACCTGAAAACATCAAGGTCAGGGCAGGTTTGCAAAAAGAGAACAGATTCTCCCAAACAGGTGGCTAACACTGTGTCTGGTTGGGAAGCCTAACTTCAAATAGTGCTTCTAATTCTTCACACTCATCAAGAAGCTAAAAACAAACAACAAAAATACACAACCCCCTTTACTGTATTTCAGTCTTTGGTGCCCAATCAGCCACTAGGTCCAGTGAAGAGATATGTTATTACAACTCTATCCTCTCTACCAAAAAGCTCTCCTGACCCCAAAGGGTCAGCCACATTATCAGAATAATAGGAGTTTGGATTTTACCCAAAATATCACAATGCCAGCCAATCTTTTAGTAACAAACTAAAAAGTTTATTATAAAAGGAAAGAAGAAAAAAAATAGAAAAAAAACCCCACAGGTTGAGAGATGTTATGTGATTAAAGCAATCAGATACATACAAATTATTTGAAAGTCCATATGTATCAGATTCTCAGCAGAACTGTGGAGTTTTCAGACTTGTGTAGTCCCTTTGGTGTACATCCAGTACCTGGATGGGTCTAAGTCCTTTGCTTCACAGCTTCATTTGCAACTGAGTTGGTGTAGAGGTAGGAAGCAGGAATGAAGACAATATGAAACAGTGCAGCTGTCTTTTATAATGGATTGCCATGGACTTGTTCCAAACAGAAGCCCTCAATACATGGCATGGAAAAGCCTCAAAGACAGTCCCCTGTCCATAGGGCATGCTCTTCCATGTCCTGGTGACTCATAAGGTATAGCCATGACTTCTCTCCTTAAACTCACTGTACTTCTGAATGTCCTTGATGAGGTATTAAGCAGACTCACCCAGAAACACAGCATAAGTTGAAATACAGATATGCCATACATATTCATACACAAGTATCATTCAGCAAATTATAACCTTTCTAATAGTACCTAGCATGGACTATCCCATATGATATATTCTAATTATGCAATACTGATATTAAATCATCCCAAAAAGGTCCACCAATTGGGACAGCGTCACAATCCCTACATGAAATTGATACAGAAAGGGATGTCCCTAGACACATCACAGGAACCGCCCATTCTTGGTTTTCTGCTATTAGAGTTTTTAACAGGTTTGAGGGTTTCACAAAACGTCAGGCGCATGGTATATTTTACACAGATCTTGGCATCATCAATGAACTAAGTACATGAGTTAATTGCTGTTAATATCAATGCTAATGTTAATATAAAAATGTGTGCACTTAATCATTTTTGCCTTGCCATGCTTTCAGTACAGATATTTTGTCATTGGGGTAGTTTGTCTGACACCCGTTTGGATTTTTGAATGCTTTTAGTGAGTAGCTTTTACTTCAGTATTTGCTGTAGCATAGGTTTTTAGTTTAAATTACATCTTTGGGATTTTGGGGATAATTTGTGCTTTTTATTTACAGGATTAGTTTTTTCCCTTCCCCCCCCCCCCGCCGCCGCCTTCCTCCCTAGAGGTTTGAAATCTGAGCTCTGTGGTTTAATATACTCCACTGGCTGGCTATGTGTCTCCTTTGCTAAAGAATCTGGGCAAATCTCAGTCCCCCCCCCAAGTCAGTCAGGTACATCACAACACACACATTAGCTTGTTTACCAGTTTTCAAACTTTCAGCTGTTACCAGTTTCAAGGCTGGACTCTGTTGAAGCAGGCTACTTTCTGAGGCTGGCTACATACATTTTTCCCTAGCTTCATTTGGCCGGTCATAAATCATAACTCATGTTGTATTGTAGATAAAATGCACCTGGCCAACTATCTAACTGGGCATATAATCCTGTAGAGTAGTGGGAAATATAATTATCAATCTGTATCATTCTATGGTATGTAATCTTAAGTAAAAGGCTAGCATTATTTTAGTGTCAGGGTGAGTCCAGATAGGCCCAAATTTTAGACAAAGAAAACCAAACTGCGCATACTCTCCCACAAAATCTCAGACAAAGAAAACCACACTGCGCATCCTCACCCACCTTATCTATGTAAAATGTAGTGATGTTATGTATGAATATTCATGTAACTTTAGAAATGTATATAAGGCAACGCCCCAGTATACTCGCGGCTCAGCCTTTGGAAATTATTCCGTTGAGCCTGTTGCCGGCAATAATAAACTGCTGTTTTCCTCACGTTGGTGTCCGTCTCGTTATGTGTGCCATAAATCTTGCTAAACTGTTTAAAAAAAAAAAAAAATCCTTTTCATCCCCATTTTAGAGACAGGGTTCTGATGTCCTTCCATTACCAATCTCTGATTCCACATGAAAATCAGAGGTTGAGTCCACTACCAAACTTATCCGAACTGTCTTGAAGTGAAAGTTTGCCTGCCACTCCCTCCTCCCCCCATCCGTATTCCCAAGAGATCAACTGCACAGCAGTTGTGCTCTGTAGATCCAGCTGCCGTCCGCTCTCTGATCTTGAGATACTATCTGTTTACTTGAACATTTACTATGATTACATCCATACTCCAACAACATGATCTCCCCAATATACTGGCCAAACACAGCTACTTGGTTACAGGATTGTTCCAACTTCCAAGTAATTTTCATTCCATAAGAAACCTTCAGTTTATCCACATTGGATGCTTTGGAAGCAAGGCCATAAACACTTGAAGAACTCTGGTGGTTAGAAACTGAACTAGGCCTCTCAACATAAGCTGTTGCTTGCTACAGGCAGTGCTTTGTTGAGAGCTAATTCAACCAATTTGTTTCCACCCACTTCAGTTGCATCAAACTGCTAGGTAAAGCTTCCATGAAGTTTTATTCCTTCAGGAGAATTAACAAAAACACCATTTCCCACAGAAGTTCTGTCCTTTCCCTCCTTAGTTAGGGGTAGCTCTAGGAAACGTTCTTGAGTCACAACAGACTCTTTCTGGGTTGCAGTTAAGTCCAGAACCAACTCAGACAACTGACATCCTCAATCAGCATAAGTATAAGACAAACTCTCCCTTAGCAGATAGTGGCTTGCCTGTGCAGAAAAGCAGTTTATTTTCCACAGTCCCAAGGCTAGAAACACTCTTTTCTCAGTTAAACAGTTCCCATATCAAAATTGTTATAAATGGGACAGATTTGTATTTCTGCTTCAGCCTGCAGTAGTTCCATCCACCTCCTGTGAGATTTTGTCTCGCTCTTCAGCTTGGTTTCCTCTATAGCTCATTTGGACTCTCCTCAGTTTTTTTCCCACCCTGCTGGCTAGCTTCTCTAGCATTAGAAGTTCAGCCAGTAGCCACAATGGAAGCAGGAAGGACAGCTGCAGACAGCTGCAGCAGCACAGGAGCCAATGAACAGAACTGCTAACAGGGGAGTTTCAGTGGGAGTTCTGTTGGAGGAGCAGGTTTTTCCTGTTAGGGGCCGTGTGCTGAGAGCAGGGCTGGGCCCTGAGTTGGGGGCGGAGCTTACCTGACTAGGGGTCCTATATAAGGAGCCAGGCACTCAGGCAGCAGCACAGACAGCTGCAGCAGCACAGGAGCCAGCGAACAGGACTGCTAACAGGGGAGTTTCAGTGGGAGATTCCAGAGGAGACCACAGCAGAGAAACCTACAAGCCAGAGG